>CM059016.1:9549728-10149728 GCA_030272315.1 Paspalum vaginatum
GATTTGGTCAGTTTAGGGTTTGAAAACCCTCTGTCTGCGACTCTGCCGAACAATCCGGTTCCACCGGACAGTGCGGCATCGCCCACTGGATAGTCCGGTGTTGGGCTCTATCCGAGGCATCCCACCGAACAGTCTGGCAGAGGAGATTGGACTATCCGGTGCCACCGGACAGTCCGCCCCTGCTACCGGGCAGTCCAGCTCAAGCAAGGTTGTTGCTGTGATTTCGCTGTTTGCTTATTCCGCTGTGTTTTTGCTTCGATTTTTGCATCCCCCACTTTCAGACCATTCTCTCTGCTTGCTGTGAGTCAATGAGACGCACTTTGGTGCGGTGAGTGTCGTGTGGCAGTTTTTGCAAAGATTCATTGCTTCGGTGACCTTGTTGAGTTGGATCTTTGTTTTCCCCGCTTAGTGCGTATCCTTTCAGTGGACGGCACTCTTGCGCTGCTAGACACGTATCTATTCAGTGGACGGTGTCTAGTTCTTCTCTCAAGCACCAGTTTCGGGGAGTTGTGAATTTGACTTTTAAAGTGCTCCTATTCACCCCCCTCTAGTCGCACATCTCGGTCTTACATCGGGTGGCAGAGCCAACCTTCAGATGAAGCTAGCTTCCGAGTGGTAGTGCCAATCTTCAGATGAAGCTTAGACCCTTGTGATCCCGGGGGTAGAGCCAACCATTAGATAGATCACAAGCTATGCACTACGTGACTAGAAACTATACGAGTTGACTAGAAGACTCATACTTACACAAATAACTCTTTATTGCAACGTAGTGTGGTTACACAAGGATTCACACTCACACTCTTAATGTGGCTAACCTAGCACACTCTACCATACCCTTGGAGTGGTGGTGGTGTATGGCATGGCAAGGGGTGACACCATCCTTATATAGGCACACAAGAGCCATAGATGAATGCTATGTGTCCTCACTCTAGAAAGTTCTTAGAAAATATCTAAATCTTGAATAGTCTAAACTTTGCCATGGCAACACAACTCTAAAATGCCATGGGTGTCATGACTAGTGTAGAAGTTTCTACGAGTTTGAACTCTAGAAACCATGGTGAATCTCCATTCTCGTAGAATCTTCTAGAATCTTTCCTTGCTTCATGGATGGTGTACAAGCTTCCAGAATCTTGTCTTGTTTCATGGTTTGCCATTCTTATAGAAATTTCTAAAAGTTTGCCTTGTACATTTTAACAATGATGTTCAAATTATCTGCAACATTTGTAACATCGACGTGTGTTTACACCTTATGACATGTGACGTGCAGTTCATCCATCTTTATTTTTTAATTATCAACATCATTTGTTCGTTAATTTTCATGGCAGCTCTCCCTCTGTCTCGTTGGACTTCTTCCACCACCGTCAGGAAATACCCTTGTAGACCGTGAGCCCCGGCGGCTCGCTGTCTTGTATGGCCTCGTGGCTCGGATTCGACTTCTACTCCTTGGTAGGGTGACGATTTGGACACCTTCCCCACCTACCGTGAGGCAACCTGTGCGTACTGGAAGAAGCATGAGAAGATGCTGAAGATCGCCGAGGGTTTTAGGCGTAGTCTTGTGAGCACTTTTGGCGTCGAGGTTCCAGCCGTTCCTCCTTACTTCTACCATGAGTTCTGAGTGCACGACTGCTTCAAGTTCTGAGTGCGCTGCTGCTTCAACAAGTTCTATTCTGATTCAATAAGTTTTAAGTGCACTGCCTCTGGTACTGTCGGGTTTGTGTTTGGTACTGTCATGTGCTGTGTTTGGTACTGTATGGTAGAAACCTGAGCATGGTTTCATGTTTGGTACTGTTATATGTTAGTGTTCTGTTGGTTACCGACAATCTGACAATCTTGCTAAATGGTAATGGTTACCAGCAATCTGACAATCTGAAAACGAACATAGGCCACATGTCATCTCAGTTCGTCCTCGGTCCGTGTGGTTGCATTGCATTCATTTTTTTTTCAACTTTTGTTCCATTGAATTGAATGGTAAAGGGTGCATTCTTGAGCACCTTCCCGTTCCCGACGGTGCCATCGACCAGGTCACTGTCGCTAGTCACCGTCGGAGGCCACAACGCGCTTGCCTGTGGTTTCTGTGTCAGTGCGTCACGAGCGTCCGCTTGCCTCCCGCGCACACGAGTGCCGCAGTAAGGTTTAACCTAGCGGTTTCTCCGTATTGGTTCAGCAAAATTAAATCCTGTTATTATATTGCACACACAGAGATGTATAGTTATAATAGTGATAGGAGAGAGAATAGAGGAGGCGCCAGAGACAGCCTAAGCACACCAATGCAAGGCCCTGTGCCAGCCACGCCGTCCTGCCTCTGCAGCAATGAGGGTAAGTAGAGGGAGAGGCTTTTCTAACCATCTATGTTTCAAATTCCACACTCCTATCTACGGTATTTCGCACACAGCCATGTAGATTTTCTGGTGACATAACCCATTTAGATTTTCTGGTGTCGTAAACCTAAAGGAGGGCAGAGTATGCGTATGACTGGTGGGTGCTGGTGTATCGACTGGCCTTCGTCTTAGTGACAACAATGGCAAATTTTGGTTTGAGGGCTGCGGCCAACATTGGTTTGAGGCAGAATTTTGGCCATATTTGAATCTAGCAAAATATTTAGTTAAATAATAAATTTTTTTGTTCGTAAGCTTTATTTGGACCTTAAATGAGAACTACCAACAAAAAAATTGTTATTTGGTTAAATATTTTTTAAATTCAAACATAGTCAAATATCATGTACTCATGGATACAAAATAATGTAAGATATTAAAGGTGTGGAAACATTTTTTTTCTATAGTTTTTGACCTTTCCAATCATTATCAATATGTTTCCGTAGGATGAAAAACGGAATTAAAAAAACTATTACGCTACATATTATATCTTGGAAAGTCATCAAACCAACACGGTTTCCAACCCCACCCCGTTTCTGAGTTCTGATGATGGACAAATCCGATTAGAACTTGATGTTCCGTTCCGCTTCTAATTCTCCATCCCAAGTTCCCAACGAACGCAAGCGATCCAGACCATGTCGGGGACGACGCCTGCGGACAAGACGACGAAGGCAGCAGGCAAGCAGAAGACGAAGAAGGTGAGGATGACGCAGGAGCAGATCGAGAGCTTGATCGGGTACCAGACGGTGCACATGCCAGTTGACGCCCTCCCCAGGGTGAGCAAGGAGTTTCTGGACCTCGCGGCGCTCCACGACCAGAGCCACCCCACCGTCCCCCTGGTCCAGATGGACGACATAGTCGCCGACATCATGAGGAACATCAACAGGCAGGAGGCCAAGTTCATGAAGGAGAGGGAGCGCATCCTGAACGACTATTACACCAAGGGTTACGCTTACGTCGATGGGGAGGAGGTCACCGGCGGCGAGCAAGGCGACGACCAAGGCGTGGCGGCGGCTCCTCCTCCGCCGCCGGCGGGTGGACGGAGGAGGTCCAGGCCGGGAGTCGTGAAGCAGAAGGGTGGACAAACCAAGAAGTTCAATTAATAATTACATGCAACTCGTTCCATGATTTGGGTATCTGTTCTGGCTTCTTTCCATTATTTAGGCAAAAGCATACCGTCTTTGTTAATTTCAGTCTCATGGCATCGCTTTGTTATTGTTAAATACCCTCTCAAATATTAGGATCTGCTCGATTATACAGTTTTGCTTTTCAGTTCTTGGTGCGCCTCTGCTTGTTGCTTCCAGCAAATTTGGCATTCGAGTGAAGTGTGCAATTTTGTTTCATGATGCTCGGAGAGAAACAACGAGCAGGAACTTCACATCTTCGGCGAAGTTCCAGTCTTTCAGGCTTATAGTTTATTTATTGGTAATGACTTAGACACGGCCCGCCTATACGACGCACGACGGTGCATTTCAGATGTGACGACCTTTGTGCTTGACATCACACCACCAACATCGGCACCAAGGAAAACGAGGAGAATTCAGTCGGCATCATCCACGGTCAAACTTCAAAATTCACTAACATCACCAGTCCCTTTATCCTACTATCTTGTATCTCAAACTCCATATCAAATACAGACACACGGGTAACATTAGTGTAAAAAGTCAATGTGTGCTGGTAGGCTAGCAGTGGACCACCAGTGGGTACAGCAGCATTCAACTCTAGCGGCCGCTCACCAATAACTTACTGCTAAAATTGATGGCCAAATGAAGGCAACATTCACTCGTCTCAGTCACCGCCTTGTGCCGACCAATACATTCATGCACCACCCTCCCCCCCCCCCCCCCCCGCGCACCACCACCAGTCCTGGTAAATTTTTTTTTTCAGTTTTAGACTTTTAAGTGTCGTTTTCAACTTGTCGATCATCGTACACGTCGCTTGGGACGGTGGGACATCATGACAATGCCATGGTTAGCCATACGCCAGATCGGATTACACGACACGTCATATGGTTGTGCCTTTGACGAGAACATCAACAGAGTTCTGCACGTCTCATCCAGGAGAAATTCCTTTTGCGAGATGTTGTGTCTAACAGAATTTGGCTCATGTACCAGGTACACTGGAAAAAGGGGGCAAGTTTCAACTAAAAAACATGCACGCTGGAGCTATATTTTGGCAGGAGTATTTCTTTTCTCTCCAAACCTAAATTTTCTTGTATCAGGTCTTCACCATCCTCTCCATCTCAGATGAGATTTAGGGTCTCCAGTGAGTTAAGGTTTAGAGATTTGGGAGCTGGGTTAGTGGTTGAGGATTTAGGATAGGATTAGAGGAAAGCCGTAGGTGGGGGTGAGCTGCTCGATCGGTCCTAGCTAGGTGTTGGAGGACGGGGATCGGGCGGGACAAGGACGATAGGGGCGTTGCAATGCCGACATGGTGAAACGTTAGCATGACAGTGGGCGGCGCGGGGGCATTGAGGTTTCTCATGAAGAAGACAAGAGGAAGAAGACTCGAGAAGAAAAAAAAAAGAACCGTTAGATAAGACATGGATGAAATTCAGATGCAGAAATTTGGAGTGTGGCGGAGGAGAGAAACACCTAGGTGTCTAGTAGATAGAGAAAAAGAGTAATGCTATGCCACATTTAATTACATCCGATCTTTAAAGATTAGTTGAAGATGTTAATTGCTATGTTTCTTGTCCCGCATCGTTTTAAATCCTCACGTGCACTGTGAATAAAAAGGGTGTGAACTAACTTTGTTATCTTCATTTTGATGAAACATGTGTTGGACATGTTAGAAAAACTATCTGTTTAGAACACTTGTTCCGACAGATTCATCTTTCTTCCTTAAAAACACGGCTCCTCCAATCTTAGCTCCTTAAATATATCTTTTATCTGCTACAAATGTTTGAAACTGGTCAGCTTATTTTTAAGCTAAATATTGTCAACAAAATAGAGGGAGTAATTTATTGGGGTTGAAGTGTTAGATATCTATTAGAGACTATCTGCAAGCTGCAAACAAAGGAGGAGGTTAGGTGCGACCCCTACCGTATTACATGATCACACAACCCCTCATCGTCGTCACGCTTTTCTCGACCTGTGCTGCTCGGCAGCTCGGGCTTCGACGGCCCTGCCTCCGCCCACCATCAGTCGCTAAACTCATTGCATCTTCCTCCTTCCTTGTTGCTTGTACCGCCCACTAGCTTTCCTCCGTCATCAGGCTCTGGTGGCGGACCTCGCGACCTCCACTCCGCCGCTCGCGGCTATCACTGACCAGAAAGAGTTAACTCTAGTCTTCATGCTATTGCCACCGTATGTTCTATCCAACCTTTTATTTTAAATTTTTTACACAATTTTTTACATAGCCTAACTCTCACCTTATCCTTAGCGGCGGCGATGTATGATGGAGAGGAGCCGGTGAGCCGTGAGGCTATTCTCACCACGCCCATCCCACCACCTATATTTCAAAATTTTTCTCCATCGACGGTGCATATACAGTTTTTACACCCTCGTTAGCCTGAGTTGACAGCTCATACAAGTCTAGCAGATGGTGTGCTAGTAGACATAGTGGAGTTTGAATATAAATAATGAGATAAACGATTTGCTGCACTTAACCTTGCACGTTTCCATGTGAACACGACCGTTGATAGATAGCGTCACGGCAAACAAATCATTTCATCATGTTAGTTATATTTTGCACAAGGCGTATAAATGATGAACAGTTCATATATGAGGAGAACGGAGATCCACCGTTCATCTGAGATCGTACAGACTGCGGTTGTCGAAACAGCGCATGCAAAAAAAAAACATTCCAGAACACGCAGAAAATGAGTTATCCGACGTGGCACACCATCCTCTCGTGTTGGGTTGCCAACCATGGTGGATGCATCCGCTTCACTCCTCCCTCCCAGCGCTCATCCGCCCACCTGCTTATAATAAAACCCCCGAATCCGCCTCGCGTGCCCCGCCCTTCTCGCCGCCGGCGGAGCCGCCACCGCCCACCGCTTCCTCTCGCCGATTGAGCCGCTGCATCGCCGGTGAAGAAGCGCCGCGGCGAGCTTTTCGGCTGCCGCCTCCCTTGTGACCCCCTCTGAGATTGGAAGCGGCGGCGGCGGCGGCAGAGGCTGGCCATGGCGATCCCGCTCGTGCTCGTCGTGCTCCCCCTCGGCCTGCTCTTCCTCCTCTCCGGCCTCATGGTCAACACCGTCCAGGTAGCCTCCCCACCGGGGCCCAGCTCGATTTGTTTTCCGTGTTCCTTTTGGGGCGGCCGGGGGTGATCTGATGCGGCTGTTGAGCAAAGATTTGATTTTGTTTCCTTCCAAGATGCCGCCCCGGATATTTTTCGTTTGTCTGCTTATTGATGACCGCGCGCCGTAGGGTAATTCTAGCTGATTCGTGTTTTGCCGAAAGATTTGATCTCCATAAACACAGATTGTTACGGTTCCCAGCTGGGATTTCTTTTGTCCCGATGACTCCAGACGTATTTTACTCAAAGATGCGTCTTTTAGATGAAAAGCTTAAGGTGGATTTGTAAATTTTCGTGGTAAATTGGCGCTTCTGTAAAATAATTTAGAACTTTCATTTGGCTAAATTCAGGGACGGTACTTACACTCCAAACTGCAAATCGTTATCCAAATTTTCGAAACCTGCTGCTTTTGAACTATTAATGGCATGTCTAGACAAATAAAACACCCATCACACTCACCTGTCCTTGATCTGTTTGTATGTGGGTGAAAATTGCAGGCCATCCTATTTGTGACAATAAGGCCGTTTTCGAAGAGCTTCTACCGGCGGATCAACAGATTCTTGGCCGAGCTGCTATGGCTTCAGCTTGTCTGGGTGGTGGACTGGTGGGCAGGTGTCAAGGTATGCAGATATGATCAGCAGCAAAGTCGTTTTCATTTCAAGATTTACAGGCGTTATGTTCCCCTGGTAAAATTAAACTGCATCTGTGCCTGGAAATTGCAGCATTGGGTTGGTTTGCTATATTCCAACCTTTCTGTGGTGTCATATGGTGTCTTTTGGAAATGCTGCGCAGTGGACACTGATTGAGATTCATAACCTATTTGACTAGAGTTGAGTCGGATGTTTTTTTTTATAGATTCTACTAGGAAGATTCGCGGATTGAAATGTTATTGAAGCAATACAGTGCTCCATTGGTTAGCTTTCATTCTTATGCACTAAAAATGGAAAGTTCACCGTATCATGCATGAACTGCCAATACTGTTGGGGTGGTGTGGCTTGTCTAACTAAGAAGGAAGATAGTTAGCCTTTTTTTTCTGCAGAATTATGGCAGTAAATTAGATTAACTATGATAAATTAAATTCTGATGACTAACATTTATGTATGTAAATGGGCTAAGTGTACATCATTGAGTTGCAAATTCAGGATAGTTTTTACCTTTTTATGAATAAATCTAAATGAATACACTTCTTAAGCACACCTAGAATACAAACTTCATGTTTGGATTGATGTTTACAGAGCAACCGTTGTTTTTTTCTTGGGCCAGTATAATTTCAGCTCATGTTCTGCAGGTACAACTGCATGCTGATGATGAAACTTACCGATCAATGGGTAAGGAGCCCATTGTTAAGATTTTGACAGTCAAATTGCTGGTGCTTGCATTCACCGCCATGCAAGCTTAAGAAAAAAAAAAGAATTTTGGATTACAAGCTTATCTGAATAATTCTACAGGTAAAGAGCACGCACTCATCATATCAAATCATCGGAGTGATATTGATTGGCTTATTGGATGGATATTGGCTCAGGTTCGTCTCTTCCATCTTTCTGAATGTTTTTAGAAACTTACACTGACAATGCACACCATAGTGAGATTTATTTGGATTGACTGATAAATAATATGCGGCTCCTTTTTTTCTATTTGTTTCAGCGCTCAGGGTGCCTTGGAAGTACACTTGCTGTGATGAAGAAGTCATCAAAATTCCTTCCAGTGAGTTAGCTCATATTTATATTATAATCGGCTAGTTCTGTTGATTTTAGAGCACACTCAATTTTTTCTTGTGGTATGACTAAGCAACATAAACAAATATATTTTGTAGTATAAAGTAGAAACTTGCTTATTTATTATCAAAAAATTATGATAGTATGTTACATTGTCATGTTCTCACTGTAACAATTTTGGATTGCAGTTGATGAATGGGTTTCAAGTAAAATCGCTTAAAGAACTATTTTTCTAGATCTAGCAGTTGCACCAACCCCAACCACTAACTATCAACTTAAGCCCACTGAAACTGATAATGCCTAGATCTTTTGTGGACTTGGGACTCATTCTATGTTAACTACTGAGATCCAATGTCTATAATATCTGAGAAGCAAGTGTTACTACAGATGCTATTTCGCTTTTATATTGAAGTTGCCCAATTAATTAAAGGAAGCTCGACTCCAGGGGAGATACATTCCGAAGGCATTGTACTCAAGGTCAAGAAAAGGCCTCGAAACCGGCTACTACCCGCAAGCTCTCACTTAGTGACCACCTGGATGTCTTGCCACCATAGTATTAGCATGCTCTCATGAAGTCGCCCAATATGGAATAATAGGTAGATCTGGAAGTAGAATGACAGCTAAGACCAAAGAAAAATAAATAGATTGACAAGATTAGGTTCAGTTATGTGGAGGTTACCAATTATTTATGTTATATACTACTAACATATAAGGTTTTGCTGCACTAGAAGCCAAAAGAAAACATGCCAAACCTGAGATCAACTCTTACCTTGTCTTCTATATATATGTGCTGGTACATGCTTGAATATCCTTAAAGTCATCATTTTTCTCATTTTCTGCAGGTTATTGGCTGGTCCATGTGGTTTGCAGAGTACCTCTTTTTGGAGAGGAGCTGGGCAAAGGATGAAAAGACACTAAAGGTAACTCTCCACCTTACCTGTTCAAGGAACCCTAGTTTTTCCTTTTCACATAGTAATCTTTTAAATATTGCATACAGTGGGGTCTGCAAAGACTGAACGACTTCCCTAGACCATTTTGGTTAGCACTCTTCGTTGAGGGAACTCGCTTTACTCCGGCAAAGCTTCTTGCAGCTCAGGAGTATGCAGCTTCACAGGGCTTGCCAGCTCCTAGAAATGTACTTATTCCACGTACCAAGGTATTTCTTTGTTCCCTTGTTGAATGATTCTATTATCGCAAATGTTCAGTATATTTTCCGAACACTAAATTTTGTTTTACTGATTTAATCTCTATTCCCATTGCGTATGAGATGTATGGTTCGAATTTCTAATTGTAACCTGGCATACTCTGAAAAAAACACATTTTTCAAATGATTTTATGCTACTTTTTCTTAGTTTGTTCACAGTATACTTCCATTTCATAATGATATGTACAGTTATTGTAATGGCCAGTAGTTTTCTGCATGATATATGTGCATGACTACATGCAGAACTAATAACATTTATTGATGAAAGTAGAATTAATTGGGAACATATGGATCATCTTGATTCTATGAAATATCTGAGTGATCTGTTAATGACAATTTTGGATAATCAGTTACTGAGAAAATATGATTGTATAATACATTTTCCTCTTATGTGTTTTTTATGCCACTGTTATACGTTTTAGCAATAAAGTTATGTGCTAATACCTTCTGTGAAAAATTCCAGGGATTTGTATCTGCTGTAAGTATTATGCGAGATTTTGTTCCAGCCATTTACGATACAACTGTAATAGTTCCAAAAGATTCACCTCAACCAACAATGCTGCGCATTTTGAAAGGGCAACCATCAGTGGTAAGTTTGCTAACTTTCAAATAATTCATGGCATACCAATACAGAAATGAGTTACTGAAATTAACTGATCATTACTCAGTACTACTAAAGGATCTTAAATCAAAGTGGATACAGCTATATAATATGACATGGAATTTCAATGCCCAATTACTTACTACAATGTGAAACTAATATATTGCATCCTTTTTTTTTTTTGTAGATACATGTTCGCATGAAACGCCATGCAATGAGTGAGATGCCAAAGTCAGATGAGGATGTTTCAAAATGGTGCAAAGACATCTTTGTGGCGAAGGTATTGAACTGGATGTCGTTATTTTAAGATATGTTCTGGTTGGAGCTTGTTGGAATTTAAAATGCTCCATTTGGTGTCCATTTGGTGGTTCGGTCAATTAATTTCTAAGTAAATACCATTTGCCGTCCTTTTTGTTTCAGGATGCCTTACTAGACAAGCATTTGGCAACAGGCACTTTCGATGAGGAGATTAGACCTATTGGCCGTCCCGTGAAATCGTTGCTGGTAAAACCCCAATACAGTTGCATGCTATATAATCTACAATGGCATGTCACTAGTAGTGGCACCTTCTAAATCTCTGGATAGTTGTTGTCTTTGCTGAATAAGAAAAAGTTGGCCTAGCTGTCATGGGCAATTGGTGGTTGTGTGAAGTTGGTAGAAACAGGGTTGTACTTGTGTCCTTTCACTGGTGGGGCCAGCCGGCCAGGTTACATTAGTCAGCCGAGTGTCATGAATCAAGATTTTATACTCATGATCTTGCAGAACCAATCAATCAAAGTACTAGTATTAGGAATTTTCTGTTCCCCAGCTTGCTTGCTGAGAATGGAAATACAGCTGTTTTGAGTGAGCTGAACAATGGGTTTACATCAGATGACCACACTAGAATTAGTTTGTGTCCCAGAAATGGTTGGCAGTTGCGGTGGGAGAATGGGTGGTAATGTTTTTGGGGTAGGACTGAGAGAAGCCATCATTCTGTAACATGTGTTATTATGAGAACTACTAACCTTGTGAAAACCTCTGGCAGTTAAATAGTAGCTGCAGGGAACCCTTCTTTGTTACTTAAATAGTTGGATCTGCTGGCCATTCCGTAGCTCAATGATTTCGTTTTCACCAAATGTAATGTATTGGTATGTATCCTGGCTCCTGATTCTCTCTCTCTCTCTCTGCTGATGGAACAGGTGACCCTATTTTGGTCATGCCTCCTGTTGTTTGGCGCCATCGAGTTCTTCAAGTGGACGCAACTCCTGTCGACATGGCGAGGCGTCGCGTTCACTGCCGCCGGGATGGGCCTCGTGACCGGGGTCATGCACGTGTTCATCATGTTCTCCCAGGCGGAGCGGTCGAGCTCAGCCAAGGCAGCACGCAACCGGGTCAAGAAGGATTGAGTATGTGGGTGGAGATGCCATCCCAGGGTTTTGTTAAGCTTGGTGTAAACAGCACCAAATTCCAGACTCTGGTGTGCTCTCAAGTAGGAAGCTCTACTTCTCTATTTTGCATGCAGGAAAGAATTGTAGGGAGTTGGTTTTTTCTTACCCCTTTTGGCAGAGGAACTGTAGCACATGAACTTGTTGTTGGTATTTATACACCATTCAGTGATTTATTAATCAGTTAAGCTTGCATCTTGTCTTCCATGCAATTGTGCACCTTGTCTATTAGTCATGCCGGTGTGATCATAAGGGATCTATGTCGTAATTCGGATGATCGATGGAGGCATTCATTCTGAATCATTTTGCAGAGCAGAGCAGGCAGCGCATTCCATCCGTCATCCTGAATTCGGACGATCGATGGATGCGCTCATTCGATTCAAGTGTTGTAGCCCTGTAGCATTCTGATCAGACACAGAGTCCAACTAAACGGATGTGTGGATGCAGGCTTAGCCTGAAATGGGCCCCATTTAAAATGGAGCATTGTGTGCTGCTGCTGCAACGGCAGGTAGCCAGCAGATAATTCTTTTGCAGGCTTGGGAATCTTCAGACTGGGGAAACTGTCTACAGCCTACTGAAGCATCGAAATATTCAGTTTAGCTGCAGCCGCCGAACGAAGCCCATCACAAGCCACTGAACAACAACCGGTGGGGGCATGCAGCCGTCTTCGGTTCCATTCGGTTGTGCCTGTTCGGTGCCCAAGGCTGCTGCCAACGGTGGGTACCGAGCCGATTCCGTTCCGTACGTATGCTTTGTCAGGCTCCATCAATTCATTGCAAGACCAATGTCACCGGACAGTACATCTATACCGTATACAGTGCGTAAATAGTATTTTTCTATTTTATATAAGTGTTCTCTATACCTATTTCTATTCTCTCGTGACACTAGTCTAACACTTGGCTCTTCGTGTCCCTCCTCTTCCTCCCCATTCAAAGACTTGCTTGGATCCCTGCTGCCGTCGCCACGCCATGGTCGCCGCGTTTCATCGGCCCCAAGACGCGCTGCTGGGAATCACCTCTTTACTACTAAAACTGAGGTCAAACTGAGAAGCCTGCCGACGGCTCCTCGTGAATACTCAGTTAACGTTGCATAATTTGTTTCCTAAGACGTGTTTGTTTTAACCATAGTGAGGAAATTGAACGAAGCCTAAAACAAATACCTTAACACTTCTGAAGAGCTTGACGGGGTTACCCTGAAATATGAGAAGGTAACATTTGAGAAGGCTAACATAATGGTATGTAGTCCTTTGACCTCCTTTTGCCGCTCTCTTGCTCCAGTTGTTGGTGTTATGTGTTGCAAATTTATTTTATCAGTTAGAATAGTTGGAGCCAAATATGGGGAATTGTACTTATGTTTTTTTAGTATGGGAATTCAAGCATGTACCATGTTGGGCGCCTAATGGAGTGATTTTCATCCAATTTCATCAGTTTGATGGTCCACGATGTGTGGTTTTGTAATACGAGATTCAAAATTGGACAACTCAACCAATTCAAGGTTAAAAAATGCTTTTCTCTTTTAGCAATACTACAGTATTTAAAACACTGTTGTGTACAGGCCAACCAAATACTTCTAGACTGTAACCGTAAAAAACTCTGCTATCAAACAACACCATGTGTAGACGACACGATTGAAAAATGTCGCTTCTGCTAATCAAAGAGTGGGCCTGAATAGGCCGCCCCTCGGAGCGGCCCATTTTACGAATTGCCTCTGCAAATTGGTTACATTTTCAAACGCAGTTCGTAACACAGGTCACTCCTATAAATATGTACTAACACCACAGGAACAATTCGATAGAAACTGAGTTGCAGATCACCAAACGAATCGTTGTACAAATTATTTTTGACACGCAGCTCATAGAGTCCCCCATCTCCAAAAATCAATATGCCAAGGAGCTTGTAGTCCAATAGAAAATAAGTTTTTTGGTACCTCTAGTTCGCAAATTCGATCCAAGCTAGAGTTCGAGGTGATACCAACTGATAGGAACCGCAATGTATGGGTTGGCACCTCTAGATCTCTCATTGGGACAAATTAATAAAAATCCCCCTCAATAGCAAAGCTAGGGTTCGAGGTGATACCAATTCACGTTGTATGTGTTGGGTGTTGGATCACGAACACAACACATAGGGATAGTTACTTCAGAAACCCCCGGATGTGTTCGCCAATCACTATCCCCCATTCACCATTGTTCTCTCTCTCCAGTTAACTACCCTAGCATGCTACATAAACTAGTTGGACACTTGGACATTTGGACTACAACATCACATGCATATAAGACCGTCTCCAACGGCTTGCCTATATCAATTGCCTAAACACTATTCCAACTACCTCCATCTCTATCTACAGTAGCGTTACGGTGTCATTTTGTACTATAGACAGTCCATTTAGGTAGCCCGTTGGAGACATTCTAAGGTCTACTGATATTACATGATCCATTGTTCTTTACTACACTTAGTGTTGGGCCTGTCCCCTCTTGGCCTATCTCCTTGCAGCTTCTCCTTGTTCTTGCTTTGGAGCACCACTGTTAGATAGTGGCTCTGCTAATGGCTTGTGCTTCGGAGCACCACTGTGGCACAAATGAGCCAGCTCCAGCTACTGCAGCTGCTGCCGCAGCAGCAGAGAAGCACACAACCGATCTACAGCTAACTCATGCGTACTAACGGACCTATAAATATCTTGAGGAACAACTAGCAGACGTCATGGTCTCTTCATAATTGAAGCTGAAGGGAATTTCGGACATACATGGGCATACCTTTCAAGGGGTTATCATTCGTGTCTTGCAAAAGAGCTGCATCACTGGCCTACCTTCAATTCAGAGTATTATATATTCCATCTATATCTACTATATTCCTTGTGTGTTTCAGGGTGAATGGATTCTGAACTGGGCTATGCATTCACAATAATAGTCACTGATTTTTTGGCACGACGACAGATTAATTAACCTACCTACATAAGGAGAGAGAAAAAAACTTCTATAGTCACCTTAATTTGATGATTCCCTATTTAGAATTATTTTCATTGAAAAATTGGCACATTTTGAAACGAAATTCAAGAAAACTGATCGTTATTTTCAAGTGGACCCCAAGCAAGACTATTATCATTATTCTAGTTTCAGAAGGATAGCTATTATCATCAAACATGTCCGTGCGCCTCCATAATTAAGCGGAGGCTCTCTGCACATGACAAATCCCACGTTTGACGCAAACACTTGCAAAGTTGTCGACAAATGATTGGAGGTTTCCTTTTTCTTGAGTAGACAATTCACAGTTAGTTGCGTTTTATTTTGAACAATCAAGTTCAGTTGTAATATAACAAAGCAGATTATTTCAGGCATAATGTAAATATCACTGAGTGGCAGCTTCCATGTTCTCAATGTAAATATCGACACATATACTTTAGGAAGTTAAAGCTGCACACATCTTGAAATATTTTTTCCATTGTTTTTTCTTTCACTAAAGGGACACACAGACAATGTGATTATAGTGTGACCAGGTAGTATAAACAAAACTGCTAACTGTAAATTAGCTCTAGGGAAGCATTCTACATATGTAACTATGTAAGAGAAGCATTTTATGTCCATGAATAGTTGCATCATATAGATATAGCTATATTTTTTGCACTGTTGTTCATAAATATTCTCTAGAAAACTGGTTGGGCCGCTCTTGGGTCAAATTCAACGTGCGTACTCATGATCATGGTCCCCTTTTGGAACCAATTTCAAGATCCAAAGAGTTATAGAAAGGAAAACTCTGGTTCTTAGAAGAATCAATTCCAAAGCTATGGTCCCCCTGCCTGCCTCTAATAATCTAGAATGTCCTTTACGCGGCATTGCTTTTTCAAATGCAGGCCCCCAATTAGCCAACCATCCTTCACAGTACCCTGATCCATCTGAGTATGGAATTAGCTAGGAACCATAGCAATAGCAATGTTTGGAGAATGTAGATCATATGTTTTTGCATGCTACACTTCTATGTAGCAAAAGAAAATGCATATTCGGTTGTGCCCCAAGCCAAGCGCGTGTAGGAAGCATCCGATATTTTAACCTGGTCCAAGCTTGGACGCAAATGCTCACCCCCGATATAACACACGCACACACACCAAACACATACCTTGCCCCATAGAAATTTAAGCAGCCGAGCTCTCAGTTTGCACATCACATTTGATGTATGAGATAAAAAAAGATTAATGACGATCATGCTCCGCTGAATTGGCTAGTTTTTTTATATTAAACCTGCTATCTAGGCTTAAAAATAGCCGGTACCACGGTACTGGTACCCGACAGTATCAAATAGTAGGGTCTGGTACAAAAAATAATGGGACCGGTACCCATATTTTTTATTTTTTTAATTCCACAAAGTGCATAAAAACCTTTAAAAATAAAAAAAAGAGGTACTGTTAGCACCGTGTACCGGTGGGTTCCTTTCTAGGCTTTTGTTTTTCAAATTAAATGTCAAACTCCAATAATAGCTTTGACCGGTCTCCTTATTCAAAAAATATTTGTAAAAATATGAAAAGTGTTAATCATATTTAAAGTTTATTATATGGTAAACTAAACTATAATAAAAACAAATAATACTTTTTAACTTTTTAGATAATTAAGGCTATCTGCACTTCAATTCCTCCAATTTTTTTCTCTAAAAGGAATATTCTAGCCCAGTCAGCGAGATTATTTCCTCCAAATCAATTTCTCCTGCACTCATATTCCTCCATACCTTTCCTCCATATCCAACCGTTTAATATTTTATTCATCCACCTCCAACTACCATCCCTTTCTCCCAATACCTTAAATTAATTTCCATAATACTAACAAATAGTTTTATAGCATTGAAAAAATATTATAAGCATTTAAAAATGCAAATATTTTTATTAAAAAAGAAAATCAACCTAAAAAAATAAAAACCCTATCTATTCCCCCTGCACCCCCACAGACTCTGTCTCCCACCGCTTGTCCGCTCCCCATCTCCTCTCCTTCTGCCTGCCGCCACGGCCGGCCTCTCTTCCTTCGCCGGCCCACCTTCTCTCCCTCTCCTCTTCCTGCCTCCTCCGCGGCGACGGTGGCGGCGCGGCCGCCCTCAGCGCTATCCCGCTTCGCCCCACCGCTGCGCCACCCCCTCCACCAAGCCCGCCCGACGAGACTCCGCCTCGCACGCCGTCCCCAATCGGCATGGCCGCCGGCCGGATCTGCGTCCGCGGTGGGTTTCTCCATCGCCTCCGTGCCATGGCTCCGCCCCGCCACCGAGGTTCCGCCGTCGCGCCGTCGATCCTCCTCTGCCCCACCTTGGCGCCTCCTCCACGCCGGCCCACGCGGCCTCGTCCGCGCCGGATCCCCCTGTGACCTGCCCAAGGCCGCGGCGACGGCGCCTGCCGCCGGCTTCTTCTTCCCTCCGCCCCCTTGGCCTTCTCTCTCTCCTCCTCTGCTTTCTCCATGCCCAGCCACCGCTCCTCTCTCTCCACTTCTGTTCGCGCGCGCGCGACGGAGCGGCCGTTGCTCGGGCCACCGAGCCACAGTGCGCAGCGGAATGGGGAGGGTTCCGCCACATCTGGCGAAACAGGAGGGTTCCGCTGCGGTGGAGGGACCGGTGGAGGGATGGGCTGCAGATGTTTTTACACCAAATCTTTCCTCCAAACGGTGCCAGAACGCTTTGGAGGGACGGGGTGCAGATAGTCTAAGTAGTCAAAATTGATGATCCATAATTTAAAATGGACTATACATAGACACTTGTTCAGTAGCGGGTGATATATCGATCGACATCTAAATCTTAACGGTTAACGTCAGCTGGATTTAGCCTCTCCGAGGTGCTCGTATATAGATATACCATGCTTAAAAAACAATTTTATTAGATAATGATGCTTAAAAACAATTATTAAATTGAAAAAAAAAGATAATTGTACCCGAAAAAAGAAAAAAGAGAGAGAATTGTGAGATGTCCACGTCACACTATTCATTGAAGTGGCTAGCAGTCCATCTCCCCTGCAGCCTACAAGGAAAAAGGAAAAAAAAAAGGGAAAAGAAGAGCTGTAGTCGGCCAGTGCTTCGCCAGGCGCCAGTCGCCACCTCTCCCAGTCGCAGTCGCAGCTCCACCTCCACCGCGGGCACGCCCTCTCCCCTCCTCCCCGGGCCGATGAGATCGAGCGGAGCGCGCTGAAAAGATTCCATCATTCCTGATCCGGGTGCGGTATCCTCTTGAGTCTTGCTCTTCCGCTGGATTCTTCGTTGTGCGGGGTTCTTTCAATTTCTCTTTGGGAATTGTTAGGGGGCGCTCTGGCCTCCCGGGAGAGCGTTTCTTGATCTGGGCGGGCAACCTGTTTGCAGGAGGAGGTCCTCGCCGCCGGCGAGGAGGGACGCGGAGATGAGCCGGGGGCGGTCGCCAGAGCCGCTGGATTTCTTCATCTGGACTGTGCAGGTGCTGCTTCTATAGTTCTTTGTTTCAATTTTGGTAAACTATCTTGTCTTTTTTTTAACACCGTTCGGATGTCCAAATGCTTGATTGATCCCTCCTGGCGAATTCAGGACATTTGTGTGCTGGGAACGAATCAATTGTGAAGTAATTTTAGTGTTGAAGATTGGTTTACTTAACAATTATAAAACCTTCTTCTGCTCGAAGTCTTTAGTCCCCATCGATCCTCCATAGTAGTAATACTTGAGTTAATAAGGGTTTCAGATAGTCATTCTTCAGGCTATGGTACTTCGGTGTACCTTTCCCCTTAACTTTGACTTCCCTCCTGTTAGTGTTTTTGTGTTTGTCTGACATCATAATTTCGTTGTTTATATGTTGTCAGTTGTCACATCTACATGTGTAGTAGGGTACAAAATTCGGAAGTCTTTGCTCCTATGACTTGTGCTGATTAATTTGTAGGGTTTGTTTGTAACTTCCTTTACTAATTTGCTGAGGAGAATGTTTACATGTATGTTCAGTCTCACATACCACGACACTTCTTAACCTGTACCCTAAACGAAGAAAAGATATAGTTTTGCCTTATGGATAACATAATTGGGATGCTGCAAAGGAACTTTCTTTTGTGGAGCATGGACAGTTCTCCAGCTTTAGATTCGTTAGTGTAGGTTTCCAGCTTATAGATAATTGTGAATGAGAGACTTACAATGACTTTTAAGAAATGAAAGGTACCACCGCATTGATTCTTGCTATCTGAGAGCAGTAGCATAATAACACTATAAATACAGGGATGCAGTGGGGAGAGGTTGGGAAGTGCATGTGCTGAGAATCTGATTTACCATCTTGATCACATTTTAGTAATTTCTAACTTAATAGATCCTGGCAAAATGAGCTATTCGGCTCTTATGCTGTCTGTGGGAAAGCAATGCTTGTACAAATGGGTTTGTTATTTATTTAGACAAATGTGTGCTTTGTTTATCTAGGAACTGATTTTGTTATTGATGCATGATGACATCTGCTAGACCTGATACCAGAAGGACAATCATGCTTCAATGTTGAAGTCAATTTTTGTTGTCCATGAATGATGACAATGTGACACCTGCTAGGCCTGATACTAAAAGAACAATCCTTCTTGAATGTTCAATTCATTTTTTGTGCTTTTCACTACTAGTCAAGCAATCTTTTTCTAGCACAAATGTTCTACATGCCCCAGCAGGAAAACAAACTGCCCTCTTTTGGTTCTTAGGGTCTTAGTTAGGAAAGGGAGCTGCTTTCTTCTTTTTTTCAACTTTGTAAAAGTGCATTAGCCTGCTTGACCTGCAGATGATTTAGCAAGTAACGAAAAATCAAACCTTTTCCTGACTGGCAAGGGAGATAGATATTTGCAGTACAGAAGGCATAATCAGAAAGAGAAATTATAGTTTAGCTTTGAGTAAAAGGTCCAGGCTAGGACCTAGGAATGATTGCATATCTGATTGCGGTAGATAGGTTAAGCATTTCCAAATATTTGGTGTTGTTGTGAAAGTATCTTCTTTTGTTAGTTCTATACTTCCATGGTTACTGGACTGTCTTGATGGTTAGTATGCTGGCCATGCTCCCCTTTTCATTGTATAATGTGACTACAAGTGGTGCGGAAAAAAATATGCGAGTCATTATTTTTGTTCAATATGGTTTAGACCATCGTAGATCATTGCTTACAAATAGTGCTAATAATGACAAATCGACTGTAAATGTGCCGCAGGATGTGGGCTTGTGGTTGGAGGAAATAAATCTTGGAAGCTATCGCCAGGCATTTGAAGAAAATGGTGTCAATGGAGAGTATCTAGAAAGCCTGTCAATGTTCACTACAGAGCAAATTCTTCGATTTATAAGGCGGTGTCATATGAAATGGGGAGATTTTATCACACTCTGTAAAGAGTTGAGACGCATCAAAGGTTCAAATTTCCATGCCTACTTCTACTCTTGTACATTCCAGCAGTATCCAAGAACAGTATACAAAGGCAAAATGGGAAACTCAGTCAGTAAATCATTTACTTTGAGAGATAAAATAGGGAGCCAGGCAAAAAGGGAAGTATTATGAAGGCTACTTATCTGTTTGAAACTCTGAAATTATGATAAGTGTGGTTTCAGTTTCCATCCTTACTCACCTTTCGTCAAATATATTTTCCTTCTGGGTTCCTGAAACAGCCGAACATTTTCATCTGTCTCCCCTGCAATCTGGTGATAGCTGTACATTTCTTATCTGTCTTGCATGCATATAGATACAGCATAAGTAAAAAAACAAATTGCTTGCTCGACCGTTTTGTCTAACCTCCAGTCACATTTTCCTCCAGTTGCGTGCCTGAAAGGGGAGCAGGAAGTGCGGAGGCCGTGGTGGGCGCCGTCGTGCCTGTCGGTGGTGTTCGTGCGGGTGGCCAAGCGGAACCGGCAGTCCCGCGTCGTCTCCCTGAAGCTGGAAGCCTAGCCACCTCGGCTTGGGCCACCACCGCCTATATCCCCTGCCTGCCAGCGCCATCGCCGTCCCAAGGCGCTGCTTCTCCCGCTGTGTATCATAGCCCTGGAACGCTGCTCCCGCCGTTTAACCGGCGAGTGCGGCCTGCCTGTGTTCGTCAGTCCGTTCCTTTCTTTTTTTCTCCTTTTTCCATATACAAGGGTCGTGGGACTCGAGATGGTAAAAGATGGCCGGAGACGATGGACATGCATATTATGCTTTTTCGCGTGTTGTGCAGAATGGTTGCGCGTTGAAATGTCATAAAACGCAGAATGCTTGTTCGGTTGGTTATATAGTATAAACTATAAAGAGATGGGCATTACCTTGGTTCGTGGCCAATACTGTTTGGTTCGTGGCTAAAATTATGGCCAAACTTTGTCCTATGGCCAGTGTAGTTGCTTTTGAACTATATTGATCATTGCCAAATTTGTGAACCAAAAAACACCCTTAAGCTTTGCTTGTGGTTTAGTAAAACTGTGATCACGGGAGATTTGGGGTGCCCGTCTTTCTGGAAAGTGCCTGCATCAGCTGGCGTGGCTGTGGGCCATAGCAATAAATTATATATGAACTGCTTTTATTTCAAGTTTCGTACAACTAACCAAGCAACGCGTGTAACACAATATCTAGCGTGATTGGTGATCTGCCATGATCTGCTCAATTCCTGTTGGGTTCAGATCCTGTGACATATCCCCTCGTCTTTGCTAGAAACCTGGGCAGGCACTCTCTGCTCTGCTTCGCCTTCTCTTCGCGGGCGGAGGCAGGGATGGCAGTGGGGCGCGTTTGGACCCGAAACCCGCGGGTTTTGGACCCGATGGGGTGGGCGTGGGTCTAGTTTTTCACCCGCGAGTCCGCGGATTCGGGGACCTGAAATGGGGCGGGGCGGGGGTGGGTTTCGTCTTACACCTGCGGGTGCCTCACGGGGACCTGAAATTTGGTCCACGAAACATCTGGCCCATGTAAAACCCTAGGTTGGCTCTTGCTCCCCTGGTCCCCAGCGGCTCGCCTCGGCGCCTCTGCTCCCGACTCCCCCGACCCGCCTCATCTCCCGGCTCACGCGAATGCCGCTGCTAGGCCACCTCCTCGTTCGCTCCCGTCTTCGGCAACTGCCACCGCTCAATCTCCTCCTCCTGGCTCACGCGGCCATCGCCACTAGGCCTCATCCTCTCGCCCGCGGCTGTCCCCGGTAGGCCGCCTCCACCCAGGCTCCCATGGTCGCCGCCGTCGGGCCGCTTCCTTCTTCGGCTGCCGTTGCCAGGTCAGTAGGTCACCTCCTCCATCGTCCTCTCTGGTTGTCGCGCCTCGATGGCTCACTGGCCCCGTCTTTAGTTCACGCCTCCGACGCTCCGCCGTCGGGTGGCTGCCCGCCGCAGGCCCTATCTTCATCCCCGCGCCTCTCCGGTTGTCCGCTCTTCAGGCCTCGCACGGGCGACAGCCGTACCCGGCATCCCGCGTCCCCCCGACCCTGCCGGCATCCTGCGTCCAGCTGCTCGAGTGGCGGGTTCCCCGTGGAGTCTCGGGAACCCGGCAGGTTCGGGGAGGGGGGCGGATTTTCACCCGTCGGGGCAGGGCAGGTTTCGGAAGCGCACCCGCCCCGTTGCCATCCTAGGCGAAGGCGAAGTTCGGTACTTCTGACAGAGTCAACCGGTCGGTCCCCTTTGACTTTGAGATGGTCTGACCGAACTTGCCGCGAAGGAACCACACCTCGTAGGATCCGACTCGAAGAAACAATTCCGAGATGAAATGAGGCCCATTTCGAGTTGACCGGAGCCTTTGCCATCCTACCCCGGCCCGCCCGCCCGAAAGTGGTCAGCCCAGCCCAGCCCGCGCCGCATCCACCCGACTCCCCGACCCCACCGTTTCTGGGCGGGGGCCCTCTTCGTCAAGGCCGCCGGCGGCGGTTTCTCCCCCGGCGAGCCCCTCCCTCAGATGCTGTGAGTGGTTCAGGCTCCCTCGTCTCGCCCCATTGCTGCTGCTCCTCGCCCCGTCAGAGGGGGATCTGGGTTCTCGGGGCCGCCGTACCTGCTCCTCGGCTGGGGTGCTTGGGTGGTGGTGGTAGCCGGTACGTAGGGGGTGGAGCTGTCGGTTTTGGGGTTTGTTTTGCCCCCCATCGTGTAGGATGCCCCCTCCCCGGTCAGTCCTCGCCGGTGAGTGATGCCTAGCCTATCGGTGCCTCCCTCTTGGCGCGGCGGGCTTCTCGTGTCTCCTCGCACCGCTGGGGAACCGCGTGTTGATTCGTTGCCTGAGATTAGCAGCTCGTTTGTTTGCTACTACTAAGAATCAGTGGGTTAATCATCCCTTGTTCATGATGTGCAACCCTGTTTTAGTTTGTTGTTCAGGACAAAAAAGTGGCTGGGAAGTGGGTGACTCTGTCTGATGGATAATCTGCCTGACAGCTCTGTTGCTCCTTGAAGGTTTCGCCTGCCAAGGTTCTGAATTCCCGGATGGGGGCGTCATCGGGCGGCGCGGACTTCCACCAGCAGCCAACCCCGCAGGGGATGCCGCCGCCGCGCCAGACTGCATTCCCGCTTCCATATGAATTTTTAGTTTTCCTGTTTCATGTCTAGCTCCACACCTTTAGCGATCCATTTTTGTCTGATCTTATGTAAACCCATGCTTTGATCTTTTGGAAATCTATATTACGCCGGCCCTTGCTTGCTGTCCTTTTCAATTGTTCACTTTCCAGCCTATGTTGTAGCCTAATGCACTGAAGGGTGAAGGCCGTTGGGTGCATCACCTGTAGTAGTTTGCAAGTTAAATTTCTGAATGATGCAGACAATAGTGCTTTCATCCACACATTTGTTTGGATTTACTGAAAGCTGTAGCTGTTCCACTACATATACTCTACACTTCTACACGAACATATGGACGTATCAACACTCCTAAAAGTGTGTTTCTTAACATGCATTGAATGTGAACGCTTGGCATGTTACTGCCATCCAGCTCATATGATCTCCATGGCATAGTTTTACTTGTCAGTTCTATGAAACGGCCATAACTTTTAAGTCGGTTATCTGGTTGTTCTCTTGATAGTAATTTCCATTGATATGATTAGATGTTACATTAGATTCTCTCCCAAGTATTTGTGATTGGATATCTTCATCTTGTAGCTGAACTGATCTTGATAGTAATTTCCATTGAGATGATTAGGTGTTACATTTAGAATCTCTCCCAAGGAATTGTGATTGGACATCATCATCTTGTATCTGCATTGATTTGTCTTCCTCAGCTGTTTATATATTTCCAGTCAGTTAGCTACAACTATATGAAAATGTTATCCATTTGTAGCTATCGCATTATGGTTTTTGGCTGCTTTGATAATTTATTTCATACCCTGCTCATTCTGCGACAATACCAACTGTGAATAGCTCTATGATTGTTCTCTAGGCTGTAACCTCCAGCCTGTGTTTGTTTCAGTCAGTTTTTGGGATAGAGACCTCCCTGCAACTCTTTGTCAGCGTGCTAGTTCAGCAATCTGAATAGCTGGCTTGTGCTTGCTCGAGACAAAGTGGTTCTTGACAGTTAAATCTGACTGAATATTTGCTATGCGGTGTGCTCATTTATGTTGGACTTGGTTTGCAGTTTCCTGCATCTGCATGTTTATGTGACGTGGATACAAAGCACATTGTTTCCTTCAAAAAAAAAAAAAGTGTTGTCTTTACTGAATCATCCGCAGAACCTCCTCCTCCTTTTTCTGCGTGTTTGTGATTGCTTTCTTTCTGAACGGTGAATGCCTGAACGGAACACGTTTAACAGTTGCTGTATTTCGCAGAGCTGGACATGGACACCCCCAAGAACATTGAGAACGAAGAGCCAGGACGCCTGATCACTCCCCAGGAGGCCTGCAACCGTATCGCAGAGGTGGTCCAGGAAGCAGTGCGAAAGACGGAGATCGTAGCCGGGGAGAAACTGCGGATGTACAAAAGGGCCCGCCTTGCCGTGGAGGCGTGCGACCGGGAGCTGGAGGAGAAGGCCCGGGAGGCGCAGGAGCTGAAGGCGGAGCGGGTGCGGAGGCTGCAGCAGGCGGAGGAGCTGGAGAGCGTCATCCGTCTGAAGCAGGCGGAGGCGGAGAGGAGATGTTCCAGCTGAAGGCGACCGAGGCGCGGCAGGAGGCCGAGCGGCTGCGGAGCGTCGCCCTGGCCAAGAAGAAGTCGGAGGAGGCGGGGCAGGACTACGCGAGCTTGTACCTGAAGCGCCGCCTGGAGGAGGCCGAGGCGGAGAAGCAGTACATCTTCGAGAAGATCAAGCTGCAGGAGAACCAGCGGCCGCCGCTGCAGCAGTGGAGTCGGCATCGGAGGTGGCAGCAGCAGCGCCGGTGACCCCGCGATGCTGTCCAAGATCCAGGACCTGCTGAAGACCGTCCGCAGCATGCCGCCCAGCAAATCAGACGGCCAGCGCTCGAAATAGCGATAGCGAAGGCTGGGCAGCAGGCAGGCAGGCATATTGGCGCTCGATCGGCCTTCTGATTGGTTGTTAACTAGTGGTAACTTTAGTCGCTGATGTTATGTGATTCCGTTGATTTGTGGTGTACATTGACTGTAGAGGCGCAAAATTTGTCATACATAGCCGTGTTTATTGGTGACTTGTCATTTTAGTCATCATCTGATATTCAGATCGGTATGGATGTGTCCTGGTAAGCCAACAGTGTAGCTGTATAGTTGTTTTTTTTTTCAACTGTTCCAATGTGTCTTGTGTGTACGTGAAGATTGTGAGATTGGGCTTGGATTCTGCAGGGAGCCGTTGGGTGTGTGTGTAACTGGTCGCTGGTACTGGTACAACACTTTTGCCGTTCCCTTTTTGGTGTTAACTTAAACTGGTTTGAGGGCCTGCTATCTGGGCTGGAATTATACGCCCGCAGCAGGAGAGATTTTGGTTGGATCGTGTCATCGTGTGTGCTGTAGCTTGCTTGGTACAGACTCTGTATGTTTTTGTGCAGTGAGTAGAAGCTTGTTTGCATGGTCCCACTAGGCGGACCACTTTCTCTTATACACGTAACGTATTATAGCCCCGATGTTTAATTGCAGCCATCGATTTTAAATAGCGGACTAAGGCGTCTAGTCTCGCGACGCGCTTGTCAAAAGTACAAATAGCATGACCAAGGGCTATAGCTGGCTATTATGTTTATTATTATTATTATTATATATTGCAAATCCTATCATCATGTTATAAATTAATTAGAAGGCGCTTTTTTTTTCTTTTTGACACACAAGGGATTAATTAGGAGAGCATTGAAGGTGCACCGACCCCGTCGGCGCCGTGGGCTCCTTCCACTTGCACACATGCTCGATCGGCGTGAACCCTCTCCCTCCCCCCCGCTTGACACGTCGACGTGGACGTTCGTGGCCGCCGAGCAGCGTGTTGACGTCGTCGGCACGTCGCGGCCGAGACCAAGCCGGGCCGCGGTGGTGAAAGGAACAGAACAGGTCCACGGCTCGCTCGCCGGGACGCTCAGGTCAAACTCGGTCGCGCTCCAGCCCGGCGGGTGGGGGCGGGCCCCACGGCCGAGTGGTCGACGCGGTCGCACCGCCACGCAAAGGCAGGCAGCCATCCCCCTTTTCTTTCCCTATAAAGCCCCCTCCTCGCCTTGCCCGAATTCTCATCTCAACAAACGAACACGCCTCATCTCGCTCCTCCGCCACCGCCCCCGACCGACGCCTCGCTCGCTCCGGCTCCGGCTCCGGCAGCCCCCGCTCCTCGCTCCCCGGCGGCACCATGGTAAGAGGCCCGGAACCCCTCTCCTTCCTCCCTCCCTCCCCCCGGAGTCCCCGTCCTCCTCCTTGTGACGGTCTGACGGAGCGAGGTAGATGCAGGGCGGGTGGGGGGTCCAGTCCAGTGCAGCAGCCCAGATCTCGTCTCTCTCTCTCTCTCTCTCTCTCTCCTCGCGCGGCGTCGCCTGGTCGCCGGCTGCGCTTCCCCTTCGGACGATCCGATCTCGGCCGGGGCGGTCCGTGCGACCGCGTGCGCGGACCCTCAGCTGAGGAGATTGGATGGTTGGTCTTGGGTTTGGGGGCGACGGGTCGCTGGGGAACAAATTGCTGCTAGACCAGTAGGTTTATCGTCGCCTCTCGCGTTTCGCTGTGCCGTCTGTCTCGATTGCCTTCCTCGGCCCCTGCCATGCTGGGATGGCTAGTGCCGCGCGTACCCGGAGACGGGCTTGCGAGTTGCGACTCTACCATATCATCCAGATCCAGGGCGATTAGCTTCTTCTTCTTTTTTTTTTGATGAAAACTTTTTTTTTCTCTTCTTTGGGGGGGTGGACAGGGGAGTATGAGGATGCGCCTCCCTCTTTTAGTTCGGGGTAACAAAACGACCGACGTTGCATCTGATTTATTAGGATGTAAAGAGCCCATTGTGGTTTGCAGGTGGAAAACTATTCTCTGCTTACCCCACTCAGCTGGGTGGACCATGGTTTAAGTTTTGGAAATCGTAATGACCCCAATAAAAGAACCGTATTGTACTCCTTTTGGTGGAGGTGGACTGCTGCAACCCCCCCTTTCACTATTCTTACTGGAAATGGCATAGGGTTCCCTACCATACCTCCACATTCCTTAACATACTTGAAAACAGTAGATGCCATCTACTGTTATGTTAATGCAATCTGACAACTGCAAGTAACCTGAAAATCTATTCTTTCCAATTGTTTGCAACAGTCTATGTTAAAGTGGCTAAGCATCTATATACGCTGAATCGTTGTGTGGGCAGACTACTTCGAGGCGCCTGGCCGACAGGAAGACCGCAAAGTTCCAGAAGAACATCACCAGGAGGGGCTCCGTGCCTGAAACCACCGTCAAGAAGGGGAATGACTACCCCGTTGGGCCAGTGGTGCTTGGGTTCTTCATCTTTGTCGTCATCGGATCATGTACGCCTTCCATTCCTATCTATGTCTTCCCTCCCTGTTGCAATATTGCTCGATGCTAGTGCCATGCTACATTAGAATGCACACTTCTTTGGCCATCCAATATTGATTATGGTTCATGCATCGGATTAGCTTGCAATGTGTATTGTCATGGCTACAAGCACTTCTGTGCTCATCTGTATTGCACGTAGGCATTCTGATGAGCCATTGTTCCTGTAAATCATGACGGTTTAATACTTGTTAGCAGTTAGGACACCAAGTGGTAAATCATGTTGCTCCTTTAGTATGTTATAGGCTCGACTATCCATTATAGTTCAGTGTCAGGCTACAATAGCACACTGCAAATGTATTAAATCTGATGCCAAATTGCCAACCATCAAACCCAAAACAGTAGGTAGTTCACGATATAATTTGATCAAAGTGCTGCATGGCTGTGGCATTTCCATGCTTAACCTTCTGCAGCCTACATTTTTTTTTACCGTTTGACGAGATGAAGTGACACGCTTTGCCTCGTTTGCCTTTGCAGCGTTGTTTCAGATAATCAGGACAGCAACCAGTGGCGGGATGGCTTAAGAACTGACCCATCTAATCCCATAGTCTGGAGATCTGTTTGTTATACATGCATTCAATGATTCAATCTAGAATTGGGTAGCAGCTAAAATGGCCAATGTTGTCACAGTGCCCTGTATTCCATTCGTCCTGAACTAGTGTCTGAAGAACTGTAAAGCAGAATCATGTACCGTAAAGTGTTACATTGATAATGGGATAGTACTTATAATGTTTCATTCAATCTCCCCTGTGTTGGAACCTTCTTTTTCTTCGTGACGTTAAGTGGGTGACCTGGGTACAGCCAATTATGTCCAGCTGTGTTGGTTTGTGACAATTGAAGTTTCAGCAGTTGAAACTCAGGCGCCCAACTGAGTCCCTCTCATTGTCTCCCATTTGGGTTCTTCTGAACTGACGAGTCATGTGCTGGATTATGAGGCTTCGCTGTCTTTGATCAATGATTGTCACAACATGCAGAAAATACTACCAAAGAGATCCATGAGTGCTAAGACATAAAAAAAAAAAGAAAGAACTTGGTTTCCTCGCACGATTAAAGGAAGATCAGTAACTACAGATGCAAGAGAATGCCAACAGAAGATTTCTTGCAAGGTCTGCTTTGGTAACTAGCTGATTCTATGACAACGGTGTGCTTTGTATACAGAATTGAGTCAATTTCCGATAAATAGCTGTCGGATAATATTGAAGATTAACCTGGTGATGTGGATGTGCGATGAACCAAGGGTTGTGATAAGATAACATTGAATTTTCAGGAACCGGAGTGATCCGGAGCTTGTGCAAGATGCATTTTGTGCAAACAAAGGATTGACCAAATTGCAAGACAGCACAGCACGACTGCCCCAAGGCGCTGTGCTGGCAGCGAGACCGTAAAGTTTCATCAGAAGCGACCATGCACGTTGAGTCGTCATCGGATCATGTACGCATCCCAACCTCCTTCCCCGTGTCATCAGAGCTAGGCTGTGCTTTAAGTTTAAGAAAAGTAAATCAAAAGTCTAACCTGGGTACAGATGTTCATTTATTTTCATTCAAATTTGAATGTTTTTCCGTAATTTAAAGCCAAGTTCAACAACACATCCAAATGTTGAAGCAAATAAAAACATTTAAACACCAAAACACATATGGTGGCATCTAATGTACTTTCAAATATCAAGCAATTCAAGCTAATGGATTTTAGTATGTGTACTGATTGCGAAGTTTCTTATTAGTCTGGGCTTATGGATGGCCCACTTCGAGAGAGCAGTTATCTTCGCATAGACAATGATGGAGCGACAGTGGCGGATCCAGAAAATAAACATAGGGGGGGCTGAACATAAGCTAGACTAACGCATTGATTCTCTTGCGTTCTCATCATTTTCTGGTTCCAGAGTAGCACTGCCGCTACTTGAAAAATAATTCAACAATGTTCTTTTCGACATCTTGGAATTTTAATTCTAGATGAGATGACCTACATAAAAATGATATTATTCCTTAATCACTGTTGTATGCATTCATTTATAATTTTACATGGCATATATTGGCATTCACAATTTTGCATATAATTGTGTACCTTGGTGACTTGTTATTGCTGCTAGCTAGCTTGCTTGTTGGTGCTGGTCTGGTCATAGGTGAGCACGAGCAGGAAGCCAGGAGCCGAACAGGCTTTGCTGCCTGCCTGCCTCTTCCTGCACAGAGCACACACAGCAGCACGCGGGCTGCGGCTCTGCCGTGCGGGTGAGGTGCGGCCGTGCTTGCGCCGCGCGCGGCTTGCCCTCTACCGGTGGCCATACTCACGCCGCGCTGCCACCCCTGACTCCTGTGTGGCCGCGATGCTCCACGAGTGCAGTTGTGGGCCAAACAAAAGCCCATTGACCACAGCCCCACGCCCACTCGATGGCCCAACAGAAACTATAGCCCAAACTCGCGAATCTAGCTCCTTCAACCTCCAGACCCCGCCGTTCTTAGCATTCACCACCTCTGCTTTCTCTTCCAATGGCAGCAAAAATGGAGGGGGGGCTCCATTGATCTGGAGGGGGTAGGGGGTGCTCGAGCCCCCCCTGCCCCCACGCTAAATCCGCCACTGTGGAGCGATACCTCGTGGATAATTGGGCTTATTTGTTCCTCTCTTTGCATCCATTATTTACTTTCTAACATATTCTTCTGATTTCTCTCTTGCTATTTACATTGCTAGAATTGCCTAGCTTGAAAAGAGTTGGAACTAGTTGCAATATCCTTGTGAGTTGGAATAGATGTCCTAGCTTCAAGGCACAATGACAAATCGGTTGATTACTATGCTGCTTAATTTTGAAGATCCAATTCACCCATCCCCCTCGATCGGTCATCTGATCATTTCATATGGGATGAGAAATTGAGAATAAACACAACAAACCAACACAAAACTCATTGCACACTTGTCATTTGAAAATGGAAATTTGGAATGATAACATACAAGTTTCCCATATGTATTCCTTCGCCCTACATGCGATAGGAACTGCGAGGTTATTATAGGTGTTCTTACACAATGGCACATATATTATATAGGGCAGACATATTGTATATAATGATTGGATTGCCTTGCATGTCTGCTAAGGCTTAGAGGGTGGTTGTACCTCCTCAAGTACCTAGCTTTGGTAGAAAAGGGCCTAGATGACGCATGATAAGGAGAACATGCGTGATGAACTCCCCACCAGCGTTGAGATGCTCGTAGTGGAAAGCGGCCCCGCAAAGAGGCGCTGTATAGAAAAGCATCTCCAGCCACATGTCCGAGATGAGGTCCCATTGCTTATCTTCTTTGCCGATGTTAATCAGCTCCTGGGCCACCTCATAGGCACGATGCATCACAGAGCCAAGCGCTGCCTCTGTAGTTCGATGAAGTTCCTGGATCCAACTAGAGGCGGTTTCATCATCCTTGTTGGCAGATATTTCGTTTTCCTTGCCTTTGTTCCGCTCCATGCCTTCAAACACCTGGATGACTGCTTTCTTCTCATCCACAATGATCCGTGAATATCGTTGATGTGACAATAATTTTGTGAGTTCTTCATGAGCATCTTGATGTATGTATCGGGAGGTGGTTGCAAGCATGACATCACACTTGAACACAAGGTACATGATGTAATGGGATAGCTGTCTGCTCATCATCACCTTCTTCTTCACTTCATCAGTTTTAGTAGCCAAACTGTCAAAGCCTATGTCCTTAGTGAAGTAGCAGATTTCCGTTGCGATGTGCCAGATGAGCACGCTCTTGGGGAACTTAACTGTGCTGGAGGTGCTCTTGTGTAGTGCATATTTTGGCTGTTCAGGTTCTGGAGCTCATGTCTGTCCATCCACATCCGGATTGCTCTCTCACCACAGAAGCTGGCAAAATCCCACTCACGTGTCCTTGCTTGAAAAAATAACCTGTCGAGGACGACTAGCTTGAGATGATCAGTAATAGGTGTGTGCGTTACTTCAAAGAACTCGACACACCAGGCAAAGACACCCAAGTGTCTGCTCATCCATTTCCCTAAGGATAGCATGCATGCAGAAATAGAGTGGCCTTGCGTACTAGTAGTGTACCTCTTAATCATGCTGTATTGTGCTAGCTTTTCTGACCACAGCTTTCTTGTGAGACAACCTTGAGGTTGAATGCAGTTGATGGCACACAAGCGTGCACATTTAGCCATTGTTCCTGGACGAAAAGGTTTCCTCGCATACGAAACAATGGTCGTTAGGGCAGGCAACAGATCTAGCGCTATGGCTCCTGCAAGCAATATGTAGGAAACAGTGACATCCACTTTACTATGGTGGCCCTCTTTTTCAGCAGCTGCAAAGAGCACTAGCGCTATCACTGCTAAGATGGAATGGAAGAAGGAGTATGTCAGCATGAAGAGGATGTTCAGCGCTATCAAGGTCATGGCGACTGGGTAGTAGTACCATACGGTTGTAGGTGTAGTCAAATCATCAATGACATCGCTTAGATACAGAGCACGTTGGAGGATGTCAACAAGAGGTGTTTTGGTGTAGAGGTATTTGTATGATTGTGCTAGAATTGCGCCCACATACTGGTAGGCCATGCACTTGTCTATGTCCGGTCTACTCTTGAACTCCTCCAGCACCTCCGGTAGCAAGTCCACGGCACGCATAATAACCACATTGTTGACAGGGGCATCCACTGACATTATGTCATCAGTACGATAGTCGAACTGATTTTTCACTTATGTGTTCCCAACACCTGTCAGCATTGAACATTACTTCAAACGTCCATTTTATGTATGCTTTATATGATGAGGAGGCGGCACGACTGGATAGTTGGCTAATACCCCGCAGATTTCGAACCGTCGTTGCCAACCTAGCTAGAGATTGAGCCCCGAGGCTCTTTGGACTGGCCGAGTAAAGGCACTAGGTGCGCCCGGCATACTTGAGGAATCCACTGATGAACATGAGCACCATGTCAGCCCTGAGCCGGACATCCGGCCAGGACGACTTGGACACCACATACCCTGCCACCACGACCTGGGTGACTAGGTTCAGCAGGTGCCTCAACCATAGCTCGTTCGTTGTCCTGCTTCGAGATGTTAGAATTAATACTTAGGGTTAGAGACTAATCTAACCATGCCAGGAATTTATCTTAGCCTGAACTTGACCACAAACCATTAATCTTATACGGAAAACTGACTTAGGATACTAACCATTAGGTGTAGGATCCATCTATACATCCGTAGATGATCTAGATGAAGTATCCTTAATCTTCACCGGATCAGAGACGGAACGCTCCTAGTTGGTGAAGAACTCAATCCGTACCTGCGGGAGGAAGAGAAGGAAGTAGACACGTGCTTCCGAAACCCTTCAGAGCCCTCAATAGTGCTTCCGAAACCCTTCAGAGCCCTCAATAGATCGGTGTTTCTGGGAACTCGCGAATGACAGCGTTTGTAGTCGCCAATTAGGGTTAATCACGAGTAGGGGGTTTACCCCTCTAATAAATAGGCTCTGCGGGTCCGGAGCCATGCCTAATGGGCTTAGGTTTGCCGCCGATCAAAGCAATTAACAATTGGGCTTAGATTGGAACTCGTGAGCCTCGTCCAAAGTTGTTGGGCCTGAGATTACCCAACATTCTCCCACTAATCGAACGGTCAACAACTTATATTCGAGTTAAACTTATGCTCACACTCAGTATAACAATAAGACCAGACTAACGCGTCGTCAGCAGCATTAATAGCCACTGGGACCCCATTAACCATAGTTTACTAAAATACCTTGTTAGAACTTAAACAACTTACAGGAGTTATTCATACAGCCTCATCTAGAATCTTATTATATGCCTCCCACACACCTCATGAAAAGTTTGCGTGCTTATTTAAATGAGATAAATGGTAAGCCTTATATCAAGCTGACTTGCTAGCAATTTACTTAGTACTTATTGTCATCAGCTTAATGGTTCGATCCTGGGATCTCTCTTTCACAACTCAAGTATCTAATTATTGATGTGCAAAGCATCACCAATCATGAGTTGCTACTTGAAAGTACTGCAGTTTAATTATAGCAGTAAATATGCAATATAATTGCTGTCTTTAATTTCTCAACTTTCGGAACAAAGTTCTTATGCCATTCGGCCTGCTAAGTAAAACATGTTTCAACTTAGCTTAATATTATGCTAAGTTTTGTTTGGAGATTTTCCATAACATTTGCCTTTTTCACGAGACTGAAAGATACAAGTTTATTATGCACTTTCTTATATCAGTCAATTTCGCAAAATTGGCATATGAGTAACTTATGATCATTCAGGTTATTCATAGTCAAGCATGTCAGTTTGGTGCATGTAACATAAGTATTTAAAAGCACCTTTCCAGTGGACCTTATCTGGAGAAAAAACTCAATATCTTTGCCAAGCATCCTGAAATATAAATGCAAGTCAAAACTTATAGACTTTGCATATAAAGCTTCTGACAGTTGAAGCATATGGAACGTATTCCTTATTGTAACTTAGATATATTATAATGCAATAAATCAAATTATTGCAATATGCAAAATGCAGGCATGGCAATAACATTATATATCACTTGAGCAAATTATTGCAATATGCAAAATGCAGGCATGGCAATATCGCTTTCGGTGATAATCCTAATACTCAATTGGTCCAGTCTTGGTTTTATCTTACTGCCAAGAACTTAGCGGCCTTTTACCAAGATTATTAATATCATGGATAGAAAAATAATAAAACTCTTATGTAGCATATTCTTCGTTACTTGCTGATATCCATGTAGAGTACTAGGATAGTAATTAATTTCCCACCTTAGTATTTAAATGAGCTATAAACTTAGCTTTCAAACATTCTTTTGGAACCACATTCAACTGTGTAGACCCATAATAGCCTACTGTGTTGACTCCATTAGAAAATCAGCTAAAACCCATGTCTATAATTGCTCATTAATATAGCTTAGCCTTATTTAATCTTACCCCTTTAAATAAGATTTAAGAATCTATCGATGGAACGATAGATGTTATCGACAGCTATGAGTACTTATAGGTTTAATTAGAAATCATAACAAAAGTTTTGGGAATAAACTGAGACTCCCACAGTTTCCTTGATTCATGAGTACAAAATATTAATTGCACTTCCTCAGGAAAGTTTTGTGATCTCCCACTGACTTTGACATCCTAATGGATTAGCTTATATCACAAACTTAGTGAAGATAAGTAGATCAATGATTATTTATAAATTAAAAATTCAACAGAATATTAATCCCGCCTTTCTCAAGTTTGCCCGATATTTGGACTATATAAGTGTCCTTATTAAATACCATTTATATACTTCCTTTGCCGATCTAGCCCACAACAGCGGTGGCCAAGATAATGAACTAGAGCGGCAAAGTTATGGTCAAATATCCATCAATCAGTGGTGGCCAGAATGACAGACATAAGCCATTTTAAGTCTCTAAATGCAAGTCTCATTGAGCTAGTCCACAACAGCGTTGGCCAAGAAGATGAACCAGAACAACAAAAACTTTGTGGCGCATGTATCAACCAATCAGCGTTGGCCAGAATGGTGAACATAAGCCACATTTAATTTTAGAGACAATTTGGCAATCTAAGGAGCATTATTTTAACAACTTGATCTTACGTTGTTTGTGATGAATGATTAGAATGAAGTATCTATTTATCTGATGAGACAATTCCATTCTCCCCTTGGAAATGTGGCTTAAACAATGACACAATTTCGCTGAGGTCTCATCATATAACTTATGCTTAACAGCAACACATTCATCACATAGTTCACATAAAGAGAACAACTAAAACTTATTGCCAATATAACTCATGATGATAATAAAGAATTTCTGATGATGTATTAATAATCTCCAAAATTACAAAATTTATCCAAATAATGTTACTCATAGAACGAATAAGGTTCTTCACGAACTAAGACATGAGAGACATCATCTATAATGAAGCAAACTAATTTCAATAACTAATGTGAAGCTCCAATGTCTTGGCCATCACTTTATTTCCATCATTGCTTCTTAGGCTTTTCTCCCCTTGCTCCCACATGACTTGTGGCTTGGCAATGCCTGTAGTAGTATTAAATTGTGCATAAGTGCACCTTAGTCAATCCACCATAATAAAAGGGGGGGGGGATTAACTCAATAAACTTATGAGACAGTTAAGTACCCTTCTTTTGAAGCCACTCATCATACTTTGCACATTTGACTCATCACGTGCCCGGGTACCTTGCAAAAATTGCATACTAATGGAATTTCATTATCTTGAGCATGGTATTTTGGCAAAGTGCTCATAATAAATTGAGCAAGTGCATCATCAGAGACGAAAACACCAAGCTCGTTTAGCTCAATAGCCATATTAAACATACGTTTAACATGCTCACTAAGTCCACTTTGCCCATCATAACGTGAGGAGATTAATTCTTTAATAACGAAAATGAATACTTATGGAGCTGTGAAACTCCTTAGCAGGCAATTCAATATCATTTATCTTATCAGGAAATGCTCCCCTTAAATCAGCCGAGATCGAATGCTTAATGATCATTTTGGACAGTCTATTGGATTTCTCCCATTTTTCTGAATTAGCCGTATACTCCCTCATTTTATCAACATAATTATCATATATTAGGGAGGGAGTAACAGGCTTATCCACATTAAGCGCGTAATCAAGGTCCAGAACCTTGAGTACGACTTGCACCTTCTCATTCCATGTAGGATAATTGGTGCTACTTAGGGGCTCAATGGTATTTAAATAGCACGCAAAATTCATTGAAAAAATATAAGAACAAATGTCTCAGCAAAAAAACTGCATAGAAGATGTACTTATAAGCATGAAATTAACCCTATGGTGGTCTGATTAATAACATACATAAAGTTCCAATTTGCAACACCGGTGGGCAAGAATACAAAAGGAAACTTATTTAACAAACTCATAATTGAAACAATGGTGGTTGAATTCAATCATAAGTAATCTCCAGCCAAACTTCTTGGTGGTTCCATTTGACCAGAGACCACCTTCTTATGCAGCGGTGGATTAAATTTAACACTGCAACTTAATGCTATGCCTCAATCTTATGGCATAATCAATTCTGATGGAAATAGTAAGCAAATTCTTAGAATAAAAACTCATGCTTAAACTTAGAACTTATTCTGGAAATAAATAAGCTGAAAGCTTATAAACTAAAGTCATGCACCATTATAAAAGCAATAAATGCTTAGAATTAGAGTTCAAACTCAGCAAAATAATAGGCAGGTGCATAAAGACTCATAAAATTAGAGGTTCATTTAATTTATAGCTCAAAATTAAATTAGAACTCATGAACCATTTATAACTTATAATATCACTTAAAAACTAAGAGCTTAAACAATGCATGAAACACTTATTGCATTGAAATAATATCAATAAAACTTAATTATGAGCATTTAAATAATAATAAAGCTCAAAATATTGATAAGATATCAGCACAAAAATTTCCAAGCATAACTTAAAATTTATTAAATAAATCTCATAGACAAAATTAAATGCAGAGGGAATAAACTTATGAGAAAATAATTCTCAACTTATTTGTGCAAACATCAAGCAAAATTGTGCTTAATGGTAATAGGGGTAACTTATGGGTAACTAATATCTCAATTAAATTATTAAACTCCAGAAACTAAACATAAATCAGCACTCAAATTAAATTTATACTGATAAACAGTAAATAAATATGTTAAAGATAAATGAATAAATCATTCTGGAATTCGAAATTAAAAGAGAAAACTCAATTTGTCCTATTCGGCCCACTTACGCCGGCAGCCCAACCAGCAGCGCGCGGCCTTTCGACCCAGCTGCGGCCCGTGGCGGGGGCTGACACGCCACGGCCGTCCATCGTGGTGGACGGCTGCGATCTGCCGCCGCCGCCCCCTATAAAAGGGAGGCCGCCGGACGGGGCAAACCCTAGCCCCGACCGCGCGCCTCACTCCCTCTCCCCTTCTTCCCTCACTCTCTCTTCTCCTTCTCCCTCTCATGCTGCACGACGGCGCAGCCGCCGGAGCCCAAGATCGCAGCTCCTTCTTCCATGGCCCCGTGCGGACCTCTCGCCCGTGCGCGCGTGCGACAAGTCGCGCGGCGCATCGTTGAGTGGCCCGCGCTGGTGCCTCATGCGCGGTGTGGGCGGCGCTCATGGTGACGGCGTCAACAGCGACGGCGCGGATCCGGCGACGCGGACCTGGTGGCGCCAAGGCTCATGGCGCACGGGTTCAAGCCACCTCCGCGCGACGCTTAGGGAGGAGCGGGGCCGGGGTTCGCGGCGGCGACTCATGCCACGCGCGCGCCTCGTCTCAGATCCGGTTGGTGAGGAGGACGGGTGACGACGGCAGGCTCATGCCGCGCGCACCCACCCAGGCCGAGGTAAGCGAGAGCTTAGCTTAGGGTTAAGGTTTAGGAAATTTGGGGAAAATCAGTTTAGGGTTTTAATTTCCCAAATTCCCAACCTCAATTCATGAAATTTTGCGATGTTCTCAGTGTCAATTGCATGAACAAGATGTCAATTTGCAGATTAATTGCATAATCCAAGCTCAGTTTGGGGAAAACAGTAAACCCTAACCTTAATTACATAAATAATCATGAAATTAGCAATTAAATTTCCCTTCTGATGATCTTATATGTCTCGGTTAGACATAAACAGGGGTAAATAAGATCTAATCCAAGTCAAAACCATGGTATTTAGTTTAATCCGAGACTAATTGCTAGTGTTTACCTTAACATGACCATAATAAGGTGCTAATCATGCTCTGTAATGTCATGAAAGGTACTGATCTAGCAAATCAAACTTAGTGCATCACTGATTGCCATAAAATAGATCTAATTTGCCATTGTCTTAAGCAAACCAGACCCAAACTCGCAGTAGTTAGAATTCATCAGATTAATGCTTAGACTTAGGCATGCATTAAACAGATCCAATGATAAAATAATTAGGCATGTGTTAAATGATCCTGCCATAATTTAATTGCCATATAAACAGGATATCCGATCTGATTTGGCATCTTATGATCTTAACAGATCGAAATTTAACTTGCCAAATGTAAAACAGATCTGGTATTTGCATGAAAACAGATACGAATTTAATCTAATTGCCCTTTAAAACATGGGGAACAGATCTGTTTCGCATAAACAGAGGCACAAAAAGTTAACAGATCGAAATTCGACCTCATGCATGTTTAAAACAGATCTGAATTGAGACTAATTATCATACAAAGGCATGAAAACTTATCCATATTTTGATTAGGATTAAGACAGATCTAAGCAGGCTCGTGATACCGATTGTTAGAATTAAGACTTAGGGTTAGAGACTAATCTAACCATGCTAGGAACTTATCTTAGCCTGAACTTAACCACAAACCATTAATCTTATGCGGAAAACTGATTTAGGATACTAACCATTAGGTGTAGGATCCATTTGTGCCTCCGTAGATGATCTTGATGTTGATGTAGATGAAGTAGCATTAATCTTCACCGGATCAGGGGCGGAACGCTCTTGGTCGGTGAAGAACTCAATCCGTACCTGCGGGAGGAAGAGAAGGAAGCAGGCACGTGCTTCCGAAACCCTTCAGGGCCCTCAACAATTGGGCTCTGCGGGTCCAGAGCCGTGCCTAATGGGCTTAGGTTTGCCGCCGATCAAAGCAATTAACAATTGGGCTTAGATTGGAACTCGTGGGCCTCGTCCAATCAAGTTGTTGGGCTTGAAACCAATAAATTTGTGGCCGCATGTTGCAGGGGTCTCAAGTAATAAATGCACCATTATTAGGGACTGTTTAGTATAACTCTAGCCCTAGAGCTCCAGCTGGACTTGGAGTTTTTGGACCAAATTAGACTAGTTAAGAAGCTTATTTTTAATCTAAAACATGTATAAAATTACTTACTTAAATGCTCTCTATACACCCATGTATCCTTAGTTTTTGCTCATTGGTATAACGAATTACTTACAGATATGGTTCCAAAATTTCATCAGAATTTGCATATATCTTAAGTTTTCTTCCAAATTTACTAGTTCGTATACTAAGAAAATGATTATGAATTTCTCAAACCAACCGTTTCATTTGCTTTTAAAAGGTATAGAATTGCTGTGATACTCCAAAATAACTTTAGACATTAGATCTGGGTAACTATCTAACTGATAAAATATATATTTATATTTTTTTTATCACGGAAAGATATGAATAAACGGGATTCGCCCCTGGTCTGTAGTATATAGTCAAGCCCAAGAATAAACGGGACACAAATCGTTAAACGTTATTGTTGCCTTTGTTTTTCCGTCGACTTCCTCGCCATTTCTCATTGGCCTCATTTTACTCAGGGGGAATAACTAAGCAACAATGCAAGCTCTTCTGCGAGTGGTGTGTTCTGCGTTCGTCGTATTTATATTCAACATGATGCGTACTGTGATGGAGTGAGGATATATAGTGTCAGCTTTCGCCCTTCGTGCCTGTGTGGATGGATGCTTGCTTCGATAAAGAGGAAAGCTGCAGATGCGGATTGCCAAGTAGTTAAATTGTAATTATCGACAAATGAAAGCCAATAGAATAATATCTGTTGTTGGATAATTAAGGCGTTCTCTCAAAATGCATGATGTTTTATCCATGCCAATCTATCTGAACATGGTTAGAATATTCCTTGAAGCACTGGTCCATTAATCCATGCTCGAGCATGGTTAGAATCTTAAAATACATATGTTAAAAGTTGCATAATTTTATCATAAATTTTTTTTGGTAACGAGACTTATCTTACTATTACTGACGGGTGATTCCACGTTAATTCTCACGAGACGCTCTAGAAATAGAGAAATATTAAAAATTCTCAGAAAAAACAAAATATCCGGTCATCCATTTATACTATGTATTCATCGTAGCCATCCGGTCTCCACGCAGGGATAGACGTACAACCACTGCCAAAGTGCAACTCCTATTGGTAATCCATCTACGTCCGCTGCCTCCGCAATTCACCTTCGGCCCTCGCCAACGCCTGCCGGAGCGTGGCCGAGGACGTCCGCGGCACGGTGGAGCACGCCTTCCCGGACGACGGCCTGCAGCCACGCGGCGGTGGCCCATGCATCGTCCACGCGTGCGGTGTGTGGCATGACGCCGCTGGGACGCTGAAGCCGGCCTACCGCGACGTTGCCGCCGCGTCCTGCAAGGCCGTGGTGCGCGCCGTGAACTTCATCAGGAAGGTCAGGCGGTCAGCAGCTTAAACCGAATGCATCTATACCATACATCGGTTGTGCAAAATTTATTAATAGCCGTGTCAACTGATTGATCGTGCAGCCAAAAGCAGCAATGGATCAGATCAACAGCTGGGTGAAGGCGGTAACGCACAACCTCATCGACTTGATCCTCCCTAGGGGATCGGTGATGGATCACACTCGCCTGGTGGTTGCCACGGCCGTCTACTTCAAGGGCATATGGGGAACGTGATTCGACAAGGACATGACCTAGAAGCACAAGTTCCAGTGCCTCGACGGCAGCACGGTGGACGCGCAGTTCATGCGCAGCTATAAGGACCAGTTCATCGCCACGTACAAGGGGTTCATGGTGCTCAAGATGCCATACTATGAGGCGGTGTCCGCTCCGTCGTTGGACTATTGGTTGCTGGATGCACAAAGCCGTTCATCTCCCATCGTCCCGAGGGGCGTGCCGCCGCCGCCGCCTCCCGAGAAAGCTGCATCCTGGTGATACGTCATGACTTATGAGTAAGTGAGTAACCCAGGCTCGATACCGCTCTCCTTCGCCCAAGGCTGGCGCGTCGTCGCCCATCGTCCTCTGCGCCTCCGCTGTTCGCCTTTGCCCACAGGTACTTCGGGAAATAATGCTGCTACAGAGCCTGGCTGCGGCCATGGTTTGGCGGCTGAAGTTGAGCCGGCTGGTGGGTGTTGGTGTTGGTGTTGGTGAATTAATGAAATTTATTATGCTATTTTTATGGGAGTACCATCTTCATTCTTTCAACATATGAAATTTGTTAACCATTTATACTCCATTTATGCTACTTTAGCAAGAATGTGTCATGGTTGCGCAATATTTTTTTACTAAGAGTAAATTTAGCAAAGAAGCCTGCCCCACCTAATATTTTGAGCTAGCTCCGCCACTGCAGCCGTTTACGCGACGACGAATGCAGGTAGTTGGCTCTTTCATTCGTCTCACCGTCCTTGACTACATACAATGCACACATGCCTTTGTGTGGTCCATGTCCCATGACTCTGTCGTGTCTTGCACAGGTGTGTGCGCTTGAGCGAAGTGTGTACCCACAATGCAAAACAAGATGGAAGGGCGCTACATAGAAACCTCAGAGATACGAAACAACACTGTCAAGGATTCCACTACGCATCGAAGATTTAACAGATGCAGCACCTTCAGTAGCTATATCGATGCTCTCAAGTTCAACAAGGTATCTTCAAATTTTCCTCCTTTTTTATGCCTTGCTGTATAAATTTCAATGCACGATTACTAATCGAGTAGTTTTTCCCTAAACATGTCACATAATACTACGGACCAAAAACAATTGCTGCACAAAGAATCTATGGAATTAATCTCCAAACTTTGGGAAACATGCATTCTTCTACTATGATCTATTGCAAATTCAACCAAAAGTCATTAGTGTCACATCTATTTTAAACACGCATGTGGAAATTACTTAGATGCATATATTCACATTTAGTTTTTGTGGTGGCACATGATTTATGTTCACAATGAGCTAAATTTTACTATTACTAACTGGAGACTCTTTTAAAAAACCCCCCACATTAATCCGCACCAAACGCGTTAGAAAAAATAAATCATAAAAATTCTCACAAAAATTAGACACATTTGGCCGTCCATAAAGTATCTTTAATGATAATAGCCATTAGATCTAGTATATTTCCTAAAAACTACAAACCATACCATTATTAAAGATGAATTAAAATAATTCTAATGTTGCATATAAATTGCACATCATGCCGTTATGAAGGTAAAATAAAACAATTCCTAAATTTGCATATAAATTATCCACCAAACTATTATAAATTTTTTTTAATGTAATCACCTTTAATATTACTAAATATTAAATTTATATCTCCTAAAACTCTAACCCGTGCGAGAGCATGGATTGTTGGACTAGTATAGATCTAATCTTGGTTGTATAATTTTTCATAATAGCACTGGGTCAATAATTCATATAAATGTCTAGTTGTTTTAGTTTATACTTAGTAAGTTAGAAATATATATAGATTCATTTGAGTTATTTATTTCTTATTTAATTTTGCATAATAGTATATGTCGTTCTTTTAGAATTTACCCTTTTCTAGTGCGTTGCATTATAAGTAGTGCTTTTTTTAAGCCTATAATGTATATGTTGGTAATTTAGATGTACTAGTACAACAACCCTGTGCAAAGCACGGGTTAGTGTATATAAATTTAAGATCTCACAATTAATCAAAATCAATATTATATTATATATACACAATATGTTTTATCTTATCTATCTATAATAGGCTCTATTTAATTAATATTTATATTTTATAATGGTATAGCGGTAATTTATGTGCAAATTTATGAGGCTGATTAAAATTATCTTTCATGATAGCACATTAGGTAATTTATATGTAAATTTGGAAAATATTTTAGTTCATGTTTCATAATGGCATGGGTAAGTAATTTTTGTGTACATTTAGTGGTTACTATAATTAATCTTTCGAAATGGCACGGTGAGTAATCTATATATAAAATTATGAGTTACTTGAATTCATCTTTTATAATAGTATGATGTCTATATGCAAATTCAGAATGTTATTTTAATTGATGTTTCATAATGGCTTAGTGGGTAATTTATATGCAAATTTTAGGTTAGTTTAATTGATATCTAATAATTGCATGGTGGGAAATTTATATACAAATTTAGGAGTTTACTATAAGGTAATGGCATGACGAATAAGTTTCTAAAAGCACAATAGATCCAATGAGTAGTATCATGAGAGGCTATCTGATAGATGGTCGGCCAGATGTTTCTAATTTGTAGAAATTTCTAGAATTTATTTTTTTCTAGCGCACATCGTAAGTAGTAATTCTTTTGTAACTGACTTTTAATTAGTAATAGTGAGATTTATTTGTTTTTTTACAATTTTTAGAATATATTTTTTCTAGTGCATCTTGTAAACAGCGCTTTTTTCCCCTTCAATTAGTAATTAGCATCAGTAAAATTTTCATAATAACAACAGACCACAAACTGTACGTTAATAATTCTTGCATTAGCTTTAGTTACGGCGGGGAAAGTTGATCATCAGCAGCATCGCGTGCAGCACATTTTGCTTTTCTTCAGAGTATACCATGTTCTCTCCTGCGGCCCTAGCGGACAGACCCTTTGCCTTTCGTGTGCTGCTCACCAAATGGGAATCGGTTCTTTGCCCTAGGCTGCTGCAAAGCATGCACCTTGTTACTGCATGGTTGATGACCCGACTTGTTAGTGTCGGCGCCGCCGCTGGCTGATCGATGACGAGCTTCGCGGGCTGGTGCGGATGGGACCTGAGCGGTGTGGTGGTTTTCGCCGAGTGGTGATCCATCTTGGCTTTCGCGCTAATTTTTAATTTGGAAACATGCATGAAGTTACTATAAGAGCATCACCTTGGTTATGTTCACTCTTGCATTACTATAAGAGTATCCACGTTAATCTTCACCAGACACGCTAGAAAATAAATCCTACAGATTCTCACAAAAATTAGAAACATTTAGTCGTCCATCGCGTATCTATCTTACTATTACTGATTGGGTTCTTTTTGGATCCTTCACATTTATCCTCACTCGATGCGCTAGAAAAAAAAAGATAAATCATATAAATTCAAAAATAAAAAATATCCACCCATCCATCACGTTCTAATAAAAATCAAGCCATTAGATCTATTGTGTTTTCTAGAAAATTACTCATCATACCATTATTTAATATGAGATAAAATAACCCCTAGATTTGTAAAAAAATTACCCACCATGCCATTATGAATACTAATTAAAATAACCCTTAAATTTGTATAAAAATTACCTATCATGCCATTATAAAATATGATTTAAATTATCCCTAAATTTGCATATAAATTACTCACTATGAAATATAAATTAAAATAAATTAAAGTAACCTAAGTTTGCATATAAATTACCCACAATACCACTACAAAACATGAACTAAAATAATCAACTCTAATATTACAAAAGATTAAATCAATATATCCTAAAACTCTAACCCGTGCGTGAGCACGGGTTGATGGGCTAGTAGTTATAATTGGCACGTATATTATACATGATAAAACATACAGTATATAATGATTGGATTGCCTTGCATGTCTACTAATGCTTAGAGGACGGCCGTACCTCCTTAAGCACCTGGCTTTGGCAGAAAAGGGCCTAGTTCACGCATGAGAAGGAGAACATGCGTGATGAACTCCCCACCTGTGCTGAGATGCTCGTAGTGGAAAGCAGCTCCGCAACGAGGCGCTATGTAGAAAAGCATCTCCAGCCAGAAGTCTGAGATGAGGTCCCAACGATCATCTTTGTCGTCGATGGCAATCAGCTCCTGCGCCACTGCATAGGCACGAGGCATCACAGAACCAAATGCTTCTTCCGTAGTCTGTTGAAATTCCTTGATCCCATTGGAGGTAGCAGCATCATCTTTGTTGGCAGATATTTCATTCTTCTTGCCTTGAGCCAGCCAAGCCACGTCGTACCCTTCCTCCTTCATGCCTTCAAACACCTGGATGGTAGCTTTCTGCTCATCTATAGTGATCTGTGGAGACTGTTGAGGTGACAAGAATCCTGTGAATTCATCATGAGCCCTCTGGTGTACAAACCGGGAGTTGGTTGTAAGCATAACAGCGCACTTGAACACGAGGTACATGATGTAATGCGATAGCTCTCTGCTCACCATCTTCTTCTTCTTCAGTTCATCAGGTTTAGTGTCACAACCTCTATCATCGGAGAAGTAGCAAATGTCCGTTGCGATGTGGCAGATGAGCACACTTGTGGGGAAATCAATTGCGCTGCTGATGCTCTTTTGCAGTGCATCGCCTGGCTGTCCAGGTTCTGGAACTTGATTTCTATCCATCCCCATCCACTTCCGGATTACTCTCTCACCACGGGAGCTAGCGATATCCCACTCTTGTGTGCTTGCTTGCAAAAACAACTTGTCCAGGACGACCAACTTGAGATGATCAGTAACCGGTGTGTGCGTTACTTCAAAGAACTCAACACACCAAGCAGCGGCTGAGGCACCCAAGTGTCTACCCATCCATTTCCCAAAGGATCCGGATACCATCCATGCAGATGCAGAGTTAGCAGTGTACCTCTGAACCATGCTGTACTGTGCCAGCTCTTCTGACCACTGTTTTCTTGTGAGCCAGCCTGGAGGGTGAATGCAGCTAATAGCACACAAGCGTACAAATTTAGCCACTGTTGCCGGACGAAAAGGTTTTCTTGCATAGGAAATAATGGATGTCATGGTAGGCAGCAGATCCAGAACTATGGATCCTATAAGCAATATGTAGGAAACAGTGACATCCACTCTACTATAGTGGCCCTCCTTTTCAGCATCCGTGAAGAGCACCAGCGCTACCACGGCTGAGATGACATGGAAGAGGTAGTATGCCAGCATAAATAGAGGGATCATCAGGGTCCTGATGATCCTGCCGATTGGGGGGTACCATTCATCCATGCGATAACCAATACTGTCGACAACAGGTTCGAACATGCCAAAAAGTGGTTCCTTGGTGTAGAGGAATCTGTAGGAAGTTACCAGGAGGTTGGAAACGTAATGGTAGGCCATGTGCCTGTTGGGGCTACTATTGAACCTCTCCAGCACCTCCGGTAGTGTGGCCATGGATTCAATGACATGCACATAATTGATCGGAGCATCCACTGACATGATGTCATCGGCTAGCTGAACTTCATCCAACTGATCTTTACTTATGTATTCCCAGCATTTGTCAGCATCGAACATTGTTTCATATCTCAAGGAGTATCTTTGACCTCCGGATTGGGCATTGATATCCCGAAGACCCCATACCGGCGTTATCAAACTATCTAGGGATGTAGCCCTGAGCGTCGTTGGACAGGCCGAGTAAAGGCAGTAGGTGCGCCCGGCATACTTCAGGAACCCGGACAGAAACATGAGCACCATGGCGGCCCTGAGCCGGGCGTCCGGCCAGGACGACTTGGACACCACGTACCCAGCCACCGTTGCCTGGGTGACCAGGTTCAGCAGGTGCCTCAGCCACAGCTCGTTGTCCTGCTTGGAGAAGGCCGTGATGTTGTCCTGCCCGCCCAGGTGGACGAGCACGAACGGCGCCCAGAAGAGCATGAGCTCGTGGCTCGGCCCCTGCGCGTGCACCGCGAGGTGGCCGAGCACGAAGATGGCCACCGTGTCGGCCGACAGGTAGGCCAGCCACAGCACTGTCCTCAAGGCATGTGACTGGCTGCGCCTCCGAAAATCAGCTGTGAGGGAGAGGAAGACTTGGAGGGAGAGGCTCAGGAGGATCAAGCAGTGCATCTCCCACGCGTCCCACAGCTCCTTCGCATGCTCCAAGTCCACGCTGAAAATCCATCGGAGAGAGGAGTGTACGCAGAAACAAAATTAGTATATAGTATGCGATAATAAGTGCATTAAGCAAACACATGCATTAACTGATTAAATCTTTTGAAAATTGAAATCCATAAATTAATTTGGATCATGTGTCTGAAATAAACACACCACTAATTATGAGGGCCTATTTGGCACAATTAAATCTAATTTCATCTCCAGCTAGAGCTAGAGTTTATTTATTATAGACCTAACTTAAATTAAGAAAAAAAAAATTTAATCTAAAACCAAGAACAAAGTTATTCATCTAAATGCTTGTTTCAATGAGAACATCTTAAGTTTTCTTCTAGAATTACTTGACTTTAATATACTAAGAAAATGACTATGCCTTGCTTGAAATCATCTATTTGATTTGGTCTTAGAATAACCCGTGGTGCCCCGCCCATCAACAGAAATGAAATTCTGGTATATGCATGTTTGCATGCAAATTAAAAGTAACTAGCCAATCAACCCGTGCGTTGCACGGGTTTGTAGGATATGCATATTTAAAGGGTAATGTATTTTATTATTCTTTTGGTCTTATGATTTGAGAGATGAATGCAAAATGCATAGTATAACATATATAGAACTTGTTTAAGTTCTAAGTCATACAATAATCTTTTATATGAATTTCAGAGGTTATGCATGCATAATTAGCACAGTCGAGATTGCTATGGATCCCATGGGCTAACTTTTGAGCGTTATATTAGATGGGATCGATAGCTTATTGTTGTCTTCTTCTACCTTAGATTGCCTCCTAGCCTGAGGCAAGTTGTACAGCATATGGGTAATGTTGACTCTTCTCTTTTTTGTCAGAAACGTGTACTTAACAACAATGAAATAGGTAATTGTTAGTTCACTTTCAAATATTTTTTTTCATAACATGAGTGAATATAGGATATTTGGATGAGCACTTTGCAGCTGTTGTCTCGTAGAATTGATTCAGATTCCCCTTGCATTGGGTTAGCTTATTCTAGAAGCTCCGTATCAATGATACCGGGTGTGTCTAATGATAATTTAGGACCTCATGTTTCGGTAATAGCTTTGTATGTAAATGACATGAACACATGCGGTTGTTTTATGCATTTAACAACACGTGGCCATATGGAGTTGGTATTTCCTTATCATCTATATTGTACCTTTAGAAATGCAATCTTTTTTCTCGGTATTATCTTGTGGTTGTAGCTCAACGCTAATGTTTTCTTCTTGTATGCTAATGCAATTTTACCTATAATAATTGTCAATTTAATAACATTTGACATTATAGCAGTCTCGCTTGCGCCACTATGATTTATATAAACTAACTCATGGTAAACATATGTTGTGTGCCAATGTACAGACTAAATACCAATACATATATACAGGGTTTAACTCTATTGCATTACATCCATAGACGAAAGGGTTTAACTCTATTGCATTACATCCATAGACGAAAGGGTTTAACTCCATATTGAGTGAAAATGGATGATTAAAAACATCGTCAATCCATGGTAGTATATAAATATGATTGCACATTTATTAATTTGTAATTATACATAGATGCATCGTGCTGCAACTGCTTCTAGTGTTCTATGCAACATGTTTGAAAACCCACCTTTGATCAGCTGGTGATCATGTATTGAAATTTATGTAGCGTAAACGTGAAGGCAGTGTTGCCGTAAACGGCCATGTACACACCGTGTACACGCTACTTAATAGTCAACTGTGTTGGCTGTGTAGTTTGTTACTGTTTAACCCTGTTTAATCCATTTTTTTAGTCCGTTTAATGTGCCGTGCAGTCCGATTATTCGCTATCGAAGGAGCCTCACTTCTCTTCTCGTAAGGAGGATAGTTTCAGAAATTCAAATACAGCAAACAACAGCAGCTCTTGCAACAAAGCTATGTTATCTATCTAGCTAGATTTTAGAAGAAAAAGCTAGCAGTCCTAGAATAGCAAGCTTGCTGATCACGGTATGCAGACGGATGTGTGGTGCTTTGCTAGTATGAACGCTTAGTGCCGTGACTCGTGATTAGACACGATGGTTAGAGCTTAGAGGAGGGGAACGTACTGCTAGTGCAGTATGTAAAAGGCAGTACAGAATCAGAATACGTACCACCGTACCAGCCACTCCTAGTGTCCTGGTTGCCCTCGGGTTCAGGAATTCGTAGCGTCGTTGATGAAGCCCTTATTTGCGGTGAAGCTGCCTGAAAGTTGCCGGAGACGAAGCCGAAGCCGTGCATGGCCCACGACAACACACCGATAGAAGTAGGGCACGGTGGCGATTAATCTACTTAGATTATCATACGTAGAGATATGCGTCGATAGAAGTAGGGCATGGTATCGCCGAGGACGCAGATGAGATTGGTGATGATGGCCGCGGCGACGATGAGGCGGCCGTTCTCCGTGACGATGAGGTGGTGTTGGTGAGCGCGAGCATGAGCGTGGAGGCCAGCAGCTCGGGCATCTTCTCCGGGAGTGCATCATGCTGCCGTACATGCTGGTGGACAGGACGGCGGCCACCAGCAGGCTGGCGGCCACGGTGGCATAGGCCCGGGCGGCGCCCCGGCACGTGGAATTGCGCAGCACCGCGAGATCCAGGTCTAGGCCGACGAAGAACATGTACACGATCGCGCGCCGTGGAGACGTTATATTTCATAATAGCGTGGTGGGTAATTTTTTAGAAAATATAATTGATCTAATGGCTACTATTATTAGAGCTACACATGATGTACGGCCAGATGTTTTTGTTTTTTTTGAGAATTTCTAGTATTTATCTTTTTTCCTAGCGCGTCTAGTGAGGATTAACGTGGATGCTCTGAGCCTCTAATTAGTAATATTAAGATAAGATGAAAAAATGATCAAAGTCACACACTCACACATAGACTGCCTTTGCACTTTTTTATCTATTCAAAACAAATGACGTGTGCGCCTCCATAACTCAAATTTTGGCGCAGGATCGGTTAGTACAGCCCAGGATAGGACGGCTAATTAAACAGCCTTAGAATACATAAGTGTTTTTTTATAAGCAAACATTAAATAAATATTGTTACCTTTGTTTTTCCATCAGATTGCCACAGCCAACCTCCTCGCCATTTCTCAATGGCCTCATTTTACTCAGGGGATAAGCAAGAAGCACTGGCCTGGGCGTGGTGCCTGCGCGTCCGTCGTATTTAAACATGCTTGTAATGATGGTGTGAGAATAATGTCAGCTTTTGCCTTTTTGGTGTGCATCGATGCTTGCTTGGATGAAGAGGAAAGCTGCAGATGCAAACTACCAAGTAGTAAAACGTAATTACCAACTAATGAAACCTAATAAAAGAATATCTGTTGCTGGATAAGGCGTTCTCTCGAAATACATGTTCTAATCATAACAGCGCAGAACACACATTACATGTTAATGCTTGAACTATTAAATTTAGTTTAATGAAATGCTGCTCACCATCGTGCCAAACTTTGCTTGTCTTCAGAGTATTCCATTTTCTCTAGTGCATGTGGTTCTAGCTCAACCCGTTGCCTTTTCGTGTGCTGCTCGGCAAATTGGAATTGGTTCTTTGCTCTGCGTTGCTGCAAAGCATGCTCCTATTACTGGTCGATAACCCCAAGCGTTGCACTACAAAATGACCCCCCTATACCAACGCAAATATACGTTGCTAAAAGTCCATATATGCGTTGCTAGGACCTATACCAACGCATAATTATGTGTTGCATATGCTGCCGTTGCTAAGGTCTATTACAACATTTATAAATGCGTTGGTAACTCTTATAAATAACCGTTGCTACGTAGCAACGGTTTCTTATGGCTACTGCAACGGTTAGATGTGTTTCTGCCGCTAGTAGACCAATTCTCCTCTAGAGCTGTTGCAACATTTAGAATGTATTTATGGCAACGCTTATATACGTTGTAAGGAACATGAAGTCTATTTATTTATTTATTTTTATTTGGGACTAATTAATTTTGCAAAACGCATATAATGATTTTGAGAAATTATGAGATCACATAAAAACATATTTTTCAAATAAGGATAACTGAGTACTATATTAAAATCAAATAGTCGCATTACACAGTACCATTCATATCCATGTTTCATCACATAATATTTTCAGAATATTTTTCTACGATGCTACAATATATACACATGACTCCTCTCCTCCTAAGTGCCAACTTATTAGTGATCTTGATCAATCAAAATAAGATAAGAACAAAAGCAATCCTCAATCCAATGCAAGCTCCCGCATCCAGTATAGTCATGCTTGATAAAAACTGAAAACAAATAGAGAGACAATCTTTAGCTAAAGTTAGTTTAACATCAACAAACACTATTTTTAAGGTGGTAGTAAAATATTTAAAAAATAGATTATCATGCAAACATTTGGGTTTATGGAAATGAAGTGATGATCTAGAAATAATTTAAAGAATATGCTATGTTAATTTTTAGAAGTGATTCGGATTAAAATTACTTCCTACTTCTTGTTCTTATTGTGGGTAGCTTAAAGTTCCCTTGTGTGCACACAATCATAAATTTAATCTGCAAGTTGTGTAGTCTTAACAATTTTGCTACTGTACGTATATGTATATCATCCTATTTACTGTAGCTGTCCTGTATTGATTGAGTTCCCTATTAAACAATAAACATATTATCACTTGAGAACCTTAAGTATGCCTCAATCAAACCCAATGCAGTTAGGTCATACAAGTTCAGTTCAGCACAAGGAAAGACAAAGCAAACACAAACATAAGTATACCCTCAACTGAACCCAAAGCTAGCACATGTGTTTTGAGTATTTGCTTTGGGTTTAGTTGAGCACAGTTGTTGACCTAGTATGTGCAGAAAAATATAGAAGTGGTTGAAGGAAAAAAACTTGATTATTATGCAAGGTAAGTCAAGAAAGCATCACCTTGCTGTTGTACTGGTGGTTGCACATTTACGCCTTTTGAACCTGGAAAAGAAATTAAAATACTTACATACAGTGCCATATTTAGAAGAAGCAACACAGTGTTAAGAGAATTGTACATACACAGCTTGAAGGCCATGCAATAGGATTGCTGCCAACATCTCCAATAAACTCGAAGTTGTTGTATGCTCTAATCAGTGGTTCTTTAGGCACTACTGTAATACCGACCCTTAGCATCCAAAACTCGTTGCCTATCCTACAACCTCCAACTCTTGTATTTGGGTCACGAGCTAGTACCCTGGCTAAGGCAACGATCTTGCTAGGATTTCTCCAACTCATTATGCATACTTCGCTGCCAGTCTGATCCACATATACAGGGTAGGAGTAAATATATACGTAATATGAACATAGTAATGGAAAAGCAAGATTGAAATGTACCAAAATGTCTTCCTGAGTTGGCCGCTCCGTTATACTTGGCTGGTGATGACCAAAATTTTAGTTAGTATAATCCATCCGTACATACAAACCTTGGACAAGGACGCATAACATTATACATTTTTTATGTGGACGTTGTTTATAGAATAAAAGCATCATAGCTCTCACCTTGGCTGCTTTTGCAAAGTAGCTTGTATCGAATCTATCGTCAGCAGGAGACTGCATTGTTTTGGCCTATTATTAAAGCATAATGAGAAGAATAAGTGAGAAACAAATTTACTTATAAATGATGTCTGTACTAGTTGAAGCATAAATGACCTTTGCTGATCTAGAAACTTTTGTAGCTTGTGGTGTTTCTTGTGGAATTTGTGTGTTGATCTTCAGCAAAAACAAAACACAATTACAAAAGTGCGATATAGTGTAATAAATTCTAGGAAATCAGATTTGTTAGGGTCCTGTCCTCCTACTTGTTGCAGTAGCTGGTATATGTCAAAGATATGTGGAGGCCAACAAGAGTGGAATTACAGTTACTGATGCAACAGGGAACTGATCAACCCATTAGCAATAATATATGTATTGAAAATGGCAATGATATTTACCTTTTGGACAGCAGCGACTGTTTTGCCTTGTATTACTTTTCCTTGGGGGGTATTTGTTGCATTTCTCTGCAGGTAAACAATATGTAGTTATAATGTGCGTTGTGTTTCAACTAAACTATGTTGAGTACAGTGTACAAACATTATCTTGAGTTTTGTTTAATTTGTTGCGTCCCTGTCGATCCTCGCTCCTTTCATCTTCAATTTGATCCATCTATGGTCATAAAGGAAAATTGGTAGATTCACAGACTGGTAGTAGAAAAACCATGCTACTAAAATCATACCATTGTGTCATTTACATCCTGAAGGAAACTAAACTCATCACTATAAAGTTCACCATATACTCATTGTTGTTAGGGAAAAGAAATTAAATTTGAATCAGATATATACACAAGGCACAGGTTAATTAGAGGGACATGGAGGCCAACAAGAATGGAATTGCAGCTACTGATCCAATATGGAGGTGATTAGCCTATTAGCAATGATATATGTATTGAAAGTGGAGACAATACTGACCTTTTGGACAGTGGAGACTTTTTTGCCTTATATTACTTTTCCTTGTTGGGCATTTGGTGCCTTTCTCTGCAGGTAAACAATATAGTTACAAACTTACAATGTATGTCGTGTTCCAACTAAACTATGATTATTACAGTATACGACCTTATCTTGAGTTGTGTTTAATTTGCCGCGTCCCTGTTCATCCTCGCTCCCTTCATCTTCAATTTGATCCATCTGCAGTCATAAAGGAAAATTGGTAGCTTCACAAACTGGTAGGAGAATCTTGCTATTGGAATCATACCTTTGTGTCATTTATATCCTGAAGCAAACTTAAATCTGCACTATGAAGTTCAGAATATACTCGCTGTTGATAGAGAAAATAGTTATCAGATATGTATGTTACATATTTTCAGTTATATATGTCAACTATTATTCTGTATGAAACATATATTCCATAGAGATGAACATATTTTCCGTTTTTCAGTAGACTGAACATCATTTGTTTCTGACAAAGGTTCATCTAAATGTTCCTGTAACATGACATAAATAATTAGTACATAGCATGCTAATTAACTGTTTCACAAATAGATGTAGAGATTTATAGGCTGTCTTTGGTTTTGTTCCAAAGGTACAGTCTTCTGTTACAGTTTTTGTATAGCAACATCTTGAGCCTGGACATGATTCACAAGTTTCTCCACCTAAAGTTTAAGTGATACTACATCTTCACTTGACGTTGCATCCACAGAGGTTAAATTCAACCCTTTTAGCTTACTAGATGTTGAGCATTCTAACACTTTATCTGGATTTGGAACAAGTCCCATGCCATGGACATGACCAGGCTTCTCTTCTCCTAATATTCTAGTTAGCGCATCTTCTTTCCACGCAATTTTTCCTTCACTATTGTCTGCTAAATCTGGATGTTCTGTTATCAGTTCCTTCAAAGCATCCTTACACAAGCAATAAGGTAACCATCATTAGTTTAAGAAAAAGTAACTCAGATATAGTAAAAGAATCATTGAAGAAAAATACCACATGGGGATTTGTGTTCTTGCTGCTGTTACTCTGGTGTGTGTGGATATACAACACAGCTCTATGTGGGTATTTCATTCTAGAATCTTTGTCTTTCTGTTCAAAATTTAAATTAATAAATAGTACTGTAAAAAATGTGTTCATATGGCTGTATGAGATATGATGCAGCATGTAAGACAAATATAATTGGAAAATAAGTACCAATTCTTCTCTTTTCCGCGCGAAACTTTTTGTTCCAGTTGTATGAGTTCTTTCTTGCACAGTTTATCCTATTTGCCTTACTCATGTCCTACCATTGAATGATTAAATAGATATAAAAACAGAGTTTAGATGAAGCATAAGAGTAATCAGGAAATGTTTCGTCTAAATGCAGCCATGTACCTGTGCTTTTAGGGTCATCCAATTATTGACTAGCGCAACCCATTGATCATCGATCACACCAGGTGGAACATTGCTAATTAGCCTCCCTGCTCTTATGCACGTCAAAATACATGGATTTTAGATTGGACTTGTGTTGCCTCCATCTCTCCGCAATGGTTTTCAATATCCATTTTTCCAGACGGGCAGGGTAAAGGAATTTTTTCTGCATAACAATTATCAAAGGCATCAGGAATATTATTTGTTCAGTTGGTACATTGGAATGACTATATGTTCTCCAATAAAATTTAATTACCTTTACTTGCTTAAGTTTATCCTCTTTATTTTTCAGTTCGTCGGTTACTCTATCTTTCTTTCCTATCAGAAGTCTCCAATCCTTGTAGCTTAAGCTGCATAAGCATCCATTCCTCGCAACCATGCCAAGGAATTTTCTTAGAACTCTAGCCTCTTCTCCAATGGGCTGGTCAACCTCATTACACTTCACTACAATCCTTTGCCCTTTTGGCATGTTCCAAACATGCTTAAGTTTTGTCTTGCCACGCCTTGTTTCCTCCTCAGTTTCCTCTGCCAAATGTTGTAGCGCAAAAAATATTACATCCAAAGCATTAAAATTATTATAAACATGTATTTTTATAATACATATATTATCTTGTTTCAGTACCTTCTGCATTAAGTTCAATATCACCGTCCATATCACTAGGCTCCCCTCCAGAAATAGCATCAAATTCAGAGGGTACATCATTTTGTTGACCATCTAAAAATATTAAGGGTGCAGGATTCAGAGAGCCAACTTCTACATTGATCATTACTACATAACCACTATTGCCATCAAACTAAATTTTATGAAAACAGAGGCAGCTAGAAAATGATATGTTTAAACGATCATTTCAGGATGTCAATTTATTGCAACTATTGCTGTATTTTGGGGAGCAAATCCACTACTGCCATGAAACTAAGTAAATATAAAACCACAACAGCAATCATCCAAATATTGTGATAAATACAGTAACTTCAGAAATACCTGGGGCAACAAACTCATTGTTTGTCTAGGTATCTAATTGACCTTCTATAGTTACAGGCTGAATGGGAGATGATGTAGCAGTTTTCTGAGCATTTTGATCCTCGACGTGATCCTCTGTCAGATACTCATCAAGGCTTTGAGTGATGTTATGCCTGCTTCCCTTTCCCATCTCCTATATACATATGCCATCAATTTTTATATACAACTAGTCAATTGGTCGTCTATACTATTGGTCTATTATGCTTCATGGAGAGAAGTGAAGTATTGTATGAGTTTTTTAGTATCCATTTCAGTACAGGTAGAATTAGATAACGAACATAGAGAATCATATGACATAATTATAGGCACAACCCTGAACCGAAATGTGATCATATCAAGCATGAACCAGATTAACAATGATCATGAAACAATCCAAAAATAAATCTCAAACTTTGACCATGCCAAGGTGTTTTACTTCCTACAATGAAACAACTAAAATCAAATTTTCCAGCAGAGGCAGCAGCCGCACGACACAGCCACTCTCTCCCGGTCTCCCCCTCTCCCTCTCCTTCCTCTCTCAGCTGCAGCATCATGTCATCCTCCTCGGGGACGCGGGCATGGCGGCGCAAGCATGGCGGGCATCGGTGAGGGCGGCGCGGCAGCGAGCAGATCAGGTGAGCGCTGCGCAGCGAGCATCAACCGGATCAACGCTGCATGACGGCCGGGCATGGCAGAGCGGCGACCCCGTACCCTGTGACTATGGTTGGTGCTGGGGAGGAGAGGAGGCAGAGATCACACCTTGGTAGGGGGCGCCGGGTCACGCGGACGTGGTGTTCGTCGCGCCGGGTGAAGAAGACGACGAGCCGTCGGGGACGCCGCCGCGCCGGTCAGGCAGAGGAGCAGTTCGTCTTGCCAGGGTGTTCGTCGCGCCGGGAGAAGAAGACGACGAGCCGTAGGGGGTGCCGCTGCGCCGGGTCACGCAGAGGACGCGCCGTCAGCTGGGATCGTCTTCGCCCGACATCAGATGGGATTCTCAGGAGGTGCTCCGGCGTTTTCTGTAGATGGGAAGTTGTGCGAGGAACCTCACGATCTGGACTGGACGAGGTGGCCGTCGGGGACTGGAGCCTGGAGGTAAACAAATGGAGAATGGGCTCTATGACCTGTGGGGTCAGCGCTGATTTGTTAAGCTTCGATCAAACCTACAGGTGGGAAAATTGGATGGCAGCAATATCTGGGAGGGAAAGTTGGATGGCGCTAAAATGTTTGGGAGGGCAAATTGGATGGAAAGAAAAATTTGGAGGGAAACATGTATCCAAGAAAATCTAAATTTATTGTAAATTATTAGTAATTACCTCTTGACAAATGAATAATGTAATTAAAAAATAATTTATTAAATAGTGATTCTAGATTAATTTTGACAAATTGATTACTTTTGACAAATGGAATATACTCCCTCCGTCCAAAAAAAATGAAATCCTGACTTTGTCCTAAGTCAAACTATTTTAACTTTGACCAAGTATATATCTAAATATATTAAAACTTATGCTACCAAATTAGTATCATTATATTCTTGTTAGAATATATTTTCATATCATACATATATGATATCATAAATATTTTTACATTTCTATATAAACTCGGTCAAGCTTACAATAGTTTGAGTTAGGACAAAACTAGGATTTCATTTTTTCGTGGACGGAGGGAGTATAATTTAAAAAATAATTTATCAATAACAGTGTTATCTTATAATAAAGTTTATTAGCTATGTGATATTTGGATATGTCTATTTAACTATTTCACCTTTGATGAAATTACATCTTTCCCTCATTAAAATTCTGTATTATTATTCAAGAGTGCCATATTACTTTATTATCTGTAACTCCCTCACCTCATATTAAACCCTTTTTGTGTTGGGCTGTGCTAGGCGGGTCGAACATGACTGCCACATGTCCTCTTCGGAACCCACCCCAAAGGCGTACCTCTGGACCTTAATCTTCAAACTGGCTCTAGAGGCACATTTGCCTAGCGCATTAGGGTACCTGGTTGCTAGTACGCTGACACTATCTTTCACTTTCACACGGTTACGGTTGCAAGTGGTGCGGGTCACGCCACTAAACCCAACGGCACCGCGCGGTCCGCATCGTCCTCGCCCGTCTCTGTTGCTAGTGGCAGCGGTGTGCTATTCTTCCTGTCATGATAGCTCCTTGCTAACAAAGCGGTGCACGGATGCGGGTTAACGCGAATTGCCATATGCCTCGCTAAAGATGACGACCCAATGCAGATTGCCGCATATGCCCTAAATTTATTATTTATGCTAATACAATATATGTATTGAAAATAATTTATAAGGAGTTTCTGAAAATTTGATTTGCATATAGATGGTTATACTTTATGAAGGCAAAGTTCACTGTACCGCAACACTATAGTAGCGTCGAACAACAGTTGGTATCTATCTATACTATAAAGAGCCAGTTAAAATTAAACATTTTTTACCAAAATTTTTGTAATCCACCTAGACCCAATCAAACCATTGATTAGTATTTGGGCCCACAATAAAGACCGAGTAACTGCGGGGAAACCATAACGCAACCGGAACGGGTGTTCCTGCCATATAATCGGTCCTCTGCCGGGGTCGGAGCGCCCGCGGGAGGAGGAGGCGCGGCTAGACGCCGGTGTCGGAGCGCTGGGAGGCGGGCACGCTGGGGCAGAAGGAGGCATCTAGGCCGCTGCGCTAGGCCGGGAGGTGGCGGCACAAACGGGTGGAGGCGCGACGGGGTTGTGGCAAAGGATTATTGAGTTTGTCTTTGGACTGGTCATTTCATCTTCTGACCAACATTAATGATGAAACTTTTCCATTATAATTTAAGTTTTAAGTTTCCTTATCGGCAAGAAAAATAAGCTAAATAACTAGGGGATAAAAAACAAAAATTATAAGAAATGCATGTGCGTCACGTGCGGGACGCACATGCATTTTTACCAGTAACTCAATAATATCCACGTTTGATTTGTCGCTAAAAGTATTCAACGGATCATTAGTCGTTATAATTTGATTTGCCGATAGATGATCGGTCTATATTCCATTGATCATAAAAGGTAGAGATAGATATTGGATCACACAAGCATTCCTATGGAAATCAAACTTACCATATCGTGATGCCTATCTGTCTCTGTCCTTCCTGTTGAAATTAAAACAGTATATGATCCGACTCACTTTGTATTAATCAATCACATGAGCAAGTATATATATATGTGTACAAGGCAGTTCGGTTGCAACAACCATGCGTTGGTTCTAGCCTAAGCGCGAAGCCAGGGAGCGTGCGAGCAGAGCGAGAGACGCGGGCGTGGGCACAACGGGCGCCGTGGCCGGTAGACGCGTGCGCAAGAACCGGTCACAGCTGAACTGAAGATCCTCGTCAACAGAAATCCCCCAGTCGCCACCGCAATAGCCACGCACGCTCCCGAAAAAACTCCGACTCCGCACGCCCCCGGCCTCCACCGCCCACGCGGGCCCCCTCCTGCCTCCACCGAACCAGATCACAACCGGCGCTGCGAGCAGGGAGTGCGCCACCGCCGCCGTAGAGTGCGCTGTCGTCACTTGGAGTTCAATCAACCTGTCACCCGTCCCCAAATCTGTAGCAAGGTCCAGGTGAGGTCCATTTGATTTCTTTGCTGTTGCTTTGCCTATGCCTTATTTAATCAGATGAACGAATGAATTTCTGGGTTCCACGGATGACAAAATATGCAGCTATTTTCATGCTTATGGCCTATTTTTATTCTTCTAGCTGATTTAGAAAGTTTCTTGATCTCCTACGCAAAGGAGCATGGATAAAACATGGATGGATGCTGAGGCTAGGTACAAGTATAATGAAGATGATGGCATATCAGATCTGCTTAGAGATTTAGGTGCTGGTTTAGATGATAGTGGTGATTTTGAGGACAATAGTTCTGATATTGAGCCTTGTGAAGAGCTCCGTTATTTCCCGATCAAGAAAAGGCTCCAAAGGTTATTTTTGAATTCTAAAACAGCAAGTCTAATGAGATGGCATGACGAAGACAGGGAAAAAGATGGTTTGCTAAGACATCCTGCAGATTCCACTTGCTTTTCACGTGATGCACTAGTAATATTCTCAACTATTCTACAAGTTTGTACTTGTAATTTAATAGCAGTTATATTCGTTGACTATGTTCTCACAAATGTGTTATCTACTTAAGGTTGGAGAAGATGTGATACTGTATGCAATGTTGATATCTGATCCTGTGGCAAAGGGAACAATTACTTCAACTAATCCAAACACCGTGCTAGGAGGTCAAAATCTTGGAACACAATTTTGTGAAGTAGTTGTGAATGTTGTGCTAAAAAGGGATGCAGATCTGCCTCGCCCTTATAATGATATGCAGACCATGGCTGATGCTCATATGATGCCCGTTGCATGGCCATACAAGAGAGTAATAACTGCACTTGCCTTTGCTTATATTTTTCATGTCTTAGTGTAAATCAAGTTTCTAATTTTTTCTATAACTTATTTATAATGTGTTTTGTGTATCTGACTTGAACATAACTAAAATTAGCTGCTCATTCTATTTCAGGTAGTTCTGGGAGGTGCTAGGTACCACATTTGATGGACCTGACAGCAAGTTGTTCAAATAACAATCAGATGGAGTAAGGAGTATAAATTGTGCTTCTAGTTTGTAGCTTTTGGGTTACCTGAAATGGGTTTGGAGTGGAGCACAAGTTCCTAGCTATTTCTTTCGAGCCAACCATCTAATGTCCTCATCGATGCTGCCACTACCATATTTTCCTCCAACTGCAAAATCTGCATGCAACAAAATTTTTTTATTTGAGAATATTAGTAAAAAATAACTTTCAACAGACAACTCAAATCAGGCTACCTACATGATTTCTAAACCAATTAGGAAATTCTTTATTCTGAAGTATTTCAATTTCTTTAGGGGTTAGACGACGGTCGCGTCTCTGCCTTTTGAGATGAGATGCATGCTCCCTAAACAAAAATAGCATGTAATTAGATTTTAATTTAAAACTATTTATAAAGTTAAACAAGGAGATGAGACACTTACTTTAGATATGGATTCACAGCATCACAATTGAATAGTACATATCTATGTGCCTGTAATTTCTGTAGGTCAGTTAAATTGCAATGTGATGGTTTTCCCAAAGGCTTACCTACAGTAGGGAACAAAGATGAATCTTGTTCAAATAAGTTCGAGTGAGTATGGTCCACGCTATCATCATTCCGTGATGGTGTATTATGCTTCGTGGAGAAACCTTCTATGTACCTAGAACAAAACACCATACACTCATCTGCCAAGAATGAATTTGCCATTGAAGCTTCTGGATACGCCTTATTGCGAACATATGATTTTAACTTCCCTAAGTACCTACAGGATAACATGTAAAATCATCAAATTATTAGGCCAAACAAATATGAGGTTTACATGATGAAGCATGTGCTACTTAGAATCAATACCTCTCAATAAAATACATCCATCGATAATTAACAGGTCCAGCAAGCGTACATTCAGTTGCCAGATGGACTACTAAATGAACCATTATAGTGAAAAATCCAGGAGGAAAAATCATCTCCATTTTGCATAGGGTGATTTTAATTGATTGTTCCAAATGGTCCAGCTCTTCAGCATGAAGCACTTTTGAACATATTCCTCGAAAATAAGCAGACAACTCAAATATCACTTCTGTAATATCATCTGGAAGGATGCCCCTTAAACCAATAGGCATGAGCTGCTGCATCAGGACATGACAGTCATGTGTTTTCAGACCAATGATCTTACCTTCAACAACATTAACACATTTTGAGATGTTTCTACAATAACCATTAGGAACTTTTATATTTCGAAGAAAATCACAGAATGCCCGTCTCTCGCTTTTAGACATCACAAATCTTGCTGGTGGCAAGTACCACTTTCCTGAAGGCTGTTCTTGTGGGTGTAGATCCTCTCTAATATTCATATCTACAAGATCTAGACGAGCTTGCAGGTTATCTTTTGTCTTTCCATTTACATTGAATATTGTACCATACAAATTTTCAAACACATTCTTCTCTATATGCATCACAACGAGATTGTATCTAAGAATATTATCGTCCCAATAAGGCAGTATGAACAGACTACTTACTGACTTGTAAGTTTTTGAATCCTTGAAATTACCAAGTGTTGTGATCTCAGCCAAAATCGGACGATCATAATAGGTTGTAGGCTCAGTTCCATGCTCTACTGTTTCATCAAATGAATTTGCATCGAAAGGATAATGATGATCAACAGAAAGCAATTGCCAATTACCCATAAAACAAAATTTACGGCCATTCTTTAGTTGTTTCGTCCATACATTTTCACCACATGGTGGACATGCAAATTTCCCATGAACCATATGAGAAGCAAGCATTCCTAAGCTAGGCAGATCACTTACAGTCATAAGCACGGCCCCTCGCAAAGTAAAACTCTCATCTCTTGATGCATCATATGTGGACATACCAGTCTGAAATAAATCCTTTAGGTCCTCCAAAAGTGGCTGAAGGAATACATGAATTTTATCTACAGGACTTTTAGGACCAGAAATCATTAAAGACAACATAATGCTATGTTCTTTCATGCAAAGCCATGGAGGTAGGTTATATATGACCAAAACAACAGGCCAACGGCTGTGCATTGAGCTCAACATCCCAAATGGATTAAACCCATCAGTAGCCAATCCAAAACGAAGATTACGAGATTCTGATGCAAATACTGGGAACTTTTCATCAAACCTCTTCCACACTGCCGCATCAGCTGGATGTCGTAGTACATCGTCCTTAATGCGCTCCTCATCATGCCATCTTAGGAGAGCTGCTGTTTCTTTGCACATAAATTGTCTTTTTAGTCTCTCTTTAATAGAAAAGTAACGCAATACTTTGCATGGCGTTGCTTTCCTTCTTAGTTAATATGGACTCTGGTCCCCTATCTTTCCACCTCGAAGCCTTGCAGGTTGAGCAAAAATCATCATCTTTTTTTTCCTTTCCAGTATAGCTAGCAATTATTTGGGCATGCATCAATATTTTTATATCCAAGGCCGAACTTAGAAATAAGTTTCTTAGCCTCATAAAAGTTCTTGGGCAGTTCCTTTCCATTTGGAATAGCCATATGCAGAACCTCAAGTAGATCACCAAAAGATTTATCTGACCATTTGTTCATTGATTTCACATTAAACAGGAGCACGAACAAAGTTAGCTCTGGAGTTCACAGCCTGTCCATAAAGGTTTTTTGGAATCTTCAAGCAGTTTATAAAACTTTTGGGCTTCTAAATTGGGTCCTTTTACAGGAGCATCACCATCAGCCATGCATGTGTCATCATACAAATGCCCAATACTATCTTGAATCAATTGCCCAATATTAACAAGACTTTCATCACTATGAGAATTTGGTTGCTGGTTACTAGTGTCTTGCACTGAAGAATCGCCATGAAAATCCCATTGATCATAACTCTCAAGAATCCCATTGCACACCAAATGTGCAAACATCTCATCACTTGGTTGCACAGTAGTGTGCACACATGTCTGACATGGGCAACACATTTTGCAACTTTCAGGCTTATCTTTAAAAGCAAACTCTACAAAGCCCTTTACACCAGCGATGTAGTTAGCAGAATCTTTAGGCCAGCGCAGTAAATTCTTCACTGTCTCCAAATCCATTATGATACTACAAATAATGGCATGGTTAATTCTACTTTAAAAATAACATCAACTTCTAAATTTTCTACCCTATCATTGCATAGGTTTCTAGTTTCCAACAAGAAATATAATTATATTCTAATTCCATTAATTTGTCTTAATTCAAACAAAACAAAAATATATAGACTACACATTAAATATATATAATTCAATACATACCTTACTGTTCTCCTAATTGTTTAAAAGTCAGCAATTAATGGTTGGAGTGTAGGTACACGAACCAAATTGATATTGTGTTCATGAGCCAACAAATTCTTTTTGGACCTTTGATAAAATTCCTTGCAGACCAATCCACAAACACCTTATGTGCATTCGTAGGATTAAAACAATATTGTGCTCATGGGGACTAAGAAGAATCACTGGGATAGCAAGGAAGGTTGTGGCATCAAGACACTACCTATTAGCAAGGAAGGAGAGGGACAGTAGCGTACCTGCCCGAAGAGTGGCGGCGGCCGTCACTGGCGATACACGACCTGCAGAGCAGAGGGCTCGAGAGGAATGGAAATTGGAAAGGCGCTCGGCGGCTGGGCCAGGGGGCTATATATACATGGAGTTTTTAAATATTAAGTAAGAAGAAGGGTTCAAGTCAAACACAAATTGATTCTAGAGCGGATGGTTATTTTGGTCACTTGCTACTTGCTTGGTGCCAGGTTCGATCCCTACATCTAACACTTTTTTGGCCAACGGAATATTAATTATTTTACTAACCACCTAATGATTCTTACATATAATAAACGTTGGCACTTTTCGACCGAATATTAATTAATTTACTAACTAATGATTCTTACATACAGCGTATAATAAACGTTGGCACTTTCTTAAATTATCAACTGATCATATATTTTGGCTGATGGCATATTAAACGTTGCACCTTCTTAAATTATCAACCAATCATATTTGCAACACATAGTAAGCGTTGTTATCTTTCCCTTTACTCAACGGATAATATTGCAACGTATAGTAAGCTTTGCCAGCTTACTAAAAAATCAACGGATAATATTGCAACGCATAATAAGCGTTGCCATCTTACTTAAAAATCAACGGATAAGACTTGCAACACATAATAAGCGTTGCTAGCTTACTTAAAAATCAACGGATGAGGCTTGCAACGCATAATAAGCGTTGCTCTCTACTTTTTTACAACATATACAACCATGCGTTGTTAAGTATACGTTGCTACAGGGGGGTTCATTTTGTAGTGGTTGCATCATTGGTGTCCAGATTTGTGCAAGCAAGGCATATAAAAAGACTACGTGCATGCAGCTATGAGTAACATAATTGGATGGTCCAGTTCATTAGGATGAAGGGGTGTTAGAGTTTTTGTGTCTAAAATTATGTATGAGTCCATTTACGATAAGACTTCATGTTATATTAGCGGTATATGGTAGATTTACTATCAAACTTTTGTAACTTATCTTCCTCATAAATGTGTTAGTAAATTTGCCACTACTATAAAAGTGACATCAGTACCGGTTAGGAATCCCCATCGGTATTGGATCCGCAAGGCAAACAGAGACTAAATGTAAACCGCGGGCATTAGTACTATTGGTTAGTTTTATCAAACGGTATTAAAGAGTTCAACCCCAAATTTTCATTGCTGTGCTCCATGGCCTTTTACCGGGTGGTTTGAAAGCAAATTCAATATGTTTCAAACAAAAGAATAAAACAAAATGCACATAAAATAGCAGAGTCGTTCTTTTATTTCATATATAATGTCTTATACACCAATTTCTACATAATTATATACTACTAATAAACTAAAACTAGGTAATTCTGATATGCTCCTAATTCAATTGTATGGTGATGACGAAAATGCCATAGTAACCTAGTTGGCGTTGTCGTCCTCCTCGCCCTGAGCGGCGGCCGTATGGATGCAGGGTATCCTCGGCATACTATAGACACCTCAACCATGGGTGGGAACCATGGTAGGGAGAAGTGATCACTGGTGCCATCCTCAGAGTGTGTGTCATAGTAGTGTCAATGACGATGGCCAGGCCTCGCAGCGGAGGAGGTCGACGTTGGGGCCGTAGAGAAGGAGCCAGTGCGGAGGCGGCAACAACAGTGGAGGAGGACCAGGAGCGGTGGCTGTGACAAAAGTAGAGAAGGAGCCCAATGACGTGGCGATGGTGCTGATGGAGGAGCTCGCCACACTGTTTAGGGCATGTTTGGTTCTCTAGTACTAAACACAAACTGGCTAAATTTTAGTACAAAATTGATTAAAGTAACCAAACACTATGTACTAAAGTGTACAAACTGGCTAAAATTTTTTAGCTCCAAAGGAGGAGCTAAACTCCCCTAAAGTGTACTAAAATGTGAGGAAAGACTCCCACTACCCTTGGTCCCCCCACCCCCATCCCACTCTGCACACTCTCTCTCCTCTCGTTCTCTCTCTTCTGCCCGCCGACACCGGCGCCGTCCCGCTCCCCACCGGCGCCCCCGCTCCCGCTCCCCGGCCATGCCGGCGTCGTCCCGCTCCTGGCCGCTCCCCCCTCCCACCCCTGTCCACCCATCTCTCGCTCTCTCTCTCTCTTCTGGGGGACACACCATCCCCCGCCGCCGTGGGCTCCGTCCCTGCCTCCAGATCCAGCATCCCCCGCTGCCGCCGGCCACTTCCGTCCCGATCTCCGTCCCCCGCCGCGGTGGCTTGGATGCGTCAGGAGCACGGGGACGGACGCGGCGGCGGCGGTCGGAGCGGGCGGTGATGGTACGGGGGCAGAGGCGGAGGCGGACGGAGCGGGCCGCGCTGGCGAATATGGCCGCCGGCCCCGCCTCCCGCGGTGGAGAAGAGAGCGGCAGGGGAGAGGGAGAGAGCGGCGGGGGAGAGGGAGAAGGAGAGGGGTATTGAGGTCTTTTTGTCCAACAATAAATATTGTAGTCCCTGCTTTAGTCCTAGGAACCAAATGGGGTGCACTAAAATTTTGTACTAAAATTTAGCAACTTTTTTTAGTACTAAAGAACCAAACAGGGCCTTAGTTGGCCGGTCCTAAGGCAGCAGCGTAGTGGTGGCATTGGCAGAGGATAACGTCTGCATTGTGGGATGACCAACAAAGTCCCGACAAGCGCCATGCGCGTTAAAGTTGGCCTTGGATGATGTGGAGGACCAACGAGTACTAAATAGTGCATAAATCTTTTAGTACCAGGTCTATCCACCAACCGATACTGCTAAATGCCTCAATTTGATTTTCATTATGACATTATGTTGAATTGTGAGTTGATTGTCTTTTTTTTTATAATTTGTTGTGTAGTAAGGAAGTCGATCTTAATGACAAAATACACTGACTACCCTTACACCAATTTTCAATCCTCACAATGAGTACATTCTCTACAAGCTTGAAAACATATCTACCCGGGAAGGACAACAAAAGTGATGGGGACCTCCAGAAGTTGAGAGCATTATGCACTCGAGCTTGCTATGGCCAGTGGGCTGTATGACGCATGTCAATCATTCCTGGGTCCAAACTTTGCTTGTCTTCAGACTTCAGAGTATATTCCATTTTCTCTAGTGTGGTTCTAGCTCGACCTGTTGCCTTTCGTGTGCTGCTTGGCAAATGGGAATTGGTTCTTTGCTCTGGGTTGCTGCAAAGCATGCTCCTATTACTGGTTGATAACCCCACGCGTTGCATTGGTGTGCAGATTTGTGCAAGGAAAGCATATAAAAAGACCACGTGCATACAGCTAAGCCCCCCTAAGATTTTAATTTAAACATAGATAATGAAGGAATAAGGAAAAATAGAGGTAGCAAAAGCAGTCAGCCCCATCTATGTGTTCATCCTAGATCCGCCACTGTGTGTAACATAATTAGATGGTCCAGTTCACTAGGATGAAGTCGATAGAGTACGCATGAGTCCATTTACAATAAGATTTGAAGTTATATTAGCAGTACATGCTACAATTACCAAATAAAGCATTGTAATTTTTGCTTCCTCGTAAAACATGAGAGTAGGGCTGCTCAGTACTATAAAATGCGGCATCGGTGCCGGTTAGGTCCCCATCGGTATTGTATATCCACAAGCAAACTGAGACTAAAACCCTCAGATATCAGTACCGGTCAGTTTTTATCAAAACGGTGTTAAAGAGTTCAACCTGCAAAAAATAAAATGCATATAAAATAGCAGAATCATATATAGTCGTTCTTATATAATGTCATACGCACTAGTTTCACACATAATTATATACTGCTAATAAAGTAATCAACTAAAACTAGATAATCCCAATCTACTCCATCTCGCAGGACAATGACGATGATGCCATAGCCACCCATAGCGGCGGCTGCATGGACGCGGTCTATCCTCGCCATCCTATATAGACATCGCGGCCATGGGTGGGAACCATAACCTACCAAAAATTCTAAAATTATACTTCAAATAAAGAAAAATCTCTATATATAATGGCATACTTCAAATAAACCACAAAATCTGTACATATAAATAAAAAGGAGAGAACATTATAACCGTACAATGTGAGAGGATGAAGTAGCTAACCTATTAGAACACTTGGATGAGTAAAAACTTCAAAAAAAGTAATTTGTGAAAAAATAGGCAGCACATCCCTAGACCATGGACATGCTCGCCATGAACAGCTCTGCTCATGGCTCGTGTATAGCAGTACGGGTCAAAACATTAGTACGGGTTTAACCACTTGGTGTTACCAAGTACTCCTTCCATTCTTTCTTATTTGACGCGGTTGATTTTTTTTTAAACTTCGATCATCTATTATTATATTAATAAGAAAGTGTTAAAAGAAGCCACCATATTCGCCGAGAGGGTCAAGAAATTCCCACATTAATCGGAAAAAAAAAGCCCTCCACCGTCGGATTTTATGAAGATCTAACAGTCTATATTGAATAAAGAGTTATACTAGCCAAAAGTCTAATAAGGGTCAAGAAATTCTCACATTAATCGGGAAAAAAAAACCTTCCACCGTCGGATTTTATGAAGATATAACTGTCTATATTGAATAAAGAGTTATACTAGCCAAAAGTCCAATAAATTGGATAAAGAATTATACTCTATGTATGGAATCCGTTGGATTTATTGACTCTGATTCTGAAACACGTTTGACTAAAGGATTCCGGCACGATACATTTAATGTATGTTTATCTATTTAAATAAAGAAATAAATCGACTCGGACACATATATGTAAATAAAGAATCTAACTCTCCTCCACGCATCTTACTTGACGTGCACAGGTAACAATTATATTCAGGATCAGTCACTTCTTCTTAGACACACGTAATAATTAATTAATATCAGATCCAATTCAGAATTAAGAATTCTTAGTATAGGTCGATTCCTATACACGGTATACTGCCTTATATGTGCAGAAATTTGACTCTGACTCTAACAGAAATTGTTTAGCGTACTGACAAGAATTGTCCATCTCAATAAATATAGAGCCACCCCTCCATCGATATCAATCAACCAAACCCAATGACTAGAACAATGTTTTCTCTCGAACGCAACACCAAATTGTCGGACAAAGACCGCACTACCATCTTGCCAATGCGTTTTTCCAGCAAAGGGCCGATTCCAACCTTGCACCATCGACATAGAGCACCGGCCGATGACGGTGTGGCCTCAACTAGCAGAGCTGGTAAACGAGGAGGAAGAGGGCGACGCTTGCTCGGAGGCGACAACGATCGTGTCGCTTGATCAGAGAAGACATGGATGTGCCAAAGAGAGAAACATCTGGAGGGCCAGGCAAGGCGGAGCGGCCGACGGCCCAACACGATGATGTGGTCACGAGCCGGATCCAGAGTGGCCTGACGCCTGACGATGAAGGACCAGAGCAGCCTAGCGGTGGAGCATGTGGCAGCCGTGAGCGTGTGTCAAATGGAGGAGGAAGCTGCTCCTTGCCCTCATGGTTGAGCGGAGATGCAGCAGGAGGTCGCCGGCCCGAGGTGCCAATAGAGACCGAATCATGTGCGTGATGAGTGAGGATTGCGATTTGGGAGGTAGAAATGGATGGTGCGGGTGCCTGATGAGTTAGAGGATATGGTTGTGGGGTCCCACTATAGCCTAAACATTTTTTTTACACATTGCCTGAACTGGAATATCAAGAACAAGTTTATTTTCAATAGTTTAATTGTAATCAAACAATAACCGACAAAAAATTAATTACCAATATAATTATGATAAAGCATAAAAATTCCTTTTTGAAAGCATATAAACCGACCTGGCTTACGAAAATATGCCAACTATCAAGAGGAATTCCTAAGGTTTATGATGGATCCGGTATCTATAAAAACAGGATACACGATCGATCGACCTCTATAAAAACAAAACATGATAATGTACAAAAATAATTCCGCAGAATTAAATTATAACAGTAGTTTTGGTAAAAAAAAGCAACCTAAGCAAAATAAAATCTATACGAATAACATTTTTCGGCAATTGGAATACCATATATATTAATCCGACAAGGAAATCAAAATGAAAAATTTAATGTTAAAAAAAAGAAATTAGCACATAATATAATCACCACCAAAGCACGTACTAAATGCGACAAAAAAGAACAATTAAAAAAACTAAGCTATGGAAAAACACTAGATGCTCGCACTATTGAAGATGACCTCCTTGTATAACATAATACCCATATAAACACCTAATAAATATGAAAACCTAAACAAAACAATTAAACAAACAAATTAACAGGGCATGTTAACCTAAGAAAAGGGATCATTTCTAATACTTTGAATCTTAAGAACATCTAATGATCTATATTATGCTTATATCAAATATTACTAAAATCGAAAAATATTTACACTATCGGTTGTTACGATCATCTAAGTATCTAACAGTTAGGTTAATCTAGATATTTTATTTAAGTAGCTAACAGTTAGGTTAATCTAGATACTTTAGATAAATACAATTTATTGGACAAAAATCTCCATCGTGGATTATAAGAGAGAACCATGTCCATTTTTAAGACTTCAAAATTACCTTATTAATCAGTAAAATTTGTGTCTTTGAGTTATATCTTGGAAGATTTATTTATTTTAAATAGTTGACATATATAAAGCATATATACCAAAATATAAATACTTATATGTTCTTTGTTTTGAATCTTATAGGTCCGGAAACTATGTCTTAGAAAATCGAAACTAATATTATATTATTATGTACATATGCTTTATAATGAAATTGAAAAGACAACAACGAAAAAACAATAAATTTTGTTGTTACCATTGCAAACTACTAAACCATAACTGTCTGCCTCCGTAGAGATCAACAGTATCACTATTCGCACAAGCCAGCAATCAGTTTTATAAACCTGCAAGATCACAACTTCTCTGTGCCGATTTGGCACCAAATAACCATACCGGTGAGGCCAACAAAGCACACGTACCGTCATTGACTATGACAATGGAGAAGTAGCATCTGTGGGGCTCTCACACCATATTTCTTAAGGGGAAGAGATGTGCAAAAATTTTTTCTTCCATTGCAATAGGTGTGCATGTTTCGTATTATATTTTAAGTTTTTAAGGGTATATGTTTTTATCTCTTAGATTATATCGGCTTATAATTTTGAGTGGCTAGCATACATCCCTGTTTATTGTGTATCTATATAACCTAGCTATATAGATGAAGCCCACTAAAGATCAGTTACTCTAATTCTCTGGACTCTGAACATATCCACGTCAGATTCAGTTTGCAGTTCCGATTGGTGTGGTTGGTCTTCGTTTCATCTCCCTTGGTCCTCTCCTGCCACGGCCAGACCCACTCACCCACAATTAACTGCTTGCTTTGGTTTCGTTTCATCTCCCTTGGTCCTTTCCTGCCACTACCAGACCCACTCACCCACAATTAACTGCTAGCTTTGGTTTTGCACTAACTTTTCCGTAGAGAAAAAGAACCTGAACAGACGAGTTGTGGAACCGTTCTATCTATCTTTGTCTCCTTCCATCGTTTCCCCTCCCATCCATCCTATGAAACTTCCTTCTATTAATGCAACGAGATGGAGCACAAGAGAGTGGAGACTGGAGAGGACCGGGGAGAGAAAACGCAACACGGATGCCGCATTGCTGCTGGCGCCTGTGTGCCAGCCATCGATATGATGGTGCTCGACGAGTTCACCATCAACATTATCGAGCCATTGCAGCAGCTCCCGGACTACGACAAGGTGAAGCACGCTTGCATGCAGTTATCCAGCCTAGACATGTCACCGGAAGAACCTCATCTCCCGGCGGAGGAGCATGGCATCGAGCCTGCTAGGGCGCAGATCATGCGGCTGCTGCGGTTGGCAGTGGCTGATCCCGCGATCTTCTTTGACGCCGCAACAGTGACGCTGAGCCTGCCCCTCATCCCATTGGACGGCAAGGTGGTCCTGCGTAACCCGGTGGCCTATGAGGTCGTGGCCGTGGCCGTGGCCGTGCTTGGGCTGCCGGTGCTGGCACGATGCCACGATACACAAAGTTGACGAAGGGTATTGTATCATCGACGATTCAAGATGTCAAGACATGAAGATCATGCTCCAGAGTGGCGCAGGCAAACTACCCCACAACAGCAAGGGCGGCGAACATGTGCAATGGGATGTGCCAGGTGACGCAGCTGAGGAAGGTTCCCTGGCTGGATGCAGCGATCCGATAGGTGAACAAATACCGGAGCCAGATCCTAACACTGCTGGTCGTCGTCATGTTGGCATGCTGCTGCTCACACGGTCACACCTTCTGCTCCATGTACACGTTCGTGCAAGGACGCCTTTCTCTCTATTTGCAAAAATCTAATCATCCTTTTTTGGTGCCGTGGGTTGCTATCTCTTTGAGCTATTTGCCTATTTCTTTCAACCGATTGGACACTGCTTACAGGTATTTCCCCATCATCTCTCCACATATATTTCTTCTCTATTGCTATTTTTTTACCTCTCACATTTTACAGAATGTAGTGTGGATATATGTTAGCTTTTTATGTGTAAGCTACCAAAAGTCCTCAACTGGCACGACAGTATACTTTCGACTTTAACGTTTTAACCATGTCTCTATTGTTGGTAGTACTATATCTTCTCTTTCATGCAAAGGTGAAAATCATATTCACAATGTTGGCTTTTAGGAAAGGTTCAGAGAACATAAACAATTTTGTCATATTAGAACTCCGACGAAAGGTTTATGACTTTCATTTTTTTTTTAAGTTTTGGAGTTCTAATTATGACTTTCAATTTCACACATAAACATTTTGTCGGAGTTCTAATATGACATAGCCAAGATTCAATAATTTAAATGGTGAAATTCATGATTCTTCTTAAGCTACAAATTTCCGCAGCTAGTTTTATATAATTTAGGGACAGATTATGATAATATATAAATAACCAAAATGATACTTTTTTAGTTTATAATTTACTCGACAGTGACTAAATGAGCCTACTATATGATTTTCACAGTTGTTCAATACTCCCTGCCTTCTAAATTACAATCCACTTTTCCGTTGTTCTAAGCCTATTTTTTAAAAAAGAATATGAACACTTATGACACTGATAAATATGCTATCAAAATATATTTAATAGTATAACTAATTTTATATCACAAATCTTTGCACTTTTTCAAAGAAATTAGACAAATTATAGAAGCTATATTTGGAATAGAAGAAGTATATAAAATTTTTCAAGAACCGAATCACAATACATTACACCATTTTAAAAACCTGGGGAAAGAAAAATGATAAATAGCAATGTTATTTTGTTCTCACGCCACTATATTAAAAACTTATAAAAAACATATAGATGTTAACAAAAATGTTCTCAAAATAATACACCAAAAAATAAAATTTGAAAACCAAAATTTATTATTTATGCCAATAAAGTAAAACAACAAAAAGAAAATTAAAAAAAAAGGATAATCTAAAACTATCAATTTCAAACAGAAATGAAATTTTCAATAAATAAACTAGTGACCCGCGCATTTTGCGCGGGCCATCACTATACCACAACCTTTAATCCGCAACTACATTAGTCATTAGGTAGATATAGCAACCAGGCATCGGTCGGTATAGACTTATACCGACCGAAAGCATAGGTCGGTGATACCGACGTCGGTATAAGTTTTTGCCGGCCAACAGACTTAATAACGACCGATGGTTAGACGCTCAAATAAGAAATACCGACCGACTGTGATTACTTATACCGACTGATAGTGCAACGATATATGTACTTTTAGCAACTAACAGTTAGACGCGGACTGTACACATAGAGAGATAATATACAATATATTTCTAATTAATACTAATTCAACCTTGGGCTTCAAAGGTTTTTTTCATCACAAAGTATTCACTCATCCAACACACAATACACAGATTTCACATGCATCAAAGGTCCATTCATCATATACACGATCATGGATAGAATGTACAAGGCAACTGCAATGGTTCATTGTAATCATCTCATCTCAAGTCATAATATCACATATTACATTATTATCTCTGATGTACCGAGCCAACTACAGGGAAGCTCACCATTTAGTTTCAACTACTATGACCAACTAGAAATTTAGTAGTAGTGAGAGGCCCTACAAATTCTAAGGTTGTAAACAACCCCATCAAGTCTCAGTGTGGATCCTTTAACTGCATCTCCAAACTCTGAACCTACAATGGAAGAAAATGAGAAGAGTTTATGAAAAAGGAAAACCACTAAGCAGAACATACATTTGCTCTTCATGGAACCAAGCTATGTGAATAAGATTTGTGAAACATCAATATAATGTAAAACAAAACTAAGACGAAGTACTTAGTACTAGGCCATTTGAAGTTAGGGCTAGTTGATCATAATCACAAATCCAAACAATATGCTTGTAAAAAAAATATGCCCAAATAATGCTGTAAGAATATTTGGGGTCTAAGTCTAAACTCTGAAGTATGAATACATCTTAAGCAATTCATCATGCTTGTGTAGTGTGTGTACTATATATGAACGTTGCAGAAAAGAATGCAAAATTAAGATTTACTGAGCTCCAGCAAGAAAGGGCCAACTTTCATATGTTGTTGCTTAATGCATATATATGCTGACATGGCCAAGTACTCAGGTAACTCAGGACAGAAGCAAGTAACTAATGCTGCATACTCTGTTGCTTCAGAGAAGAACACTACGATTTCCACAATAGATAAGATATCTATACCAAGAACTATATACTCTGCAATTGGAACATTAATAAAATATTATCATCGATAAGGTGAAATGGGTGAAATAGGGACCAGCAGCCAAGGAGCAGCAGCAAGCAGACGGTAGAGGGGAAACCTGCAGGAAACAAAAAGGCAGAGATCAGCCAAATTTCATAATCATATCTGCACTGAGATAAGTCATAATCAATTTTCATATTTGCACAAAGATCAAATTGTTAGTACTTTTAAAATCGTAGTATGTAGCCTTATGTTTGTGGCTGCGAGATTCTATTCGACTATGGTGTGACTTCAACTTTGATTCAGAGCAAAGTATAAGAGCAATAACGTTAGTAGAAAATCTTATCTTATATTGAAAAGATGATTCAGGCTGGCATTGCAGACTTCGCCTCTGGCCATTTCATCAAGGGGGGCAGTATAAGTAGCATCAGTGACAAAGGAACTAGGCATATAACTAATAACAAAAAAAAGGGACACTAGAATAACAAAATTAAGCACCTTCTGCTCATCAAGGCAACCGTATATACAGAGCAATCAACTAAGTATAATGAAAGACATAGCTGTATCTAGAAGAAAATAATACAGTGAGTAAAATTCAACAATAGAAATTTGCAGCATAGTTGCATGCCGACGAAAATATCTTAGGAAAATGGATATAGAATCATGTACAATGATATAAATTGCCACCATTTTTTGTATTCAAACAATAACACAAGTAGAGATGTAGATATACCTTCATTACTTGATCTGGTGAGGAGGGACGGGGTGCAGCTTTGTCAGATCAACATGGAATCCTCTAAGTTCTTCGATATCCTTCAAGGTTATGGTGTTCAACACTACAAAGGTATTTGTTATTATTATTAGTCCTTTTTATTTTTCAGCAAAAAGAAATAGGTTCAGCCTTGTTAAATAATAGAAAAAATGCCCTCCTCACGTAAACAAATGATGAATAACCGAATCAAATAGCTCTAGATGAACCCCCGAAACAGGTTCAGTTACTTGAATCTTAAAATTCACATGAGATACATGCAGTTAAAAGACACTGAACTTGAAATTCGTGCACCTAATTTAGTGAGGAAATCACAGCAAAAACAGAACGGGAAAAAAAGACCAGTGACCTCTCGCTTCCCTGTCAAAGGATGGGACGTCGGCGCCGGGCAGAGAGGACCACGCCGGCCGTCGTCACTTGGGACGGAGGATGCGGATCCAGGGGCGGTGGACGCACGGAGAGGTGGAGAGGGCCGCGCGGATCAAGGTTGTCGCCGCGGGAGGGAAACGAATCGGGACGGCGTGGAGCTGTCCCGTGCGGAGGAGGCCGGAGTGGAGATGAGGCAGGGGGTCAGAGCTCGGGGGGCCGTCGGGCTTGGAGAAGACGGAGGACGAGTACCGGCGGGGTGGCGGTGGATCCGGCTCTCTTGCGCCCCGGCGTCCATGGCGGCTGCAGATCCGGCGCTGCGGGGCCGCGGGAGGGAGAGGTGCGGCCGGCGGCCTGGCGGAGGAGAGGAGGAGATCGTCGCGTTTCTGTGCGGGACGGCGGCTAGGGTTTGGTCTGGCGTTGAGTAGTGGTGGGCCTCGTGAAATTTTCTCCGCGGATGGGCCCAGTGCAGCGGATGGGGAGGTAATGGGCCCTTTGTGCCGACGGATAGACCGATGCAACACAAAGTTATGCCGACCGATGTTTGATCGGTAAATGGAGAATTAGCGTCTGATAGTTTGTGCCAAAATATTCTATTTATAGCGACGGTTGTCCGACGCTAATTTGGTGTTGTGGTATAGCGCATCTTGCCGGTTCATCTTATTCAAAAAAATATATGTAAACATATAGAAACACAGATCATACTCAAACTACCCCTAATGATAAAACAAATAACAACAAAATAATTGTAAGTAATGGAATTTTTTGACTAAAACGAAGGATCGAAGTTTTTTTTTAAAAAAAAAAGTCATCCGCGTCGAATTAAAAAGAATGGTATTTTGTTCTCACACCACTATATAAAAAACTTATAAAAAACATATAGATGTTAACAAAAATGTTCTCAAAACAATACATCAAAAAATAAAATTTGAAAACCAAAATTTATTATTTATATCAATAAAGTAAAACAACAAAAAGAAAATTAAAAAAAAAGGATAATCTAAAACTATCAATTTCAAATAGAAATGAAATTTTCATTAAATGAACTAGCGATGCAAACATATAGAAATGCAGGTCATACTCAAACTATCCTTAATGATAAAACAAATAACAACAAAATAATTGTAAGTAACGGAATTTTTTGAATAAAACGAAAGATCAAAGTTTTGAAAAAAAAATCAGCATGTCAAATAAAAAAGAACGAAAGGAGTAACTGTTAAGTCCCGTGGCGCGCGAGCCGCCGCGTGCTATTCATGGGTACCGGCAGCAACTATATTATTCGTTACTAAATCTTATAAACCGAAGCTCCTTTTAACCCATAATAATAGTGGCGAGAAGCGCTACATTTCATCTCATGGTGGTGGTTTTAATTCGCCGGAGGTGGTGAGGCGCTGCTTTCGATTCGATCGAGTATATCGATCGACGACGATATGATCGTGTATGCCCATGCATCCCCATCCTATCGTACCACCCTAGATACTCACGTTCACACTGTAGTGTCTGTAGAGGCTCTCAAGCATCTGCATGCAGCATGCAGCATGCAGCTGATGTCTCGCCATCCTATATATCGTAATCGTACCCTGGCTCACGTACTCATCGTGCCAATTAACGAAAGATCAATATAATGGGGCTGCAGCAGGCTGCTGATCCCAAGCAGGATGGAGAGCTGACGATCCTCTGCATCGATGGAGGCGGCATCCGCGGTCTCATCCCGGCAACGGTCCTCGAGTTCCTAGAAGGACAGCTCCAAGTACGTACACTGAGGGGGTGTTTGGTTCCGCGAAGTAAATTTTAAGCTCCCGTCATATCAAATGTTTGGACGCTGATTAGAAGTATTAAATATAGTTTAATTATAAAACTAATTATACAGATGTAAACTAAATGACGAGACGAATTTGTTAAGCCTAATTAATCCATGATTAGCAAACGTGATGCTACAGTAACTCATCGTTAATTATGGATTAATTAGGCTTAAAAAATTCGTCTCGTTGTTTAGTCATCGTCTATGTAATTAGTTTTTAAATTAAACTATATTTAATACTTCTAACTAGCGTCCGAACATTCAATGTGACACGCGCTAAAATTTAGTCGCGGGATCCAAACAACCCTTGGATTGAATGCCTCGCCTCAGCTCGTGTGTGTCTATCTCTCTATTCTCTCATATACATACATACATATATAGGAGATTGATGGTTCGACAGAGGTGAGGCTAGCCGACTACTTCGACTACATCGTAGGGACGAGCACCGGCGCCCTTGTCACCACCATGCTCGCCGCCCCGAACGAGAAGAAGCGTCCTCTCTTCGCAGCCAAGGAGATCATCCAGCTCTACAAGGAGGAGGGTCCGGGAATCTTCAGGAACGATCACCACGCGTAAGATACATCATCATCATCATGCATGTATATTCATATGTGTGTGTGTCTTTCTTGGTTTCCAAACATCATCGATGTGTCTTTCTTGGAGGTGACGCAGTGTGCCAACTTTGAACACCGCAGCCCTCCAGCCGCCCCGTGCATTTTATTTTTATCTGATAGATATATACATGCATGGTACGCACGTGCAGGAACCGGGACGAGGTGCTGGTCGAGGCGGCCCTGGTCTGCGTCAAGTACTACGACGGCGACAACTTTGCCCTCAAGACCTTGCGCGACCTGCTCAACGCAGCACCCAAAATCGAGCATTTGGTCCAGGCACTCGTCGACGCCTTTCCCCGCCGCCACGCGGCCCACGGCGCCGCCGCTGATAGCGACGGCGGCGACACGGCTGCTGCTGATGGCGGCGGCGGCGTGATGCCCGACGATTCTGCTGCTGGGTCGGCAACGGCAACGGCAAAGAAGGACTGGTTCCACAGACTCGTGACGACTGCCCTGGAAGCGCTGGGTCATAGTTTGGAGGCGCTAGAGCCGCCGTTGCTGCGGGAGGCCATCCGCGAGCTCGAGGAGCGCCTAGGCCACCTGTTCCCTAACCTGGCGGATCAAGCCAGCGCGGCGCTCGTCCGCCCAAGATACGACGGCAAGGGCCTCCGCCGCGTCCTCGACGCAAAGCTCAGGGACGGCCTCAGGCTCAAGGATACCGTCACCAACGTCGTCGTGCCGACGTTCGATGTCAAGGAAAACCAGCCCGTCATCTTCTCCACCTCTCAGGTACGATGAACGAGGACAATAAATATCGGATGGACTTGCCTCTGCCTGAACCCTAAATATCGGATGGACAGGCGCGTAAGGACAGCTCCATGGACCCCAAGCTCTCAGACCTCTGCCTCGCGGCGACGGCCGCGCCAACGTTTTTTCCTGCCCACGGCTTCGACATTATCAGTTTTTGGCCGCCGAGATGGAAGGAGTTCAACCTCATGGATGCCGGTATATTCGCAAACAATCCGGTACGTCCGTCCGTTGCACGTACTGCATGCAATTAATTGTTCATTCGGTACTAGTACTCCACATATGTATTATATATATAGTACCTCAACTCAAATATGCTGCTGCATTTTAATTTGTGGACGACGGTGGCGATGAACGAGGTATGGAGAACCATAGACAGGCATGAAGAATCGTCGTTGCCCGTCCATGTATCGCCCATGGACTGCACAAAGCTGTGCATCCTGTCCCTCGGCACCGGTGTGGTCCGCCATTCCTACACCGCCGAAGAATGCAGCTGGTGGGGCGCCATCCCATGGGTGTGCAGCTACGACCGTCGCCACGGCACCCTCACCATGCCGCTCATCGAGATGCTCATGGGCTCGGCCGGCGCGCTCGTCGACTACAATGTCGCCCTCCTCTTCAGCTCTCAGAACTGCGAGGACAACTACTTGCGCATTGAGGAGGGCCGCTTGGATGCTGCTCTGGGAGCCATGGACGACACCAGCAAGATGGACGAGCTGATGAAGGTCGGCGAGGACCTCCTGAACAGAAATGTCTACCGGACCGACTGGAAGACGAGGGAGTACAAGGAGGTTGAGGGCGCAGTGAAAAACAGGGAGGCACTCACCAAGCTCGCCCACCGCCTCAGCGCCGAGAGAAGGCGAAGCATGGGAATGGCGGCTGCCGCCGCAGTATTAGTGGCGTCGCTGCGTGAGGGCATCACCGTCACCCAGCCCACGCGTAAAAAGTCTAAGCTCACACACTATTAATAATTGTTAGCAGTAGGTGGGAAGTTGGAGAAGGGAAGAAGGAGAACGAGAATTCTTGAGGAAGAAGAAGATGGCGGATGAACTGGAGTTTAGTTGTAGGAGTATTTTGTTCTGTCTTGCATCATAATCCTCACCCTCTCACAGGGTAGTTTAAATACCCTCCTTACATGGGCTATGCCCTGCTTTCGTGCCTGCAAGCACCGTCACGGCCCGGTCACTAAAGTATTAGGACGTCTGGCACGGATGCTTCTTCTGGGCTGTTCGCTCACTTCTTCAGTTCTCGTGTCATGTTTGTTCCCCTTGATCGTTCTCGTTGCTAAAATTCCCCCTTCCTTGAGACGCCGCTTGACCCCAAGCCGGCACAAACGGAAAGGTCTGCTTCAGGCTGATAAGATCCTCCCATGTCGCCAACTCCGGCGGCCAGCCTGACCATTGCACCAGTACCTGATCAGTAATTGCTCCCCTTTTCATGATAGTTCGGGTCTGCAACACTCTAGCAGGCACGCGAGGTAAAGATAGATCATCAGGCAAATGTGGTAATACCTGAGAAGAAGATGATACGAACGGCTTGAGCTGCGACACATGAAAGACAGGGTGGATGCTAGAATATGATGGCAGCTTCAAGTGATAAGCAGCGGAACCGATGCGAGATAGCACTTCATACGGCCCGAAATATTTGAACGCCAATTTCTGATTAGAACGCCGAGCCAACGAAGTTTGGACATAGGGTTGCAATTTAACCAACACTGAGTCCCTGACCTGAAATTGACGGTCTGATATGTGTTTGTCCGCCTGTTTTTTCATATGGTGACGGGAACGGACCAGATGTTGACGAATCAAATCTGTCATAACTGGACGCTCTTGAAGCCAAGCATGGATGTCAGGAGAAGTAACTGCATCACTATCAGATATGCCAAAGTGGCGAGGCTTATACCCATACAAGGCTTCAAATGGAGATCGCCCAATAGCAGAGTGGGGACTGGTATTGTACCAATATTCAGCTTGCGAGATCCACTGAATCCATTTGGAGGGGCATCCATTCACAAAGCACCGCAAATAAGTTTCCATGGTTTGATTAAGATGCTTGGTTTGTCCATCTGATTGCGGGTGATAGCTAGAAGTCATGCTGAGAGTGACACCGGCTAAACGGAATAATTCGCGCCAAAAATGGCTGGTGAAGATTTTATCCCGATCGGTGACAATGGTAGCTGGCAACCCATGAAGAAGGTACACATGTTGTAAGAACTGTTGAGCCACACTGGATGCAGTATCTGGATGCAGTATAAGGGTGATGGAGTGGTATAAAATGAGCGTACTTGGTAAAGAAATCGACAACAACTAAAATGCAGTCAGCTCGCCCCGATAATGGCAGTCCTTCCACCAAGTCCATAGAGATTACCTGCCAAGCTGTGTCGGGTACCGGTAAAGGTTGTAACAGGCCGGGCAAACGAGCACGATCTGGTTTAGCTTTCTGACAGACCAAGCATGACTGAACATAGTTGTGGACTGTCTTCTTCATACCAGGCCACGCAAACAATTGTTTGAGACGAGCATAAGTTACTAGAATTCCCGAATGGCCTCCCACGGCACTGTCATGGCAAGCATGCAACAGTTTGGTTTGCAGAGAAGGATTATGACCAATCCAAATTCTCCCTTTGTAACGAAGTAAGCCAGCTGAGAGAGAAAATGAAGTGACAGCAGTTGGGTCGATCATCAGTTTAGCAACCAACTCCTGGGCCTGAGCGTCTGAAGTATACCCTTGAAGAACCTCATTCAGCCAGTGAGGAGAAATTGCAGAGACTGCTGCACAGTAAGCCGTATGTGATGGTTTCCTTGAAAGAGCATCCGCAGCACAATTTGCAACCCCTTGCTTATACACTATCTTGTAGTTCAAACCCAACAATTTGGAAAATACTTTTTGCTGCCAAGGAGTGTGCAAACGCTGTTCAGAAAGCTGGAGCAAACTCTTTTGATCAGTAGAGATGATGAACTCCGTATGCCCCAGATATTGTCTCCAGTGTTGTACTGCCATCAAGATTGCTAAATATTCCCTCTCGTATGTAGAAAGGCCTTGGCTGCGAGGCCCCAAAGCTTTGCTTACATAAGCCAGTGGGTGACCACCCTGCATGAGTACAGCACCAACACCAGTACCAGATGCATCAGTTTCCAATATAAATGGCTGAGTAAAATCTGGCAACGCAAGCACAGGTGCCTGACACAGTGCTTGCTTGAGTGCCGCAAATGTCGCCTCATGTTCACTGGTCCAGATAAACAATGCATGCTTCTTAAGGAGGGCAGTCAGTGGCCGAGAGAGTACACCAAAATGCCAGACGAAACGCCTGTAATACCCAGCAAGACCCAAAAAACTGCGAAGTTCCTTGGCAGAAGAGGGTGTAGGCCATGCAGATATTGCTTCGATTTTGCTAGGATCAGTACTGACTCCTTCTTGAGAAATTACGTGGCCCAAATAATGGATCTGTCTTTGCGCGAACTCGCATTTAGTGAGTTTGATTTGCCACGAATCCCGAGCAAGAGCTTGAAAGACAAGTTGCAAATGGTTAAGATGTTCTGCAGAGGTCTTGCTATAAATTAGGATATCATCAACGAAAACCAGGACGAACTTGCGAAGGAAGGGAGCCAAAGTAGAGTTCATCGCGGATTGGAAAGTAACGGGGACACCAGTGAGACCAAACGGCATAGCTCGAAACTCAAATTGACCAATATGGGTTTGAAATGCTGTTTTGAATTCCTCCCCAGGCGACATGCGAATCTGATGGAACCCTGAACGCAAATCCAATTTAGAAAACCAACTAGCTCCATGGAGTTCATCGAGCAATTCTTCAATGATAGGAACAGGGTATTTGCGTTTTACTGTAATGGCATTCAGTTGACGATAATCCACGCAGAAGCGCCAAGAATTATCCTTCTTTTTGATGAGCAATACTGAGGAAGAGAAAGGACTGGTGCTTTTCTGTATCAACCCATTGGAGAGCATCTCTTGTACTTGTTTCTCAATTTCGTCATTCAAGGCTGGTGGAAAACGGTAAGGGCGCACGCTGATTGGTGCAGCACCAGGCAATAGGGGAATAGAGTGATCACACTCCCGCGGTGGGGGCAGATCAACTGGCAAGTCAAACAGATAGTGATACTCATCCAACAGTGCTTGCACCTGAGGTGGGACTGCGCCCAGCTGTGATGCAGTGGCAATTTCAGTAACAACCTGAATCTGTAACAAAGATCCTTCAGGAATAGCAGGAAGCAACCCACACAATCGAACCAGTTTGCCTTGATAAGGAATAATTAACCATTTATGTTTCCAGTGGACTTCCATTGGACTGAACTGCTCCAACCAATCTAAGCCCACAATCAAGTCATATCCAGAGAGATCCAGAAACCTCAAATCTTGTGTAAATGTACAGGTTTGCACTTGCCAGCAAGCAGCAGAAAGTAAAGAGGAGCAAAGCAGAGTATGACCATTAGCCACTTGCACATTCATGTCAGGAGCAGAAACAACCAGGTGAGACAATTGAGAAGCTATCTTGGTGCTGATAAATGTATGTGAGCTACCCGAATCAATGAGGATGTGCACTGGAATATCATACAATGTACCCCAAAGTGACATCGAACGGCCAGAGGTCGAACCTGAATAAGCCGCCGCTGAGATAGCAAGGAACAACTGTTCTGACCCATCTGTAGAAGCCGAAGATGTAGGTTCAGATTCCTCAGAGATCGAGAAGAGCTCGAGCACCTCCTGAACAGCATGCAATTGCACGGCGTCCGCACACTTGTGATCTTTGGACCATTTTTCAGCACAACGCTGACATAACCCCCGAGCACGGCGATAGTTCTTGAGAGCCCTGGTGTCCAATGAGCGCCGATCATCAATAGGATTAGGCCGAAACTTATCCTGGCGCGGCGGTGGGGGCAGAGGGTAGGCCGGTTTGTACGTCGACTTAACAGGAGTGAATTCCTGCCTCCTGAAGTCACGTCCCTTGTCAACCTCGGACATCTCCTCCTGCAATTGAGCCAACAAACCAGCAGTATCCCAAGACGAAGGACGTTGTAACGTAACTGCAGGTTTAATATGATCGCTTAATCCCTCAATAAAACGCATAGTGAAATACACTGGATCATTGGTACCCCCATACGCAGTAAGTTGATCCACTAGAGCAGCATGTCGTTCAATATATTCAGCGACAGTGGAAGTATGGCGAATATTAATTAACTGACGAATGAGTAACTCTTGCTGGTCCTTGCCAAATCTACCGAGAATGAGACTGCAAAATGCAGACCCAAGAGCAAGTACGTAGGCGCGAAGCAAGAGACTGACTCCAGCGCGCCGTGGCGCCCTGCATGTGCATAGATGCAACACGCACCCAAATTGTTTCCTCCACCTCATACAAGAGAAAATAATCTTCTGAGTGGGCAGTCCAAAGTTTAGGATTATCCCCATCAAAGGGTGGAAACGACAACTCAGGCAAACAACATGAGGGCTCAGATCTGGGGGCCTAGCATGTGAAACCCCATCGGTGCGACGAATCGAATGAGGAGATGGGGGATGTGGCAGAGGATACGCACCCTTGATCGGGTGCAGATCCAGAGTCGCAACGACCCCGAATCCGTCCACCCGGTTGTGAGATTGCTGGCGGTGGAGGCCGAGTCGGCTGTGGATCCGGCAGGTGGGCGCGCGGCAGCCGACGGAGATGTGCCCATGATGCCAGGACCCAATGCGGGCTGATCCATCACGGCGCGGTCCCAGTGCTTCGACAACTTCTTGACCTCGAGGTGCATATCGTCCACTGAAGCTTCCACCTCATGACGCCATTCTTCGATGTTGGAGACGCGTCCTTCAATGTCGGTGGAGAACGTCTTGAACCGGTGCGCCCACTTGGAGTCAAGGTCGGAGAGGCGTTGCTCGAAGATGCCATCGCGGTTGACCAGGCGCTGCTCCAGCTTGGAGTCATATTCCGCCAGACGCTGGACGAGCAGCGCGTCCTGATCATCGGAGCGCTTGGTCATTTCGTCGAGCAGATACTTGAGATCGGGATTCATGGCCGCCAAATTGCGATGGAACCGGGTGAAGTGACCGTGGGATATCTGGTGAGGCTCTAGCACGATCACGGAAATGCAGAGGAAGGCCCGAGATCGCGAATCTGATACCAATCTGAGCAGTCGGTGGGAAGTTGGAGAAGGGAAGGAGAACGAGAATACTTGAGGAAGAAGAAGACGGCGGATGAACAGCATGTCCTGGTCGCCATTGCTCTGCTTGTACTAGCGTGTCCGCGCACGGACATGCTCCTCACTCGGACGGCTGGACTTGTGCAACAGGCCAACATTTGGACTCAGGCTATCCTCAATGGAGATGTGTAAAATGAATGCATGTACACTGTTAAACACTGTAGCGCTGGGTAGTTGGAACAGTAGAGTAATAGGGATAGACAATGTATATGGACATCCCATTGAAGATGGTCTCAGGCTGGTACCGTGTACATGGGCTTTCAAGTTCATTGAGTACAGCAGGCTGCAGCAAGACCCAGTGGGCATGGCTGGCTTTAATTTTGGAGGAGATCGACAAGGATACTCTCCTCGACGAGGAGCACCTGATGTATGTTATTGCCGGCAACGTTGGATGCGCTGGCCGCACGCGCCTCTTCCTTTTCCTTAGCCTCATCACGCGCGCGAGCTATAGATCAGCGCCAACAAGGGGTACGCAATAAGGGCAGCAGCACGTGAGGCGTGCAAGGCGAGAGCATCTGCGAGGGGAGCTACCATCGCCGAGCTAGGGCGCGCGAGACAGCTGTGGCGGCCGTGAGGGTAGCCATCCCGAGGCGGTGGCGCCCGCGCACTTGAGCAAGCGAGCTTCCCCCTCTCTATTTCATTAATATGGGCTGACAAAGGGGCCCCACTGCCTATATGCCGGATTTGAGCCAACATGGCCTGTCATGTGTGCAAAATCGCCTTACAATACCACATAGGGAGTTATTTGTTTGGTTTTCGAGTTTTCGAAAGTTTAGTGTGTTCAATATCGGTTTTGTAGTTCAAAAGGTTATGTGTTTGTCTCTCCATAGCTTAAGGGTTATATAAACTTTTTTCCTTTTTGGGTGGACAGGTCCTGGTATTGGATACAGTAGTTGGTGGTTGTTGAACCGTGGTTGCATCTGATTTATCTACCCTGTAAAATAGCGAGTTTTAGAAAAAAAATGTTCCACCTAAAATTCATCTACCCAATTGTATACCCACCGTTGGATTGTCCTCATCCTCTGATCCATCGGTTAGATGAGTTTTATTAGGTCATGGACAATATTAAACCTAAAGAGCCACGTGATTTGTCAAGTGTTTTAATGGTCAGATTTAAATCTATTTTCAGCATCTACGGCCGGATCTTATTCCCGTGAAACTATTACGGGCTTTTATTACGCGTTTCTGCCCTAGATTGCCCGTTTTCTTCACCGAGGCGTCCCTAGCATACCACACCCGTCCGCATACAACGACTCCTGTCCATATACCTCACTTCCTCGCGCTGCCTTCCTAGGATGCGTTAGGGCCATAAGCCACGAGATCGGCCTCCTCTTCGATGATGGTACCGACCCGTGGATCTAGGTGGCGGACGACCGCAGCGAAGGTGGCTCTCCGGCAGGTGCTGCCAGGCACCACGCCGCGGAGCGAGTTGACGAAGTTGACAGCAAGCGCGGTGGTGGCTCCTCCGTCGCGATGGTCGAGCGCATCGAGGTCGTCGAGCTCTGTGAGATCCCGGCGTGGTGCACGGCGTGAAAGCTGAAGGGCACGCCCACATCAGCCGCTCAAACTTCTCCATCCATTGGGCATTGGCCGATCTCCCGCATCACACGCTGCATGTCGGCTATGGGCACGGATGGCGTGGTGGACACGACGGTGGTGATCGACAGGTGCAGCGTATCGTCAGCAAACAGTGTGGCGAGCGCCTCGAGCACCGTGGGCCACTGCGTACAGAATGTGTTGCTCAGGAGTCAGGTCGAGGATGGCTCCGGCTTCCGACGACGCCGCGGCGTGCGGTCTCTAGGAACGACTCCAGGATCTCGCCGTTGGCGGCCATGTGCCCACATGACGATCACGGGCTGAGCTCCTGGAATCGCAGCGCCGTAGACCGTGTGGAGTCGAACGACATGTTCCGGTCGGACGCCGCCGTGAGCGTGCGCAGCTTCAGCGGCTTGGCGCGACGCCGCGCGAAGAGTCGAAGTAGGACGTCTACTCGAGGTCCCCGTACGGCGGCGCCAGTTGAGTATCCACATCAGCAACTGCACGAGCTGACTGTCGCAGGCCGCCACAGCGCGCGCTCGCGCACTCAAACAGCAGCTGGCTCGCCCCCCGCCACCTCCCCTGACCGCGGCCGACGACGCTGTGCCTCCGCCCAACGACGCTGCCGGGGACGAGACATCGAGATTGAGGTGGACGACATGTGCCTTGAACAGCGAGTGCACATCCCCGCGGCCGTGGACGACGTGGACGGCTCCAGGCAGTACTGCTGGTGCTGAGGGCCGTAGTGGTAGTGCCCGCCGCCGCCTCTGTTGCTGTGGTAGTAATAGTTGTAGGAGGCATTGGTCTGGTGTGAGTTGTGACGACGACCTGCCTTCTCCTCTCGCGTGAGTTCGCTCTAGCGGCACTGCGGTAGGGGACAACGGTGCCCCGAGCCCCCGAGCCAGCTTGCAGCCTTGGCCGGACGTCAAGAAGATTGTGGAACTGGAAAGCGAGAGAAAGAGAAATTTGCGCTGCCTGCTAGAGCGTGGTGGGTCTCTGCACGGCCAACAGCAAGAGGGGCATGTGTTTCTTTTGTGAGAAGGACATGCCAATATTTTCTTAGAGGGAATAGACCAATAGCAGAGTTTGGATAGATGATTCCTGGATTGCTAACGTGTAAGTATCAGAGGGGCATGTGTTTCTTTTGTGAGGAGGATACATGACATGGTCTCCATAGTCTATATTGCATCGCTGATGCTGCTCACACAACCGGAGGAGGCTACCGGTACATCCCAATTCCCAAAGGTTGGTGTGGTCGCCCAGCAATTTAGATTCTTCATATCGTGTCACTTTTTAGCATCTCTCATCCAAATGTTTCATTTGTTTGTGAGTTTAATCATCATTGTGTCGAGGACATTTTCTGTAGTTTTTTGTGTCAAATGTTGCTGTGTGCAATTGATTCTCTAGCTTACGTATGTATGCTCTATATTATAGGGACACAAAAATCTACCAAAACATGTTCTAAGATAAGCCTAAAATCTAGCCCTTGGCAGAGTGGAAGTCATGATTTAGAATCAACTAATGCTAATGACTTTGTCGGGAAGCTTACTGGACTATAAATTATTTTTACTCTCCCATTCTAATTTATAAGTCGTTTAATTTTTTTGACACTAAATTTGACTTGTTCATCTTATTCAATTTTTTTTATGTTTATCAATTATTTTCATTGTGATTTAGTTTAGCATATACTCCATATACTTTAACTATGAATTGAATTTTTCTACATTTTTGCAAATATTTTGAATAAGACAAACTAGTCAAACTTGGTACCAAAAAAGTCAAACTACCTATAAATTGGGACGGAGGGACTAGCATATTTTGAAATATTTTGTTCTAAGTATATTTATGAACAGTAATGAATTTTAATAATGTATTTTTTAAAATAAATTTTAAGATTTTAGTGTAATTTAAAATTTCTCATTGTTAAACAGTAGATTAAAATTTTTACGCTTGAGTATATTTTATACTATAATATATTTTAAGTGAGCTTATTTATTTTCATCTAAATACAGTTAATTATTAAGGGATAAGACTAAACATTAGTATAAGTTATCTCTTTTTTTCTTATTCCCGTTGCATATTACACTACTACACAAACTCCCTACATGAGCGGTTCTATAGGCCTCTATAGGATCAGATATGAGAAACGTCGCTATTACATGGGTTTTTATAGATCAACGTCTTGAAAAACGGTTCCGGCTCCTGTAAATGGCTTAGTAGGAGCGACTCATGCTAAGAACCACTTCTGCATACTTAGAATTTTACTCAAAAAGTGAACCGCTCCTGCTAAGCCTTTTACGAGAGCGGTTCAAAACATTTGCCATTACTGCTATAAAGAGCTTACATGAGCGGTTCAAATTATTCACCACTCCTGTGTATTGAAAAAATAAAAAAACAACCGCTGCTGTCGCGGCGCGCTGGTTTTGTTATCACCAAAATCTAACACATTGGTATTTGGGCCGGATCGGCTGAATGGGCTGAATTAGCCAAGCACCAAGAAGACGGATCGGCTGATGGGGCTTTGATTAATCGTCCAAAGAAGAAGAGACGATGCTAGTGGCCAGCAGGCCACGTACCTTTCTTTTTGAGTCCATGTATCTAGTCTAGTTAAGTCAAGTTGGGACTAGCTCGTTTTAACTAGAATTTTAGCTATGGAAAGAATTTTAGAAAGAGTCGGATTTATTGTCCAAGTCTCCGGACTATAAATATGTATCTATGTTCTACGTAAAAAAGAGACGACATACGTTCCTTCACAGCGAATTATCTCCAACTTATCTCGGCGCATCGCCACCGCCACCCCTAGCAAATTAGGTTTTTTTCAAGATAATCGTTATGCTGTTCTAATGATTCTCAGATTCGTTACGGCAATAGGGTGTAAGCTATATGGTGAACCGTGAACTGAAGCGTTTTTGATGGCACGGTTTGCTAGTTATCTCGATGAACCTCATGGCGAGCCTAGCTTGGCACGAGATCCATCAATTATCTCGATGAGTCTCATATCAAACTTTGCTTGGCATGAGATCCATCTCTGCCTTTGCCTGTTTATCGGTCTGTTTAAGTATTTATGCTTCACGTAGTAGATCGATCCTCATGTAGCTCTTCATACATTATCTCATCGTTTGCTATAATCCACGACATGCCACGCGACTTGCCAATAGATCAACATATATAGCGCACCCTATCTATACATGTCTTAACTTGTATGTGTCTAGTTAGATGGATTTTTTTGGAGGTCCTGGTTAGAAGCCAATTTGATTACGCAGATTTGTTATATCATGCTTTTAGATAGGGTTTTTACATCTTTTACTTTGGATACGTTTCTTGGCTATTTTATGTGATATTCATACACATCATGCTGATCATTCGATGCTCATGCATTGGCCGACTAGAGTACACGAACACTCGTATTTGCTGATCTGAGTGATCGGCAAGAATGTAACGTTTAGATCTGTTGTGTATGCCTTTTAGGGAGAACGAGAGGCAACTGTCGCATCCATCCAACCTTCCTGGCTGCAAGGTCAAGCCATGTGGCACGCCCGCACCACCATGCACAACTAGGATCGGCTTTCCTGCAGAGCGAATCGAAGCCGCATTACAGGGAGATGAGTGCAGCAGCAGCGCCATCCCTGGCTTCTGTGTGCCCTGCGCCCGGATCTCGCCGCACGCCGGTATTCGGGTGCAACACACTTTTGTCATGCCCGGTGGGACCTCATCTTAGTCAACTTCACAGCTAACAATAGCCCTAGGAAAATCCAAGAAGGGTGAACTGATTATTTCGGCCAGACATTATCCGAGTACATGGCTGGAAGACAAGGACGCACCACCCAAGCTCAATCAACTTCCACCCAAGCACAAAGAAGTTTATGACCGCATACTCGGCAAATTAGCCGAGGAAGTTCTTGATCACTTCACCTGAACTCGGAGCAGTCAAGTCAAGTGCACTGGATATCCAGATAAATTGCTTGATGGCTTGGATATTTCCACACCATCAGACGCACGCACTAGAGCTCTCCGGGAAGAGATGAACGAGATGATGGGCAAAGCCATGGTGTGTCAATCTGAAGCTTTGTTGAATTCCATGGAAAGCATGGTGGCGCGAGTAATCAAGGAAGTTCTGGCCAGTGAATATCAAGAAATCGGTCCACAGATGGACACTTTCTTTGGAGAGACCAAGTTTTACACTCGGCCGTTACGTAGACCTCCTATCAATGCACCAGAAAATACCAAGGCCGAGTTCATCATGCATGCACCAAATCTGCTAGGAGATCAAGCTATATGCTATGATGAGCCGCCAGCATTCATTCCGGACGGTTTCTTCTGCTAACTCAGATACAGGCCACTGCGGGAAAAAGAAGGACCCCCCTGCAAACCACCGCCAAGCAAGCAACCTCACCATACATGCCTCATAGGTGGTGGCAAGGACAAGGCCAATGACAACGAAGTTGCTGATTGGCAAGCGGGATTCGGATCGGGGCCGGTTTTTAGCAACCAGGACGGTTTTTCTATCAACAATGGATCGGCTACTCAAGATGATCTGGATAAATATCTCAAGAATCGGTACGGCATGACGCCGGTGAGGGGCTCTGTTTTCTATCAATAAGTTGTTTGCAGCTTTTAACATTAAATTTAAATGGGTCACCTTATTCAAAAAAAATATATAAATTAAATTCATACTTACAATATATTTTATGCTATACAAACTTGCAGCAAAAATAAATAATAAAAATAAAAAAAGTCCTATAACTCTAAACAACCTATTCATCCATTGTTCTTGTCGACAACAACTCGGCAACTGATGGGCCTCCCTAGCTAGTAGTGATCCACCCTGGGCCTGAGTACTTCGAATCAGGCTTCAGCTTTCGGGTGGATGGGCCGATGATGCCTTGGTCTGCAGGCGCCCGTGCTCTCTTGTCTTCTGGTGCTGTTCCCTCAGTGGCTGACGCAGTGCAGCGCGGTGTGGGCCACCGCCCACCAGATGCACGGAGACCTATACCGGCGGTCGCGGATCGAGGGCCTTGACCTTGAAGGACTCTCTGGCGACGATGCTGGGAATGGTGCCCACGTCTGCGGGGTCCGAAGATGCACTTCTAGGCTAGAGGTGCATCTTCAAGGACCATGCATTGCATTTATCTCGATCACCCAAAACTCTCATACTCCATGACAATCAATAATGCTCTAATACGGATCCGGAGCCAGCGGCCGCTAGGTCCCGACTTGCAGCGCTTCTCGTGCTGGTTTGGAATTGTTTGTGGTTGTGAGATGTTCTTTCTACTCGGTGTTGAACACGTATATACAACCATTAGTTTGTCTAACAAATTTTTTGGTTGTCGTGGAGTGTTAAGAGTTTTGGGCGATCGAGCGATGCGTGGCTAGATACAAATTACGATCATACCTCCATTTAGAAAACCAAACTCATAAACTGAATTTTTCCATCAACCACGCTAATAGTAATTGGCATCAGCTTTAATTTAGGCCAAGCCGACGGCAATAAATTTATTAGCGTCGGTTAAAGTAACCCCAACGTCAAAAAAATTAGTCATAAATACTCCCTCTATCATTTTTTTTATTTCTATTGTTTTCTTTCACTATTTGCTTGTCGGAACGTCAAATAAATTTGAACGGAGGTAGTATATTAGAGGAGATCCCTCCCCTATCGACACACGTACTGTCGGAATCAAGAGAAAAAAAAAATATCTTGCTTCCACGTCAGTCTTTAGTCAACTGGAGCTAAAAACCACATAATGCGCGCCCTCCTCTCTTATCCGTTGCTTCGCCGCCGGAACCCATATATCTTGTGATTCTTGTCGATTGGTGTTCACAGAGGATAATGTAAGTACTTGGTTTCCAGGAGCAGCAGCATCGTTTGAAGCTTGAATTTCATCTCGGATTGAGGTTAGTTGCAATCTTTTCGAACACGATGCTTTCCTATGGGTCTCTTGTTAAAATACGTTTGGATCCAAAAGTTATTAGCTAGGCTCAGATAGTACAAGACTATTATTAGTTCCTTCGCCATGAATTTTGGCAGTGGAGTTTGGTTGGGCATTTTGTAATATAAACTTGTTGCAGGGGCAATCCAACATCTTCTTTGTTCGGTTAGGGAAAAATCCAAGAAGATTAAAAAAAATTTAATCTTTTTCTATTCCTACAAAATTAGGATAAAAGGCCTTATGCTGTTCTGTTTCGTGGCTGTTCTAGTCGAGGCACGCTGCCCTTACTGATCTCACCGGCCTAATGGGATTTTGCTGTAAAACTGTTGGTTCCTAACGTTTCAATCCGTAGACAGCCTAGCCTCTCTCGCATCTAGTCTATAAGATCTTACCCCACGCGGGCATCGACGGCGACCCCACAACCGCAAGCAACAACGCCTCGAGCTGCGAGCAGAGTTGGTCTCAGCTTTCGCACGGCGTGAGCGACGTCCTCTGATGCAGCGGACCAGCCTGAGCCGAGATGCCGATGCAGACTTGCAGAGGTCGGCCTGAGTAGGAGGAAGACGTCGATGCCTACCTTGCTGGAGGCAGCAAACAAAAGAACCTTGTTTTTTCTTCCCAATCCTTGTTCCACTGGCAATTCAGTAAAATTTTACAAACGAAATTTTAAACAACAGTATTTTCTTGTGCACAAGGATCCGCCCGCATCTATTTCCACTTGTAATTTGCTCTGGTTGGATAGAAACAGACCGTACAGCTCAGCCTCATGCCTTCATTGTACAACACAAGCAAATTCGATCACCAAACAGAGTTGGACCATTGAAAAACTTCGCTGGTGCTGCCATAGATTGTTGTCCGCTTGTTTGAGTAAACCAATATTTTGACGAAATTTAAATAAAAAATCAATTGAGTTGCAACACATGCTCGATCTCCACGTCTCCATCAGCCAAATGTCGATTGAAGTTCTGATGCGTCTCATGCTATCCTACTGATGGCTCAATGCCTGTGCTGCAGACTATGAGCACCGATGAGGGCTTGTCTTCGCAGCCTTATCTCCCTTTCCCGAGCTTGATGTAGATCTAGGGAGGCACCGTCGCAGCATGGATCTTAGTCGTAGCGGCATCAATACTGCGAATACAGGCAGGGACCGAGGGAGGGGAGAGAACCAGGGTCTATGGAGTTGGAGCGGCGCCGCGGCGGTGAAGAAGAAGATTCGCGGTGGGGACGGGGGACGAGAGGAAGGAGTTGGTCGACTTCCGTCGTATTTTTATCGTGGCCTCGCGAGGCGATTGTTTTTTTCCGGGCGGAATGGCCAAATACCGGGACGGGCCTATTTGTTTTACAGCCCATCCAAGCAGACTTTTTACAATTCATCAACTGGAAAACTTGTGGGATGGTATATTACACTGGTTTTTGAACATAACACTGGGCTTCCAAACAGGCCCTAATTATCGGAGTGGAGCCACACCCAAGTTAGCAATCGAGACTGAAGACAAAATTTATACTGCCTCCGGTTTTATATATATGTATATATATGTTGCAGTTGATTTTGTTTTTCACAACTTCGATTATTCGTCTTATTTAAAATTTTTGTGTAAATATATGAAAATACACAGTCATGCTCAAAATAATAAAATAAATGCATCGATTCGTAGTTGTGAGAATATTTTGCTTGTCACTATACTTCCTGGCATTTCCCATTAATTGGTGTGTCCAGTCTTTGCCGACTTGTCCAATGTGTCAACCCATGGGGGGCGAACTTGGTTGTTCTCTCCTGCTTGGCTTAAACATGCTCCCAGTCCAGGTAGCTCTTTGCGCACGTCTCGCACAACACAACGACAAAAAGATATGTTCCCCAGTCGGTACTATATCATCATTTGTGCATATTATTTATCATGGTTAAGGCATTAGTATAATCTCACCATCCTACCCGGCCATCCCACCAACTATATTTTAATAAATTCCACTTTATTTGCACTATGTCTATAATGTTACACGTCTATGCACGCTCTGATGATTTCAGTCTTATACCTAACAATAAGTTCTTGTTTTTGGGCTTGTACATGTTGACACAATTTATATCATCTCCTATTGTACAGTTGGCATCATCTATTTTTGGCAGTGCAAGTTATAAACTTATAACAACACGACTTACCAAAACGCACTTTGCGCCCTATGAAAGACAAACGAATATTTGCTATCATTTGAATGTGTTTGTGGTAGTTAGAATAACTTCCAAGAAAAAGATGGATGGTGACTCTAGCAGATATGATAAGCTGATGTAGACCATAATACTTGATGAAAGTTCAGAACCATGTAGTCTACCACTAGCATATCTGAGAAAGATCACAAAAAACTTCTCTGGTGATCGACTAATTAGGGAAGGTGGCTTTGGTAAGGTATACAAGGTAATATTAAGACATATCATCTCTGTCCATTATTTTGAATATATGTGATCTGACTTCAGTACTAATTATAAGAATATAAACAGGGAGTGCTTCAAAATGGAAACATGATTGCTGTGAAGAAGCTTGACAATAATTTAAACCATGGATTTCAGCGGACACAATTTGAGAATGAGGTTTATCATCTTAAGAGTCTTAAGCACCCCCAATGCAGTACGATTTCTAGGCTACTGTTATGAAACACAGAATGAATGCGTTGAGCACAATGGAAAACCTGTTTTTGCCGAGAATCAACAAAGGATGCTTTGCTTGGAGTATCTACCAAATGGAAGCCTAGATAAGCATCTTTCTGGTATGAAAACTATGGCTTCTTTACTCTAATATTTCAAAAGTGCTATAAGGTGTAGAGATTTATCAACGTATGATGCGTGCCAAGATTGGTCGATAACAAAATAGAATATCTATGTGGTTTCTCCATATACATATTATCTTAAGTAGTTGAGTGTAATAGTTATTGTTTTTTTTCTCGGACACCAGCATTCTCACTACTACAAAAATGAATGTCCCCAACACCTCATTTTCTTTTTATAAGCAACCATATTTTCTCATGTCTTTATAGTAAAAATAGGGAGCCAATTTTCTCATGTCTTTATAGTAAAAATAGGGAGCCAATAGCTAGCCTTTGCCCATGCCAGAAATAGATTTTTAGAGGGGGATCCCTAAAACTACGCCATATAGAAATGCTGCATTCTATATGCGCATAAAAATAAGATAAAACCTATTGTATTGCTAGTAAATTTACGCATCTGTGTTGAGTCTAGAAAGTACCAACACTAGAGCATCCAGAGATTGTATCTAGGCCAAATAAGTAAAAGAGATCAACAGAACGTCCAAGCTAAACTAGGCCAAAATAGCTTACGAATCAACTATCAGAACGCACATTTGAACTTGGACCAAGAGATCAACTAAAACCACTAGAACATCCAAAACAATGTACTGGACAAACTACATTAACAAACACGTGGTCTAATCTAAAGATCAGCTGAATTAAAACAAAAGCATATCTTTGCTATCAATAATATAGGGTGCATGGATGATGATCTATGCTTGCAACCGTGTTATTTACACCGAAAGATGGACAGAAAACATAAATAACAATGCAAACGCATATAGTATCCATGCTACTAGGCTAGATCAGATCAATGTTATCATGAAGTGTAGAAGAAGAAATAGATATGGATTTAACTTGCATGGATGACTAACTAACCCTAGCATCATACAAACATCATACATGGGAATTGTCATGATAAAGAAAAACATATAAATCCCTAACTTGAACTAATCACAAGGTAAAGGCAACATGATGCTTACTTGAGAAAACCATAAAATAGGGGTGGTGATGTTTTTAAGGTTAGTTTGACGGTGATGGTTTAAGTGTATGTAAAACTTAATGCCTGTAGGTAGGTACATATTTATGGTCAGAAGACTCTACCTCCAAACCATAAACTTGCCATGCAAGGAGATTCAACTAAACTACCCAAACTAAACATGATAGAAAGCCTTTGAAACTTATCTCTTTACCAGGCCTCAGTGCCCTCCTTTTTCTTCAACTAGGCCCATCTTCCTTGCTTCATCTTTCTTTAAGCCCATTACTGTCCTACCTAGAAACTGGCACCAACACATGCCCCCCTAGTTTTGGGAATATTTTGTTTCAAAACTAAATCTAGCCACCTGATTTCTGGAAAGATTTGTTATTGACTGTAGTCTCTCACTCCTCCTACTCTCGTGCCCAGCATTGTTCCTACTGTCGGTATTGTTGCATATACTTGTTGATCAATTCACTAGAAGTGAACCTCACGTTCTGAGATGGGAGCATTCCTATGGGGCTCATCCTTCTGGCCACCATCATGAGAGGACCTTTGGGGATGATTGCTTGGATTAGCAACATATTTACCTTTGCTAGACTAGGAATTGCTTGCCACTTCAACCATGTTCATGGAGAATGGTGATAGATCCATCTTCATTGGTAATTTGTTGAAGATCATCCTCCCTGAATTTATAACTGATTGGATCTACATGCGAAGTACTTGCAATCATTGGTGCGGTGAGTCACTGAGTGGTGCCAGTTACAGTACTTCTTGTTTTCAACTCCTTAGTCGACAATATAATATGGTCAACTGGCAACTTCAACCATTTCCCCTTAACAAGTCAAATGCCGGGTCTACCTTGGTGATGTCAAAGTCAAAGCCCCTTTTAGCATCTAGGGCCATTAGACAATGGCACAAGATGGGCAGACTACCAAGGCCCCACTCTGCAACTCCCACATCTTCTCTTCAGTAGACTCCTTGTCATTTGAGAGGCAATGCACATGGGATATCAGCTTTTTGAACCAATCTCCTAACTTCTCTAGGCTTTGCCTTTTGTATTCATGATTGTGCTTGGAATCTTGCTAGTGTGCCAAATAGAGAAGTGATGGATTTGTCCTTGAGAGATAGACGTAAACCTTTAAAGGCCAAATCGGTCCAAGTCCTTATCTAACAGCTACAGTGAGTAGCACTTATTTATAGCCTCCCTAAACCTTTGTATGTAGTCACCAATTGGCTCATTTCTCTTTTGCCTCACCCTAACAAGGTCTGTGACTTTGAGCTTGTTGGTCTTAAAAAAAAGTAAGCATGGAAACATTCTTTGAGATCCCTCCAATAAGTGATTGTGTCAGCTGGCAAAGATGTACACCATGTGAAGGTTGGCCCTACTATGATAGGAAGAATGGCCGAATCCTCGGTGCCTCCACATTGGCAGAAACCCCTAGATAGGAAAGGTATCGGCTAATGTGTTCCATTGAGTTCGTTTGATCCTTTCTATTATTGAACTTGGAGAACTTAGGGGTGCATAATTTGGGTAGCAATGGCACTAGGTCATAAAACTTTGGATAAAGCTTGGCTAGTTTATTGTTCACCTCTTGGGAGTGAGTCCATACTGACCCCTCAGGATGTCACCTACATGTTCAGTCTCTGTGTTACCCTGAAGGCCCCAATGTAGACATGGTGGCATATTTGCGGTGCCACTCCTGATTTTTGTTGTTGACTTCATGTACCCTCTCATGGCTATTGCAGGCTAAAGGTCATCTAGCTATAGAGGGTGCGACTTGCATGAGTGTATAACTGAGCTTCTAATTTATCTTCTCCATCGGGATACATGAGGTACATTGGCTTTGTTGGTGGGAGACTGAGCATCTTACCACGGCTTCTTATGTGTGTATACATCACAGCCTCGCCCAGATGATCACCAAGTGTCGGCCCTAGATGACTATTGTCTCCTTCGTAGTACCTCTACATAGCATCCATGACCATGCTACATAGGGAGTGGATCATAGGGACAAGGGTGTGATGAACGGAGTGGCTCATCATGTAGTTGATATCATCCCTTTTGGTGTTTGTGCACTACTCCAAAGGCGTATACAGGTCAATCCCATCTAGCACGCTCTCTTCCCTTCACTTGAGGATAAAGTTCTTGTGCCTAGACCTAGTGTACATGCTAATGAGCCTTTGCTTGAAGGGATCCACTTGTTCATCATAACTATCCTTCTGCTCTTGGCCAAGTTCTTCATATGTGATCTCGACTCTTCGTCATCACCAACATCCTCTAGTCCATCTAGGTCCTTTGCTTTCGATGGTTCCAGGGCTTTACTACCATTCTTGCTATTGTCTTTGGGCTCCAATGCCTTTCCATTCTATTCACCGGGCATGCCATAAATGTGTTGACATAGAAAACTGGCCGGTAGGTCTCTGCAGCAACACTACTAAACTGAAAGATACCTTAAGATGCAAATTGTCTCTTCGAGATATGGAACCAAATCTTTGGCTTCAACCTAGTGCTTTGTAGGCCTCCCACCTGGCTTGTCCTAATCAGCTAGGAAGATGAGCGTGTCCTACGAATTGCTTACAAATAAGATAGGATGAAATATCAAATACGGAGCTAGCTACCTCACTAGGTTGATCGGCATTGGAAAAGCAGACACCATTGGCTATAAAAGAGCCGATGGTCAAAGAACTATTACATAATAAAGGATATGTGCATATATAAGATAAAACCTCTACTATTGGCAATACATTTTTTCATCTGTGTCGAGTATAGAAAGTAACACTCACCTTAAGGTAGTTTGGATGACTTAGAACAGTTCCCTATTCAAAAGCACAAGAAATAATGTACTAAATGATACATTGGTGCTTGCACATGTGTGCGGATGGGGATTGGATTACATATTCGCTGTTATTGAACAGTTGGCTATGATATTCACTGCTGATATATGAAGGACTTTATGAATACAGATGAATCTTCTGGACATGATTGGCTGACACGCTACAACATTATTAGGGGTATCTGCAATGGCGTACATTACCTTCATGAGCAATTCCAATGCCAACAAATTAGTGCTTCCATAATTCACTTGGACCTAAAACCAGCAAACATATTGCTCGATGGAAATATGGTGCCAAAAGTTGCTGATTTTGGCTTGTCGAGGCTCTTTGAAGATAACAAAACTCAAACTTTAGCTACTTTTGTTTCTGGGTCACTGTAAGTTCGTTGTCCATTGTTAGAAAACATATCTAATAGTTTCGTTGCAGTTCTCTTATGGCTTAAGACTTGGAATATTAATTTTGCAATGCAGTTGTTACATGGCACCCGAATATCTTTTCGGAAGTATAATCACAACTAAGGCGGACATACACAATCTGGGTGTAATAATCATAGAGATCATAAGTGGGACGAGGATCAACCATTTAACATTCGACTCCCAGCATCCCTGTCAAGATTTTGTGGTAGAAGTAAGAAATTGTGTCTACACATTTATGGTGGACATACTTTCATAAGTTGACATTTGCAATTGATCTTTTCATAGTATCATGTTCTATGTTCTAATTCTGCAGGTACTCGAAAATTGGAGAAGCAGGTTGGAAGGAGCATCGTCGGAAACTGATTACAATCAAATAAAAAGTTGCCTTGAAATAGGACTAAGCTGCGTCAACGCTCAGCGAGAAGAAAGACCTACATCAAGGGAAATTATCGAGAGACTTGATAGATGGGAAGCCACAAATTGCTATGTAAACAATGAGGAAGAGCCACCAAACCACCAGGTATTTTCGTTTGTGCGCGCAAAGATGAGAAACAACCAACCTGTTCAAATGTTTATTTCAACTATTGTTAATTTTTGCCAAAGGTTGAAATGATTATTGGATTTCATGAAAATATAAGTGGAACATGCGCTTGCTAATTAACTTTCTATACATATACAGTATAGTACATATCGTTCAGACCAACATGACGACGGGCACGAGTGGGACTACTGCAGCCCCCGCCGACGACGACAACAATGCCGCCAGGGCCACGGAATCCATTGGCTCGCCTAACCCTAATCTGTCGCGGGCGGCGCGTGTATTCCGTCGGCTGCTCACGGGCGTCAAGAGATCGGCCTCGACAACACCGAAGAATATAGGCGCAGCAAAAGCTGCCTTGGCCTTGAGCTTCTCACGGCTGAGGATTATTCACCGAATAAGGACGCCGCCATCATCGTTCGAGGACGAGGAGAGGTTCACCTTTGCACAGCTGGAGGCGGCGACCATGGCCTTCTCACAGGAGGCCAAGATCGGTAAACTCCCCAGCGGCGGGCGCGAGGTGGCTATCAAGCGCTGGGAGTCGGGAAGACGCGACCGCCAGTTGAAGAAGAGAGGATTCCGCCACAAAAGCCTCGTTGACCTCGTTGGCTACTGTCAGGAGGGCAAGGAGCTCCTCCTCGTCTACGAGTATATGAAGAACGGCGCACTCTACGACCACCTCCACTCTACGGAGACACCTTTCTCGACGTCCCCAGTAGCGACGTCGTGGAAGCTGCGCATCAGGATCCTGCTGGACGCATCGCGGGGCATCGAGTACCTGCACATGTACGCCGGGCGGTTGCCGTTTGTCCACCGCAACATCAAGTCGTCCAACATCCTGCTCGATAGCAGCTGGACGGCGCACGTGTGGGATTTCGGGCAGGTGCGTGTGCTGAGGTCGGAGTTTCTGACCGAGAAGGCCGTTGGGACAGTGGGGTACATGGACCCTGAGTACTGCGGCCTCGGCCAACTCTCTGCGAAGAGCGACGTGTACGGGTTCGGCGTGGTGATGCTGGAGTCCCTGACGGGGCGGCGCGCCATCTTCCGGGAGGCGGAGGGCGGGAGCCCCGTGAGCGTGGTGGCGGCACGAGGCCGAGGCGCTCGAGCTTGTCGCCTATACCGCCATCCACTGCGTCCGGCTCGAGGGCAAGCACCGCCCCGCCATGGCGGACATCGTCGCCAACCTTGAGACTGAGCTCGCGCTCTGCGAGGGCGAGGACAGCACTGGTGGCCGGGGAGGGGGCGCCGGGTTCGGGAACAGCTCGTCCAGCGCTAGCTAGCATCTGCGTCACGTCCACGGACTGGCCCGGGGCGCTGTTCTGACTTTTGAGAGGTGGTGGTTTCTTTCTCATCTTTTCTTCCCTTCCATCCCCTTGTTTCCCGCCGCCGCCATTTTGGTGCTACCTCTATATTTTTTTTATATGATGTTAGGACATGAAAACTTAGTTCATTTTGTACTAGAATTGCTGTCGGAAACGACATATATGAAAGTATGGAGGGAGTAGTATGTATGAGCTCCAAGCAGCTGTGAATGTGATTAGCATTTTTTTAATTAGGGTGCTCGAATTTCGTTGCTTCAGTTGATTTAATTTTCTCTTCAGAAAAAATCTTGGTTGGGAGGAGGGGAAGGTGGACAGGAGGTCTGTGATTCTGTCACACCGACGTTTTGTTCTCCATCGGTGAATGTACATGGACGGTTATATTCTTTCTTCAATCCAGTGATTGGAATGTGTTGTTGTGCTCCAAGCCTCCAAGGTTGCCCTAAGCGAACACGACCCGGCACGACAACACATTCCACGCACATTTCTCTTGGCAAAGGTACTTTGGTTGTATTGCTCTGTTCTAGAACAAATAAGAGACTCGACACTATTGAAAACTAAAATAAGCCCTACATTTGCATCTAAATTATCTATACTAGTCCATCAAACCATACTCCACATGGTTTAGAATATTATTAAATACACGTATATGAAGTTTGTGGATAAGTAATTTTGACGACAATTTAAATTACTTATTTTTGTATATAGTTTATTATTTATTGATACACATTACATACTGATGACTTAGATACGTTTTATTATTCATATTTTTCTTTTTTTCCTTTGCACATCCGTATCTTATTTTCTTATCTTTGCAAAACTATAGAAATATATATATATTTATCACTCACACATGCATATTTAGTTTATATGCATGGTGATATACAAAATATATTTATTTATTTTAAGTCAGTCATTTATATACTATTAGTAAAAAATATGTCAATTTTGAAACATACATACATATGTTAGTAAAATTCAACATATTCAAAGTACAACATAAAAGACAAATTCTATTAAGGGGTGGCTCAGACCAAATGAAATAGTTGGAGGTGTGATTTGGATACAAAATTAGTTTGAGGGGTTATCTGAACCAACCTCCATGGCTGCATACTCGACATGTGGGCCCCATTGCGACATCATCAAAACTACTCTTAGGGTTATTTGTCTAATTTTTAATACTTTTTAAGGTGTAAAATATCCAGTTTTATAGTTCAAATGGTGCACATCGGGGTTATATATATTTTTTCCTTAAAAAATTAAATTGGGCCAAATTTTTTTGCCCGGTTTGTCTTGGGACTCACCGAGATGGATGAGTCTCGCCGAAATTCAGCCACTCGGTCCGAATGCCAAACTTGTGCCACCAAGGACCATCTCCACAAATCATCCTTTGGAAACTATTTAATACCTATAGGTAAATCTGGGAGTTTCCCTACCTTTACCTTTACCTAATTAACAATAAAAGACGGAATGATTCTGTGGTCCAACCTCACATATCTTACACGTAGGTTCTAATCTTCAAAAATTTCATTTATTCGTGACCCTGATTCAGACGGTAGGAGCAGCACACATGAAAATGAAAATGGACACCGATCGCATACGGATCTTTCCAACCCAATTGACATCACCGTAAAATTCGCTGGCAGTCAACGAGAATCGTCGAAACAATATAACGTGTAATTTATTCGCGAGCCCGGTACGGACCGCAGGAAGAATCCATGCAAAAATGGACACCTAGGTATGGACTCCGCTTTCGACGTTCTATATATCGACGGAGAGCTAAAATGATATACTTTCCAACCGACTGACATCACCTTAAAATTCGCTCGCGGTCAATGGAAATCTTCAAAACAATATGATATGAAATTTATTCGCGAGCCTGATTCTAACGGTCAGAGCAGCCCACGCGAAAACGGATGCCCAGGTCGATGTTCTATATATCGCCGGAAAGCTAAAAAAATAATATTTCTAACCCAACTAATACCACCCTAAATTTCGCTCGCAATTAACGGAAAAGGTCTAAACAATATGACGTGGAATTTATTCGCGAGGTCTATTCTTATATGTATTGATCTAGACGAATTCGAACCGTAGGAGAAGCCCATGCGAAAACGGACGCCGAGGTCGATATTATATAAATTGCCAATAAGCTAAAAAAAAAATATTTCTAACCCAACTGATAGTACCCTAAAATTCGCTTGCAATAAAAAAAAGGTCAAAACAATAACAGATGAAATTTATTCGCGAGGCCTGTTCTTACATATATTGATCTAGACATGCTTGCACATTTTTTTTCTTCCTTTGCAACCACGGACATTTTGCTAACGAAATACTATTAATCTAGCAAAGTTACACTCCGTGCTGTGCAGTACCCAAAACACTTTTAGAAAAAGAGATAATAACCCATGTTAATTTACTATAGGTGGTTGGAGCCACAATGCAAGATGACAATAGCTTGGAGTTTGCAGCGTACGTGGACGAGCACGAGCCACCCATCCCATCTCCAACACATCAACTCGTGCCGTGCGCGGGAGCGGCAGCGGATCTGGAGTGGGTTAATCAGTTGATCTCCATCACCAGGGAAAGCTTAAAGCAAACCGAGCTCTCTGATTGCACCCCGGCCACGCCTCCCTCACTGACTTGACGTCGTGACGACGACGAGCAGAGAAAGCAAGTCATGGCGCACGAAGCAGCGGCGCCGCTGCTACTCCCCTCAGCTCCCGCCACGCCGGACGCCCCACGCCGCCGGAACATGTTCGCCTTCGTCTGCGCCACGCTCGCCTCCATGACCACCATCCTCATGGGCTACAGTACGTGAAGCCAAAGCCATCGATCTTAATTAGCTGCTTGTGCTTGATCGGCAGTACATCCGTCTCATACGCTCTACCGTTCATGACGTTCGCTTTCTCAATTGGCAGACCTCGCGCTGATGAGCGGCGCGCAGCTGTTCATCCATGAGGACCTGGGGCTCTCCGACGTGCAGGTCGAGGTGCTCACGGGGTCCATGAACCTCTTCATGCTCGTCTCCATCCTCGGCGCCGGGTGGGCGGCCGACCTCCTGGGCCGCCGGGGCACGCTGCTGCTCGCCAACGCCTTCCTCATGGCCGGAGCCCTCGCCATGTCGCTCGGCGGCTCCTACGCCGCGCTCATGGCCGCGCGCTTCGTCACCAGCGTCGGCGTCGGCTTCTCGCGCGTCGTCGCGCCCGTCTACAACGCCGAGATCTCGCCGGCGTCCACGCGCGGCGTCCTCTCCTCCCTGCTCGACGTACGTCCTACACATCGTCGTTAGTTTTCTATTGTCTCGTTTCGTTGATTGGAAGCTAAGGCTGCTAAGCATAAGCTTACTTTGATTAATATATATAGACATCGTCTCGTGCAGATGTTCGTCAACGTCGGCATCCTTCTGAGCTACGTCTCCAACTACGCGCTCGCCGGCCTGCCGGTGCACATCGGCTGGCGCATCATGTTCGCCATCGGCGCGCTTCCTCCCTTGTTCCTCGCTGCGGGGGTGCTCGCCATGCCAGAGTCGCCGCGGTGGCTGGTGATGCGCGGGCGCCACGGCGAGGCGCGCTCCGTGCTGGTGCGCACCTCGGACACCCCCGGCGAGGCCGACCCCCGCCTCGAGGAGATCAAGCACGCCGTCTGCGGTGCCGGAAGCAGCAGCGCCGCTAGTGGCGGCGCGTGGAAGGAGATGCTGGTGCGGCCGACGAAGAGCGTGCGACGGATCCTCACCTGCGTCATCGGGCTCCAGTTCTTCCAGCAGGCCACCGGCATCGACGCCATCGTGCTGTACAGCCCGCTGGTGTTCAAGAAGGCCGGCATGTCGTCCAACACCGCCATCCTCGGCGCCACCGTGGCCGTCGGGGTCGTCAAGACGTGCTTCATCCTCGTGGCGACGCTCTTCTCGGACCTCGTCGGCCGGCGCCCGCTCCTCCTCGCCAGCGCCGCCGGCATCGCCGTGGCGCTGGCCTCCCTAGCCCTAACCCTCTGCGTGGGCGCTCCGGCCACGTCCGTTCCTCTAACCATGGCGGCGGTGCTGGCCTTCGTGGCGGCGTTCTCGGTTGGGTTGGGGCCGCTGGCGCCCGCATACAGCTCCGAGATCATGCCGCTGCGGCTGCGCGCGCAGGGCACGGGCCTCGGCACGGCGGTGAACCGGGTGACGTGCGGGCTGGTGACCATGACGTTCATCTCTCTCGCCGACTGGATCACCATGCCCGGGTGCTTCCTCCTGTACGCCGGCGTGGCGGCCGCCGCGTGCGCGTTCGTCTACGTGCAGCTGCCGGAGACGAGCGGCCGGAGCCTGGAGGACATGGACGTGCTCTTCTCCAAGTGATCTCGTCATAGGTTGTTCTTGTTCGATGGCATAAATTATCGTCACTAGTGAACTACCGAGGACTTGAAATTTATTTGAATTCTATGTGATTGATTCCTCGCCAGTATAGTACTCCTATAATATTCATGGTTGCGTCTGGAATTCAGCATGGGATTTCATTGAGCCAATGTCAGTTGAGGGTTCAGAGCCGCCAGCCAGGCAGCAACGTCCTCTCGCTCGTTTGAGAATTGAAGAGGAGAGGATATTGGGACGTGTGGTAGTTGATTTCATTGAAGTCAAAACAAGCAACAAACACGTATGCTAGCTGCTATATTGGTTGGATCTATGCATGCATGATCATCATTATACCCGCTGTGAACTTTATAATTAATGAGACCATCACGCAAATGATGCACAGAGCACAGGCACACGTGTTTTCACGGTGCCTTCTATAATTGCTGTTAGTTGCTGCTATTGCATTATTACAGATCCACCGTGTCCGCTTTAATGTTTCACCTTTCATCCCGATAAAAACTGTTAGATCTTTCACTGCCTCCAACTTGCCGGAGCACACGCCGCCAGCTCCTTTTTTACCCTCTCCAAAGTTGTAAGAAATATTTCCCATTTGCCATCTCTGTCCCATATTTTTTTTATCATTGTCCTAGAAAAAACAGCCCCCTCCACTGTAAAATACGGTTGTATGAAATATTCCCATTTGCCATCTTTGTTCCATAAATTGTTATCATTTTAGAAAAAAATAGGACACAATAGCTGAGAGGCAAAATAACCTTGGTGGTTGGTGCCCCTATTTAGTAGCTAAATCCAAAGGCCATGCAACCAACAAACGGATGAGACACTACACACTAGTGTGATTTAATGGTATATGGGGGCCTCCTTTTGGGATGTTAATTTTATGAAGGTTAGAATGACAATCTTTGTCGGTATGGTGATGACTAATGACTTGAGCATTTCCTGTGCCCATTCATTGTCCGCAAGCAAGAACAACAATATGTAGCAACTAAATTGTCGCAATGATATTAGTGCTAACTAGTCTATCAACTCGTGCTCTCGCACGGGTTACAGTTTTAAAAGATATATATTTAATCATTAATAACATATTAGAGATTTAGAAGTTATAGATTTAATCCATAGTAATTTTAGAGGTGATTATTTTAATTCATCTTTCGCAATGGCATGGTGGGTAATTTTTAGGCAAATTTAGGGGTTATTTTAATTCATATTTCATAATGGCATGATGGGTAATTTTTATACAAATTTAGGGGGGTATTTTATTGCATATTTTATAATGGCATAGTGTAATTTTTAGAAAATATAATAAATCTAATGGGTACTATTATTAGATCTACACGATGGCCGGCCGGATGTTTCTGATTTTTATAATAATTTCTAGGATTTATCTTTTTTCTAGCGCTTCTGGTAAGAATTAACGTGGAGACCTCAAAATGAGCCTCCAATTAGTAATAGTAAAATGAGATTTCTCTTTTGCCTTCTTCACTTCAAGCACTTCCTTAGTCATGAGAGTGTGTGTGAGTGTGTGTGTAGTGGGTCATGCATCTAGAAAGTAGATCGCATCTCATCTTTATTTATCTCTATTAATTGCATTCATCCTTATCTTTAAGAACTAAGAACAACATTTACAACTTTAAGCACTCATTTTTCCATAGCCTTTGTCACTGTAAGTTAGGAATCTTGTCTTTCTCGTAGACAAATGCTTAATTATGAGATCTTAGAGTCTCCAGGCACTTTCTTTGCATAAAGTTACTAACATGCTCGCTGCTGATTGACACATACATGTACATACATCCAATATGTGCAATCTTTTCATCAAAGAGTATGGCCAAATTTAAAGGTCTTGACTCACCGGTTGCCGGCTGATTGAGTTTTCATGACCTGTTTTGGATCATGTGTGACGTGAGAAGTATTAAATATATTAAGAACTACAAATTATACATCCCAATACATGTCTGTTAATGTCATTTGCTAGCAATTTACGGCAAACAATTCTCCACAGCCATAATTAATTTGAATCCATTATATTCACCGATTACAATAATGGTAATCTTGAATCCTTTTTAGAGACTATAGTATTATTTCATACTGGAAGATGAATGTGAAAATTATCTTTTTATTATTAGATTAAAAAGAACTCCATTTTTACCATTAATCACAAAAAAGCAGAAATTGCGAGAAACATGACCTTTAGAGGTATGGGTTCCGTGATTAATGATAACCTTAATAATAAGTTCATGACAAGATAGACACATTGCTTATGAATATGCTCATTGGTTGACCAAAAGAGACCCCTCAACTTTGATTTTATTCTCTATGGCTTTGGTTTGGATCATCTAGCGAGAAGATAAGGATTGATAGCTCTAAGTATCGCAAAGTCAAAAGAACGATACTTAGAAATTCTTTGCTAATTTGTAGATAGTCGTACTATTAATAGAGGGGTCAAGGTTGAGTAGCTTGAAAGACCTTTGCTCAATGCCACGCTCAATTTCGAGTTTAGCTTGGTCCTAAAGCTCATACACATAAAAGTGCTAAAACACACACAAACACTTATATGAACTAAAGAAACTCCCATGAAAAGAAACCATTTCGATTAGTCTTAAAAACAGCGCAAAACCTAATTTCTTGTACGCACCAGACAATTTGGTATGCACACTGGACTGTCTGGTGCATTCTAATCATTGTTGCCCAATTTTGTCTAATTCTAGTGCTTCTTGTACGGACGGACGTTTTGGGCCAAGGGAGTGGTCAGGTGTCCAAGTGCGTTGTTGCAGGCAATAGACCATCCGGTATCTACCACCAGACCGTCCAGTGCTACCACTGGATGTTCTGACCTAAGGACACACTAATGCTCTAATCTCCACCATTTTAACAGACCATACCATCTAGTAGGAGCATAAAATTGTGTAGAGAGCGTGTAACAGCTAGTTTCTTTGGTTCTCTCCTATTTAAAGGCTCTCTCTACCCTTATTCGTTACTTTTGCCACCTGAGATAATTCATACACACACAAATGCCATTCGATAGGGGTATAAATGGTACGGATATTATCCGTGAATCCGACTGAAGGCTCCAACAGTGATTTTGATGTCGTTTTTGGATATCGGATATATTTTTTTTTGGAAATCAGATACGGATTCAGATAGTTTATTCGGATGTCGGAATCGAATATAAAAATGGTGATATCCATCGGATATATATGTGTGTATGTGTGTGATTAGAGTGGACAGAGTAGTATGTGGACGACCGTGAGCCAGAGAGGGGCTGCTGGAGTACACCTAGGTGGACACAGCTCATGTCCACCCACCTCGTAGGATACTACGCGCAATTTTGTGGGCTGGATTGTTCGTCGGCCCTAATTCTAAAAGCCCTGCTATACACAGGACCGCGAACCATTATACCTTACTTTTTATCACCTGCCATCATGACGCGGATCCCACGTGAGTTTCAAACTAAAAACGTTATATCCGTAGAATAATAGATCCAAATCAAATTCCGATTGTACCATCATGTTTAGGGGTGTAATCGGATCGAATACGGACGGATATCGCTGATACCGTATTTATTTTCAAATTTTTTTCTTCGGATTCGGATCGGATACGGATATTGATTAAATGTGCCGGATAAGACTTGAATGGTTATCGACATCATATTTGTTTAACTTTGAGTACTTGAATATGGATACGGATCGAATACTAAATGTTCGGACTCGAATACGGATCGGATCTTAACCATTCTAAACGGATCGAAACTCGAATACGGATGGATAATATTCGTATCATTTATACCCCTAATCATGTTCCTAGCAACAAAATCTTCAAAACAAGGCCACACTTGAATATATTTAGAAAAAAATCAAAAATTGTTTTTATAATAATAAGATATCTTTAAAAAGATGATATTCAATGTGTAGCAAATAAATATTCTACCTTAATTAGTGTAATATTCTACTTTAAAAAGAATAATATTCCATCTTTAGAAAAATATTCTGTCTTCACATGAAAAATACTACATATTTACAAATAAATATTATGAAAATTAAAATAAAATATTATACCTTCAAGAAAACTAATCTAGCTTCACAAACGAAATAATCTATCGTCACGAATAGAATTTGTAGCTTCATAAATAAATACTCTTTATTACTACATCCTCCTATTAATACATGACGCTTTTTAATTAAATTTAAACAAAAACATTATATATTAGTGATAAGAGGGTGTAGTATAATATTTGTAGTATAAAAATATAAATAAAAATGCATACTAAAAAAATAAAATGGAAAGAAAAAACTAAAAACACATCCACGTGAAAAAACTAAAAAAGAAAGAAACACACACACATATACCGCGAGAAGGAAACGAATGTGACAAGAAGCGGGCGGACCGAGACAGAAACAGACACAGAAAGAAGCGCATGGATTGAGATTGCATCATGCAAAGAAAAGTTGTGTGTAGAAAGGAAGAATAGAGGTGTAGGGCTGGACAAGGTCCAAAAATAACAATCTATAAATATAACCTAGGAAGAGTGGTTGGTGGACAGAAAATTCAGTTCGCTTAGGTGGACAGGTAAATCTCAAATACCCCATTTAACAACCATGGAATAAAAACCATAGTACAAAATAGCGCGCTATAGCGTTTTTACAGACTTGATGCTAATACTATTGCAGTATAAAATAGCGCGCTATTATGCGCTATAGCGCGCTAATAGCGTTTTTAGAAGCTTGACGCTAAATTCTGTAGCACGCTATTTTGTACATTGAATTAAAAACTAATAAAAAACTGAGAGAAGAACAAAGACAAAAACATCAAAAATTATGAAATAAAAATAGATATAAGAGAAAAAAAATAAATAAGAACATATCAAGGATAATAAGTGTAGCCTAAATGATTGATAATATAAATTTAAAAATATAAAATAAATAATGAAGAAGGGAAAAGGAGAAAAGAGAAATAAGCTAACATATAATAGAACAAGCACCAGAAACAGCCGTATCAAGAGCTAGCTAACGAAAGAGAAACAAAATAAACTTGGCTTAAATTTTTGGCGCAACAATGATAAAGGAGAACCTAATTAAGGGTGGGTGGGCTGTGGCTAGGCGTCCACCTGGACCTGAAGATTGTCGGTCATTATTCTAACTTTAATGGGGTAATATTTCACTTATTATTCCTTAAAAGAAAAATGTTTCAGATTTAGAATATAATATTTTATCTTTCTGTGAAAAATATTCACCTCCACAAATAAAAAAGTTTCGCATTCAGAAAAATTCAAACTTCAAGAATTAAATAGTTCGTTCAAAGTAAAAAGGTACAAGTAGATGACACATGGTCTTTAGAGCGTAACTTGACCATATATTTCTTTAAAATATGTCATCAATAAATACAAAATTATCACCATATTGAAGTACTTTTAAATATGAATCTAACTCTGACTTATATAACATGCGTGCACTAAAAATATATAGATTAGGTTGAATTGCTAGTTAATACTTTAAAATTCTGACTTCTTTATAATAATCTCTAGGTCTTATTTGTCGAGATGGAGGGATTATAAAAGAAATAAAGAGAAAAGCCAAGACACGACGCATGCGCACCACCACCTAACAACCATGCAATAAAACAAAATGAAAAAAAAAGAATAAACAAAAAAACTAACAGATGAATAAATATGAAGTAAAAAATAGATATATGAAGAAAAATAAACAAGAATATATCAAGGACGTTGAACGCGGCCGAAATGATTGATAAAATTAATCTAAAGGTAAATTATAAAATAAATAATCAAGAACAAAAAAAAGAAAATAAAAAACATAGGAAAGCACGTCATACATACGGGAAGAAACAAAGAAAAGCCAATGAACCAGAAATAACGTCCACAGAAGAGTAACGGACAAAGAGAAATGAAGAAGCAACTGGACGGCCAACGAATGTAAACAACTTGCACAGAAAGAAAGGAACAAAGAGAAACGAACTGGGCTTAATTGGAGTAAATTCGGCCCAACACCTGTGCAAACAAAAGATAACCTGAAGATTGCCGGCCACCCAACCAGCTTCCAACACAACAGCTCCATCCTACAGCGGATCTTAGTGGGTTCATATTCATCTCCATCGTGCATATCATGCTGCAGTTTTTTTAGATAATATATATGTAGTTGGGGATAGGATCCTCGATCAGGGAAAGCTAGAAAGCAACCCTCACTGACGAGTGACACGAGCAAAGAGAGCTCAAAGCCATGGCGCACGACGCAGCGGCGCCACTGCTTCCCCCAGCTCCCGCCATGCCGGACGCGCCACGCCGGAAAAGGTTCGCGTTCGTCTGCGCCACGCTTGCCTCCATGACCACCATCCTCATGGGCTACAGTACGTCATGAATCAATCAAGCCGCTACTGATAGATCACCATCCTCATCATGGTCTACCTAGACTTTCATGGCGTTCATTTTCTTGGCTGCTTCCTGTCTGCGCGCGCGGGGGCAGATCACGCGTTGATGAGCGGCGCGCAGCTGTTCATCCAGGAGGACCTGGGCCTCTCCGACGTGCAGGTCGAGGTGCTCACGGGGTCCATGAACCTCTTCACGCTCGTCTCCATCCTCGGCGCCGGGTGGACGGCTGACCTCCTGGGCCGCCGCGGCACGCTCCTTCTCGCCAACGCCTTCCTCATGGCCGGAGCGCTCGCCATGTCGCTCGGCGGCACCTACGCCGCGCTCATGGCCGCGCGCTTCGTCACCAGCGTCGGGTTCGGCTTCTCCCGTGTGATCGCTCCAGTCTACAACGCCGAGATCTCGCCGGCGTCCAAGCGCGGCGTCCTCTCGTCCATGTTCGACGTACGTACATACGTACTCATATATCGTGTTTGTACGACGTCTCATTTGGAAGCCAGCCAAACATACGTTAATCCGGCTGATGTGTGTGCGCGGCGCGCGCTCGTGCAGATGTTCCTCAACGTCGGCATCCTGCTGAGCTACGTGTCCAACTACGCGCTCGCCGGCCTGCCGGTGCACGTCGGGTGGCGCGTCATGTTCGCCATCGGCGCGCTCCCGCCGGCGTTCCTGGCCGCGGGGGTGCACGCCATGCCAGAGTCGCCGCGGTGGCTGGTGATGCGCGGGCGTCACGCGGAGGCGCGCGCTGTGCTGGTGCGCACCTCGGACACCCCAACCGAGGCCGACCTCCGCCTCGGCGAGATCATGCAACAAGCCGTCCAGGCTGGCTGCGGCGCGTGGAAGGAGATGCTCGTGCGGCCGACGAAGAGCGTGCGCCGGGTCCTCACCTGCGTCGTCGGGCTGCAGTTTTTCCAGCAGGCTTCCGGCATCGATGCCATCGTGCTGTACAGCCCGCTGGTGTTCAAGAAGGCCGGCATGTCGTCCAACAGCGCCATCCTCGGGGCCACCGTCGCCGTAGGGGTGGTCAAGACGTGCTTCATCCTCGTGGCGACCCTCTTCTCCGACCTCGTCGGCCGGCGCCCTCTTCTCCTCGCCAGCGCCGCAGGCATCGCCCTGACGCTGGCCTCCTTAGCCTTGGCACTATGCGTGGGCGCCACATCCACTTTAAGCACGGCAGCATGCGCCGTGGCGTCGGTGCTGGCCTTCGTGGCGGCGTTCTCGGTTGGCTTCGGGCCGCTGCCGTCCACGTACAGCTCGGAGATCATGCCGCTGCGGCTGCGTGCGCAGGGCACGGCCTTCAGCATGACGGTGAACCGGGTGGTGTGCGGATTGGTCACACTGACCTTCATCTCCCTCGCCGACTGGATCACCATGCCCGGGTGCTTCTTCCTGTATGCCGGTGTGGCAGCAGCCGCGTACGCATTCGTGTACGTTCACCTGCCGGAGACTAGTGGGCGAAGCTTGGAGGACATGGAGGTGCTCTTCGCCAAGTGATCATAGGTTGTTTCTTGGTTGTTGCCATAAATAATATGGGCCAGTGAAAACTTCATCTACTGGCTCATCATTTTAGTCACGAATAAATAATATATTACATCTTATTGTATATAGTGTGTCATGCATCTGGAAAGTAGCTAGCTCGCATCTCATCTTTAATTTATCTATCTCTATTAATTGTATCCATCCTTATCTTTAAGCACTAAGAGCAACACTTGCAACTTTAAGCACTCATTTTTTCCATAGCCTTTGCCACCGTAAGTTAGCAATCTTGTCTTTCTCGTAGACAAATGTTTAATTACGAGATCTTAGAGTCTCTAGGCACTTTGCATAAAGTTGCCAACATGCTCACTGCTGATTGACGCGTACATCTAATATGTGCAATCTTTTCATCAAAGAGTATGGCCAAATTTATAAGTCTTTACTCACCGGTTGCCGCTGCTGATTGAGTTTTCATGATCTGTTTTGGGATCACGTGTGTCGTGAGACGTAATAAATTTATTAATAAGTACAAATTATACATCCCAATACATGTCTGTTCTTGTCATTTGCTAGCATTATATTCACCGATCAATATGGCAAGACTGTGCTGCTCACCAGTGCCGCTCATTTGGCCGCCCAAAGCACTTTTTTGGTATGCGCACCGTAGACTAAGAGAAGTTTAAAATATAGACGGATAACCATAGCCTAATCTTGAATCCTTCCGTAGACTATAGTATTATTTATTTTATAATGAAAGATGAAGACATTTATATTTTTATTAAATATATTTATTAAAAAAAATATGTAGATTAGACTAAGAAGAAGTCCATTTTTTACTTTCTAACTATTGCTCGGGTTTAGTTTGAAAAGTGAAAACGGATATCATCGGCTATTGAAATATTAGAATCGGATATATTTCGCCCACCAGGTTTTTATGCTCATTTTGGGGGCCCGATATGCTCGTTTGGGGGCCCAAGTTTATATCTGTACTGTTTATTGTGGCCAGGTTTGTTTGTTCTATGTATTTATTATGACTGAAAAAGCAATCTTCCAAGCTCGGCCCAAGTACTCAATTCAAAAAGCTCAAAAACAATTATCTATCCAACTGAATAGATGAAGAATTGAGACCTGGCGTGCATGCAGTTTAGCACCCCTTGTACTGTTGTGTGGGAATAGATTAAGCAGAGCTGGAAAGGTAGCTCGCCTCTGATCTGGCTGGCTTACAGAGTACTCGTAGTTTGCAAAACAAGCTGAGGAGAAAGGATCTTGCAGCTTTATTAAACAATGGCCATTTGCACATGAGACTACAGAATGCAGTGGCATAATGAAAATGTATGACAAGTTGGCCCGGGAAGGACAAAGGGAATACATAAAGTCTAAAATAAGGTGACTTGATCAAGTAATGCCCTGATTGGGGGACACGGCAGACATGATGCCTGCCTGCTAGCTCTATATATAAAGTGCACAGAGAGAGCTGATCAGCCCATGTATGCATGCGTGTCGTCATACAGAGTATAGAACGAATGGCGCCTGAAGGTGGAGGCAGTAGTAATGGCATCAGTGACGGTAGCCCTACGAGCAAGCAGGCGCAGAAGCTAGAGCCAGCAGGAGCAGCTCCACCATCGTCCATGGAGTACCAGCTGAAGAAGTACCTGCTGCTGCTGGCGACCCTGGTGGCGACGGTGACCTACGCGGCGGGGCTGAACCCGCCGGGGGGCTCCTGGCTGGAGGACGACGCGTCGGGGCAGCGGCTGGCTGGAGACTCCATCCTCCGGGACACCAACTACATGCGCTACCTCGTCTTCTACTGCTTCAACGCCATCTCCTTCGCGGCGTCGCTCGTGGTCAGCCTCCTGCTCCTCCTCCTCCACCGGGGCGAGGGCAGTCTGCTCAAGCTCACGCGGGCGGTGATGGTCATCGACCTGCTCGCCCTCATGGGGGCCTACGCTGCCGGCGGCAGCCACGACGCGTTCACCACCGTCTGCGCCTCCGTGCTCGTCGCCGCCGCGTCCGCCTACGTGATCCTAGTCGTCCCCAACCTGAGCACCGCCGCCAGCAAGGACACGCCACAACCGTCGGACGACAAGGAGGAGTTCGAGAAGCACGAGATCCTGCTGCTGCTCGCCATCTTCGTCGCCACCGTCGCGTACGTGGCCGGGCTGAACCCGCCCGGGGGGTTCTGGCGGAGCACCCAGCAGCAGGGCAGCCGCCGCCACGCCGCCGGCAACCCGGTGCTGCAGGGCCTCCACCCCGTCCGCTACAAGTTCTTCTTCTTCAGCAACACCGCCGCCTTCATCACGTCACTGCTGGCCATCACCATCACCGTGCACTACGATAAGCTCAACATCATCAAGCGCTCCATTACGCTCGTCAAGGTTGCGCTCTACGGGCTCGTCGTCACGGCCATCTTGGGCCTCGGCGGCGCCTACGCCGCCGGGAGCTGCCGGGACAGCAAGCACACCACCTACGTCCTCAGCCTCGTCGCCCCGGTTCTTGTCTGCATCTTTCTCCAGAGGGTTCTTAAAAAATCTCGTGGCTTCATGCTCCCCTGCTTTGGTACCAGGTATATATGCAGTATTATTGCTCTTCGTTTATTCATCATTGGCAATTTGGCATGCACTACGTGTACTTAAAATACTTTTGGTTTATTATTTTATACTATTACTAATTAGAGATTTTTTGGAAGCCTCCACATTAATTTTCACGAGACGCTCTAGAAAAATAGAGAAATCCTAAAAATTCTCATAAAAAAGCAAAACATCCGGCAATCCATTTATAACATATAATCATCATAGCCATTGAATAGAAACATTATTAACTCTACGTAAGCACACAGCCCATCAACGGGCCAAGCACTGCCATCCCATCATGCTAATCCATTAATCCATCAAAAGGAAAGGGCAAACAAGGGCTATCAAAGAGATCGAACAAAAGTCCTGCCATCGGCTAAGAAAAAAAGCGATGGTCCATCCCATGGACCCACGTTGCCACATATCTGATTAAGTGCATTTAGCAAAATGACAAATATGTGTGTGTGCTTCCACTTCCAGGTGGGAGCAAGAAAAAAAGTGACGGTACTGGAGGTTCTTATACATGGCTTAAAAATATATCATTAATCAATGTACTATGAAGCACTAATAAAAATATTAATATACTTTTAGCACTTCTATTTTTTTGTTAATTCCAGCTATATAGATTCCTCAATACGAAATATCAGCATGTGTTTTTCCATACGATATTTTCCTAAAACAATTGCATCACATTAAGAGAAACCTAAATAAAAAATGGCACGGTGTAACGGGTCATGACTCAAATGATTCTTCAGAATTCAAATGCGCCTTTGATGATCTTTAGTTCAAAAATGAATAGGAATATGATGTGCTTTTTATGTCCGATCTTTAAAATTTCCAGGTAATTTTTGAGGGCCCTTTACAACCCCTACGTAGGTCTAACAATTTGATAAATAATAATTTGTAAACATTTCTATATGATACAATTTTTAGAATGTGGTCATCAAAGTGTGCATATGTTACGGCATAGATGATTTTGAAATATACACAGTGAGATAGATAGACTGGTGAGTTCAACCGTATCTGCTATACCATAATAACAAAACATCACAACTATTATCTTTCAAAATTTATATCCTATGGGATGATTGGCTAGTTTCACTAATACCTGTACGTTAATCCCATGCTTTTTTTGTAGGCCAATATACATTACTCCTAGATACAAAAGTTAAAAGTTGATTGATAAATTTAGCTAGTATCCATAACTTGATTAAAATTTCTCAGGTTTTACACTATCTCCTTTACTCAAACTCTATAATAGAATACTTATACAAATATTTCATATTCTTATCTAATGTAAGCATATAGTATGTTTGTACCAGCATGAGTTAGTTTAATATGTGTTAATAATAATAGAAGTGGGTGATTTATAAAATACATGAACACACTTTTATCTATCTTTTTTTAATATACATTACAAGAAACATGTAATTCTTGGTGGGCCAAACAAATTTCGTCACTTTACCGACGAAAATAATTGACATCTGGCCGGATCCATTAACCAATGAAATTACGTATATTTTCGCCCCGCCACTCCGGTCAACCGAGGAATATAAGTGGGCCCTCTGAAAAGGTGGCCCTGTTTAATTTCGTTGGACTTTTTTTTCTCAGGTTAATGCATATTCGTCAGTTTTTTTTATGATATTTTGGGTCTAAGGCCCATGAAAAAATATGCTATTCCGTGGCAATTTGGATTCAGGTTGGTTTAATGACAGAGGTGGATAATTAACTTGCAAACCTAAGGGTTACTAACATTATTGATTATAATAATTGCAAATACGATAATTTGGTTTGAATTTATGAAATTATCTTAAACTATCTTTCATAATAGTATTTTAGGTCTACCAACTTTAGGAAGATAATTTTTTTTAAAATTATAATGGTATAATGGGAAACTTATACTTCAAATTTAGGGTTAAGTTACCTATTTAATGCATAGTGGATAATTATATGCAGAAATTTAGCGCATAAATTGTTTGAACCCAAATCATCTCTTTATGCATGTGGCATCATCGTCACTAGCACGCCGGACACCACAAGAAACAATGATCTGGACAAGGACAAGGACAAGATTCGCGAGTTCATACAGCTGCTTGCCATTCTAGCGGCGACGGTTGCTTACCAAGCAGGGCTGGACCCACCTGGCGGCGTGTGGGCAGAGGGCGAGGCACCCGGCGGCGGTCACAGAGTGGGAGACCCGATCCTCCTGACGACGCACCCCGTTCGGTACAAGGTCTTCTTCTACTTCAACTCCGGCGCCCTGGTGGCGTCCCTGGTCATCATGGTGATCCTGCAGAACGAGTTCCTCGTCCGGCGCCACGCGCTGGAGGCCGCCATGATCCTCGACCTCTTCGGCCTCATGGGCGCGTACGCCGCCGGGAGCTGCAGGGACACGAGCACCTCCATCTACACGGTCGCCCTGGCCGGCGGCGTCCTCATCTACGTCGTGATCCACATCGTCTTCTTCACGCTGGACCCGGCCAGCGGCGGCAAGAAGAAGGGCGGTGAGGAGGAAGCAGCAGCGACGAGGGACGACAGGACGGAGAAGAAGCGCGAGGTGCTGCTCCTCCTTGCCATCCTGGCCGCCACGCTCACCTACCAGGCCGGCCTGACGCCGCCGGGCGGGTTCTGGGAGAAGGACGGGCACGGCCACTCGGCCGGCTCCCCGGTGCTCCAGGACATGTACCCTCGCCGCTACAAGGCCTTCTTCTACTGCAACGCGGCGAGCTTCATGGCGTCCGTGGCGCTCATCGTCCTCCTCCTCAACCCTAACCTGTACAGGCCCGGCATCAAGTGCTACGCGCTCTTCGTCTGCATGGTGGCCGGCATGTTCGGCCTCATCGGCGCCTACGCTGCCGGGAGCTCCCTGCACCTGCACACCTCCATCATCGTCTTGATCCTGGTCACCGCCGTTTTCACAGCTGTAGTCTACGTGGCGTACATCCGGCGCCACTCGAACAAGAAATCAGAAGGGGAGCCGGGGAAAGGCAACCATCAGCCGGCGCCGCCGCCAAACGGAGCAGCTGAGAACCAGAAGGAGACGGACATGATGGCCAAGTACCTGATGCTGGTGGGGATACTGGCGGCGAGCGTGACGTACCTGACGGGCCTGAAGCCGCCCGGCGGGCTGTGGAGGGACGACGGCGGCGGGCACGACGCCGGCAACCCGGTGCTGTACGACATCCAGAAGCACCGGTACAACGCCTTCTTCTACAGCAACTCCACCTCCTTCATGGCCTCCGTCACCGTCATCGCCTTGCTGCTGTCGCGGATGATCCGTGACAGCGCGAAGCCTCTCTGGCCGATGCACACAGCCATGCTGCTGGACATGATCGCCCTGCTGGGAGCCTATGCGGCAGGCAGTGCCCGGGACTGGGGCACATCCAAGAACGTCGTCCTGCTGCTCTTCCCTGTGCTGGGCTTCGTTGTGCTTCTCTTCTTCTGGAAGAAAGGAGGTGATGCTGCTGGTGGTGGTGGTGGTGGTGGAAATGCAATAGAAAAAGGGCAGCCCTAGAAAAAGGGCAGCCCGATGCATGAGCTCCCGCTTGGGAAGAGTAATTTATTAACCATTTGGGCTCTAATTAATTATTAGTAATTGCAAGATAAGATTCTTAATACCAAATTTATTGGATTTTTATGTATATGTAAAGTTAATTTATATATATTTTCCTTTTGAAACCTGGCACATTTATTAGTGTTAATTGTTTATATCAATCCAGATCACGTTTATCTGGACTAGCTTGATTTTAATATCAAGTTAGGTTATATATGTGCGTGTCCTTGGCTTCCCCGACCACCAGAAGATCGATCGAAGAAAGTTATATTTGAGTCCTCCGATTGAATCATGTACTAGTTAAAATCCATCTTGAATTATAAAACATTATATGAAAATAAATACCATGACTTATTAGTTTAGATATATATATATATATATATAATGTATATTAGGAGCCTAGGAAGCCCTGTTCCAACGAAGCCTTTCTGCTTCAACCGAACCACATTGGTCGCAACCCACTCGCCTCGGTTCTGTGTCGATCCGTCCCCTACCCGATCCCGTATACTGCCAGCCGCGTCCCTCTCCCACTCCCACCCCCTAGATTCGATTTCCACCAACCCACCATTGCATTCCGAGGCGGAGATTTCGGATCGACAAACGGCGATTCATCCTCTGCATCTGACCCTTCCGGCCTCGGCGGCGCGACGCGGCGACCGGCGCAACCGCCCACTCCCACCGGCGGCGCGATGCGGCGACTGGCGCGGCCGCCCCTCCCCCTGGCGGCGCGATGCTGCGGTAGGCGCGGCCGGCCCTGGCGGCGCGACGCGGCGACTAGCGTGGCCGCCCCTCCCCGGCGCGATGCAGCGGCAGGCGCGACCGGCCCATTCCGTGGGAGAGTGGATCCGGTGAGGAGTCGTCTACTCGTCAGAGTCCGGCTGTTACGGGCCTGTGCGCGACCCCGGCGACGGCCTCGAGGAGCTGTGAGGGCCCTGCGGGCTGCGAGCGCGTCCCTGGCAGCGGCCCGCTGCGCGCGGCCCCTCTGTCGTCTTCATGGCGGAGCAGCGGCGACCCAGCGTGCATGGCCCTAGCGACGGCGCGGAGCAGCTGCTACGGACCTGCGAGCGCGACCCCGGCAACGACGTCGAGGAGCTGCGACGGCCCCGTGGTCTCCTGCATGTTACAACAGCACCCCATCCCCGTGGCCCACATCTCCAACCAGGTCGTCACCATGAGCATGGCAGAAGCTAGAGGACGGGGAGGCTGCAGGGTCGCTTGGTGGTGTTGCTCTGCAAAGACGAAGATGGCAAGTGCGGGCGAGCATGTTCCTCCTCTCCAGGAACCGCGAGCGCATCAACCACCAGTCCCCCCAACTGCAGGATCTTCAGGTCAATTCCCATCTGCATTCTCCCAAATCCCAATCTGTAGTCCTCCATGGTCAATGCCTCAACGGTGATTGCGACCTGTAGTCCTCTTCGATTCATCATGCAACCTGTTTTTTGGTTGCACGGTTGCTGCTTGAGGAAATGCCAATACGTCGTGAACTTGTACATTGTATTTTTAATTTATCGTTTCCATTATAAATTTGCTATGCTATAATTCACATGTTGTCAGTGTCAAGCACTCAAGGTCACGGTTGATTCTACGGTTAACAAATTATATTTATGCTTTGTGTGTGCAGGATTGATGCACCCGGTGGTTGCCAGCATGTATCTTTGGTCTGTTGGTTGATTTTCTACTACTAGGTTTTATGATCGCATTATTCAGTTCTGTAGTGCACATTAGGTGTATTCGCATTATTCGATTATATGATTGTTGCCATCAAAGTCTGTTGGTTGATTTATGCATACACAAACAAGTTTTTATGTCAGCATCAATGGATCAGTGTACTATTATCAGTTTTTATGCCTGCTTATGTTGATGTCTATGCAGATTGGACATATGTTTTTAATGATATTATCAGTATATCAATTCTTGATTTTTATGCTTCTCCTTGTTTGTCTATGCATATAAATGCCTGGTTGTGTACTATGACTATCAGAAATCTTTTTATGAATTTCATTGTCAACTATGCCTACCTGACTGTCACTTGCTCATTATGGTTCGATTTTTAGGAAGGTAATGGTGGAGACACCCTAGAAAAGTTGTTGGATGTGCTTCTTGCTTGTTTGTATTTACGACTAACATTGCACTATTTATGCTATTTTGATTTATATCGCTATGGTTCTTATAAATGATGACTGCAAATAGCTAACACACATTGTATTTCATGCCTGCAATAGTAGATCTGTGCTACTTATTAATTGCCAAATATGTTTGCAGATGAGTTTTTCAGCTTGACATTTTTATGTTTGTCATTCTGTGTTTTTATGCTCATGACACAACATATATGACAAAGTTTAACTAGATTTATGCCACCTCACATATCTTTTATGCTTCAAATTGATATATTTATGCCGTTGACCATGGTTCTGTATGCTTTATCGGTCCTCCAGAGCACTTGATTGTATATATATCCACTATCGCACTATTTATGACTATCATTGCATTATTTATGCATACAATTGCACTATTTATGCGTATTAATGCCCTTTTCATGCCTACAATAGCACTATTTATGCCTACCAATGATTTTGATTTTGTTGTAGTTAGGCTGCTTGGCTGATTTATTATCAGATACTTGTTTCCTAGTTCTACGTGATGATATGGTGATTGTAATTTATCCTAGTATGCACTAAAATTGCACTATTTTTTCTCCTTGTTTTATTTACATGCCTCCAGAACACTTGTTTGTATTTATGGCTACAATTGCACTTTTTATGACTATCATTGCACTATTTATGCATACCGCTGCACTATTTATGTCTACCATTGCACTATTTATGATTACCGTTTTATGCTTGATAAAAGTTGTTTCTATGCAAGTTTGTGTATATTTATATTGGTTATATGGTTATTGCCACTTATTTTTATGCCATTCTGATGCAAGGTGATGATGAACAAGCAGCGGCCATAGAGGCAAGACAGGAGGCTCAGCGATGCCGGTGTTCTCTTCTGACATGGTTCCGCTGGAGATGAAGTGGTTGAATGGCTTCGTATTCAATTATATTCAGTACACCATTTTTGCAAGCTATATGGAGAGCTAAATTGTACAATTAGTGTGTGTTAAACATGTTATCTGATGTCCTTATTATTCCCATTGCTCTCAATGAAAAACTTGTGTGAACGCTATATTAAATATATTAGTCTCACATTTTCTATTATTCAATTAAATATGCATTATTTCTATCATTTTCAAATCAGGGCCAAAACCCAACCTGCACAGCTCAGGTCTCATCATTGAGCTATTCACATGAGCTAAAGTCCGTGTAAATACCATGAAGTCACCTAGGGCACATTTTCACATAGCAATTTTCTCTTATGTTAATTATACGCTTAAATACTAGGCAAGGGCAAAATAATTTAAACAGTCAATGCTAGGGTTACCAAAATTTACATAGAGCCTACACATGCTATCAACACCTCTTTCCAAACTTCAAAATTTTTGGAGCTCATTTAACCCACATTTCCTATTTATTAGGGTTTTACTTGCATGCACAATATCAGGGGTAAAACTGTCTTTTCCTACTCAACCATCATACCCAACAGATAGATCTGCTAACAAGGATCAAAATATAACTTAGTTATTTTTAGATTTTTGTGTGATTTACTACGATTTATTAAAGTTTACTGCCGATTTTTGAAGGAATAAATAGAAAAATCACAGATCTGGGGACCTAAACACAATTAATCGTAGATTCCAGGGACTAGAACACTAGATCTATGAGACTCAATACACAGTGCGGTGGACCGATTCATAAAAACGGAAAAACCAGGGACTAGATCGTGAAAAAGTCGTCTTCCTCCTCCCTGCTTCGTCTACCGCGAAGGGCGCGGGAGGGAGAGGAGGCAGCGGGGACACTTACCCCAGACTCGAATCGAAGAATGCGGCCACATGGCGCTCGCCGGCTCGGCAGCGCCCGCCGGTCGGATCGGCGGCGCCACCGGTCAGTGGGAGCGAGGTCCGAAAATGGAAAATCCAATTATTCTGTTTTTGTTTAGGCTCTGAAAATCGTTGTTTTGATGCATTTACAAGGCGAATTTGAAAAGGACCCAATTGGATGAAATGTTGAAATTTTTGTGATATACAAGATTGTAAAAAGGCTCAAGTTCAAATTCTGAGTCTAGATACGATTTAAATTTGAATTTTCCTCCAGGTTTCAGACTTGCCCTACTCAGCCATTTTAAAGAGAATTTTAAAAGTCCTATTTGTGGCCAAAATCACCCCAAGTGTTTTATACCAACTTTGTTCAAAATTTTAAGATCTACAACTTTATAAATTGGAGCTTTGCATGAAAATGATTTTAAATCATGGAAAAGTGGGATCTCTGAAAAATTCAGATTTTGACTGTGTTTGTATGCTGACAGTAAAAGCCCCAAATCCCCTAGCAAAACTTTGTGCATGTCAAAACTCTAATTACCAAAGTTGTTCCTCATGAGATTACCTACAAGTTTGGTATAAAAAGTTTCACCTAAAACTCAATAGGATTAAAGTTATGCTCACATTCATAGTGTCATTCATGCAAAAACTGAGTGCATCACTTATCTATTTCTACCATGCTTGTTCATGTGAGTCAAATGCACATTATCATGAGATAAAATGATGCTTATGAGATGTGATTAAGCAAATGATGTACATAATATGCTCTGGAGATGCCGAGGGCATCACAGTGTTGAACCGTTTGTTGTTTAACTATTTGTCGGATTGTTTATGTTTGAACCATGCTATTGTTGAACAATTTGTGTGATTGAACCATGGGAATGGAACATCGAACTTTGGACATTATCTGTTATATGTCTTGTGATATTTGGTCTCGTATACCACTATTTGAGTTGTCGTTGTGTTTGCACTACGGAATGAATGTGTGAACTATGTGCATTTTTTTGTTTGGGAACATAGCATAGATATTAGTTGAAAGCATATTTCCATTACCTACTGAGGCACATAGATGGTAGTTGGAAAAGAAATCCCAGCAATATATTGAATAGAACACAACATGTACAAGTAGGTGCCTACTGCAGCCTAGTTCGTTAGGACGGTACATTGTGAAACAATTAGTTGATCCATGAATTAGAAATCCTAGCGGTACATTGCATACTACATAACATCCACAAATAGATTACATTTGTGAAATGACATAAACAAATTCTTACACAATTGCGATGGCACGTCAACGTTGTGCCTTAGGTAATTAAAAAAGCCGGGAACCTAATAACAACAGCCGATTCATCTACGTGCCTAGGTTGGAACCATACTGCGATGGGCCTCCACGATCGTAGTAGCCGGCACCTCTAGAGGATAGGGAACTAGGGGGCCAACTTGGCTCCGGGTGGTATGGACACATGCAGAACGGGTCAGGGCATATGGGATCATCTTCGAGGCTAACCACCAATGCGTTTGCCTTTGCCTCTTTTTCCAGTGACTAAACGTTGCACTCGAGGTCGTGGATCTTGTTCTTGAGGTGGCTGATATACTCTTCGACGTGGTTGTGGTTCGGAGGATCTACCCACTTCGTGAAGTGGTAGTTTCCCATGTCATTCGAGTCCTGCAAGTACAAATAGGTTTAGATAAAGTTGGACTTCTTTTGAAAGAAATTGAGGAGTCAGGTACATGACCACTCACATAGCCAAAAGGGCATCTGAAGAAACGACGTCCACCATCGATGAACTCATCGAACACCTGCATGACACAATACTCACCACATCGGCACTTCGGCCATGGCTCATTCCCGTCGTCGTAAGGCCTAAGCTTGTGTCCTCCAACAAAGGCTTCATTTCCCTCTAGCGGGAACTCGGTGGTCATAGACATCTGGGCCTTCTGGACCACCCGAAAGAGAGTCGTGGCTACGCCAGCCTCCAACCCTCTCTCCGCCGCCATGGCCATGGCCACGGCTACGGCTACGGCCTCTTTCTCCCGGCTCCTCCATTTATTGCGTCGTAATAACTCATAACAAACAGACTAAGTGAGATAATCGTGCATGATGAATCAATGTGGCTAAAATTCTAAAATCAGTACGGCCACAGTGCATACAATCGAACAGAAGCTGCCATGTTAACGTCAACAACTTCCCATGGCTCATATTCTTAAACGAACATATACCCTCGGGTCCATAGCAAAAGAAGACAATGTGCAAAAAAAATAACCGGATGAATGGATAGAGGATAGGGAGGACTACCTCGAGGGACCGATGCGCACGCAGATCTAGGCTCTCGGGGGCCGATTTGGCCCCTAGGGTTTGGGGTGATCGAGGGAGAGAGAGAGAGAGAGAGAGATGGGAGCAGCGGCGGTGGATAGGGCAAGCAGAATGGGGAAGAAGAAGGCGACGCACGGTTAAATGGCAGCTACCTTGGCGCTGAATTGAGGGACTCTGTGGTAAACCTGCTCAGCGTTAAATGACAACGCACCGAGGTGGCCGCCCTCAGCGACGAGCTAAAGTCACTGGTAGAGTGGACCGGCACCTCGGCGTTAATTGGCTAAGCGTTGAGGTAGGCTACCTCAGCGTTAAATGCCTGAGCGCCGAGGTGGGCCACCTCGGCGACGAACTAAGGATGCTGGCTGAGCAGACCGGCACCTCGGCGTTAATTGGCTAAGCGCCGAGATAGGCTACCTCGGCGTTAAATGCCTAAGCGCCAAGGTAGGCACCTCGACGACGAGCTAAGGGTGCCGGCCGAGTGGACCGGCACCTCGGCGTTAATTGACTAAGCGCCGAGGTAGGCTACCTCGGCGTTAAATGCCTAAGCGCGAAGGTAGGCCACCTTGGCGACGAACTAAGGGTGCCAGCCGAGCGGATAGGCACCTTGGCATTAATTGGCTAAGCGCCGAGGTAGGCTACCTCGGCATTAAATGCCTAAGCGTCGAGGTCGGACACCTCGGCGATGAGCTAAGGGTGGCGGCCGAGCGCACCGGCACCTCGGTGTTAATTGGTTAAGCGCCGAGGTTTCAGACCTGCAGAAATAGCAGACCATCACAAAAAATAGCAGAGCATAAGATATAGTTGAAGCACCACGGTTCAAGCTTTTTCAAGCACAAGGTTCAAGGTCTTGAAGCACAACATATGTTCATGCATAAGATACAGTCCAAGCATGTTCAAGGTTAAGTTGAAGCATAAGATACAAGTTCTAGTGGGAGCAAAATACAGTCCAAATACATAAGGAAACTCTACCGCCTTCCTCTGACATGGCCTCTAAGAGTAGCTCTGCCTTTTTCCTTGTTCCACACCTGCCTAGAGCATGTGTTCTGGGTGTGTATTGGTCTGAAGTCCATTTCCCTTGTTGGGGCACTCAACTTGAGTAGATGAGGACTGTGAGCCTCTCGGAGCGTCATCGAGCTGAGACATGTTGACCTCGTCATACGACGTAGTGGTGTGCAGCGGTCGTCGTAATGCATGATTGTGCGAGCGTCGTGCGTCCTCGGGCGGAGAATGTTGAGCACCTGCACCAATCAATAAACACACATGGTGCAATTAATTACGTTGGAATCTGTGAGTAATACACAAACTATATACCATGCATGCATATTTGCGAACACATAAATTACCTCCCCAACCTCGTATTGACGCAAGATATTGACTAAATTATGCTCTATATTTATATAATTTTATGCCTTTTCAGAAGTTAATCTTATGATTTAGTCTTGTTTTGCTAACAAATAACCTCGTTTTTTAGAATACTCTTTGTTTTTGTGCAATATTGATTTTTGCAGAAAAATATGGTATAATTGTAATAATTTGAGGATTTCTCGAATAAAGGATTTATGCTACAAGTCTAAGGAGGTGACATGATAAATAAAAGAAGGACAATTGAAGCTCAAAAAAAGGCCCAAGCCCATTATGGGGAAGATTCCGGTGGCTAAAGATTGATTGAGTACGAAGAATATGAAGATAAAGAAGGTTTATCAAGAGTCAAATCCAAGCTCCAATTAAATCTCGAGATATTCTCGGATTTCAGTACAGCAGCACATTGCGGGCCCAATTCGGAGACATTAACAATGTCAAATGAAGAAAGTTTGAATACCAAAGTTGTAGATCTCTTCGAGCTCTACAATTTAGAGTCTGAGTTTGCCTTATTTGGACTTCGAATGAGGGAGTTATAGTCAAAATACTAAAGACTGAAGAATATGGAAAGCTGATTTCGGGAAGGACTAGGACTAGACACATGTATATATATAGAAATAGGTCTATTAGGACTCTTATAACCGACCTATTAGATTCCATGTATATGGCACCCTCCGGAGTATAAATATATGGCCTCCCTAGAAGGAGAGATGTCCAAATCATCGCAATTCAGTGCTCCAAAGTTGGGTTTAGGGTCCATGTTCGCGAGACTCATTGAGAAGGAGATCTCGGCGAAAGGAGTAGGTGAGATGAGGCAGGAACAGAGGGGGTCGGCCGACTCACCCCCCAGGGTCGGTCGACCTCACCTATTCCTGGGGAGTTTTGAGCTCATTTTCTTATACGTTGTTCGTCTCGCCGAATTCGACAACCATGCGCTTCAAGTTCACGATGTATCTCGAGTAACTCTCTGTTCTTCTTATTTAACTATGATAAATCTTGAGTTTGATCAATGAAATAGTCTTTTTGCTATTAGTTCTTTGTTTATACATGATCTATGATCTATGTCTTTGCAATGCTTCATCTTTACATGTGATCAGGCCTGGTTGATTAATCCACATGTCTTTTTTAGATCTTTTTACTTTAATTAGTTGATTGAATCTGCTCATGTTTAGATATGGTTTAGGCTTGCTAATCCGTCGATTACCCTGACTTATGTGACAAGTGGTTGGAGGGAAAGGTTTTATCAAGTTTATGACATTCATGATCATGTTTATTCTATGTTACACGTTAGATCCATGCTCAGGGTAGTTCATAGTTTATAAGAAGTTTGTCTCATATCTCTTGCTAATCCCTTAGCCGTTTTAGCTTCTTTATCGATCTTCCTTTTGATCTTATCAAGCTCCTGTTCTTGATCTAGTTTATGCTATAGTTAGTTTTATATGTAGTTTATGATTAGAATATCATTTATCATACTTTAGTTTAGTTTAGATATAGATTAGTTAGTAATTAGACTCTCTTTTATCTTTAGTTTATTAGATCTATTAGAGCTAGTTAGTGATTGATTAATCCTTCATTAATATTAGTTTAAACCTAGTTTTCCACGGATTGACAAAACCCTTGATACTCATCTCGGGGAAAGGCTACACCGATACTGTCGCTTGCAGTATAAGGTTTGGCGTGCTTAAGTGCCGTCAATACCTCGATCCTCTGGGCTTGGTGCACCGCGTCATACGCCACCTCCAGAAGTGGGTATTGCTCCATCCTGCATTAAGCATATGGAAAATCAACTTGTAAATAAAGAACGAGTACAAATCAAACGGAAAATTGCTTGCGAAATAAAACTACGCCGAACTTACATCTAACTGGGGGATTTTCTTTTGTTGTGTTTTTATTTATGGCACACAGAGCAACGATTGTGGGATGTGTCTTCTACAAAATGAGTGCCCACTACACTTCGCTTAGACTTTCCTTTAACCGCTCATCCATGTCCATTTTATAACGCTTCCTTTTCCGTGGTCCCTTGCTCTTTCATAGCAAGCCTTGGTCGGTGAAGAACCTTGGACTTTCATAAAAGGGGCCATTCATCGTCATCTCTAAAAGGCTCGAACCGGAGAGCCCAAGTGTTTAAAACGTTCCTAGGAGGAGCCAAAGGATCAAGCCTCCGCACCCTACAAGCTATGTGCATATGGGAACATGCAATGTGCAATAGTGTTGGTTTACCACAAGTGCAAGTGTTGTTCTTGATTACAACTTTGTGCTTCCTTGCATGACGATCCTCTCCACCCTCCCACCAGCCTCCAAGACCTCGTATGTGTAAGTGGAACTATCAAAACAAGTAGCCGTTTGCCTCTTTGATTTCTTCTTTGAAAACTGAATCATGTCCTCCACAACCATTGGCCATTTTTTGCCTTTTCTAAACAACCTGCAAGCATGTTCAAATATTTGCACAAACCATGCATTGCACCTGTAGGACATGAAAGCTGCTATGGCAGTGACCGGAAGAGATCTACAGTCTTGAAGCAGGCTGTTCATTATCTCCGCAAAGTTGCTTGTCATGAATCCCCATCTAAGGCCTTTGTCATAAACAAGACACCATTTTTCCTTTGACCCCATCAAACCATCCAGAAACTCCCTTCCGACTGCATTGGTTTGATGCTTTAGCTCCCTAAACTTCTCGTAGAAAAGCTTCTTCTCTCGCTGCCTAGCCATCTCCTCAAACAACTGAAAGTTTTCTTTGATGCCATCATGGCGTATTAGATTCTGTGCTAAGTGTCTAGTGCACCAACAATGATGGACTAGACCATGTCCAGGTAGGTCTTCTTCAATAGCATTTAAAATACCGGCATGTCTGTCCGATATAATGCAAACATCACGTCCTGGACCAACCACCAACCGGCGCACAAGTCTAAGAAACCAACACCAGCTATCAGTATCCTCTTTATTTACCAAACCAAAAGCCAAAGGGACCAACATGTTCTCCCCATCTGTAGCAATAGCAACTAACAATGTCCCATTGTACTTTCCAGTGAGGAATGTGCCATCAATTGCTAAAACTGGCCTGCAGTGCTTGAATGCTTCTATGCATTGCCTGAAAGTCTAGAATGTCCGACCAAACACCGGCTTCCCACCCCTCATTTCACCAGGTTTTGACACATATTCTAAATGCATCCCTAGATTTCTTGCCTGGATTGCATTCAACATTGCAGGAAGACACTCATATGCCTCCTCCCAATCTCCATATATCATTTTCAGAGCAAGTTGTTTGGCCCTCCATGCTTTACCATACTTAACATGATAATCAAAATGAGTGAAGATACTCTCAATGAGTGTTGAAACAGTTATGGTTGGCATATTCTTTATGACATTGTAGAATGTCTTTGCAATAAACTTTGAGTTGAGTTGTAGATGGGTTTCCTCCGCATCGGCTGTCCCACAAGTATGAGGTTGGATAATGGAAGTTATCTTCCATTTCCTACCCTTGTCCTTACGGCCACAAACCTTCCATCCACATTCTTCCTTACTGCTCACCGTATACTGCCTATCCTTGTACGAATGCACAACCTTGAACGGTCGGTTATGGAAAATTGAATACTCTTGCAACTATGTCTTCATATCCGTCATGGTACCAAACATCATCCCCTTCCTAATCAATGTGCCTATGACGAGTAGACTGGCAACACTACCACCACCATCCACAACTGCCCTGTTGTGCTTCACTTAAATCAAAATAATCACAAATAAGTGGATCACGATTGGGCATCACCTCCTTCAAAAGATCAATTTCTGCAAGGGTGACCTTTGGGACCGGTCGATCATCCTCAGAGTCGGATGCTATGTCATCTTCATACGTCTCATCATCTCCTTCCACCCGTACGTCAACATGGTTCGAAGCTCTGGCAAGACCAATACCATCCTCCTCCTTCTCCTCCTCACTATCCTCCTCCTCCTCCTCGCTACCATCCTCTTCGTCTTCACTATCGTTGCCTTGCCACCCACTACCGTATCCACCATAGTCATTGTCATATCCATTTGGCAACAAAACCTCTACATTGTCAACACGATCCTCTCTAGCCTCATTTTCAACATGAACCTCTACCAATTTTTTCTTTCTCCACTTCATCCATTCTAGCCTCATTTTCTTGTGCACAAACCAACTCCTCTTTACAGACCAACAATCCACCTTGTTCACCCATCACAATTCCAGCTCTAGTGGTGCTACCAACATAATCTTTTGTCAAAACAACATCAAGTGATCTAACCTCTGACGAAATAACTATTTCCTTGTATGCATCCCAATCCCTCTCTGTACTTATTGGGGCCATTCTCTCCACCCGTGGACCATTTGATGACCCAACATCGACAACGCCGTCTAATGTGACACTAACTCCTTGGCAATCTAACCTTTCTTTCACACGATCAACCAAGTGAGCAAAAGTGGGCGACGAACTAAAAAGCATTACATCCTCCCCCATGTTCTCAAAGTATACGCTGTCATTCTCAGACCTCAAAACAACCCCACCATGAAGCAAGCTCACTATTTTATCCATCTATAACACCAAAATCAACTCATGTCAAAATATGTACGGTGTCTCAAAGAACCACATGATAGTTTTACTGATTCATAACAACTCATTACAATAAGACTAAATGAGCTAACCATGAAATAATATTACTAACTTCAATATTTGGCAAAAGGGGAAATTCAACTTTAATCGTGCATGATGAATAAATACGGACCAAATTCTAAAATCAGTACACCCGCAGTGCATACAATCGACCACAAACATGAATCTTAACGTCCAAAGAATCCTATTGCGTGGATTCCTAAAATAGCGTATACCCTAGGGTTACAAGCGCTAGGGGACAATGTAAACAAAACCGAGCGGATGGATGGGTAGAGGAGAGGGAGGAGTACCTCAGGGGACCGATGCGCACGTCGATCTGGCCTCCCAGGGGGCGGATTCGCCCCCTAGGGTTTTGGGCGACGAGAGGGGGAGAGACAGGAGCGGCGGCGGCGGATTGGCAGGGAAGACTGGGGAAGAAGATGCCGCAGCACGGTATATGGCCGCTACCTCAGCGCTGAGTGATGTCGCACCGAGGTAAACCGCCTCAGCGTTAACTAACGCCACGCCGACCTTCTGCAACATGCATCAGGCCGTTGTTGGGCCGGCCCAAGCCTCCTGCTGGCCCAAACCTCAGCGTTTCTCCAATAAGCGCCGAGTTTTATCGTCTAGGCGGGCCTTGACCCAACGCCGACCGTGTTGACCACGAATCCACCGCGGCTGCCGACGTGGACCTTTGGCGCTAGGTCAGTGAATGCCAACATGCCTAACCTCGGCGTCAGGCCCTAAAGCGCCGACCACTAGGGTTCATTTTTGGAAATTGTTTCGCCAGGGTCTAATTGTTAAAAAAGTTCGCGAAAAGGGCCAGATTAAGAAAAACCACTTTTGGTAACTACAGTGCTAAACAAGTGCGGGCCTAGAAGAAAGGAGGTGATGAAGCACAAGATGCCGCGGCTGGCAAGCGAGGAGCTGAAGGAAAAGCTCACAGCTCAAATATATAAACACGATTTGAATATAAACCCGTAGTCATTTTGGGAAACAATTTTTACAAGTGGACCCTTTCATAAACTATTTTAAAAAATAGACCTTAACTTGCCATACGGACTCCACGTCAAGAGATAATACAGCTCGGCGCTACTACATATTACGCCAAGTGCCATCATGTCATCACCAATATAGCTGCAGGCAATACAAAGCATTAACGCAGAATCAACTACTGAAATTCTCAAGCCAGATTCTAAGCTTCTCACCCCCTCTTCCTTCCTTCTTTTTCCTTTGTCATTTCTTTTGTACTCTTGTGCATTTCATATCAATTTAATTTTCTGTAGGGAAACCTCTGCAGGTTCGTAAAAAAAAAAATAGCTGCAGGCTAGAAGGTCGGCGTTAGGCCCTTTAGCGCGGCCGTGTGTCTTTCTCCGGCGGTCTAGCACGGCCGGTTGGGTCAGAGTCTAGTCTGATCAATTATTGTTGGATCTTTCTATCGGCTGGCAAATTGTCCCTTATGCATTGTTCGGCTTGGTTGCATGGAGATTAAAGGGGATTAAATCTTTTTCCTTATTCAAATTTGACTAGTGTGGAATTTAATTCCTTCAATCCCTCTCCGAACTGAACAAGGCGTTACGGGTTTGATTTCTTCTATCGGACGACTTGTCCATGACGTATACTGCCTCTTCTTCGCGAGGAACTGACTGCTACTGCGGCAGCCTATAGGCTCATCCTTTCAAGGCACACTAGGGAGGTTGAAGTTACGAGGGGAAGGCCAAACGCATAAAACATCACCATGTGTTGTGGTGACTATTTCATTTCAAATAAAATAGTTTGAAAAATGAGTTCAACATGTAAGTAAAATGCACAAGCGGTTTTCGAAGTTGGCAGCGTAGGTGTCACTTAGGTCCCGAACTTAGAAAATCAGGAATCCAAGTCTCTAAACTTGGTTAGGGTGTCATTTAGGTCTAAAACCGTTTTCCTCTCTCTGGCATAAAAGGTTATATACATAAGTTATAAGTTATTTTTCATATGTTGTTATGACCTTTTTTATTTACCCATAGTTTTGTAACTATAAGTTTTGGCTTATATAAAACTATGTGTCTACAGATATAATACAAAAGTTATCATCATATTTTACGTCTTAAAGTTATTGTGTTATGACCATTTCATTGTGTTCAAAAAGTAATCTATAACAATTTATATTAGCATAATTTCTGCTAATAAATTTATTTCATAAATAAATGGTTGAATTAGTTATGTTGTTTTCCAGCTATTTAAAATTATGTGCCTACATACAAATTACAAAGTTAATATCAAAACTTATATCGTAAAGTTATTGCACTATAACAATTTTTATCAAAATAGTTTTTTGCTGATAAATTATGTCATAACTTTCTTCTATATAAAATTATGAGCCTACACATATACTACAAATAAAATTACGATCAAAACTTATATCCTAAATTTATTACGTTATGATCATTTCATTATGTTGATAATGTAAAATAGAGTAGTTTTTGTTAGTATAATTTTCAGCTAATAAATTTTGTTTTAAATAGATGGTTGAATGAGTTATATTATAAAGGAATACTAAATGCATGGTAAATTACATATTTTATCCATACAACTTACTGCACGTAACTTTATACCGTCTATGTATAATTTATGTCAATGCACACAATTTATATCTTTTGTGCATAACTTATTATACTTAGGTAAATAAATAAAAAACGAGGAAAGAAAAAAGGGAAATGAAACAAAGTCCTACACGTCTATTTTTTTTGTCTTTCTACTGTGTGGATGGCGTCAGACTAACCTCATTGGGAAACCACCGTGATAATGAAAAGAGAAAAACTTTTTTGAACGTAATTTTTTTTGAACGACATGTACATGTGGGGCCGGAACGAGCTGTCTGATCAATCGTTCATTCCTCGCCCAGCGAGCGGTCGCTAAATAGCCACGCCCGTAGGTCAGGTGGCTAGCTTACAAAGATTTGAAAAAAAAAAGATTGTTTACCTTTGAAAAAAGGAGTGCTCCGTGAAGACGTGATCCTATATTTGAAGTCGCCCTCATGATTTCACCGTATATATGCGCCGGCCCTAGCTGCCAACACAAAAGTTTCTTAATTAGTACAACAATACTCCATTCTTTTTATTTGACGCGGTCGATTTTTTTTCAAAATTTTGATGCTTCGTCTTATTCAAAAAATTTCATTACTTATTGTTCATTTTGTTGTTACTTGGTTTATCATTATGTGTGCTCTAATTATGACTTGAGTTTTCATATGTTTGTATAAATTTTTTGAATAAGACGAATGATTAAAGTTTTGAAAAAAAAGTCAAATGCATCAAATAAAAAAGAATGGAGGGAGTATTAATTTGGATCCATATATTTGGGTAAGCAGCACATATATCATATATGTTTGTATCAAATAAAATTGTCGGATGAAGGGACAATCTAGTGTGTAATGTAATTAGCTCAAAACGAAGTACACGGGCATGGAAGCCGTACCCATGACATGGGGTATATATATTGCCGCAACGTAGAGTGCAGAGAGCGGTCACTTAGCTTGCATGAGACTACGGAATCGTATAAAAGTGGCATAAAACAACGAAGCCGATGATCTGGCAAAGACAAGGGAATAGGATTACTTGCTTGATCCAAGTAATGGCACGAAGATTAGGACACACGCAGAGACATGCATGATCGCATGCACAGCGCTAGCTCCATGCCAGCATCAGCTCTCTATATAAATGCATAGATAGAACCATGGGCGTTGCTCAGATCAAAGCCTCGTCATCACATCGATCACTCCGGCTGACGCAGTATAATCCAAGCACCTGCACCAAACAAAAAATTAATATATATATGTATACGTATACATATATACATATATGTATATGTATATATGTATACATATATATGTGTATATATATGTATACATACATACATACATATATATATATATATATATATATATATATATATATATATATATATATATGTATATACGTATACATACATATGTGTATATGTACGTACGTACATATACACATATGTACGTATACGTACACATATATATGTATACATACATATATATATATATATATATATATATATATCTATATGTATGTATACATATATATGTGTACGTATATATATATAGGTATATGTACATATATATATATATACATATATATATATATATATATATATATATATATATATATATATATATATATATATATAGGTATATGTATATAGGAAAATTCCTTTCTACATGCGCATGTAACTACACTCACGTGTGTATCTCAATATTTTGAGGGTATCTGGTCGAACGAAAGGTATATACACGAAGTATGCAATGATACGAGGCCATCTGTGGTGGTATGCGCATGAGGTATGCGAGTATACCTGAGGTATGTGGACATACCACATTATATGTATTAATATAAATGTATTATCATAATAAATTAAAATCAGGGGCTGATTTGTAATTTTTTCGTGTGGTGACATTTGAAATATCTTAAAATAAGTATGTAAACATACTCAAATTGATAAATGAGTATTCTGACATACCCCTGTTGATTTATTGAAGGTGAGTGTAGCTACATGCGCATGTAGATAAAACTCTTCATATATAGGAAAATTCCTGTAGATAAAACTCTTCCTATATATATATATATATATATATATATATATATATATATATATATATATACCTATACATATACCTATATATATATAGGTATATATATATACATATACCTATATATATATAGGTATATATATATACATATACCTATATATATATATATACCTATATATATATATATATATATATATATATATATATATATATATATATACACACTTGTAAAGATCAAATCAAATAGATGATGTCTTGGATTATCATAGCATAGTTGCTTGTGCATCCAGCCATCCATACATGCACAAGCTTAGGCAGGCTTGCTAATTTTGGCCGCTAATGATCTGCTGGCTCTTTGGGCAATCACTTATATTAGAGGGTACATATCTGAAAATTTTATAAGAATATAACACTCTTCATTCTACATATATCGGTTGCCTTTAGATTAGCTCGTTGTTTGTAGCTAGCGGCTAGCCTTAGTCGAAGTCTAAATTTCTTAGCTTTGACTAATAAGTTTTTTTTTAGAAAAAACAAAATAACATCTAACAATAATACCAAATAAATATAGAGGCATATTTCATGGCGGATTATTTAGCGGATCTAATTTGATCTCGTAGATTATTATGATGCTATTAATTATAAACTTTTGGCCACTACTGATGCTGTGCTTTAATTTAATTTCTCTTTGCGCAATCACTTACGTACTACACTGAAGTCAAATCGAAAACCTGGAAAAGACCCGCGAATACATCCAGCTGCTCGCCGTACTTGCGGCCACCATTGCTTACCAGGCAGGCCTAGACCCCCCTGGTGGCGTGTGGTCGGCCAGCGGGGAGGGCCACAATGTGGGCGACCCGATCCTCCGGACGACGCACCCGGCGCGGTACAAGGTGTTCTTCTACTCCAACTCGTCGGCGTTCGTGGCATCCCTGGTGATCATGGTGATGCTGCAGAACGAGAAGCTCGTGAGAGGCCACGCGGTGCGCGCGGCCATGATACTGGACCTGTTTGGCCTCATGGGCGCATACGCCGCCGGGAGCTGCAGGGACACCAGCACCTCCATCTACACGGTCGCCATGGCAGGCGCTGTCCTCATCTACGTGGTGATCCACATCGTCTTCTTCACGCTGGACAGCAAGAACACAGTAGCTAGGCTGGAGAAGAAGCGGGAGGTGTTGCTTCTTCTTGCGATCCTGGCTGCAACGCTCACCTACCAAGCCGGCCTGACGCCGCCGGGGGGTGTCTGGGAGGAAGACGACGACAAACTTGGCCACCGAGCGGGCTTCCCGGTCCTCCTAGACAGGAGCCCTAGGCGTTACAAGGCCTTCTTCTACTGCAACGGGGCCAGCTTCATGGCATCCGTGGCTCTCATCGTCCTCCTCCTCAACCAGAACCTGTACCTGCCGGGCATACAGTGCTATGCGCTAGTCGTCTGCATGGTCGCCGGCTTGTTCGGCCTCATGGGTGCCTACGCCGCTGGCAGCTCCCTGCATCTACGGACCTCCATCATTGTCCTGGTGCTGATGGCGCTAGTTTTCCTGATCCTGGTGGGTCTATCAGTTGATATGGTGGTCAGGCGTTATAATTGTTATCCGGCGGGGAGAGCTCATGAAGACGACGACGACCCAGCACCACCGTCCAGCGAAGAAGCCATGAAGCCCATGTACCTGATGCTGGTGGGGATACTGGGCGCCAGCCTGACCTACATGGCTGGCCTGAAACCGCCCGGTGGCATGTGGAGGGAGGACGACGGCAACGGGCACTCGGCGGGCAACCCGGTCCTCTACGACATAAACAAGCGGCGGTACAACGTCTTCTTCTACAGCAACTCCATCTCCTTCGTGGCCTCCATCACCATCATCGGCTTGCTGCTTGGGTGGATGATGCATGGCAGCAAAAGGCATCTTGCGCCGCTGCACACGGCCATGTTGCTGGACTTGCTCGCCCTGCTCGGTGCCTACGCTGCAGGCAGCGATCGGCAGATGCGCAGGTCCTTGAAGGTCCTCATGATCCTCCCTATAGTCATGGTGGTTGTGGGTGCCTTCTACTTCGTCTCCGGCAAAGCAGCGTCACAGACGAGCCAGACGGATGCTGCTGCTGCTGCTGACACCTCAAATGGTGGGAGTGCCACCACGACCACCCCACGGGACACTATTCGTCCCCTGCAATCATCAGTTTAAGAATTAAGAGTAATAATCCCTTTAATTAATTTGTGGGTTACGCGTACTGCTACTCGACAGGGTCCGGTCCTGTCAGGTCTAAGCAAGCCAACAACCCTACTACATGTGCATAAATAACAGTTGTGGCAACTGTACGTGCTCGTCCTACTTCGTTTGTTACGCGTTTGCCTTGTGTGTGTGTGTGTGTGTGTGTGTGTGTTTTCACTCATATGTAATCAAGTATAGCAATCCAATGCGTGAGAAGATATATTGAGGTATTACTATTTTTTACTCATATATATGTAATCTTTGCTTTTCCAATAATGTCGTCACTATGGAACCAAGCAACATATCGAGTTGTTGTCCCCATTTGTATTCCCGGCCGATTTACAATTGTTTGTGCCAATGGTAACTCATGGCCATGCATAATCTCACAAATAGGCATTTTTGGAATGCATGGTTTTCGAAACACAGGAAATAGAAAAAACACACGATGAGAATGCACATACAATTGAAATCACATAGGACACCAGCCTCCACCTGCCTGCATTGGACCCTAATTAAGGCTCTCACCCCGCACGCGCCAATATGCCTCTTGCTGGGCCGGTGTGGTAGGAGTGGTCTCTCCAAGCGTGCTCGGCTTTGGATCTCGAACAGCCACCAGTGAAGTCCTCTAGGGGATCATCAAGAGGCTCCAATGTGTAGTCTTTCATCACGACAAACTTGGAGTTGAAAAGAGGGGGGAGCTGCATGTACTCTTGCGCAAAGGCGCACATCGCTCAAGGACAGAGGTTGGCAAGTTGACCTGTGCAAGGGTCAAGTAACCATGCTCGGGTAAATCCGGATATCCCCGTACACACCCATGCTGAGATGGGGTGTTTTGCGGGCCTGACACGATGCTCACCGTCTTCTCCTCTAGGTGAGCTTTTGGCCAAAACGTCGATTGCCTCACTCGCTCTCACAAGCAAGGTGGCGGCCACTCCACACAACTCGGAGGGTCTCGCAAGAATTACAAACCCCAGACGTACAAGTCTTCAAAACTCACAACAACACTTGGTCGCAACCAAGGGCTATGCACTAATTAAGGACTAAACAAGTTGCTAGAAAGAACTAGCTATGCCTAGATGTGAATTACATGCTCTCTTGATGGATTGGTCTCTAAAAATATGTGTGTCAATATTAGAATGTATTCAGGAGTCAGCAATCATATTGTGGAGGCTGGGCCAGGGGACATAAATAGCTCAAACCTCCAAACTAGCCGTTGGAAGAAAGTTGCTCTGCGCAATCCGTCCCCACTAGACGCCGTTGGAAGAAAGTTGCTCTGCGCAATCCGTCCCCACTAGACCGCCTGGTGCATACAACCGACTAGCCGTTGGAGTCGATCGTTGGACCTTCAAATTTGATCGTTGTGAGCAACGGACCATCCGATGCGTGTTAACACCCGCGGTCTTGTGTTGATGTAGCTCTCGGGCCAGAACATCCGGTGTGACCACCGGACCATACATACGGTGTGCATAAATAGCATCGGGTCTTAAATCTTCAACTTAAGGTTTCTTCTACTCACCGGAATGTCTGGTGTGCACCACCGGACCGTCCGGTGCGTGCAAAAATTCTGGACCTCCATGTCTTAGGTCTTCTCTTGTGCTCTTTAATCCCTCCTTTGAGTTGTTTATACCTTCGGTCCATCTCTTGCACCCTGAAACTTAAACAAATATACTTGCACATACATTAGTTCCAATGGTACATGTTGCCACTTCAATCACCAACATCACATTAGAGAATTAAGCGCAAGGCTTAGGAAACATTTTCCTTACATGAAGCCGCAGGAAAGAGGAAGGCCTAGGGCGGAGCAAAGTTGGGTCGAGTTGGAAGCCGCACTATGGTGAGACAAACTTGAGGCTACTGAAGCAGAACCTACGGCTCTGGATGAGTGCCACTGCTGCTGGATTGGGAGGCCATTCAACGGCGGACCCAGGGGGGCCAGGGGGCCACGGCACCCCCAACAAATGAAAAAAAATTTTTAACTCTCCCTCTTCTGTAAGCCATGGCATGTTTCTTTGCCAGCCCACAACGTAGCTCAAGCGTTCAGTACTCCAGGACAGCCCAACAAGCCAACGAGGAAGCAGAGGGAAATCTACAACGGAGTCACGAAGCGAGAAACAGAGGCCGCTCGGACTCCGCCCCCGCCCGTGGGAGTGAAGGAGCTCGGACTCGGCGTCTCCGCCGCCCGAGCCATAGCTGTCGGCTCCCCGTCACCAGCGGGAAAAGAAGTCGCGAGCGTTGATTCCGGTGCAGTACACCACGCAGCTCCGATCTGCAGCAGCAACATGGTCAGCTGGCTAAAGTTGATTCGTCTTGTTCTTACCCTTCCGGTTTCTGCTGCAATGACTGAGCGTGCATTTTTTGCAATGAAATTTGTCAAGACAATATTACGGAAATAAAATGGAAGATGGATTTTTAAGAGATTGCATGGTGATCTATATTGAGAGGGAGATTGCTATTCAGATCACGACAGATTCAATTATTGATGATCGCTATGCAAAGTTTTCTTAATTGAATTTTTTCTGTCTTCGTTTATTGCCCGCCCCCCCTTTGAATTTTTTCTGGTTCCGCCACTGAGGCCATTGGGAGCTTGGTATAGTCGAAGAAGATATGAGTGATAGACTCTACCTTGCACGCACAACTATTGGTGATTTGTAGCACCGACTAGTAAATTTATGTTGTGCATTGGGGCTCCAAACAAGAGCGGATCTAGGGAGTACAGGGTGGGCTCAAGCCCCCATACCGCCTCATATGCCATGGAGCTCCCCTAAGCCTCCTACATGTTTAGAGGACAAAGGAAGAACAAAAAGGGAGAGGAAGAAGAAAGAATCAAAGAAAAGAGGGGAGGAAGAAGAGGAGAGCCCCCCTCCCCCCAAGATGTTGAGGCTGCATTCGCCACTGGCTCAAATGCCTAGCAAGCATGACTCAGGATCTGTACTGGTTCGAGCATATGCCCTACGTCGAGTCGGGGTGGATGTTCATGTTTCTAAGCTTTGAAGGCTAAAGTTTGTAGTAGGGGATTATGAACCAGGGCATCTCAGGGGTCTAGCTTGTCCAGAGCTTAGGGTGCGATAGTGTGAGAATTTGAGTCATGTGGTCCCCGTATGTTGCCCTTACTGCCCCTTATAATTCTAAGGGACATATAAATAGTTTGGTATATGTATTTTTTCTTTCAATATTTACTAGTGCAAACGTGGACGGGTATGGACCTACACGATACATTTGAAAAGTTTATAGAAGCAAAAAGTTAATTTCTAAGTTGGTGGAATGAAGTGAAACATTTCAGTAGATTAATGGAGCTCCGGTAAATTTCACTCAAAGAACAAAATTCATCAAGGCTTTATACCATGTTACTAAATAAATTCTTTTTCATGTCGATTTCTTTATGTCTCTAACGAAAAAATACAACACTTTTTCTCCACAACGGGCCTCAGATGGCATTATGACAGTGCCTTTAGCTTCAATAACAAGCTGTAGATTTAAACTGGTGGCATCCGTGTCAGCAAGGGCCCTTTTACATTACATTATATATATGTCTGTCAGGTGACGCTCACGCTATCATTCTCACCAACTTATGGACAGGCAAAAGGTTACCCCGCGCTAACCTGCCCTGCCGCCAGCACCAGTACACCACTAAGCCAATGCTACTCACGCTATCACCAAATAATCTCATTTTCTCATTGGCACATATGCTTGTCCTCATCCCTCTTTCATAGGCTAGTCATGCCCATATTATTTTTCCTTGGACACACGTTGACGATCTTGATCCCTTTCCAGTTCGAGCGCCTTTATAGGACAACTTGATTCGCACCAACATGGAACACTTTCAGATTATTCAGCTACTGGGCCACACTGTCTGCAGTAGTGCTTCACTGCCTCAGATCGATTCAGCTCAGCGGCGGCACACCTGCAAGAAGGCAGAGCCATGGGCACCACGGAGCAGCAGCACCATGGCGCCACCGACGTCATCGCTGCGCCGCTGCTCCCCTCGACGGAAGCGCCGCCGCGCCGGAACATGTTCGCCTTCGTCTGCGCCACGCTCGCCTCCATGACCACCATCCTCATGGGCTACAGTACGTGACCACTCGTTGCTGTTTGCTGCTGCTCATCATCCTGATCCGGCACGTGCTTGAGCTTCACCAGCCGTTTCCCTTTCTGCACGCAGATCTCGCGCTGATGAGCGGGGCGGAGCTGTTCATGCGTGAGGACCTGGGGCTCACCGATGAGCAGGTTGAGGTGCTGTCGGGGTCCATGAACCTGTTCATGCTGGTGTCCATCCTCGCCGCCGGCTGGGCCGCGGACTCCATCGGACGCCGGGGCACCGTCGTGGTGGCCAACGCCTTCCTCATGGCGGGCGCACTCGCCATGTGGCTCGGCTGCGGCTACGCCTCGCTGCTGGCAGCGCGGTTCGTCACGAGCGTCGGCGTTGGGCTCTCGGTGGTCGTGGCCCCCGTGTACGCGGCCAAGATCGCGACCGCCTCCTCCCGCGGTCTCCTCTCCTCCCTCATCGACTTCTTCATCACGGGCGGCATCCTCCTCAGCTACGTCTCCAACTACGCAGTGAGATAGATAGACTGGTGAGTTCAACCGTATCTGCTATACCATAATAACAAAACATCACAACTATTATCTTTCAAAATTTATATCCTATGGGATGATTGGCTAGTTTCACTAATACCTGTACGTTAATCCCATGCTTTTTTTGTAGGCCAATATACATTACTCCTAGATACAAAAGTTAAAAGTTGATAGATAAATTTAGCTAGTATCCATAACTTAATTAAAATTTCTCAGGTTTTACACAATCTCCTTTACTCAAACTCTATAATAGAATACTTATACAAATATTTCATATTCTTATCTAATGTAAGCATATAGTATGTTTGTACCAGCATGAGTTAGTTTAATATGTGTTAATAATAATAGAAGTGGGTGATTCATAAAATACATGAACACACTTTTATCTATCTTTTTTTAATATACATTACAAGAAACATGTAATTCTTGGTGGGCCAAACAAATTTCGTCGGCTTACCGACGAAAATAATTGACATCTATTTGTCGCCCCGTTAACCGACAACATTACATGTATTTTCCTTGGCCACTCATGCCAGATGACGAACATAAGTGGGCCCACCCCCTGGAAAGGTGGCCCTATTTAATTTCGTCGAACTTTTTTCTCAGGTTTTTTTGTCGGCATGCCAACGGAAATAATGTATATTCGTCGGTTTTTCATGATTTTTGTCGGTATAAGGCCCACAAAAAAAATATGTTGGTTCCTGTAGTAATATGTAGATGTTGGCAATTTGAATTCAGGTTGGTTTAATGACAAAGGTGGATAATTAACTTGCAAACCTAAGGGTTACTAAAATTGTCGATTATAATAATTGCAAATATGATAATTTGGTTTGAATTTATGAAATTATCTTAAAATATCTTTCATATTTAAAGAGCTTATTTAGGTGATGCATTTAATAATAGCATAGTAGGCAGCAACTTTAGGAGGATAATTTTAAATTATTTTTTATAATGGTATAATGGGAACTTATACTTCAAATTAAATTTAGGGTTAAGTTACCTATCTAATGCATAGTGGATAATTTATGTGCAAAAATTTAGCGCATAAATTGTTTGAACCTAAATCATCTCTTTATGCATGTGGCATCATCGTCACTAGCACGCCGGTCACCACAAGATCCCATGATCTGGACAAGACTCGCAAGTTCGTCCAGCTGCTTGCCATTCTAGCGGCGACGGTTGCATACCAAGCAGGGCTGGACCCACCTGGCGGAGTGTGGGCAGAGGGCGAGGCACCCGTCGGCGGTCACAGAGTGGGAGACCCGATCCTCCTGACGACGCACCCCGTTCGGTACAAGGTCTTCTTCTACTTCAACTCCGGCGCCCAGGTGGCGTCCCTGGTCATCATGGTGATCCTGCAGAACGAGTTCCTCGTCCGGCGCCACGCGCTGGAGGCCGCCATGATCCTCGACCTCTTCGGCCCCATGGGCGCATACGCCGCCGGGAGCTGCAGGGACACGAGCTCCTCCATCTACACGGTCGCCCTAACCGGCGGCGTCCTCATCTACGTCGTGACCCACATCGTCTTCTTCACGCTGGACCCGGCCAGCGGCGGCAAGAAGAGGGGCGGTGAGGAGGAAGCAGCAGCGACGAGGGACGACAGGACGGAGAAGAAGCGCGAGGTGCTGCTCCTCCTTGCCATCCTGGCCGCCACGCTCACCTACCAGGCCGGCCTGACGCCACCGGGCGGGTTCTGGGAGAAAGACGGGCACGGCCACTCGGCCGGCTCCCCGGTGCTCCAGGACATGTACCCTCGCCGCTACAAGGCCTTCTTCTACTGCAACGCGGCGAGCTTCATGGCGTCCGTGGCGCTCATCGTCCTCCTCCTCAACCCTAACCTGTACAGGCCCGGCATCAAGTGCTACGCGCTCTTCGTCTGCATGGTGGCCGGCATGTTCGGCCTCATCGGCGCCTACGCGGCCGAGAGCTCCCTGCACCTGCGCACCTCCATCATCGTTTTGATCCTGGTCACCGCCGTTTTCGCAGCTGTAGTCTATGTGGAGTACATCCGGCGCCACCCAAAGCAGAGAACGGAGCAGGGGCAAGGCAACCATCAGCTGGCTCCGGCGCCAAACGGAGCAGCTGAGAACCAGAAGAAGACGGACATGATGGCCAAGTACCTGATGCTGGTGGGGATACTAGCGGCGAGCGTGACGTACCTGACGGGCCTGAAGCCGCCCGGCGGGCTGTGGAGGGACGACGGCGGCGGGCACGACGCCGGCAACCCGGTGCTGTACGACATCCAGAAGCACCGGTACAACGCCTTCTTCTACAGCAACTCCACCTCCTTCATGGCCTCCGTCACCGTCATCGCCTTGCTGCTGTCGCGGATGATCCGTGACAGCGCAAAGCCTCTCTGGCCGATGCACACAGCCATGCTGCTGGACATGATCGCCCTGCTGGGAGCCTATGCGTCAGGCAATGCCCGGGACTGGGGCACATCCAAGAACGTCGTCCTGCTGCTCTTCCCTGTGCTGGGCTCCGTTGTGCTTCTCTTCTTCTGGAAGAAAGGAGGTGACCAAAAAACTCACACCTCAAATAGTGGGATTGTCACAGTAGACAGAGTGGGCTCTATAGCCTAGTTGGCTAGTTCAATTTAGAGTGGAGGTACCAACCACGGTTCCACTCCCCATTTGTAAGGTTGGGGACTTCTCCACCCTTTTTTAACAAAACACACACACACACACCACCTAGTAGAACACTCGTTTTAAGTGTGCTCAAATAAGTAATAGTAAGATACTATTTTTTATACCAAATTTATTAGATTTTTTATGCATATATAAAGTTATGTTTTAAATTTTCATTTTGAAACTTGACCTATTTTATTAGTGCTGATTGTTTATATTAGTCCAGTTCAAGTGTGTCTAGACTACACTCTACATCACTTGAGATCTTCAATATCAATCAAGTATGTCGCAACTCACAAATGGTTTTTTTATTACAATACACAATCTATGACATCTAGCTAGGTAGCGAAAAATCTGTTGTCACATAAGTTACATTTCTAAGGAGTCTGTCTAGTCAACCATCATTTGTTTCTTTCCCTCTCGTCAATCGATTTATGGACCATTGGATCCTAGATGGAGGGCCAGGATTCATCCCCCAATCCCCTAATCCTACCCCCGGCCTTCTCTTTCGCTCAGCCCGCACTCAACGCGCTCTGCCGCCACCACCGCCACCCCGCACCACGCGCCTCCTCATCGCGCTGTCGCCACCGCCCTCATACCACGTCTCTGGTGGCTCCTGCCACCGGATCCGCTAGCGCCACCCCCTCCCCACTAACCATGCTTCGCTAGGGTGGCATAAGCCGTCACCCCCGCCTCCAACGCCGGACCGGCTCCAATGGCGTCCCCGCCTCCTTCGCCACCGCCCACCGCCAACTAACAGAGGTGGAGAAGACGCCCCCGCCGCCGGCCCTGGCCCGGCCACCATCCTCCACCACACGTGTCCGGTAGCTACTGCCGCCACCGCCGGCCGCTGCCTCCCCGGCCACCCCTCTAAGGCCGAAGATGACACAGGTAACCCCCCACCCCCACCCTAACGCCGAACCCCTAACCTCGCCGGTCGGAGTTGGGGAAGAAGGCCTCCATGGTGTTCTTGGATTGGTTGAGAAAAATTGATTGTTGGAAGTGGTAAAACAATCGATTGACGTATAGCTTACACTTTCTAAACACCTTCTATGACCAAACGATATTACCGTCATAGATTTGTGACATTTCGAAACTGGCATAATTAGAAGCAGAAAAATGTTAGAATCTTGCAAACAAACTAGTACATAACACCTTATTTTTGCTAGGCTATGACTTATATTAGAAATGGTTGCGATGGGTGCATTTCATGTTTTGAAGATGCGAAATTGGTGAAAAAATGAAGAAAAAACAGCAGTGATACTTCACATCATTTCACAACATGTATCATTTTGCTTCATCAAAGTACTAACGGGCCTCCATGGATGAACCCCATTAGTTGACATGTTGGTTCAACCATAAAACACTTGTTGTCATCTTCGGCCTCCTCCCATGAAACCCTACTTGCCAACATATATGAAGTTCCACCCTATGCATGTGTGCGTGCCATGGGCATGCTGGTACAGTTGCTGATCGGCCTACATCATGGTAACTACTAAAGTACAATCTACAACTTAGAGTACGTATGCTTAATAAAATAAAATAGGAAAGTTTTGATCACAGTGGACAATAAGAACTAGAGTTGCAACTTAACATGTGGATGACATAATGGTCGAACTAGTGCTGGCACACTCTCAGCGACGTTCTGAAGCTTTGCAAGGCGGATGCGAACCTGTGGAAGCTCCGCCTCAAGAAAAAGGCTGATGCCATCATCGTGGCGGCGTGGTGTTCTGTTTTTAGCGAGTAGTCGGCTATGTAAATCGCTCACCAAATCTGGTGGGTTCAAACAGGCGCTTGTAAAAAGGATCTGGGCCATTACGGGCCATAAGCGCAATATAAACTCGTAGGTGGGGGAGTCTTTCCCCCTCCGATACACTATAAAAACATGTGGATAACAGTCGTAGCAACTAATAGGGTCAATATTAGTACCTACTAATGCTAATAAGCTTTTTAATATATATCATATAGGTTTATACCCCTCTATGTCTATATCTAGCACTGACAAAAAATTACATATCAAATCATATACTATATGGTAATAAATATATAATCATCTCTGTTAAGTTTGTCTTGATAAGATCTACGCAATGGAACTGATCTTGATAAGTAAAATGGTCACTTTGACTCTGTTTAAATGCTAAAACTTATTTACATTTATTTTGACCGCCAAAATGACAAGAATTATTCAAGAAACTTTTACGCGTGTGTTCTAGCAAAAATACAGGTAACATAATTTTTGTGACATTTTGTGAGTATCACAACAAGCCACATATTTCTTTTTATTTAAAAGAGCATAATTCATAAACACCAACCACCTAACATAATACATAGAAACATAACCGATACTAAAACTATCTTTAGTAATAAAACAAATTACAACAAAACAAATTATAATTTGTGATTTTTCTGAATAAGACGGATAATCAAAGTTGTAGAAAAAAGTCAACCACATCATACATCTATAAATGGAGTTAATACCCATGTGCGCTTTAGGCGGAACGAGTTCCTCGTGCGGCACCATGCACTGAGGCCGCCAAGATCGTCGACCTCTTCGGCCTCATGGGCGCGTACGCCGCTAGGAGCTGCAGGGACACCAGCACCTCCATCTACACCGTCGCCCTGGCCGGTGGCGTCCTCATCTACGTCGTCATCCACACCGTCTTCTTCACGCTGGACCCCAGGCCCAGCGGCGGCTGCAAGAAACAGCCGGCCGGCGGTGAGGAGGAAGAAGCAGCAGCAGCGAGGGACAATAGGACGGAGAAGAAGCGCAAGGTGCTGCTCCTCCTTGCCATCCTGGCCGCGACACTCACCTACCAGGCCGGCCTGACGCCGCTGGGCGGGTTCTGGGAGAAGGACGGGGACGGCCACTCGGCGGGCTACCCAGTGCTCCAAGACATGTACCCTCGCTGCTACAAGGCCTTCTTCTACTCGGTTTTGTCTTCCTACGCTCATGCGTAGGTACGCTCATCCATCCAACGGTCAGGACTAGGAAATGCATCAGGATTGGTGATTCTTAACTTCAACAGATCCAGCTCGCCGCGTTGTTTGGGTCATTGATTTAGTCAAACCATCCGACGCAGGTCATAAATAAAAAACCAGTTTGCCCTCCGGCGACAAGCTTGCAGGCCTATGACCACTAGGGGTACGATATATCTTCTCACATGCAGCGTGCAAGGGAAGGAACAAGTTCAGTGGTCTCTTTTTAATACTCTCTCCGTACTAATTTATATAGTTAGTTTGATTTTTTTTTACACCAAATTATTAGTAAGCACTTTCGTGAGTGACAGTGTGCAAGTGTTAATGCCAGTATTACGGATTAGGATTTAGGTTTAGGGTTTAGATGGTTTAAGGTTTAGCGTTTAAGGTTTGGGTAAGAGTTTAGAGTTTAGGGGTTAAGGTTTTAGGGTTTAGGGTTTAGGGTTTAAGGTTTATGTTTTAAGGTTTATTTTTTAGAGATTTAGGGTTCAGGGTTTAGGGTTTTATGATTTATGTTTTAGGGTTTTATGGTTCAGGGTTTAAGGTTTAGGGTTAGGTTTATGTTTTAGGGTTTAGGGTTTAGGGTTTAAGGTCCACGGTTTAGTGTTTGGGTTTTGTGTTTAGGGTTTAGGACTTACGGTTACGTTTTATGGTTTGAATTTAGGTTTAGGGTATGTTTGGAATGCGGGAAACCTTTTTTATTCCTGCGTTTTTTCTGTGAAATTGAACTAATTTCTGTGAAATTCATGTGTTCCAAACGGATCCTTAGGGTTTAGGGACATGGTTTAGTGTTTCTGATTTAGGGTTTGGGATTTAGGGTTTAGGGTTTAAGTTTAAGATTTTGGGTTTAACACTTATACGGAGGGAGTATTGTTCTCATGCAAATCGTGGATACCGGCGTTGTTTATGTCTGCCGGATCAAGATCAGGCGTTGTCCATGCCTCCTAGGCCCTTGTACCCACGCACCCAGCAGCTAGCTACCGAACACCTAGCAAATTTAATACCCTTGCGTACTCGAGCTTCTTATCTCAGTGCATTGTATGAACGGAGTAGAGCAAAAGCTGACCAACACCCCAGGCCCTGACACCTGATGCCGTCCAGCGCCACCGCCCGGGCATCAGGTGCTACGCGCTCTTCGTCTGCATTGTCGCCGCCTCACCAGCGTGTTCGGCCTCATCGGCGCCTACGCCGCCGGGAGCTCCCTGCACCTGCGCACCTCCATCATCATCTTGATCCTGGTCACCGCCATTTTCGCAGCGGTAGTCTACGTGGCGTACATCCGGCGCCAGCCGACGAACAACAACGGACAAGCACAGAACCAGAACCCCGACGACCCTCGTCGTCCGGAGCCCGGCAAGCAGCCGGACATGATGGCCAAGTACTTGATGCTGGTGGGGATACTGGCGGCGAGTGTGACGTACCTGACGGGCCTGAAGCCGCCCGGCGGGCTGTGGAGGGACAACGGCGGCAGGCACGACGCCGGCAACCCGGTGCTGTACGACATCCGGAAGCACCGGTACAACGCCTTCTTCTACAGCAACTCCACCTCCTTCATGGCCTCCGTCACCGTCATCGCCTTGCTGCTGTCGCGGATGATCCGTGACAGCGAGGACGCGAAGCCGCTCTGGCCGATGCACACAGCCATGCTGCTGGACATGCTCGCCCTGCTCGGAGCATACGCGGCAGGCAGTGCCCGGGACTGGGGCACATCCAAGAACGTCGTCATGCTGCTCTTCCCAGTGCTGGGCTTCGTTGCGCTTCTCTTCTTCTGGAAGAAAGGAGGTGATGAAGCAAACGATGCTACTGCTGGCAAGCAACAAGGAGCTGAAGCAAAAGCTGAGGCTGCCCTCACCACTCCGCCGCCTATTCTACTGCCCACATTTTAAACTGCTCTCTTACAGTGCCATACAGATCTTTAGGCACCCATTTAGACGGCAGTCCATAGCCTCACAGCTCAAATATAAACCTGTAGCTGCAAGCTAGTGTCCCATACAAAGTTTTAGGCTTTGTTTGGTATTTTATGGATTATATTGGAATAAGGTGAATTAGGAGAAACTGGCTTGTATTTTGATTTATCAAGGATTTCAATATACCTTAGTCCCACCAATCCAATTGTTCCCTAACAAGGCCTTAAGCGGTGAGATGATTATCGTAGCATACAATTACTAATTGGAGACTCTTTTTAAAGCATCCAAGTTAATTCTCAAGAAATGCGTTAGAAATAAAAAAGATAAATTATATAAATTTTTACAATAATCAGAAACATTTGGCCATCAATGATTAGACTCAATTGTTAATAGCCATTAGATCGACTATTTTCCGAATAATTACCCACCTCTGTCGTTATAGTTTGTCCAAAATAAACCTCTACAAATATAATTAAATTATCCACTATGCCATTATCAAATGTATAATTGATCTATTTTCGATCCAATCATCCCACCGTGGGAGACAGCGATCTACCTCACGACGCTGTGTTTGGCCACTTCTCGCTTGACAAAGATCCATGCCGAAGAGCAGAACAAAGGTTCATGGAGGAAGCGGACATGTTGAAGGCCACGCATGCCCTCGGTGACGACGGCAGCGCCAACGATTAGTATTGTTATAGTAGAAAATGAAAACTGATGGTAGGAACTGAGAATGAATCCTAGAGATCTATTCCATTGATGTCCAAAAGTATATATACATGGTGAACAGACATGAACATGTCCATTCGTTAATTTGGAAAGTTAAAAAGAGGGAGAGAGATTAGTGTCTAAATTAGTGTCCTATTCTATGTATGTTTTGAGCAACTGCCATGTCTATTCGATGTTCATCACCCGTCGTGTCCTCTTGATGAAAAGGTGTCTCTTGGATGAGATCACTCCAAAATATTTCACAACACTCCCCCTTGATCGAATCCATCATCTTTAGAAACATAATCAATTAATTATTAATTCTCTATGTCTTATATCATCCTTGTAAAACCCAGTGGGAAAAAAATAGATGATACGACATATACTCATGTTGATATTGTCTCATTAAAAACTTATATGAGATAAAACCTCAATAATAGAGTAAAACTCATACAAAGAAAAGAGTGCAATATGATGTTTAACAAGATTATATCTCAGTGAGATTTACTCCCCCTGGTTCCTGCAAATCTCTGAACCGTCTCATACCTATTCCTTTAACACATTTGGAAAATGAAGAATATGGTAAAGACTTAGTGAATAAATCTGCGAGATTATCGCATGATTTAGTTTGCAGGATGTTTATCTCCCCTTTCTTTTGTAATTCATGAGGATAAAACAATTTTGGAACAATATGTTTAGTGATGTTGCTCTTAATATAACATGTTCCATCTGAACAACACAAGCAGCATTATCTTCATACATAATGGTAGGTGATTCAATAGAACCAAGACCACATGATTGAAGTATGTGGTTAATCATTCTGCAAGCCAAACACATTCTTTTAAAGCTTCATATAATGCAATTATTTCAGAATGATTAGTTGAGGTAGCTACCAAAGTTTGTTTGGAAGATTTCCAAGAGATAGCAGTTCCTCCTTGTAAGTATACAAAACCAGTTTGAGATCTGGCATTACGTGGATCAGATAAATAGCCAACATCTGTATATCCAACTAAAGTTTGTTCTTGGTTTCTTCCATAGAAGAGACCAAGGTCTCGTGTACCATTTAGGTATCTAAAGACATTCTTTACTCTATTCCAATGGCGTTTAGTAGGAAATGCACTATATCTAGCAAGTAGATTCACTGCAAATGCAATGCCCTGTCGGGTACTATTTGCTAGATACATTAGTGCTCCAATTGCACTTAGATATGGAAATTCTGGATTTAGAATTTCTTCTCCTTCTTCCCTTGGATGAAAGGGATCTTTGTTCATATCTATAGATCTCACTACCATAGTAGTTTTAGCTGGATATGATTTATCCATGTTGAATTTCTCTAAAACTTTCTGGATATAAACTGATTGGTATACAAAAATGTCTGAAGGTAAATGCTCAACTTGTAAACCTAAGCAAAACTTAGTTTGACCTAAGTCTTTCATCTCGAATTCCGTCTTTAAATGATGACGTGCTTCATTGATATCAGTTTCATTTCCAATGATGTTGAGATCATCAACGTACACTGAAATGATACAAAAACCAGATGATGTTTTCTTAATGAAGACACACGGGTAATCATCATTCTTAGTGTATCCTTTTAATGATAGGAATTTACTTAAACAATTGTACCACATCCGCCTTGATTGTTTTAAGCCATACAGTGACTTTAGCAATTTTACACAATACATGTTGCGATTTGCCACAGGATTCGGTATATTGATTCCATCTGGAACCTTCATGTAAATTTCTGAATCCAGTGACCCATATAAATATGCGGTCACTACGTCCATCAACTACAAACATAGACAATTTTGTACAGCCAGTGATATTAAATATCGGAAGGTTATGCTACTCATTACTGGAGAATAAGTTTCATTATAATCAACACCGGGCTTTTGCGTAAAGCCTTGTGCTACCAACCTTACTTTATATCTCACCACTTCATTATTTTCGTTTCATTTTCGAACGAAAACCCATTTGTATCCTATAGGGAAGATGCCACAAGGTGTAAGCATAACTTCTGAGAATACTTCTCTTTTACAAAGCGAGGCTATTTCTGTTTCAATTGCTTCTTTCCATTTATTCCAATCCGAGCGTTTTCTACACTCCGCCATTGATTTAGGATCTGGATCACTGATGGAGTCTACAATTTCTTCAGAAAAATAAGTGTCGACTATGGTAGGCTTTCGGTCATAACATATTCCAGTTTCAATATAATTTGTAGCAAATTCGTTCACCCTCAAGAATTCATCAAGATTTCCATTATCCATGATCCTCGAGTTTTTCGATAACCTTGGTTCGACCATATGCACATTCAAAGAGGGTTGTGGGGCAGGCCAACACGGGGGCTTATCAATCACAGATTGATTTGTATTCACTGTCTTTCTCTGTTTAGAAACAGATTGATCCTGCCGAGATGCCTTCTTTCTCCCCCTTTTACCAGTGACGGGAGTAGGAGTGGTTTTGTTTGGTACCTCCAGTCTTTCAGGTGCATTTCTAGCAGGAATAAAAGACTTCATTACGCCATTGTAATTAGTGAATGCGTCTGGCAAGTTATTTGCAATGTTTTGCAAACCTATTATTTTCCGAACTTATAGTTCAGTTTCTATAATACGTGGATCAGAGGAGAAGATACTCTTCGCATCCCAATCAATTTCTCGGCATTCTCTTTTCTGCTACTCGAAATCTCCCCTTAATGCCGAGAAATGTTCCTCATTAAGCAGTAAATAGATCCCCTGTTAAAGGTTCTAAATACTTAATAACATACGGTGTTTGATACCCCACATAGATCCCTAATTTTCTGTGGGGGCCCATAGCAGTTCGCCGTGGTGGTGAAATTGGTATGTATACAACACATCTAAATTTACGCAAGTGGAAAATTCTTGGTGGATCTCCTCGTACTAATTGCATGGGGATGAGTCATGTTATGCAGTTGGTCGTAGTTGGATAAGATCGGCAGCGTGTAATACTGCATGACCCAACACGATGTAGGCAAAGAACAGTTCATTAACAATGGTCTTGCAACGAGCTTGATTCTTTTAATTAAAGATTCTGCTAAACCATTTTGAGTATGGACATATGAGACAGAATGTTGCACTTCAATTCCTAAAGCCATGCAATAATCATTAAAAGCAATGGAGGAAAATTCGGCAGCATTGTCCATTCGAATTGATTTGATTCGATGTTCAGGGTAATGTGCTTTTTGCTTAATAAGTTGAGACATTATTTTAGCAAAAGCATGGTTTCGAGTAGACAATAAGCATACATGTGACCATATAATAGATGCGTCAATCAAAACTATAAAGTATCTGAATGGTCCATAAGCGGATTCAATTGGACCACATATGTCACCTTGAATTTTTTTTCAAGGAATTGTAATGGTTCTGCTCGAATTTTAAGAGGTGATGATCTTAAAATTAATTTCCCTGTAGGACATACAGTGCAAACAAAATCTGAATTTTGAGGAAATTTTACAGTAGTCAAGTCATGACCAATAGAACTGTGATAATTTTTCTCATCATCCCGATACCGGGGTGCCCAAATCTGTCATGTCAAGTTTGGAATGCATTAACATTTTGAAAATTTACCTTATATGCAACATAATTATTGGGCTTAATGTATGTATAGTACAATCCAGATTCGAGAGATGGAATTTTTTCACAAATTTGTTTGCATTTCCAGTAAGTTTGGTAAAGAGAACATATTCTTCATTATTTTCTTCGTATGTTTCCACGTGAATACCATTCTTATATAACTCAACAAGGTACGAGTTGAATCAGGATACAATAGAGCATCCTCAGTTACAATTTGAGTACCCATTGGAAGAGTGATTATGGCTTTTCCAGAACCAACAATCAAAGCATCTCTTCCAGCAATAGTTAAAACATTTCCTTCTCTTTTCCTAAGAGTTTGGAAATATTTTATTTCTGTGAGTATAGTATTAGTGGTACAACTGTCCACAAGGCATGATTTCTCCTCGGATGGATTGGTATCATTAGGCATCTATAGTAAGAATTGATTTTAATAAGTATTTTTATTCATCACATATAGAGTCACATACATATAATAAATCTGTGTGTACAACATAATGTTACATTACCAATGAGTTATACTAATTCTTATTTATTACAAAGGAGTTTTTAACATCATTATCATACAAATGAGTTTTTAACTCGAATTATTACAACACATATAATGTCTAATATCAAAGATCTTATTGTGAAGATCTAAATTAAATCTCCATACATGTCACCCAAATTGTATTGAATGATCATATCATCTGTTGCAGATGTAAGCTCTTTGTTTTTCGGCAATTATGTGAGAACCTTGGATGAACTAGCATGATCTATAGGTGCAGTAGACTGGTTGAAGTGAGCTTCAAATTTTGAGTCCTTCTGCTTGCTATCCCTGATAGACTTTAAGTACAAATCAACTAGATGTTTAGGAGTACGACATGCTGCAGCAAAATGGGTGTTACAACCACATTTATGGCAAATTCTTGCTTTTCTACAGGGAGGTTGGGCATTCCCACGTGCTCTCTTGTTTACTTTGTGTCTACGGTTTTTAGTGAAATTTCGACCATTGCGACCGGTGGAATTCTTTTGGTAATCTTGTGAAGGTCCATTTGATTTTCTTTTATTACCAATGTTATTCTGGACATTATGAACTTCAGGTAAAGGCGTTGAACCAACAGGGCGCAAGTGATGATTTTTTCAATTGAAGTTTATCATGTCTTTCTCACTGAGTCAAAGAGTGAATAGTTGAGAATATAACTGGTGCTGTTCTTTGCGGTATTGGTTACACAATACCTTGTCCGCCGGATGCATAGTTGCTAAAGTCTTTTGTATCTTTTCTGCATCCGATGGCTCTTTTTCACAAAATTTCAACCGTGTGCAAATGTTATGAATGGCATGATTGTAATCTTCTGCTGATTTGAAATCTTGTTGTCTTAGGTGATTCCATTCATACTGAGCATCAGGATAAATTATCTCTTTTTGCTGTTCATAATGTTCTTTAAGTGCAAGCCACAAATTTTTAGGATTCTCTTCCAAAAGATACTCCCTTTTGAGATCTTTATGGATAGAGGTTCGCAACAAAAGTAAAGCAGTATACTTCATTATATCAGTGATTGCGGCACCATTTTCAACAGGTGGATCAATTGTGCTTAAAATTCCACGAGATGCAACGCCAATCTTGATATTAGAAGCCCAGTCGGGATAGTTAGTCCCATATAGGGAGAGTTCCTCGAACTCTTTTACGCCTTGCATGTTTCCTATAAGTTATCCATCGATTTATTAATTTACCAACTTGGTAAATTGTAAACCTTAATGGAAGTGTTGTAATATGTTCTTTTACTGCACATATTTTTTAATTGGATGTTTGAAGTTGATATATCCTTCAAAATTATAAGTTTCTTTTATCAAGAATAATCTTATAATTAAGGTAATCTTCATAAAATGAAGTAAACCAAGCATCCAAATGCATTATTTTAAGATAAACACTTGTAGGTAATCATCATTTTGCATGATGTAGACCTCTCAGTGATGGGTAATTTAATTTCTGCTCAAAAAGGCATGGTCTCTGGGCAGAAATATTCAAATAATTTTGAATAAACGCAGCCAATGCCCTAGTCTCCATCACGCTATGTTTATTCTTTAAAAATAATGCGAGTTGTATGTGAAGTAATATATTTTCCATTAATTTATGTGTTATATGTGCATTTTTCTACCCTTAACTTAATCATGTGAGTTTTAAAGGCATAAATAACTCTAAGACAACTAAGTTTAATAATTATAAGGGTATGAAAAATATTCAATTGCAAGGATAAAATTGGAAGAATAAAATAGCAAGTATGTAGGAAAAATAACATACATGAAATGCACACAAGGATATATATAAAACACTATATACATCACATATATTATTAAGTCAAATATTACATCAGAGTCAACAATAGGTTTCTGATGATCTATAACATATTAATAAATTGTCCAAATGTTGAAGAAATTATTCAAACTAATATTTAATAACACATAAATGGGTCAAGGGGGGTTTTATAGCCTTTGCATTTGTTGGAGGGGGTTCTGCGGACTTTGGCAGGGACTGAGCCTTGGCCAACTTTCGGCCCAGGGCGACCCAAGGCTGCTTGGTGGGGGCGACGGGCCATGGCCGGTGGCTGGGCCGCGTAACGGCTCATGGCAGCCGCTCGGCCGGGCCATATAAAAGGCCGACGAGGCGGTTTGAACCCGAACCATTCTCCATCGTCGCCGCCGCCTTCTTGCTTGCACCGCCGCCGTCGTAGCCACTTGTTCTGCCGCCGCCGTCGCTTGTTCCGCCGCCGCTATGCCCTGCTCCCCCTTTCCCCGCACCCATTAGCGCTCAAAGGAGGATGTAGTCCTCCTCGGTGGATGAGGAGGACGACACTGGTGAAGCCGGGCCGCCGGCGCCACCGGCGAAGCCTCGGTTGCCGACGCTGTTCGGAAGCCCGCCGTCGCCCACGCCGTTCGGAGATCGCGGCCGCCGCCATTGCTTGAGGACTCCATGTCCCTTGGTGCGAGACGGAGCCCGGGGCGACGAGCCGCTGCTTCTCCGGTGTGTCAGCGTGGGGTAAGGGGCACCGGCGTCGGGGTGGGGAGCGCGACGGGGAGTGGAGCCGCGATGACCTTGTCGTTGTAGAAGGGGATGGCTCCCCGACGCGCCGCTCTGGTGGGAGGCAGGCCAAAACCCGGTGGCGCCGGGGTAGGTGGCCTCCAACGTGAAGGCGCGGTCTCCTCTGTCGTGGCCGGGATGTTGGAGGCGGCGCGAGTGTTGAGCATCTCCTCTGTGGAGATATGGACGGCACCCGCGTCCATTGCCACTTCGAGGAGGCCGAGATCGCAGAGGGAGCAGGGTCCACAGCCATGGAAGGGGCAATAGCCCGGAGGAAATCCCGTCGCCGCCGCCGGTCTTGGTGCCGGCACTTGCACTGGTGTTGGTGCCGGGGCTGAAGCCGGCGGCGCCGATGGTGGTGGGTCGATGACCACCGGTGTGGCGGTGGCGAGGCAGCGACGAAGAGGGCCACGACGAGGAGGGCCACGTCGAGGGAGACCGCGTCGCAGCAAGCCACGGCTGGGGGGCATCCAAATCCCAGTGCCGTTCAAGCAGCTGATGGCGGCAGAGATGGCGGTGTGCACTCTCGCGTGGTCCAGGACGCCATTGTCAATGGCGTGGTTGAATTCGCGAAGCACAGCACGGAAGATGGCCGGAACCACCCGACGAACGGTAAGTATTGGCATGATGAACTCACCTTTCTTCTTCCTCTCAAGTTCCCCCTCTGTTCTTCTTCTACTCAGCGGTGTAGAGACGGTGCATGATAACGTGTTATAGTAGAAAATGAAAACTGATTGTAGGAACTGAGAATGAATCCCAGAGATCTATTCCATTGATGTCCAAAAGTATATATACATGGTGAACAGACATGAACATGTCTGTTCGTTAATTTGGGAAGTTACAAAGAGGGAGAGAGATTAGTGTCTAGATTAGTGTCCTATTCTATGTATGTTTTGAGCAACTGCCATGTCTATTCGATGTTCATCAACCGTCGTGTCCTCTCGATGAAAAGGTGTCTCTTGGATGAGATCACTCCAAAATATTTCACAACAAGTATGCCACATCGATGCGTGGTGACATCTCCAAACCTGAATTGATTACATCACCTCAATCGAACCAATAACAAGCTGATCTAGCTTCCGTTATTTTCTCATCTTTTGTTCATATTTACTTCTTCAACTTTCAAATAACCTCCGAAGCTAAATCGATGCAGCAAAGATCAACCTGGTACTCTCCCACCGAACCCAATCGTCCTTCCCTCTTCTCAATGCAACCGGACATCTAGATATCTAAAATTCAAGCATGTCACTCATTATTAACATGCAGGCATATAATAGTTGTCATCTTCAATATTATTCTATACTCAGTTTAGTTCCAAAAGGAGAGTCTCCCACATGCAAAAAAAAAAACAATCTATTCTTAAACAATCTATCTAGACAAGCATTTGGCTACATGCATTGTTTAGATGAATATATTTGTATTCTTTTTGGGACTGAGAGAGTAGATTTTTAGCTTTCAACCTTCAATTGTTTAGACCACGTGAAACTTTAATACTATTGTTCCTCGCATAAATTACCATTTCTTATTATTTAATTAATATATTTTGGGTCCTAGATGTATCGTTACTTCCTCTATTCCAAATTATAGATCGTCATTATCTTTTGTATGTGGACCTCTATTCCAAATTCTATGTCGTCATTCTCTTTTATATGTGATGTTTGACCATTCATCCTGTTTGGTTATTTACTCAACACCAAAAGGAGCAGGCCATTTCTTCCTCCAGGCAGCCATGCATGCCTGCGCTACAGTCAAAAGAAAACTCGCCTGCTGCTCCCCTTTCTTTTCTTTATGCAAACATTTTCGGGGCTGATATGTAGTTGTTAGACATTGGTCACTTAGATGCTAATACAGGGTAATGTTGACAGTGTCAGATCCCGTATTCAGAAAAGCCCCAGCCCAAGTTCAATGTCACAAAAAACGACATAAAGTAACATAGTGCACAAGCTACAATAAAACATAACATAAAGATATATAACATATGGATCACAGCATCATGCCATTACACAACAATATCTTCACTCCTCAGTGTCCTAATCAATTAATTCAAGTGCAGAGGTATAGAACCTACTAAAAATACACATATTAAAGACATTGAAATGGACAGCCAAGGTAATATAAAGCAAATTTTAGAACAAAAATATTGTAAAAAAACACTAGAATGGGGTAGATTAATCCTATGGGTTCTCTTATCTTGAAAATGCCTCAATATCTTTTCATCTTCAACGGTTTTAAAAATGTCTCTCAGTATTTCACAAGCCCCACACATATATTTTTATAGATGGTGAAGTCAATAAATTGTTCCTAGGAGCATTGTCAAGTAAGGTTTTGGCATCTTTATCTCTCCTTTTAAACCAATCAATCAATTCAAGATAGTTTCTTTTACTGGAAGAGGTATGAGACTCATCATATCCACGAAAAGCAAGAGCCTAGAATAAAAAAAATCTCACAATAGCAAAAAAATCACATTGTTCCTCCTTTGTGGACTAAGTTGATAATGTGCCACACATTGCCTTTGATTTCTAAATGCCTCACAATATTTTCTAGTTTATGCAAGCTGTCCACTTCACCAACATGTTCAGAAAATATTTGGGTTTCATTTTTCCAATTACTGACCCCTTGTTTGCGGAAGCATCAACATTATAATTATCATGTCTTCGTTGCTTGAAAAGATAAAAATAGTTAAATCAGAAAGCTGCGTCTTTGCTAACACTGTATTCCAAAAATGTTTTTTGAACAACCTCTCAAGGAAGCTTCTTTCTCGACCACTCTACTGCTTGTTTTTTTGGATATATGACCAATTGTCTGCCATGGACCCCTTGACAAGTATTCTTCTAATAACATCTCTAATGTTTATGTCATACTCAATTGGTTTTCGAAGCCTAGGATCAACAACTATTTCTGCAAGATTAAAAATCAATATTAGCTTCAATAGGAACATCAACACTCATTTTGTTAAGGGCATCTGGTTGGACATTATTATCACTTGTATCTACATCTTGTTGAAGATTTAGATTGGCATTTTTCTTTTGATTGTGGTGGCATAACCCATGTTACTCCTGGAGCAAAAAAGGACCTAATTGTTCTAGGCCTCTTCATCCTCTGATATCTAATCTGACTAACTAAATTTTGCACAATTTTAGTTCAAACATCCAGAGCACAGAGATTAACCAGTGGACTAGTGGAGCAATTCACATTACCTAGATCTATAGATCAGTACCCACTAGCCACTATAATGGTAGAAACTTGAGAGGGGGAGGTTCTGGCGGATTCCCGGGTCCAGCCCTAGCTAGCCAAGCCTCACGGGCGCTGGGGTCACAGAGCCGCATGGCCACGGCTAGCGCTAGCCTCACCGGTTCACGGCCACAGCTAGCATGCCGCCACACACAGCACACCAATAGGTATCTGGCCTGCAGCCCTACACAGCACCCCGTGTGCCTGCCCCTGTGCCCAGCGTGCCGCCACACACAGCACACCAATAGGTATCTGGCCTACAACCCTACACAGCACCCCGCGTGCCTGCCCCTGTGCCCCGCTCTGCCACTGTGAGGGGCCGGTGGCCAGCGGCACTTCCCATTTCCAAGAGTTAGGGGTGCCTCCCAGACCCAGGCGACTAGCAACGCCTCCAATCTTATGGCGGGCAGCCGATGGCACCTCCCAGCTGCATAGGTCAGCGAGCAGGTGAGGATGGAGGCGACTGGCCCTAAGTGAGGTCATGAAGGCGGTGGCAGTAACCAAAACGGGCAGACAACGGGACTCCGAGAGTGTGTGCGGTGCGGGGAGGGTGGACAACTCCTAAAGGCTCAAGCGTGGGCGCCCTTGGAGCGTAAGCGTGGGCGCCTTATGTACTCAAGGTAAGGTATTAACTACACATATTGAAGATATGGGGAGTTGTCACACGAAGGGAAAAACTACAAATATGAATAGAAGAACATATATATAGTAAATGGTCATTAAGTTTATATCACATCTGGATATAGTTTACCAAATGAGAGCATGCATGCATAAAGATAAACGGTTCTTATCAGGGACTAAGGCTATCTCCAAGGGTACTCCTCATCCCCTTTCTCATTTCAAACTCTATTATGTACGTCATGCCGCAAAACAGTGCAAAAATCCTCATTTTGAGGACTACCGTTGGAGCAAGCCTAATAAAGTTATCTACAAACGTTTAATACTCATATACCTCCTAGTTACAATTTCTAGGAGGTGATATGATCGGTTGTTTCTGGGAGTCACCATTGCAGAACAAGAATGTAGATGGCATGGAAAACTGAAACTGCAGGTAGGTGGCTAGCTTCAGAGATTTGCAAGAAAAAAAAAAGGGGGGGGCGTTGGGGCTACCTTTTAAAAAGGAGTGCTCAGTGAAGACGTGACGTCGTCCTCATGGCTTCACCATATATATGCGCCCTTGTTGCCAACACAAAAGTTTCTTAATTAGTAGAACAGTTTATTTGGATGCATATAGTGGTAAGCACATACTCCTATATGTTTGTATTTACCCTTTGCTCAAATGAAAAGAAAAATTGTCGAATGAAGGAACAAGCAAGTGTGTAATGTAATTAGCTCAAAACTCAGTACACAAGCATGGAAGCCGACAAGCCGTACCCATGACATGAGGTATATATATTGCTGCAACGTAGAGTGCAGAGACGGGTCACGTGCATGAGACTACGGAATCGTATAAAAATGGCATAAAACAACGAAGACGATCTGGCAAACAGGCAAAGACAAGGGAATAAGATTACTTGCTTGATCAAGTAATGGCATGAAGATTAAGACACACGCAGAGACACATGCATGATCGCATGCACAGCGCTAGCTCCATCATCAGCTCTATAAATGCATAGAACCGATCAGGACATGGGTGTCGCGCTCAATGCCTCATCATCACATCACTCCCATCCAAGCACCTAACAAAATAAGAGAATGGCTGACACAGCTCATCAAAGTGGCGGCAACACAAGCAGCAGTGGCGTGTCGACGTCGACGGAGTACCTGCTGAAGAAATACCTGCTGCTGCTGGCCACCTTGGTGGCGACGGTGACCTACGCAGCGGGGCTCAACCTGCCGGGGGGCTCCTGGGTGGATCACCCGCCGGAGGGGCAGCTCGCCGGCGACTCCATCCTCCGGGCGACCAGACACAAGCGCTACTTCGTCTTCTTCTACTTCAACGCCACCTCGTTCGCGGCGTCGCTCCTGTCCGGCCTCCTCCTGCTCATCCTATACGAGAAAGGCGACAACTGGGGCGCCTTTCGGCTCAACAGCGTGCGGTATGTGATGGTGGCCGACCTCGTGGTGCTCATGGGGGCCTACGCCGTCGGGAGCAGCCACGACAAGTTCACGACAGCTTGCGGCGCCACCGTGCTGGCGTCCAGCGTGTTCGCCTATGGTGCCATCGCCTTGCTGATCTACTGCTATTATCAGCGCCATCAGCAGGTACGTAATGCACGTTCCTCCACTGATCATCATCATGGTGGTCCTTCGCAAGATGGTGAAGAAATTACCAACACCAACAAGGAGAAGAAGGAGGAGGAGAAGGAGAAGGAGCCCGAGATCCTGTTGGTGCTCGCCATCTTCGCGGCGACCATCGCGTACGTGGCCGGGCTGAACCCGCCCGGTGGCTTCTGGCGGAGCAGCCAGGGTGGCCACACCGCCGGCGACCCGGTGCTGCAGGCTGACCATCCCAGACGCTACAAGGCTTTCTTCTTCTTCAACACCACCGCATTCGCCGCATCCCTGCTCGCCATCTTTGTCATCGTGAGCTACCACAAGCTACAGGAAGTGCTCAGGGGGATCCCGGGGATCGTAAGGAATGTGGCGCTGTATGGGCCCGTCATCACAGCTCTCTTCGGGCTCGGAGGAGCATACGCAGCCGGGAGCTGCAGGGACAGCAAGCACACCGCCTATGTTTTTGGCGTAGTGTCCCCGGTTGTGGCCTGCATTTGTTTCATGGAGCTTCCTCTTGCAGGCAAGGTTTATAAGTCATGCGTAAAACAGATCAAGCTGATACCAGACAGGTATGCATTCCACTATTGGATTTTTTTTTTTACCATTGGCATTCATACACATATAGCAGGTTAATTACTTTATGTTGCAATTATTTTATGTTGATTTAGTTTTTGAATCTTCTTTACTTCATGGAATGTTTTAAATTTATATTCATAGATGGATATTAATAAATGGTCACATGCTCACCTTTCTTCTTGCAAGCAGGATTTATGAGTCACCCGTAAATCAGCTCAAGCGGATAATTAACAAATTCAGGTATGCAGTATTGATTTTTAATTATCACTGGCATTCATGTAGCAGTTTAATTATTTTAGGCTCAAGAGAATACCCATCGGGTAATTATGAAGTATTGGTAATTATCATAGGCATTAATACTGTTTCAAGTTGAAATTTCCCTTTCTGCATTCATCCTATTCAAGACGTGTACAAATTATTCCTCATTTCAAATTAGTTTATTTACATTTTTAATAATTGGGAATAAACTTCACTATGATTTTTTCTTGCAAATGGTTTAAATGTACAAGTAACTAATAAATGGTCACATGCTTACCTTGTGTCGTCAAAGTTGTTAATGTTAATTATAGCCTATTGTATGCAGATAAAGATAAAGAAGTACTCCATTTATATGAGCATCGTATAATTAGAGTATGAAAGGGTGAGTAATAGTGACCAGGATTAGCAATACTAGTTTAACAACCCATGCTCTCACACGGATTAGTGTTTTATTAGGATATATAGATTTAATCCTTAGTAATATTATATGTGATTATTTTAATTCATCTTTCGCATTAGTGTTGTCGGTGAAAGTGCAAATTTAGAAATTATTTTAATTTATCTTTAATGATTACATATTGGTCAATTTATATGCAAATTCAAGGTTTACTTTAATTGGCATTGTGAGTAATTTATATGAAAATTAAGGGGGTTATTTAATCCATATTTTGTAATGGCATGGTGGGTAATTTTTATACAAATTTAGGTGGCTATTTTAATTCAGACTTTATAATGGAATAGTGGGTAATTTTTACATAAATTTAAGGGGTTATTTTATTTCATTTTTTATAATGGCATGGTGGGTAATTTTTATATAAATTTAGGGGGTTATTTTATTTCATCTTTTATAATGGTATGGTGGGTAATTTTTTTGAAAATATAATAAATCTAATGGCTATTATTATTGGAGCTACATGATGGACGGCTGGATGTTTATAATTTTGTGAGAATTTTTATGATTTATCTTTTTTCTTAGCACGTCTGGTGAGTATTAACGTGAAGGCTCTAAAAGGAGCCTGCAATTAGTAATATTAAGATACTGGTAAAGACAAAATCAATGATGTCTTGGATTATCATAGCATAGCTACTTGTGCATCCAGCCATCCATACATGCATGCACAAGCATATTAGGCAGGCTTGCAAATTTTGGCGGCTAATGATCTGCTTGCTCTTTGGGCAATCACTTATATTATTAGAGGGTACATATCTGAAATTTGTAAGAATATACTGTGACACTCTTCATTCTACATATATCGACGATTGCCTTTAGATAGCTCGTTGTAGCTAGCCTTAGTCGAAGTCTAAATTTCTTAGTTTTGTCCTAGTTCTTTTAGAAAAAATAAATTAAAATCTAACAATAATACCAAATAAACATCGAGGCATATTTCATGTTTAGTGGATCTAATTTCATCTTGTAGATTACGATGCTATTATGAACTTAATTTTGGCCACTGATGCTGTGCTTTAATTTCTCTTTGCGCAATCATATAACTAACCACTGAAGACCAACGGAAAACCTGGAGAAGACCCGCGAATACATCCAGCTGCTCGCCGTACTTGCGGCCACCATTGCTTACCAGGCAGGCCTAGACCCCCCTGGTGGCGTGTGGTCGGCCAGCGGGGAGGGCCACAATGTGGGCGACCCGATCCTCCGGACGACGCACCCGGCGCGGTACAAGGTGTTCTTCTACTCCAACTCGTCGGCGTTCGTGGCATCCCTGGTGATCATGGTGATGCTGCAGAACGAGAAGCTCGTGAGAGGCCACGCGGTGCGCGCGGCCATGATACTGGACCTGTTTGGCCTCATGGGCGCATACGCCGCCGGGAGCTGCAGGGACACCAGCACCTCCATCTACACGGTCGCCATGGCAGGCGCTGTCCTCATCTACGTGGTGATCCACATCGTCTTCTTCACGCTGGACAGCAAGAACACAGTAGCTAGGCTGGAGAAGAAGCGAGAGGTGTTGCTCCTCCTTGCGATCCTGGCCGCAACGCTCACCTACCAAGCCGGCCTGACGCCGCCGGGGGGTGTCTGGGAGGAAGACGACGGCAAGCTCGGGCGCCGCGCGGGCTTCCCGGTCCTCCAAGACAGGAGCCCTAGGCGTTACAAGGCCTTCTTCTACTGCAACGGGGCCAGCTTCATGGCATCCGTGGCTCTCATCGTCCTCCTCCTCAACCAGAACCTGTACCTGCCGGGCATACAGTGCTATGCGCTAGTCGTCTGCATGGTCGCCGGCTTGTTCGGCCTCATGGGTGCCTACGCCGCTGGGAGCTCCCTGCATCTACGAACCTCCATCTTTGTCCTGGTGCTCATGGCACTAGTTTTTCTGATCCTGGTGGGTCTATCGATTGAGATGGTGATCAGACATTACCGTCCTCGGGGAGGAGGAGGAGGACGCGGGGGAAAAGCAAGTGACGACGACGACCACCCACCGTCCAGCAGCGAAGAAGCCATGAAGCCCATGTACCTGATGCTGGTGGGAATACTGGGCGCCAGCCTGACCTACATGGCTGGCCTGAAACCGCCTGGTGGCATGTGGAGGGAGGACGACGGCAATGGGCACTCGGCGGGCAACCCTGTCCTCTACGACATCAACAAGCGGCGGTACAACGTCTTCTTCTACAGCAACTCCATCTCCTTCGTGGCCTCCATCACCATCATCGGCTTGCTGCTTTGCCGGATGATGCTTGGCGGCAAAATGCATCTTGCGCCGCTGCACACGGCCATGTTGCTGGACTTGCTCGCCCTGCTGGGTGCCTACGCTGCAGGCAGCGATCGGCAGATGCGCAGGTCCTTGAAGGTCCTGATGATCCTCCCTATAGTCATGGTGGTTGTGGGTGCCTTCTACTTCGTCTCCGGCAAAGCAGCGTCACAGACGAGCCAGACGGATGCTGCTGCTGCTGCTGACACCTCAAATGGTGGGAGTGCCACCACGACCACCCCACGGGACACTATTCGTCCCCTGCAATCATCAGTTTAAGAATTAAGAGTAATAATCCCTTTAATTAATTTGTGGGTTACGCGTACTGCTACTCGACAGGGTCCGGTCCTGTCAGGTCTAAGCAAGCCAACAACCCTACTACATGTGCATAAATAACAGTTGTGGCAACTGTACGTGCTCGTCCTACTTCGTTTGTTACGCGTTTGCCTTGTGTGTGTCTGTGTGTTTTTTTTTCCACTCATATGTAATCAAGTATAGCAATCCAATGTGCGTGATAAGATATTGAGGTATTACTATTTTTACTCATATATATGTAATCTTTGTTTTTCCAATAATGTCGTCACTATGGAACCAAGCAACATATCGAGTTGTTGTCCCCATTTGTATTCCCGGCCGATTTACAATTGTTTGTGCCAATGGTAACTCATGGCCATGCATAATCTCACAAATAGGCATTTTTGGAATGCATGGTTTTTAAAACACAGGAAATAGAAAAAACACACGATGAGAATGCCCGTACAATTGAAATCACATAGGACACCAGCCTCCACCTGCCTACATTGGACCCTAAGTAAGGCTCTCATCCCACACGCGCCAATATGCCTCTTGCTGGGCTGGTGTGGTAGGAGTGGTCTCTCCAAGCGTGCTCGGCTTTGGATCTCAAACAGCCACCAGTGAAGTAGGGGATCGTCAAGAGGCTCCAATGTGTAGTCTTTCATCATGACAAACTTGGAGTTGGGAAGAGGGGGGCTGCATGTACTCTTGCGCAAAGGCGCACATAGCTCAAGGTCAGAGGTTGGCAAGTTGACCTGTGCAAGGGTCAAGTAACCATGCTCGGGTAAATCCGGATATCCCTGTACACACCCATGCTGAGATGGGGTGTTTCGCGGGCCTGACACGATGCTCACCGTCGTCTCCACTAGGTGAGCTTTTGGCCAAAACGTCGATTGCCTCACTCGCTCTCACAAACAAGGTGGCGATCACTCCACACAACTCAGAGGGTCTCGCAAGAATTACAAGCCCCAGACGTACAAGTCTTCAAAACTCACGACAACACTTGGTCGCAACCAAGGGCTATGCACTAATTAAGGACTAAGCAAGTTGCTAGAAAGAACTAGCCATGCCTAAATGTGAATTACATGCTCGCTTGATGGATTGGTCTCTAAAAATATGTGTGTCAATATTAGAATGTACTTAAGAGTCACCAACCATATTCTGGAGGCCGGGCAAGGGGATATAAATAGCTCAAACCTCCAAAGTAGCCGTTGGAAGAAAATTGCTCCGCGCAATCTGTCCCCACTACACTGCCTGGTGCATACAACCGACTAGCCGTTGGAGTCGATCATTGGGCCTTCAAATTTGACCGTTGTGAGCAACGGACCATCCGATGCGTGTTAACACCCGCAGTCTTGTGTTGATGTAGCTCTCGGGCCGGAACATCCGATGTGACCACCGAACCATGCATACGGTGTGCATAAATAGCATCAGGTCTTAAATCTTCAACCTAAGGTTTTTTCTACTCACCGGACTGTCCGGTGTGCACCACGGGACCATCCGGTGCGTGCAAAAATTCCGGACCTCCATGTCTTAGGTCTTCTCTTGTACTCTTTAATCCCTCCTTTGAGTTGTTTGTACCTTCAGTCCATCTCTTGCACCATAAAACTTAAACAAATATACTTGCACATACATTAGTCCCAATGGTACATGTTGCCACTTCAATCACCAACATCACATTAGGGAACTAAGCGTAAGGCTTAGGAAACATTTTCCTTACAATGTCCATGAAGCCACAGGAAAGAGGAAGGCCTAGGGCAGAGCAAAAGTTGGGTCGAGTTGGAAGCCGCGCTATGGTGAGACAAACTTGAGGCTGCTGAAGCAGAACCTACGGCCCTGGATGAGTGCCACTGCTGCTGGATTGGGAGGCCATTGGGAGCTTGGTATAGTCGAAGAAGATAGGAGTGATAGACTCTACCTTGTGCACACAACTATTGGTGACTTGTAGCACCGACTAGTAAATTTATGTTGTGCATTGGGGCTCCAAACAAGAGCGGATCTAGGGAGTACAGGGTGGGCTGAAGCCCCCATACCGCCTCATATGCCATGGAGCTCCCCTAAGCCTCCTACATGTTTAGAGGACAAAGGAAGAACAAAAAGGGAGAGGAAGAAGAAAGAATCAGAGAAAAGAGGGGAGGAAGAAGAGGAGAGCCCCCCCCCCCAGATGTTGAGGCTGCATCCGCCACTGGCTCAAATGCCTAGCAAACATGACTCAGGATCTGTACTGGTTCGAGCATATGCCCTACGTCGAGTCGGGGTGGATGTTCATGTTTCTAAGCTTTGAAGGCTAAAGTTTGTAGTAGGGGATTACGAACCAGGGGATTACGAACCAGGGCATCTCAGGGGTCTAGCTTGTCCAGAGCTTAGGGTGCGATAGTGTGAGAATTTGAGTCACGTGGTCCCCGTATGTTGCCCTTACTGCCCCTTATAATTCTAAGGGACATATAAATAGTTTGGTATATGTATTTTTTCTTTCAATATTTACTAGTGCAAACGTGGATGGGTATGGATCTATACGATACATTTGAAAAGTTTATAGAAGCAAAAAGTTAATTTCTAAGTTGGTGGAATGAAGTGAAACATTTCAGTAGATTAATGGAGCTCCGGTAAATTTCACTCAAAGAACAAAATTCATCAAGGCTTTATACTATGTTACTAAATAAATTCTTTTTCGTGTCGATTTCTTTATGGCTCTAACGAAAAAATACAACACTTTTTCTCCACAACGGGCCTCAGATGGCATTATGACAGTGCCTTTAGCTTCAATAACAAGCTGTAGATTTGAACTGGTGGCATCCGTGTCAGCAAGGGCCCTTTTACATTACATTATATATATGTCTGTCAGGTGACGCTCACGCTATCATTCTCACCAACTTTTGGACAGGCAAAAGGTTACCCTGCGCTAACCTGCCCTGCCGCCAGCACCGGTACACCACTAACCCACTGCTACTCACGCTATCACCAAATAATATCTCATATTCTCATTGGATTGCATGCTTGTCGTCATCCCTCTTTCTTAGGCTCATGCCCGTATTCTTCCTTCAATTCCTTGCACCATGGACACACGTTGGTCTTGATCCCCTTCCCGATCGACACCTTTATAGGACGACAACCTGATTTGCACTGAAATGGAACACGTTCGGATTCAGCAACTGGACTACTGCCAGTAGTGCCACCTCCGATCCCCTCGGTCCTCTGCTCAGCGGCGACAAGCCAAGAAAGCCATGGGCACCACGGAGCAGCAGCACCATGGCGCCACCGATGTCATCACTACGCCGCTGCTCCCCTCGTCGGAAGCGCCGCCGCGCAGGAACATGTTCGCCTTCGTCTGCGCCACGCTCGCCTCCATGACCACCATCCTCATGGGCTACAGTACGTGACCACTCGTTGCTGCTGCTCATCATCCTGATCCGGCACGTACGTGAGCAGAGATTCACGGGCCGTTTCCCTTTCTGGCTGCAGATCTCGCGCTGATGAGCGGGGCGGAGCTGTTCATGCGGGACGACCTGGGGCTCACCGACGAGCAGGTCGAGGTGCTGTCGGGGTCCATGAACCTGTTCATGCTGGTGTCCATCCTCGCCGCCGGCTGGGCCGCGGACTCCATCGGCCGCCGAGGCACCGTCGTGGTGGCCAACGCCTTCCTCATGGCGGGCGCGCTCGCCATGTCGCTCGGCGGCGGCTACGCGTCGCTGCTGGCGGCGCGGTTCGTCACGAGCGTCGGCGTCGGGCTCTCGGTGGTGGTGGCCCCCGTGTACGCGGCCGAGATAGCGCCCGCGTCCTCCCGCGGGCTCCTCTCCTCCCTCGTCGACTTCTTCATCACCGGCGGCATCCTCCTCAGCTACGTCTCCAACTACGCGCTGGCGGGCCTGCCGCTGCGCCTCGGCTGGCGCGCCATGTTCGCGCTGGGCGTGCCGCCGCCGCTGCTCCTCGCGGCGGGCGTGCTCGCCATGCCCGAGTCGCCCCGCTGGCTCGCCATGCGCGGCCGCGACGGCGAGGCGCGCGCCGTGCTCGTGCGCTGCTCCGACACGCCCGCCGAGGCGCACGCCCGGCTTGAGGAGATCCATGAGGCCGTCGCGGCGCAGGTGGGCGGCGCCGGCGTCTGGGGGGAGCTGTTCGCGAGGCCGTCGCCGATGGTGCGCCGGATCCTCACCAACGTCCTCGTGCTCTACTCCTTCCAGCAGGCCTCCGGCATCGACGCCATCGTGCTCTACACCCCGCTTGTGTTCAAGCAGGCCGGCATCTCCTCCAACACCGCCGTGCTCGGCGCCACCGTCGCCGTCGGCACCGTCAAGACGCTGTCCATCTTCGTGGCCACGTTCCTGTCGGACCGCCTCGGCCGCCGCCCGCTCCTCCTCGCCAGCGCGGCCGGCATCGCCGTCACGCTCACGGCGCTGGGGATCACGCTGTGCGTCGGGGAGACGACGGACGCGGTGGCGGCGGCGTGCGTCGCGTCGGTGATGGCCTTCGTCGCCGCGTTCTCGATCGGCCTCGGCCCGATCGCGCCGACGTACAGCGCCGAGATCCTGCCCCTGCGGCTGCGCGCGCAGGGCATGAGCCTCGGCATAGCCGCGAACCGGGTGACGTGCAGCGTCATCAGCATGACGTTCATCTCGCTCGCCAACACCATCACCATGGCGGGGTGCTTCTTCCTGTACGCCAGCACGGCAGTGGCAGCCTTCGTGTTCGTCTGCGTGCGGCTGCCGGAGACCAAAGGCCGGAGCTTGGAGGACATAGGCGTTCTCTTCGTCAAGTGATCGATCATGGGATTTTTTTTTTTTTAGGATCGTAGGAATATGCTATGCTAGTACATATTTTACATGGTTTGTATGGGCAACCTCTGGTAGAGGGACTTTTCTGACTGACATGCGGACCTTCGCTCGTAGGATCTGGATGTCAGTGGCTTTGTTAGAGCATCTCTAATCGATTTCCTTTCCTTTCACCTGTATTTCTCTAAAATCCTCCGATATATAAAAGGAGAGATGGCTAGATTACTTTTTCCATGTCCTTATCCTATTTTTTTAAGAGAATATCCTAAACCCACCTTCACTCTCTCCTATTTCTCTTAATTTCGCAATCGACTCTTAATTTTGATTTCCAGCTACGTCCTTTGGTTACATTGTTTTCTCTTGATATTTCCTATAGGGTGTTATCATCCGTGCCAATAACATTTATCTATAGGACTTTGGTGGCCCACTGTTCGAGACCTTTACCACCACAATGGTTGCGGCTAGTCATTTTCCATGTTTCTCCAAGTGGATAATCCAAGCGATATAGGATAAAAAGCTAATGGATATGATTGTTCTGGCTGCCTTTTAGGAGTTGGCAATCATCGTGGACAATACTATACCTGCATGCTGAGCGCCACCACCCCACCCTCGGGTTGGGCGGCCCACCACCAAATTAAACGCCAGGCCCAGGCCCAGGCCCAGGCCACCGCCCGCTCCTTGCTCGCTGCCGCTGGCCAGCAGCCCAGCACGTACCGCGGGCGTCGCCGTGCCCGACCACCACGGCCGTCGGCCGGCCACCCTCGCCGTACGTGACACTGTGCTCCGACGTGCCTCGAGTCGGTGTATGGGTACTATGGGCTGTCTATTCTGCTGGGAACTACGAGCAAGCCTCCGTTGCTGCTCTTCCACTCCCTAGCTAGAACGGCATACACACACACGCAACCCATCTGCTCCTGAGCTGCTCTTTCATCGTCTAATCGCATCACTATCCTACCTAGTTCTGGTCACAAACCATTATTGTCCAACGTATTTGGCATGTGCTAATCTCTGGTAAATGTTTAGTAGATCCACTGTTATGCAGCGATAACAAACATGGCAGTAAAGTAGCAACGTAGAAGAATTTCTTGACAAAAACGGTACAAAATGTTCATGGGAACTGTATATTTTCCAAACTACATTAGAAGAAACAAAAACTTTTTACAGGATGAAGATCGACAGGATATATATGTATAACACAACATTATGAACAGATGTAGCACTGCGGCCTATACTTCAACAGAGCTAGCTAAAGGCTATAGCCAAGTCATCGATCTGGATATATATATATATATAAGTCTATGAATGCCAGCTAGACAAGATGTCGTTTGAAATATTCCTAGCATCTGTGGCAATACCAGCAAGTCCTCTCTTTGCCAAACCAGCACAGTAAAGCCCATTCCCACCCTTCCAATGATTTGGGAATTCTTTCTTAGGCAGGCCATCATCATTCAGCATGCTTTCACCATCCTGAAATCACAAATTATGTAAATATAGACGCAAATTAAACGACAAGGGCAGTGTATGGATCGATATAGATACATGGGAAGACCAAATGTTAACGTATCTACCTGCTTGAGCCACGTATTTGCGGTGCTGTTATATCCGGTTGCAAACACAATGGCATCGAAAGTGCTTGCCTTCCTACCTTCAAACTCAACTATGTTGCCCTTGATTTTGGAAATGCTTCCAACGACCTGCAGAGACAATTGAATTTCAATAAACTGGTGAAGAAACTTTAGTATACAATTTTTTTCCATAGAGGGTATATGCTCACTTTGATAGTGCCTTTCTTAATTAAACCAATGGTCCCAACATCAATCACGGCCGATCGACCGGTTTTTGCCTTGAGGAGAAGAGGTCCTAGTTCTGGTCTCACAATGCCATGCCTAGACAGGTCTCCAAACACGGAATTTGACATTCTCACGAGAAGGTCATCGACAGTTTTCATGGGCATATGTTGGACCAATGTCATGCCACATCGTATTATCTCTTTTGTCACTACATGTACCTGCAAGAACATAATAAGGTCAGACATACATAATTTATGAGAGCACAAGTGTGTTGATATGCATAGAGCATTGCCCAAGCGCCGCCCCCACACTATCTCACGTTTAGGACTACCTATCTCTTTATTTTGGGACATTTATGACATAGCCGAGCTCTTATATTGCAATGCTCATTACCTCAAATTCACACAATGAAATTAAAGTTGCATGTGTGTTTTATTAAAATGCAAGAGGAACAAAACAAACATACCGGGCTGCGAACTACAATAGTTCTATTGGCACCATGAGATGCAAGGTCGTATGAGATTTCCATTCCGGAATTGCCGCACCCAACCACTAGAACATTCTTCCTCGAGTAAGCGGAGCCTGATTTGTACCTTGATGAGTGGATAGCCTCTCCAGCAAAGTCATTAAACCCAGGGATTTTCGGAATATTCTCTGCACTGTTCTCACCACTAGCCACAACAAGGAACCTAGATGTGTACCTGACAACCACGGATGTTGCCATGTCATGCACCAAAGTGAACCAACACTGGTTGTCTAGGTCATACGTGCATGATTTGACATCAGTATGGTACTTTGGCCGAATATTGAAACGCTCAATGTAGTCGTCCAAGTATCTGATGAATTGAACCTTTGGGATGTAGGTTGGGGCCTCTGCAGGGTATGACATGTATGGCAGCTCGCAAAACTCCTTCGCGAGGTGCAGTTTCAGGCGATCATAGGCACGGTTGCGCCAAAGGGATGCACTGCAATCTTCACGCTCGACAATAACATAAGGGATAGACAGTTGGGTGAGGCATGCAGCAGTTGCAAGGCCTGCTGGGCCTGCACCTACGATGAGGACTGCAGTCTTCTCCTCCATTCCGAATGGGAACAAGAGAGCTACTAAAGTTGTGCGGTAGCAATGCGACAAGAAACCTTGGAAAAACGATTTGTTGTTGTTTGCCTGATGGGTTGTGGAGGGTGTGCTTAAGAGAGGAGGTGTATATATGTGTTTCTTCAACGCGTCCATTACATTTGACTGAGTGGGAACATGGTTGATGTCAAAATTGGCAAAGTCGCGTTAAAGGACAGTATGTATGTGCATGGTGTGTGGACACAGTTGTATGTGTGTAACGGTGTTGGATAAAATGGCGGAACTTTAGAAAACAGTTCTTTATATATTCTGATAGTGTGGGACGGCACCATAATGGTGTGTGTTAGTATGATTATGATACAAATAGGGTAAGGTAAACATGGAAAGAGGAGTAATTAATTAACCAGGTATGGGGCGTTTTTTAACAGTGTGCCGGCATAGCTGGCAGTAGATATCAGTTTGAATGCTTCACCTAGTTCAGAAATGGTTAGAAACACGACACGGGAAAGTTACCTTTCCAGCGTATATTAAGTTCATACACTACATATATAATTTTCTTGAATAATTAATTATGTCCCTAGAGCCATTTTTGGATAAGGTAATGCCCTCCACCTGTGTGTTTGGTTTAATGTCTCAAGACTTCCCGCACGAATCTTGTGGCAACTTGAAAGGCAGAGATAGGCCGCGGCAAAAGGGCATGCAGAAAAAAAAAACACATTGAAATTTCCTAGAAGCATTTTGTCCCTTGCGGCTCTTAGACATTCTGTGTGAATTTCAATAGAGAGGGAGCAGGGAGTGATTTCTCTATGAGAACGATTGAAATGTAATATTATTCAAAAGGTTAAAAAGTCAACCAGTGGCAAAGCTTGGTAAGTAAATGATTAATTTCGTAAAAGAATTCAGGAAAAAGTGGGGTTTGTTGATTATGTAAGAGACATGTTACAATCGGGGAGTCCAAAATTTTTTTCTTGCGAATTGAGAGTCCAACTATTTGGCCAATACAAGTGCACAATTTTGGCGCAATATATATATGGACTATGGACACGTAGGGTCGTGTTAGGTTGCCATCACTTGTCGTGTTATCCCACTGAGGCAGCAGAGGCCGGCTGATTACTTGCTCGTCGTCTTCATGCGTGGCCAGATCGATCGATAGATCTCACGTTCGACATGAATCATGCGTGAAAACCGTCGATCTGTTCCAGCTCAGTACACATCACATCAGCACCGTACCAGTGATAGTTCATATATAACTCAACTTCTCCGATCACTCTGAGATCGATCAACATCGGCGGCGGCGCACGATTGATCGAAAAAACTCTGATCGATCGAGTTATCCACCACTCAACACCATGGCGCACGACGAGGGCGCCAGCGGCGATGACGCCACCGCGCCGCTGCTCGCTTCGTCGGCTACCAAGGAAGGCGCGCCGGAACATGTACGCCTTTGCCTGCGCCGCGCTGGCCTCCATGACCACCATCCTCATGGGCTACAGTACGTGAAGCAAAGCCATCGAGATCCTAGCTGCTTTATCGGTACTTCTGCTTCATCGTCTATCCTTCGTGACGCTCGTTTAATTTCTTGGCAGACCTCGCGCTGATGAGCGGCGCGCAGATGTTCATCCGGGAGGACCTGGGGCTCTCCGACGCGCAGGTCGAGGTGCTCGCGGGCTCCATCAACGTCTTCATGCTCATGTCCATCCTCGCCGCCGGCTGGGCCGCCGCGGCACCCTCGTGCTCGCCAACGCCTTCCTCATGGCCGGCGCGCTCGCCATGTCGCTGGGCGGCTACGCGGCGCTCATGGCCGCGCGCTGCGTCATCAGCGTTGGCTCTGGGTTCTCCATCGTCGTCACCTCGGTCTACAACGCCGAGATATCGCCGCCGTCCATGCGCGGATTCCTGTCGTCGTTCCTTGATGTATGTATCTATATTCTATATTCTATATGCACACACGACACGACGCCAACTAACTTCGATCTTTGCTGATTAATTTCCAAAACATAATCGATCGATCTGTTAGAGTTAATCTTGTCATTAGTTCATATGCATGTTTATTCCTGTTTGCATGTAGCAAATAAGTGTGTTTAGTCCTTTGCATTTAGCAGTAGTGACGCTGGTAGATCAAGATGGCTTGCATGAGTGAAACGTGTAGGTCACCAAGTTGATCCAGGGCGCATGTCCGGCGAGATGCTGGCTGTGTGAAGCGGCATGTTCATGCGCGTAGCTGTCAAGGTTGGTGAAGGGCTCCGGTCTAAGTCATGCCACGAAGTGATTTCTTGGCAGGTGGATTGCATGGCCATCTGAACGTTGTGCGTGCAGGATCGGAGGTGTAGCGTGAGACTCAGCACTCCATGCATGGCCTTAATCAGATAAGCCGTGTGATTAGTGCCTAGAGAATACGTCAGGTAGTGGGCTTGCATGCATATGCACGTTGCGTGAGTTTAGGAATGTGGTGACTGCTAGCCGAGAGATTTGGTCAGTAGTTATCTATTTGCATGTACTTTTGAGTTTATATATATTAATGGAAAATGGCAAAGCAGGAGTGGGGCGTCGACCAAAGAAGCTTGCTTGCTTGTGTTCATGTGTGCGCGTCCACCTGAGAGTGTGAGTGTTTGAGATAAACACTTGCCAAGTGCGGAGTGATTCCAACAATTGGTATCAAGAGCCACCATATAGTAGTTGTATGCCAAAGATCTGCAGTTCAAGGAGATGTCAATCACCACGGCACAAGCGATGAAGGAGGGTGGCGTTTCCTTGAGCTACCCCATGCTAACGGCGACGAACTACTCCACCTGGGCGATCAAGATGGAGGCAAACATGGATGCGCAAGGCATCTGGGACGCCGTCGAGCCCGCCGATGAGGAGGCCGTGGACGTCAAGAAGGACAAGCTGGCTCGTGCGTGCCTCTTTGCAGCTGTTCCCGACGATGTCCTGCAGCAGATTGCCAAGAAGAAAACAGCCAAGGAGGCTTGGGTGAGCCTCAAGACAAGATTCCTTGGCGTTGATCGAGTGAAGAAGGCGCGGGTGCAAACCTTGAAGAGTGATTTCAAGGACCTGCGCATGAAGGAAACTGAGTCCATCGACGAGTTTGCCGGCAAAATCAGCAGCCTAGCAAACAAGTTGAGTGACCTCGGTGCAGCCATGGTGGACGGCGAGCTCCTCAAGAAACTACTCGACTCGGTGCCTGAGAAGTTTTTGCAGGTCATCGCAGCGATCGAGCAGTTCTCCGACTTGGACACCATGCTGTTCGATGAGGCGATTGGGCACCTTAAAGCGTACGAGGAAAGGATCCGCAAGCACGATGACAAACATGAAGAGCAGCTGCTTCTCGCCTCCAACAACTCAAGTGGTGGTGGCTGCAAGAAGTTTGACAAGGCCAAGACGATGTGCTACAGGTGTCAAGAATTGGGGCACTTTGCATATGAGTGTCCGGAGAAGAAGAAGAAACGGAGGAGGCGTTGCTTGCCAGGGCAGACGCCGACAATGAAGCAGCCTTGCTGTGAGTTATGCCAAGATTAGGGGGAAAATGTTAGAGTTAATCTTGTCATTAGTTCATATGCATGTTTATTCCTGTTTGCATGTAGCAAATAAGTGTGTTTAGTCCTTTGCATTTAGCAGTAGTGACGCTGGTAGATCAAGATGGCTTGCATGAGTGAAACGTGCAGGTCGCCAAGTTGATCCAGGGTGCATGTCCGGCGAGATGCTGGCCGTGTGAAGCGGCATGTTCATGCGCGTAGCTGTCAAGGGTGGTGAAGGGCTCCAGTCTAAGTCATGCCACAAAGTGATTTCTTGGCAGGTGGATTGCATGGCCATCTGAACGTTGTGCGTGCAGGATCGGAGGTGTAGCGTGAGACTCGCACTCCATGCATGGCCTTAATCAGATAAGCCGTGTGATTAGTGCCTAGAGAATACGACAGGTAGGAGTGCGGCGTCGACCAAAGAAGCTTGCTTGCTTGTGTTCATGTGTGCGCGTCCACCTGAAAGCGTGAGTGTTTGAGATAAACACTCGCCAAGTGCGGAGTGATTCCAACACGATCGCACTTGCAGATGTTTATCAGCCTGGGTTTACTTCTCAGCTACGTGTCCAACTACGCCTTCGCCGGCTTGCCGCTGCACGTCGGCTGGCGAGCCATGTACGCCGCCGGCGTGCTCCCGCCGGTGCTGCTAGCGCTGGGCGTGCTCGCGATGCCGGAGTCGCCGCGGTGGCTGGCGATGCGCGGGCGCCACGACGACGCGCGCGCGGTGTTGGTGCGCACCTCGGACACCCCGGCCGAAGCCGAAGCCCGCCTGGAGGAGATCAAGCAGGCCGTCAAGGCGGCGACGGCGCAGGCCAGCAGCGACGAAGGCGCCGGCGCCAACGTCTGGACGGAGCTGCTGGTCCGGCCCTCGGCGAGCGTGCGCCGCATCCTCGTCTGCGTCGTCGGGGTGCACTTCTTCCAGCAGGCGTCCGGCATCGACGCCATCGTGCTGTACAGCCCGCTGGTGTTCCGCCGTGCCGGGATGTCGTCGACCAACGCCGTCCTCGGCGCCACCGTGGCGGTCGGGGTCGTCAAGATGTGCTTCGTCCTCGTGGCCACGCTCTTCTCCGACCGCCTCGGCCGGCGGCCGCTGCTCCTCGCGGGCTCGGCCGGCGCCGCCGCGTCGATGGCGTCGCTGGGGGTCACGCTCTGCTGCGTCGGCGCGGCGTCGGCCGCGAGCGTGGCTGCCAGCGTCGTGTCCGTGCTGGCGTTCATGGCGGCGTTCTTGGTTGGGTTTGGGCTGGCGAGCACGTACAGCGCCGAGATCTTGCCGCTGCGGCTGCGCGCGCAGGGCGCCAGCCTCGGCATGGCGGTGAACCGGCTGACGTGCGCGGTCGTGAGCATGACGTTCATCTCGCTCGCGGACGCCATCACCATGCCAGGGTGCTTCTTCCTGTACGCCGGGGTGGCGGCCGCGGCGTGCGCGTTCGTGTATGTAAGGATGCCGGAGACCAGGGGCGGAGCCTCGAGGACATGGACGCGCTCTTCGTCAAGTAAAACTGGGTTCATTTTGATTCCATAAACTGGGTTTTGTTTTTTTCATGTTACTTTAACCAGACACAGCGATCGGCAAATTTGTCGATTCAACTGCCGGAGTTTCAACCGATGAACCGAAAAATCTGTTTGGAGTAATGGAGTCCAGTTTAGTTTGGTCTCAGTCTTGAGTCTGGTTAACATTGTCGAAATAAGTAGATGAGACCCCGCGCGCTGGACGATAATATTTTTTAAGGAGTTTTGCTATCACCTGTCTGCGCTAGGATTCGACGGATTGGACTGCGCACAGAGTAGACACCATGCAGCATCAGAATTGACTGATTGAAATACACACGCAAACTGAATTGTTAGGGACGTTTTATTTTACAAAGTTTATATTCATTAAACCGTATATCCGATTTAAGATACGTCTTCACATTTATAATCTTTACAATTTTATCAACACGATAAGATCAATATTGATTATATTTTGATGTTAAATTTTGTGTCATAGTAAAAATGCTTACATTAAAACCTAGAAATGCCTGGTCGGCTTAATTAAATGTCCTTGAACAATTTACCAAAATTGATATCTGGATTGAATTTAATGAGATGAAGTATTGATATTTATAATGCATGGAAATGAATTTATGAGCACAAATAATATTGATAGACGGATGGTTTTTTCAGTATTATTTTTCTATAAGCACTTTTATTAAACTAATAAAGCATTTTTTACGAAATTGTTTAGAAGTTTTACATTAACATGTAGGCAATTTTGTTTTTTAAAAAACATTGTCGAAACATATACAAGTAAGATCTTGTTTTGAAGATCTCGTTGAGAAAAACACAACTGTGCAATCAGTTTTTTATTTGAATTTTCGGTTCATGAACATCAGCTTTTTAAACATTTTAAAACTATGTTATTAATTGTCCGATGCCATCCTAGTTCTGCATGCATGCGCACGTCAGCGTCTCCCACACAAAACACGAAACGTATGCTGTTGTACATCTTTCTACACAGTGCTTTACGTTTCCTATATCAGATTCAAATGAACGGTGATGGGAGGTGCGCGCGCCGACGGCCACAATCCTGCGCGGTCGGAGAGTAGCATTTAGGATTTTTTTTAAAGACGTTATTTTTTTAGAAACACAATACAAACGGCTCACAGACTCACTCCTATGAGCACCTTCGAAAGACTGGGTCGGCATATCTTGATATTGACGAAGTCACCACGGATATCTCGCTATCGACGGGAACATTGCCTAACACTTAATAATAAACAAAGCTGTTAAGTCCTGGAATGAATAATTCGCTCACAGTGCGAATCGAACCCAGAACCTCAGGTGTTACTCAAGCTGCTGCAACCACTAGGCTATCCTTTGACTTAAAAACTTTATACTTGATAACTTATTATCTATTCATCGTGGTTGATTATTGAATGATTGAATATACTCGCTTGTCTAATAGCTTGCATACAAAGTTCTAGTAGTCACAGAAAATTGATTAAAGACATTAATAGAGGGTCTTAGTGGATGCTGATGTGGATACCTTACATGTTGAGAGAAATACATTAAATGAGACATAGACCTCAGGTGTTGCTCAAGCTGCTGCAACCACTGGATTACCCTTTGGCTTAAAGACATTATACTTGATAGCTTATAACATATTCATCGTGGTCGATAGATATCGATTATTGAATGATTGCACATACTCAATTGTCTAATAGCTTGCATGCAAGAGTTCTATTAGCCACAGAAAATCGATTAAAGACATTAATAGAGGGTCTTAATGGATGCTGATGTGGATACCTTGCATGTTGAGAAAAATATATTAAATGAGACATAATGGTCTTTGTTTATATAGTTTATATAGATGGAGTCCCTCCTCCGCCCTCTCTACAAATCTACTACTCCCTCCGTATTTAAATATAAATCACGAATGATTTTTTTTAACTTCAATCGCTCATTTTATTCAAAAAACTTATAATTTCTTATTTATTTATTGTGATTTATTTTATTATAGTATAGAGTTTGAGAATGATTTGTTTTCTTATATATTTACACAAACTTTTTGAGTATAAGACAAAGGATTGATGTTTTAGAAAAAAATCAACTGCGATTTATATTTAAATACAGAGGGAATATTGTGTAGACTTCAAATGTGAGGCTAGAAGGATAATAAATAAAATAAAGATGGTTAACTAAAATGAGCACCTCGTACTCGTTCTTCGATCCCTCCTTTCCTGTGACAAATAAGGACCTGTTCCAAGGAGCTAAATCAAAAAGACTAAAATCAGCGATTAAAATTTTAGTCACCTCTGTTTGGATCCAGTGACTAAAGTAAGGGCTAAAGGTTTTATTGCTGTGCAGAAAGACTAAAATGCTCCCTCCTTCTCCTTCTCCGCCCGTAGTCTGACGCCGCGCCACCTCCTCCCCTTCCTTCTCCTTCTCCGCCCGCTGCTCGACGCCGTTCGCAGCCGGCACGCTACCGTCGCCATTCACCGGTGAGGCCCCGGCCGACTACCTGTAGTCGAGTGGCATCAAGCGCGGCGGTGGGGGGTGCCGTCTTCTCCTGTCGCCCCACGCCCTCCCGTCCTCTTCCCCTTCGGTTGTCGCGCGCCCGCCTGTCCTCTACCCCTCCAGTTGCCGCGCCCCCGCGAGGCGAGGCGGGGCCGGCGCGTGGCGAGGCGGCTGGCGTCAGCAAGAGTGCAGAGAGAGAAAGGGAAGAGAGAGGGTGGGGATCGGGGGCAGGGGAGGGAAAGGGGCTCTTTAGCCCCATTTTAGCTCCTTCTCGGGAGCTAATGGGCTAAAATTTTTGCTCCATTTTAGCCCTTCTTGTTTGGAACTTTAGCCCATAATAGGCTGAAATTTTAGTCAGTTTGCATGTTTGCCATAGATCCGAACAAGCCCTAAATAAAGAGGTGTTGCCAAACGAGTCGTTTCTAATGTGAAATCAACATAAAGTAAAGCGCTAGCCTTGAATATATAAAAAGGAGTTTTATGTGGTGGAGCATGATACCTGTAAAGTTGTTATACTTTTCTAGATCTTTTGTGTACTCGTAGTTCATTGTATGCTCTTGATTGAGCCTACTTTATAAAAATTTAAATCCAAGAGCAAATGAGTATTTTATCCTATCCTATATCCTATATATCTACTGGCCACTATGTATTATTAACTACAATTCTCTCAATACGCATACTATCCACTCATAAGACTAATCCAATAGTCACCCAAATTAATTTCCACCGTGTCATTCTCAGATGTAACGCATGTCAAATTGAAGCACATCCACGTTACCTTTTTCCCATCGTATGATTATGTGGTCCAGGTCGTCAACCGGCCCCTATGTATTCTCTTGCACCCCCAATCCCGCATCATGTGTTAATTAATGGTGAATGGATGCAGTAACCGCGTCCCTCCGGTGCGCATGCAAAGCCATCGTTGAAGCGTCCCTTTGGGAGCGAGACATGCATGCAGCATGCAAGTACTTAGATCACTCACCCATGCGCCATGCATTTAGTCCTTTCGTGATGCGTCGTGGTGGTTTTAATCCAAGAGACGTCTCCTTGCATGCCCCTTCGCCCCTTCCTCTTCAACCCTTTCACCTTCCATTCCCATCCCTGAACTTCTATTAATACAGAAATGCAAAGCGAGAGCAGCGTTAGCATGGAGCTCTGAGCCCATGGAGGATGCTGCAGCCACGCGCATCGGTACACACCGCGATAGCGAGGACAGCGAAAGCAAGGACAGTGAGGAGAGGACGCATGCAACAACAAGCACGCCCGGTCAAGCAGGGCGGCCGGAAATAGCACACATGGCAGCTGTGAGCGTGGAGACTTGCAGTGGTAAGCGCGACAACCTATGTTGGCATGCGTGCGGTGGTTTGCTCGACGGTTCCCTGTATCGTCGAGTGCGCTAGCTGTGAGCATGGCCATGACTATAATTCTGCAGCAGCCCGTGCATGCCTTCTTCTCCCGAACGGAGTCCACGGTGACTACAAACATCGTGCATGCCTTCTTCGAGGGATTGGAGTAGGTAATTTAAGGATGTTCTCCATTACTCTACAAACAAATCGAATTCCACCTTGAGTTGAGGATCGATCCTAATACGAAGAGCAAGCATGTATTTGATTTAATTTTTGCATATAGTCTTGGGCATGTACATCGCTATGTGTCTGTCCAGGTTGCTGATGTGTGTATGGTTGATGGTTCTGTCAGTACGGGACCTGAGAGCATACAATTATTGGTGCGGGATTTCCACATCCTATGAAGGCTGGGCTGTTTGGACAATGGCGACTGAGGGACCGATCGTATTCTACAGCGGGATGGAAGCGGTGGATCTAAAAACAGTGTTGAAGTGTGTCATGAGATTTAACGATGGCGTTGTCCTCTGTAGAGGATTTGGCCATGGTAGCATGAGCAACTAAGGAGGTCTTGCGGCATTGAGCACAGAAGGCGAGGGAATGGTCATCTAGCAGATACAACTTGAAAAATATTGCTTCTGTATATGTTCATTCATAGTTTTACGGGAAAAAAATTGGAATTTCTCGCTCCCAAACAAATACCTTACAAATGTGCATCGCAATTCACAAGTCAGAATATATTTTTATGGCAACATCATGCCTTGTGTGACCCCGCCACCTTACCACACCACAAAGTCACTTATAACTGGATAGAGGAAGCTTCCATTTGCATGCACTTTACCAAAATAATATGTAATATTTTGGGTGACATACCGGCCACCAATGGAGCTGGGCCTGCTTTCTATATTTGTGCAGGACTTGGGAAAGGAGTCCAATAAATAATGAATAGAGAAACGACTTAGTTGTTAGTATTTGTGTTTAGACTTGGGTGAGGGGTCCCCATAAAAAAATGGAGAAACAAGGCATTGCACTACCGACTTGCTGGAACTTGCTACAAATGTTTCTACAAGCATTGCACAACCGACATGCTACACAGCTCATAGGCGGCAAACGTAAGAACTTGCGATGTAATTCTATGAACTTGCTACTGATTTCTACGAACTTGCCATAATCTTTCTTTTGATCTGTGGAACCTGGAAGCTAGGGGAAGCGACGCGGTCGTCAAAGGACGGCGGCACGGTCATCGGAGGGGGGTACTGTAGCAAAGCAGGGAGGCGTGCGGCGGGGGAGGGGACAAAGGCACGCGCGGCCAGTGGGGGGGAGGCGCAGCAGCAGTGGGGGAGGGAGGTGCGGCAGCGGGGGTTCGGCCGCTATCGGGGTGGCGGGCCGAGTAAGGGGGGTCGCGGGATAAACCCCTCCCAAATAAAACTCCTACTAGGAAAAAAATTTGGTTTGGAAACTTTCCTATTTACTCATGTAGTTCTTTTAGCTTATCGCGTGTATAAATATGGGTGACCTGCCGGCCACCAATTCGATGCGGGATATCCTAACCATCCTGGATACCTAGCTCTATACAAAGGTGAAAGATATCACATGCCCGGATGGTATAGAAGTATGGATCTGAAAAATCCAAGGGAAAAGTTCAATCGGGTTCATTCATCCATCCAAAATCTTATTGAACGATGTTTTGGAGTAGTAAAGATGAAGTGGCAAATCCTGTACAACCCGCCACCATTCTCCATGACCAAGTAGAAGAATATTGTTGCTGCTACTATGGTCGTCAACAATTTCATCCAAGAGCATAAGACAGAGGACTTGGACTTTGCTCGGTTCGACTGTGATTCTGATTATGTTCCAACAACACCTGAAAGGTATAACAACTTCGCCACGGGCTCTATGCCTAATGCACCAACTATGGATGTGTTTCGTGATAAGTTAGCCACCACTTTTGCTCTTGCTTGGAATTAGATTTTATGTTAACAAATATATGTAACATGTCACGTGTTATTGGACTTGTTAGCATTGTAATCATCGAACACCATTATCAATGAATAATCGTGCACAAAAGCATTACGTCCATGCACAGTACGTCAAAGAACAGACCATGCACGTGACGTCCAGTGCTGCATGCACGAGCAGCCCAACCTCCACGGCAGCCCATTAATCTGTTAGGGGTATTTCAAGCAACTCATATAAAACCAATGTATTATTGAAACTAGAGTTCCTTTGCGAGCCAAACGCTCTTCCCACCTACTCCAACTCTAGAGTGAAGCTGCTCTACCGTGGAGTTGTGGAAGTGGAATTAAAAAGATGGAGTGGACCTCCACCAAACAGGCCATATATTTGTGCAGGACTTGGGAAAGGAGTCCCATAAATAATGAATAGAGAAACGACGACCTAGTTGCTAGTATTTGCTTTTAGACTTGGGTGAGGGGTCCCTATAAACAAATGGAGAAACAACCGCATAAATGGAGGTGCAAGCTAGCCTCCGTTCTTCAAACAAGGTAGCTGCTTTCTATATTTGCATGTGCAAGACTAAGACTTGGGAAAGAAGTCCCATAAATGAATAGAGAAACGACCTAGTTGCTATATTTGGCTTTAGACTTGGGTGAGGGGTCCCCATAAAAAAAATGTAGAAACAACCGTATAAATGGAGGTGCAAAGGTGGCCTCCGTTCTTCAAACAAGGTAGGTGCAAATTAATTCTCTAGTGTAAGCTATAGCTAGCAAGCTCCGATCCAACGCCAACAACAATGGAGGTGCTGGGCAGTGGCAGTGGCGATGGCGTGGCCCAGACTATTGTGGGCATGATCACGCAGGTGGTGGTGGAAGAGCTCCGGCAGATCAAAGGCGTGGGCGACAAGGTCGTCCACCTAAGGGACGAACTGGCCACCATGAACGCGCTCCTCCGCATGCTATCCGAGGCGGACGAGGTGTCCATCGACCACCTCGTCCGGGAGTGGATGAAGCAGGTGCGCGAGCTGGCCTACGACTCGGAAGACTTCGTCGACGACTTCAAGCTGCGCATCAACCGGAGAGCCGCCCCGCCAGTGGACGGCACGGCCCTCAGCCGCGCGAAGCACCTTCTCAGCTGCGGCAAGCTGAAGCTCGACGCGCTCGCCCTGCGCCGGGCCCTGGCAGCCAAGATCGAAGACCTTCACGCCCGCACCATCGCCGTCAGCGAACGCCGCGTCCGCTACGGTGTCGACCGCAAGGCGCTCCGCATCTCGGCCTCGGCCGCCTTCGCCCCTGCCTCGGGAACATCGGCCTCCGCGCAGCCTGTCAACGACCCTGTTGAGTTCATCGGCATGGACGACCAGGCTACCGATCTGGCCAGCAAGGTGAGCTCGAAAGGGCAGGACATGAAGATCAAGGCCTTCTCCATTGTCGGGTTCGGAGGGCTCGGGAAGACCACGCTGGCCGTGGAGGTGTCTCGGCGCCTGGAGGGGGAGTTCGAGCGCCAGGCCAATGTGTCGGTGTCCCAGGCGTTCGACGAGAATAAGGAGCTCAAGGGCCTGCTCCAGCGCATTCTCCTGGAGCTCGTCAAGCCCAGAACGAGCAACGCCAAAGGCATCAAGGAAGAGGAGTCCGTGCCTGACATCTATAAATTCAATATGGATCAGCTCACCAACGAGCTCAAGAACCGCCTCGAGGGCAAGAGGTTAGCATGCAGCATCGCTTCCATCCCCTCCTCCTCATGTACTGTACTACATTTTCATGGTTCTCTCTCACCTGGCCAGTTACTTTGCCACCCGATCCGGATCTTGAAAACGATTGGATTATTTATTGACTTCTAACTTTGTGCGAATAAATAAACAAACAAAAAACACTAAACAAAATCTGGCCTGTATATCACCAGATTGAAAACAATTAATCTGTTTAGACTTCAGATCCAGTTCAGTCATCAGATCCGTAATTGTATTTGTATGGCCGTCTTATTCGTTTTTGGCAAAGTAAAGTAATGTATTCTATACTTGCCACCGTCTTCTTTTATTTAGTGTAGGACAGTGGGTACTAGAACAATAGATATTTAGTTTGACTTACCGCCGGCATAAAACTCGAGGATTCAGAAAGTTATAAATATATGAAGTTAATGGTAATCATTTGGTAGCAGTTTCCACATATGGTTTGGAAACTAGGGATGTAGAAAGCTTTTTGATGAATAATTTGGAAGTTTTTCGTTTTATATAGAAAAAACTTTATTTATGTATGGCTTCAAAGGCAGCGAGGGAGAGAGTATGTACAAAGTTTTGGACATATGATTCAGAAGTTTCCGAACTAACAATACAAAAGGTTTTTTTATGTGTGATTAGAGCAGTTCAACCCGTGCATTGCACGGGCTAGCATAAAACATTAATATTATAAATTTATATATAAATTTGAAACCGCAACTAACCAAATATCAATCATTAGTATATCATATATATTCATAATTTAATAGAACATCTATATATATACATAACTTTTTATCTTATTAATCTATAATAGACTTTATACCTGATTAATATTTATATTTTATAATGACATAGTGGCAATTTAAATACAAATTTAGGGTATATTTGAAACTATCTTTCACTATAACACAATATGTAATTTATATATGTAGATTATGAGATATCTTTGATTCATTTTTTATACACTTATACACTTTAATTCATTTATCATAATAGCATGGTGGGTAATTTACATTTAAATTTTGGAATTAATTTAATTCACCTTTCATAATGACATGTTGGGTAATTTATATGCAAATTTATGGGTTATCTTAATAGTTTTTCATAATAGTATGGTGGGTGATTTATATGAAAATTTAGGGAGGTTATTTTAATGGTCTTAGATGAATGTTTTTACCAGTGTTATCCTAAACGCTAAATGGTAAACAGTCAGTCACCCCTCGTTTAGCGTTTAAATGGCGTTTACATGGAATTAAACGTTCTAAACGGTTTTGTACTTTTGCATCAAAATATACATATTCATGCCCAAAGATAAAAATATAGTATAGTAAGTATACTCATTTATGCATATAAAAAATAAATATACATATTTATACATGTAGTAAATCAAATTTGCATATTTATGTATGCATGAAATAATGTATACCATATTTGTGAATGAAAAAATTCAAGTGAATTTGGCTGTATTCACCTAAACAATTGATTAAACGGTTGTTTAGCCCATTTATAACTCCGTTCCGTTTAGACCGTTTAGGCAGTTTAATACCTTTTTTTTACCGTTTAAATGCTCAACCGTTTAATAGACCGTTTATAACCTAAACAACATAGTATGGTCCCGTTTACCGTTAGTTGATGGACATGACACGTCTTGGTTGTTTCTCATGGATACGTGTAGATATATTCTATTTGGATATATGATTGGTAGCATGGATGGATTGGGACGTACGATTCGTATGAAGGATATATGGATTGGGACGTTATTTTTTCATATAATGGCGTAATGAGGTAATTCTCATGCAACAATAGAGGGTGTCGGAGCGGACGTGCTCCTGGTCGGGTGGCGGAATGCACCCGGCCGAGATCCTAAGTACTAAGAGTAGCTAGGGGGAGCGATCGTTGTTAGCTAGGTTGGTGGTGGCACGATGGTGACGAGAGGATTTAGAGTGGTTTGGGCCGCCGGAGCGTAATACCCTACGTCCACTGTGGGTGTGTTCTTGTATTCCTGTCTGTAGGAGAGGACAGTGAGGGTTGTGTGCTTGTGCTTTTCGGGTTTTTAGAGGAGTCCCTTAGCCTCTCTGGGTCCCCCCTCTGTGTTGCGTATGCCTCCCCTTTTATAGCCCAAGGGGGGCATGTACATGGTGGCCGGGCCCCGACAGGTGGTCCCGGCCCATTTCCTCTGTGCTACAGTTGTATCCTGTGCCTGATGTCCAACGCTCCCATGCTTCGCGCCTATACCGCCGTCGTGACCTGGTATGGCCTGGAGATCCGCCATATCGTCCTTCCTTACGCCGCCCTGTCCCATCGGCTGCTGAACCCGCTGAGGGGCTTCAGAGGCCGAGGGGCAGGCGATGCGCACGCGTGACAGGACAGGGCGCTCGTAGTAGCGTTGTGGCGCCGCTACCTAGTATTTAGGCTGAGCGCGGTCGCCGCGCGTGGCGCGGCTCATGATGTGTACAGCGTACTTGTTTACTCAATATAGACCCCAGTGTTGCTGGGGAAATCAACTGTAGTGCCCTGTTATCGCCGCCGCGCCTTGGTAAGGCGCGCCCCTTTGCTTCGCCGCCGCCGCCTGCCTGCGGCGGTGCCAGCGGCGATGGGGGCACGCCCGTCTGACAGCGGTGGCGTCGGCGGGCATCGGGGGCACGCCCGTCTGACACTCGTGGTGTCAGCAGCATCGGGGCGTGCCAACCTGACAGCGGCGGTGTCAGCGGCATCGGGCACGCCCACCTGCCCGCAATAAATGCGGCAGGTGGGCGAGGCGCCCGCCTGAAGGCCCCGCCACGCGCCCTGTGGGCCCGTGGCAACGCGAGACCTCCCCGTGCCCTGTGGGCACGTGGCGGCCCCGGACCACCGAGGGTGCTGGCTCCGGACCTCCTCGTGCTCTGCGGGCACGTGGCGCCCCCGGACCACCGAGGGCGCTGGCTCCGGACCTCCACGTGCTCTGCGGGCACGTGGCGGCCCCGGACCACCGAGGGCGCCGGCTCCGGACCTCCCCGTGCTCTGTGGGCACGTGGCGGCCCCAGACCACCGAGGGCGCCGGCTCCGGACCTCCCCGTGCTCTGTGGGCACGAGGCGGCCCCGGACCACCGAAGGTACGGGCTCCGGACCGAGAGGTCCGGACCTCTCCTCGCGTGGCTGGGGGAGGCTCGGTCCTCGAAGGAGGTCCGAGGCCTACCCTGTGGGCCGGGTGCGTGGCCCAGCTTTTCCAAGGAGTAGGCCGGGCCCATCTGTACGCGGCCTTAGGCCCTCCTTGTACTGCAGTAGTTACCTCCCTTAGTGATCTTCGTCTAGTGTAAGCGGGTACCCGGTTAGCTGGGTACCGACAGAGGGCTACTTTAATTCATCATTAGACATGGTGGGTAATTTTTTAAGAAATAGAATAGATCCAATGGATATTGTTGTTAGAGGCAAATTGATAGGCGGACTGATGTTTCTGATTTTTGTGCTTTGGAAGTAGTGCTTCTTTTGGAACCTTCAATTTCAAAATTATCTTTCATAATAACACAATATGTAATTTATATATGTAAAGTATGAGATATCATTGATTCATTTTCTATATACTTTAATTCATTTTCATAATAGCATGGTGGGTGATTTACATTTAAATTTTGGAATTAATTTAATTTATCTTTCATAATGACATGTTGGGTAATTTATATGAAAATTTATGAGATTATTTTAATAGTTTTTCATAATAGTATGATGGGTAATTTATATAAAAATTTAGGGTGTAATTTTAATGGTCTTTCGTAATGGCATAATCAATAATTTATATAGACATATAGGGGTTACGCTAATGGTCTTTTATAATGGCATTTTAGGTAATTTTTTAGAAAATATAATAGATCTAATGGCTAGTATTACTTGATAGATGGTCAGATGTTTCTGATTTTTGTGGAAATTTCTAAGGCTTATCTATTGTTGTAGCATCCTTCGCAATCCGCTCTTCTTTTATAATCTCTAATTAGTAATAGTAAGATAAGATGAACCAATGTAATCTTTTTTTTATCGTCATTCAGACACAATTATGTAACTTCACTTTGCAACTAGAATAATTCATCTTTCTAACTATTGCGGTACACACATGCTATTGATCAGGTACCTTGTTGTGATTGACGATGTATGGACCATCGCAGCGTGGAACGCTATTCGCTGCAGGCTCCCTGAGAATGGCTGCGGTAGCAGAATAATTGTGACCACCCGGATAGATACAGTGGCCAAAGCTTGCAGCCCAGCGAGCATTTGGCTAGAGACCATCCACCATATCAAGCCTCTGAAAGCACAGGACTCTAAGAAGCTATTCATGAATAGAGTCTTTGGTAAAAGCAACGAATGTCCAGAGCAGTTGGAACCCCCCATGAAAACTATATTAGACAAGTGTGGTGGGTTGCCACTGGCCATTGTCAACATCGCCAGCCTTTTGGCGAGCTACAGCTCGGCAAACAGTAGGGACATGTGGGACAGAGTTTGCAAATCAATTGGCTCCCAGATGGACAGCAACCCTACACTGGAAGGAATGAAGCAGATCATTACACAGCTACAGCCACCTGCCTTATCATCTCAAGGGTTGTATGTTGTATCTTAGCATTTTCCCAGAGGACTATGTGATTGACAAGGAAAGGCTGTTATTCAGATGGATTGCTGAAGGATTGGTCACGGAGAAGCGGGGACTAACCATGCTGGCCGCCTATCAATCCATGGCGATGATAAGGGTCCTGCTGAGGTTGCAAAGGAAGGATCTGTGTCCAATGGCAATGAGACAGTGATAGATCAACCTCGCATACGGCAAGGTGTCGAGGCAATGAACCTAGAGCATGTCCGGTCACTAAGCATGTTTCAGCCTAATGGCCACAACCTGCTCAGTCGACTAGACAAGTTCCCCCTTCTAAGGGTGCTGGATCTGGAGGCCTGTAATAAGGCAGTGGAGAACAGGCACATGGATATCATCTGCCGGCTGTTCCTACTCAAGTTCCTAAGCTTGAAGGGAACGGATATCACCGAGGTGCCAAGCGAAATCGGAGGTCTGGAGCACCTGCAGATGCTGAATTTGGATGATACACTCCTAACTGAGCTCCCTGACACGGTGACGAATCTAGAGAAGCTAGAATGCCTGTACATGTCCAACAGGGTGCTGTGGGATGCTGTCTGGAGCCTCCCCAAGGGCCTGAAGAGAATGAAGGCCCTTGGTGTGGTGTACAAGGCAGATCTTGACAGTGCTGAGGTTGCTGAGGAGATCTATGAGCTATCGCAACTGCTTGAGATCACTATCCTTTTGTGTAACACCTCAGCCATCCACACAGCTAGGCATTACCAAAAACAACACACCATGCAAACTAAGTCGAGAAATTAAAGGAAATTTCGACAGAGTTTTCCCTGTAAAGTGGTTATCCAGAACAAACTCAAACAGATAACAAGATACCATTAAGTCACTAGACATCACAGCCCAAGCCCAAGCGTAATTAGCTAACCAACCGTGCCATAAACCATCTCGACACAGTCAAAATAAATGATGTTAACCACTACTAATCCAAAATTATGCTACTATGAATGGAATCAAAATAATTTTCTGTATGGGTGCTCCAAAGTGTGAACTACTTCCAGTGCCCATGCATGCCACAATCAACCGGTACCTAAAACCAAATAAATACAAGGGGTGAGTAAAAATACTCAGCAAGTGCAATTCAGAACTAGAAACAAATCATGACATGAATCCAAAGAACGGCAATCAACTAGAATTTTGATAAGACTGTAGTTTCCATCTAAAGCGGACAATCTTGAAATTTCCTTTGCATTTACCGGTAAAGCCGAGCAAGTGGGGCCAGCACTTACTCATAGGAACATGGATGAAGATCCAAATTGCACAGCCGGATTCACCGGGACATGAATTGAATGTACAGAAATAACTTGGAACTTGAATCATGAATCATGAACATTTAGGAAATCAACAGAAAACACATGGAACAACCCAATAGCGATCAGGTCATCACACACGTTCATCATGCACTTGCCTTAACGACGACCCGAACTCAGTGCTATGCCCTCGGCGTCGGTACTGCCCACACCTGTGGAGCAAAGCTATACTCAGAAACTTGTCTACACTAGCAGAGGTCTAAATCATGAATACTACCTGAATTTCTAGACGACTCTAAAACAATTTCGTTCAGATAACTGAGTCCCTCACAGTTTTGACCATAACACGTGAACCATATATCCAAATGCTACAAATAAGCACATCTTGAACATCTACAGAAAATTCTCTACATCTTCTCTATCATGGACTTCGGCAAAAGCGAACTCTAACTGGGTCAAACAGGAACTATTAAGCTGCTGCGCAGAAACGCTCCCTATCCCCGGCAGCAGCACTGTTTTCGCAATTACTTCTAAACCGCTAACTGGATTCCAACGATACCAGCGGCATTGGAAAGGTATCAAGAAATCTACAACTTCTTTATGAACCAAGTTTCCAGATTATGCACCAATTATTCCCAGAAACTAAAACAAACTCGCTGCATTAGATTAATCTGACAACCTTAGATTTCCCCACTGTAACCTCCTATACAAATTATGTAGAGAGCATCTCGGGACTACTCAGAAATTACCCTTGAAAAGAAGATCACAGAGCTGCAGCAGATTCAGCAAAACCCCCAAATTAATTTCCCTTTTCTTTTCTCCTCCTTGCGTGCTCCTCCTCTCTGCTTCTCTCTGGTTTCTGTCTTTCTATTGGCTAGATAACAGCAGCAGCAGCAGCAGATTAGCACTTGCAGGTCCGCTGGAACAAATCAACCAGACCACGCAAGTAGCAGCAAACCTGATTAGCAGACCTGCAGATCAAATCCCCTATCCTCTCTGCGCCCTGGCTGCCTACCAGGCCAGCGCCCAGGTCAGGGACTGCCCCTGCCTCCGGCCAGCAGCTGCAGCAGATGAAGGTCGTGGTCGCAACCAGTTAGGCCGCACGGAGACGACGAGAGCAGCGAAGAACCGCAGAGAAGGATTGGAGGCGATGCCAGGACCACGGGTGGCGGCGCAAGGAGGACTCGGTTAGGGGTGACTGCGTATGGAGGAGGAAAGGGGAAAAAAAAAAGAAAAAGGAGTTCGGTCTGTTTAGAATACCCACGGCGCTAGGAATCTAACGGTCTAGATTTCGTGACTCTAGAAAAAAACTAATTAGGTATCCGAACAGAACACTTGAGCAGTCAAACGAAATCGCTTTGACGAGCTCTACGCGTCTACGACCTCTGATCATTCATGTGACATATGAATCGAAAAATCAATTTTGACTCATACTTAGTCAACGTCTCCTAATTAGACTAAATTTAATTATTTATTTTAGGGTATTACATTTTGAAATGCTCCGACGAGGAGGTGCTTGATAGGCTTGCAAGTGCCCTGGGAAACACACACGCACTTCGTTCCATCAACATTGTAGAGAACGGTGCTGGGACACTCAGGTTCCTGCTCAAGCAGCCTTCTCCACCACTGCTGCTACGGTACCTCAGAATTGCTGGGAAAATCTACGAACTACCTGAGTGGATCAAGTCTCTCTCGCACCTCACCCAGATAAACTTCTCTGACACTAGACTTCGCATAGATCAACTTCTTGGCACCATTTGTGAGTTGCCCAGCCTGGTAGACATCGTGCTGTGGAGAATAAGCTACACCGACAATGAGCTTGTAGCACGCCCTAGCTACCCGTTCCCGATGCTCAAGAAAATTAGCATTGTTTCTGACTATGATGAACACAAGGTTCTTAAGTTCGAGGAAGGGTCCATGGAAAAGCTTGAGATAGTCGAATATAGATTTGATAGCCGAGAGAAAAAGATTATCGGAATCAAGAACCTGAGAAACCTAAAGGCGGTGGTCTTGTGTGGTAATAAGGAAAACCCTGCATTGGCTAGGACAGTTGAAGAACTTGAGCTTGAGAACAAAAATCGCCCACAGGGGAAGAAGTTCAGTGTTACTTTGAAGGACTGAGATCAACTACAGCGGGCGTGTTGCTTCCGTATTTTCTAGGAATGTAAGTCGGCCGGTCAATGGGTCAGCTGCATGTTATTTTTCATGGGTTTTGCAAGAACCGTAAGAAAATGACTTGCCACTAAACCCACTAATTAACCGGCCTACTTTCATCCCTACTTTCTATATATATTTAATATTTAGTACGTGATTTTGCTTCTGTTTTCAATCTATCTTCCATAACAGTGGCTTCTCATTGCTTAATTTCTGGTTGTACGGGCTGATTCATTTAATAAAGGTTGCAAAGTATTTATTTAATGACTTATCGTATGTATAATCTGTGTCTCAACTTTGAATGTGTACATCTGAAATGAACACACATGTAGAGGGAGTGGAACTTGTTTAGCCGGAATACCACTTAAAACCGTTTGAGGTGCTAAGTTTAACTAGTTTTCAAAGTTGATGTGTCCGGTTTAGCCGGAATAATAGTTGGGGGCTAAAGTTGGACAAATGGATGAGTTGAGGGGTCAAAAGTGGACTTGTTCCTAATGCATATGATATGTGCAACTCATCTAAACATACCTTTTCCATTGATCGAAGATACATTGAATATTGAATTTGTGATAGACTAATGATCTATATATGGACTAATGTTAGCATTTATGAAGACAATCGAACGTGTGATTGCGTGGTGTAGCATTGAAATTTTCTTGATGCCTCTGGTAGTTCGGTGGAAATACATAAGCGTATACTTCCTCCAAGTCAGAATTAGTTGTTGTTTTAGAAAATATATAAGTCAAACTTTTAAAACTTTAACTACATATAACTTTTATACTATTTAGTCTTGAATATTAAAAGTCATATGTATAGATTTGTCTTAACAAGTACTTTAAAACTTTGACTACATATAACTTTTATACTATTTAGTCTGAATATTAAAAGTCATATGTATAGATTTGTCTTAACAAGTATTTTCATAAAAGTATAAATTTTTTAGAATATTTATTTATATTCTAATAAAAACATTGATCAAACTTATGTTTTGAAGACCGTGTCGATGTCCAAGACGACAACTATACCTATTATGTCTTCGAATTTTGTTTGCTTCCGTGGTAACGCATAGTATGTATGTGTTTCTCATGTACTTCTCAATTTTTTATAGAAACAAACTATTGGCTAATAGACAGAAGGTGTAAATGGATGTACAAAACACAATTAATGTACTGTAAACATAGTAGAGTTTAAAATAGAAGGTTGGATAGAAGGTGGCATAGAAGTTTTATTGACAATAATAACCTAACTCAATGCAGCAATTTATTGTTTATTTTTGTTCCTTGAGAGATAGTGGCATGCACAGTGAATCTATTTTATCACTACCTTTGTTGCCTTTGCTTCTTATGTAGATGTAGCTTCATAATATTGCTTTCTGTGCATCCTATACATCACAAGAAAACCGAAAGCCTATATAGGTGTTAGATATATGATCCTCACCATGGATGCCTTGCGCCCTCCCCACCTTATAAATTTATACATATCCACTTTTTATTATGAATTTATTGATAGATAATCTAAAATATGCTTTTAAATTGGTAGCATAATTAAAAATCTCTCTCATGAAAGATTAAAAAATGAATATATATCTAAATTACCAATATATTCTATTATGAGAAAAATTAAATAGCTAAAAACATATATATTTATAGCTTTATACCTTATTGATTTACCTAGCAATGTTTTAAAAAATTGTACCATAAGACTAATCTATGTGAGAGCACAAGTTGATGCCTAAGTTTTGATTTACAAGTGGCAAAACATAGCCACTCATCGAGTTAGTACAAGTGTGATGGAGGACACTCACTGTACCAGCTGGCGAAAGTAATATGACAAAATCAGCAGAGTCCAGTTTATGGAACAAAAATGGGGATCGATTCACCGTTCTTTTGTACGGAGGTACTCCTACTTATTATAGTATCATCATGGGGTCGCCGCCACTACTGGTGATGGTCGCTTGGCGAAGAGCACGTCCATGTCCTCGAGGCTCCGCCCCATCGTCTCCGGCATCCGGACGTACACGAACGCGCACGCGGCCGCCGCCACCCCGGCGTACAGGAAGAAGCACCCGGGCATGGTAATGGCGTCGGCGAGCGAGATGAACGTCATGCTCACCAGGCCACACGTCAACCAGTTCACCGCCATGCCGAGGCTAGCACCCTGCGCGGCGCAGCCGCAGCGGCAAGATCTCGGCGCTGTACGTGCTCGCCAGCCCAAACCCAACCGAGAACGCCGCCATGAATGCCATCTCGGACACGACGCTGACCGCCACGCTCGCGGCCGACGCCGCGCCGACGCAGCAGAGCGTGACCCCCAGTGACGCCATCGACGCGGCGGCGCCGGCCGAGCCCGCGAGGAGGAGCGGCCGCCGGCCGAGGCGGTCGGAGAAGAGCGTCGCCACGAGGACGAAGCACATCTTGACGACCCCGACCGCGACGGTGGCGCCGAGGACGGCCGTGGTGGACGCCATCCCGGCACGGCGGAACACCAGCGGGCTGTACAGCACGATGGCGTCGATGCCCGACGCCTACTGGAAGAAGTGCACCCCGACGACGCAGACGAGGATCCGGCGCACGCTCGCCGAGGGCCGGACGAGCAGCTCCGTCCAGACGCCGGCACCTTCGTCGCTGCTGGCCTGCGCCGCCGCCGCCGCCGCCGCCTTGACGGCGTGGTTGATCTCGTCTAGGCGGACGTCGGCTTCGGTTACGGTGTCCGAGGTGCGCACGAGCACCGCGCGCGCGTCGTCGTGGCGCCCGCGCATCGCCAGCCACCGCGGCGACTCCGGCATCGCCAGCACGCCCAGCGCTAACAGCACCGGGGGGAGCACGCCGGCGGCGTACATCACTCGCCAGCCGATGTGCAGCGGCAAGCCGGCGAAGGCGTAGTTGGACACGTAGCTGAGAAGCAAGCCGAGGCTGATAAACATCTGCACACTATCAATCGATGAGCTAATTAAGTTTTGGAAATCAGCAAGGATTTGAAGTTAGTTGGCGTCGTCGTGTGCATATATAGATACAACATACGTCAAGGAAGGACGAGAGGAAGCCGCGCATGGACGGCGGCGAAATCTCGGCGTTGTAGACGGAGCCACGGAGGTGACGACGATGGAGAAGCCAGAGCCGACGCTGGTGACGCAGCGCGCGGCCATGAACGTGGAGAAGCCGCCGCCCAGCGACATGGCGAGCGCGCCGGCCATGAGGAAGACGTTGGCGAGCACAAGGGTGCCGCCGCGGCCCAGCAGGTCGGCGGCCCACCCGGCGGCGAGGATGGACATGAGCATGAACACGTTGATGGAGCCCGCGAGTACCTCGATCTGCGCGTCCGAGAGCCCCAGGTCCTCCCGGATGAACAGCTGCGAGCCGCTCATCAGCGCGAGGTCTGCAGCCAAGAAAACGAACCAACGTCATGAAGGGTAGTAGATCGAGCGTATGAGACACGAATGAACCATTACCGATCACGTACTGTAGCCCATGAGGATGGTGGTCATGGAGGCGAGCGTGGCGCAGGCGAAGGCGTACATGTTCCGGCGCGGCTTGCCAGCCTTGGTGGCGGACGACGCCGCGAGCAGTGGCGCGGTGGCGTCATCGCCGGTAGCGGCGTCGTTGTGTGCCGTGTGCGCCATGGTACAAGGAACGGTGTTGAGTGGTGGATGACTCGATCGATCAGAGTGATCACAAGTTTATAGTTCAGAGTTGTTGTAGGCATATAGCTCGGAGGAGGTGCTGATGTTGTACTGAGCTCCAGATCGTAGATCGATTCTCATGCATGATTGATATAATGTCGAAAGCGAGATCTATCGATCTGGCCACGCATGAAGACGACGAGCAAGTAATCAGCCGGCACTGCTGCCTCAGTGAGATTCGATGCAAGACTAACCGAAGTGCTATATATAATTTGGTTGGGTCTTGTAGCTAGCTCATGGATAATACGACAAGCGATTGCCACCTAACACGACTGTACTGTACGTGTCCATAATCCATATATAGCGCCAAAATTGTGCACTTGTATTGGCCAAATAATCGAACTCTCAATTGGCAAGAAAAAAAAACTGGACTCTCTCGATTGTAACATGTCTCTTACATAATGAAAAGGCCTCACTTTTCCTGAACTTTTTGTTACGAAATTAAACATTTACCAATCTTTGCCATTGGTTCATTTTCTAACCTTGGTATAATATTGCATTTTAGTCGTTCTCATAGTGAAATCACTGCCTGCCCCTCTCCATTGAAATTCACACAGAATGTCTAAGAGCCACAAGGGACAAAATGGTTCTAGCCTTTCTCATGGGGAAATTTCACACAGAATGTCTAAGAGCCACGAAAGCACAGAATGCCTATAGGAAATTTCAATGTGTTTTTTTTTCTGCATGCCATTTTTGCTGGCGTATCTCAGCCTTTCAAGTTACCACAAAATTCGTGTGGCAAGTCTTGAGAGCCTACATTAAACCAAACCCACAGATGGAGGGCAGTAACACATCCAAAATGGCTCTAGGGACATAATTAATTATTCAAGAAAATTATATATATTAGTATGAACTTAATGTACGCTTGAATGGTAACTTTCCCGTGTCATGTTTCTAACCATTTCTGAACTAGGTGAAGCTTTCAAACTGATATCTACTGTCAACTATGCCAGCACAATGTTGAAACATGTTTACTTTTCCCTATTTCTATTGTAATAATGATAATTAATGCACACTGTTATGATAATGTCATCCCACACCGTGTCACAAATATATAAAGAATTGTTTCCTAAAGTTCCGCCAATTCATCCAACACCGTTACACGCACAACTATGTCCACACTATGCATGTCCTTTAACACGACTTTGCCGAAATTGACATCGGCCATGTCCCCACTCAGTCAAATGTGATGTACGCGTCAAAGAAAGACATATATACACCTCCTCTCATAAGCACACCCTCCACAACCCATCAAGCAAACAACCACCATCGTTTTTTAAGGTTTCTTGTCTCATTATTGCTACCACATAGCTTTAGTTTAAGCTCTCTTGCCCATCCCAAATGGAGGAGAAGACTGTAGTCCTCATCGTCGGTGCAGGCCCAGCAGGCCTTGCAACGGCAGCGTGCCTTACCCAACTCTCTATTCCTTATGTTATTGTCGAGCGTGAGGATTGTAGTGCCTCCCTTTGGCGCAACCGTGCCTACGACCGCCTCAAACTGCACCTTGCGAAGGAGTTTTGTGAGCTGCCATACATGTCATACCCTGCAGAGGCCCCAAACTACATCCCAAAGGATCAGTTCATCAGATACTTGGACAACTACATTGAGCGTTTCAATATCCGGCCAAAATACCATACTGAAGTCAAATCATGCACATATGACCAAGACAAACAGTGTTGGTTCACTTTGGCGCATGATATGGCAACATCCGTGGATGTTAGGTACACATCTAGGTTCCTTGTTGTGGCTAGTGGTGAGAACAGTGCAGAGAATATTCCGACAATCCATGGGCTTAATGGCTTTGCTGGAGAGACCATCCACTCATCAAGGTACAAATCAGGCACCGCTTACTCGAGGAAGAAAGTTCTAGTGGTTGGGTGCGGCAATTCTGGAATGGAGATCGCCTACGACCTTGCATCTCATGGTGCCAATACAACTATTGTAGTTCGCAGCCCGGTATGTGTTTTGTTCCTCTTGCATTTTAATAAAACTCACATGCAACTTTAGTTTCATTGTTTGAATTTGAGGTAATGAGCATTCACAATCTAAGAGCTCGGCTATGTCATAAATCTCCCAAAATAAAGAGATACATACTCCTAAACGTGAGATAGTGTGGGGTGACGCTTTTGGAAAGACCAATGATCTATACATATGAACACACTTGTGCTCTTATAAAATTGTATGTCTGACCTATTATGTGCTTGCAGGTGCATGTAGTGACAAAAGAGATAATACGGTGTGGTATGACATTGGTCCAATATATGCCCATGAACACTGTCGATGACCTTCTCGTGAGAATGTCAAATTCCGTGTTTGGAGACCTGTCAAGGCATGGCATTGTGAGACCAGAAATAGGACCTCTTCTCCTTAAGGCAAAAAACCGGTCGCTCCGCCGTGATTGATGTTGGGACCATTGGTTTAATTAAGAAAGGCACTATCAAAGTGAGCATATTCCCTCTATGGGAAAATTATATAATAAAGTTTTTTCATCACTTTTTGAAATTCGATTATATATCTTTGTAGGTTGTTGGAAACATCTCCACAATCATGGGCAACATAGTTGAATTTGATGGTAGGAAGGCTAGCACTTTCGATGCCATTGTGTTTGCAACCGGATATAAGAGCACTGCGAATACGTGGCTCAAGGTAGAGAGAGACATTATAACATTTGGTCTTCCCATGTCTCTATATCGATTCATACACTTTCTGCGTCTTTTGGTTTGCGTCTAATGTACGTATAAATTTATATAATTTGTGATTTTCAGAATGGTGAAAGCATGTTGAATGGTGATGGCCTGCCTAAGAAAGAATTCCCAAATCATTGGAAGGGTGCGAATGGGCTTTACTGTGCTGGTTTGGCAAAGAGAGGACTTGCTGGTATTGCCATGGATTCTAGGAATATTGCAAATGACATCTTGTCTAGCTTGCATTGATCATAGACTTATACATCGAGAAGCCTTTAGCTGTATTAAAGTATAGAGAATGCTATCTGTCCATAATATTGTGTTATACATATATATCCTATTGATCTTCATCTCGCCAAAAGTTTTTATTTCATTTAATAATATATACCCCTTCCATATTTAAATATAAGTTATGGTTGATTATTTTTCAAAACTTTAATCATTCTTCTTATTCAAAAAATTTATATAAACACACAACAAAACAAGTCATGCTCAAACTCCATGCTATGATAAAACAAATCACAATAAAATAAATAATAACTCATACATTTTTTGAATAAAACGAACGATTAAAGTTTTGGGAAAAAAAATCAACGCGACTTATATTTAAATATAGAGGGAGTAGTTTGGAACAAAAATAGTTCCCATGAGTATTTTGTATCATATATTTATCAAGGAATTCTTCTACGTTGCTACATTGCTATATCGCATAATTATTGTGGATCTATATTGTTCGTATACGGCGCTAAACATTTATCAGAGATCACCCACATGCCAAATAAATACGTTGGAGAATGGTTCGTGATGTGATTACTGATTAGATGATGAAAGAGTAGCAGACGGTCTGTGTGTGTGTGCCGTTCTAGCTAGGGAGTGGAAAAGCAGCGACGGAGGCTTGCTCGTAGTTCCCAGCAGAACAGACAACCTACGGTTGCAAGCGGGGGGGGGGGGGGGGGGCGCCTTTGTGGTTTGAGCAAAATTTAAATTTATCTTTCATATTTTTGGATTTAATAAAACCGGAATACATAGAAAACTAGACCGAAATAAACTTTCCTTACAAGAACGGAAACTGATAGTTTTTCCGAATTTTGGCGGTTCCTGGTCGAGAAATTTGCCTGTCCCCAACTGCCGCTTATCCACGACTTGTACCAAACGTTTATAAAAAAGAAAAGAAAAGAGATGTTTTCAGAGACAAACACGAACACCGCCGACAGACATCCCAATCAACAAACCTAACATCCCAATGGCCCAACCAACCTCCCTCTCCATGGCCTCCGCCTTCTTGCCGCTCACGTCGCGCCCCTCACTCCACGCTCCCATCGCGCCCTCCAACTGTGAATGAAATTATAGAAAAGGGAACAAACGGACAGAAAATGGGCAGATAGAAAAGCCCAATCGCATCTGGACAACTCTCCGCGCGCCCAGGCCGAAATCGCGCAAACGGTTCGATTGATCCTGGAGTTTTTTTTTATATTTTTTAAAATCTTTTTTTACAAAAATATATCATGGTTGACATCTTGCAAAAATATACCTTCGACGCTCGGGCGTTGGGCGCCAGGGACCTAGAGCTCGGAGGCTGGGCGCCACGTCCCTGGCCCACGGAACCGGGGGCACCTGGCGCCCGGAGGCCAGGCTTTAGTTCTGTGCATCACTCCACGATTACCGCAGCCTCTACAAGCGTGGCCGCAAGCGCCCGAGAGGTACAGTACATCTATGGTTCATCTGTAATCCCACAGTCTTATACATGCACGTTTTTTTTACTGTCTTGGAGACTTGAACATGGCAGTATAAAATTTACCTTGCACGTTTTTACTACGTTTCATTACCTAGTGGTTTTACTTTTATCGTGCACGAAAATTTTGTAGCTTGTCGTCGCAGTAGCACGTCTATGTTATTTGGGCCATAGGCAGACCCACATGTAGGCAAGTCTGCCTGGGCTCCTCTGCCAGAACAAAAAAGCTATGTTTACATGTACAGACAACAAAACGGCTTGGAGCACTGGACAATTCGCGTGAAACGGCAACAGTTATCCAGAGTCAACTAAATAATGCAATCCATGTGAAGCAACAACGGTTTATCCAGAGGCTCAACTAAATTTAGTAAATGTAGTAGCCACTAACTGAGTTTAATCCTACATCCTATGTGATACAGCAAATCTCTTGTTAGTATGCCTCTGAATTTTAAGAACAAGTTAGGATAAATGGTCCAATACAATCTATTAATCTGATATGTTTGATGCAAAATTCTCGGACACAGTGTTTTAAAATAATTGTCTTTTTTTTTTTCTTATGTTAAGAGACAATATGTTTTTCTAAGTGTTAGGTCCGTCTAGACTCTTAAAAAATTTTAGATCCGATTCTCATGATTAGAGGTGAAATCATGAGAGTACTAAATGCTAGCTCTGTTAGGTTGCTGTAGTCCTACGTATTGGTTACTGAAAGTCTGAGACATAGACAGAACCGGCTGGCCCTGGGTCTCTGGGCGCCAGGTGCCCACCCTACCGCCCCAGCGCGCTCGGTTCCGTCGGCCAGGGACCTGGCGCCCGGCCTCCGGACTCCAGGTCCCGGAGGTATATTTTTGCAAAATATGCCAACCATAGTATATTTTTGTAAAAAATGATTTTAAAAAATACAAAAATAAAAAAAATGCATTGATCCTGGGCTGGCAGCCCGGCTCGCCCCCTCACTAGAGCCCAACTCGATCGCCGGAACCGCCACGAGCTCCCACGCGCCAGAGAGCAGCCGGGGAGATCCTTCGACTTGAGCATAGAGCGCGCCATGCCGACGACACTCTGGTTTCGCCGCTCGACCACCCCGTTCTGCTGAGGCGAGTATGGGGCGGTGAGCTGGCGCTGGACACCACGCTTGGCGCAGAATTCTCCAAACTTGACAGAGGTGAACTCCCCCCCTCGATCAGTCCGCAGCACTTTGAGCTTGCGCCCGGACTCAACCTCCACAGCTGCCTGGAAGTTCTTTATGGCCGCCGGTGCCTGGTCCTTGCTTGAAAGGAGACGAAGCCACATATAGCGGCTCATATGATCAACCAACAGCAGAAAGTACTGGTTACCACTCGGGGTTGCAGGTGTGATTGGGCCGCAAAGGTCGCCGTGGACGAGGTCCAGGGGATGTCCCGCTCGATGGCGAGCTTGCGCTGGGAACGGACTGCGTCGCTGCTTGCCGACGAGGCAGCCGTTGCACACTTGGTTGATGTGCTCCAGCTTCGGTAGACCCCGGACCAGCCCCTCCCGGGCCAGTTTGCGCAGGTTGTCGAAGCCGAGGTGTCCATACCGCCCATGCCACAGCCAGGCGGCCTCTGTGCTCCGTGCGACGAGACACACCGGTTGGCCGATGTGTGCCTCCAAGACGTAGAGGCATGACTCTGTTCGTGGCACCCGCGCGAGTAGCTTTCCCAGCGTGTCGTAGATGCGGAGGAAGCCGGAGCCGATGTCAATGCGGTGGCCGGAGCGCTCCAGTTGGCCGAGGCTGATGATGTTGGCCTTGAGGCGGGGAATGTAGTAGACGCCGGTCATGGCGCGGTGCTCGCCGTTCTTGCAGGCGAAGACGAACGGTGCCACGACCTTCGATTTCGACGACGGAGCCATCGCCGAACTTGACGGAGCCGCAGACGCCAGTGTCGAGCTCGGAGAAGGCAGCCCTTGCGCCAGTCATATGGTTGGTGGCGCCGGTGTCCAGCACCCATCGTCGGGGATTGCGCTCCTGCTTGGGTCCTAGCTGGGCGAACACCTTGGCCTCCACGAACTCGACGACGGAGCGGGTGGTGGGTGGCGGCGCCTGCTGGACAGGGGAATTAGGGACAGCAGCGGAGGGGTTACCATATGCCATCATCAGCATGGGCTCCTCCTCCTCGCCTTCGACGGCGTGAGCCTGGGCCGCCTGTTTTTTGGGCTTGCTCTTGCAGTCCTTGGCCCAGTGCCCCTTTTTCCCATAGTTGAGGCAGGCATTGTCGGGTTTGGGCCCGCCAGTGCCGCGTCCGTTGCCTGCTTTGTTGCCACCGCCGCCGCGGCCGCGCCGGGGCTTGCCGCGCTTCTTGTCGTTGCTGTTGCCGCCGCTAGAGCCCGACACGCCGCTGCTGTCCCGGCTCTGGAGCTTCAGCTTGGCCATCCAGTCCTCTGCTGCCATGAGCAGGCGGCCTTGGCTGTCGTAGACGGGAACCGAGGAAGACGATGTCGAGGACGCAACGGCTGCCTTCTTCTTGTTCCTGCGTTGCTCGATCTCGCGAAGACGTCCAGTGACTTCCTCCACGGTGAGCTCGTTGATGTCCAGCAGCGTCTCGATGGAGCACGCGATCTGCTCCAGGTGCTCAGGGACGACTTGCAGCATCTTCTTGATGATCTCCGGGTCTGACAGGGTACCGCCAAGAGTGCGGATGTTGTTGGCGAGGCCGACGATCCGGACTGAGAAATCGTCCACGGATTCCCCTTCCTTGAAGGTGATGTCGGCGAACTCCTTCAGGAGCTGGCGCGCGTTGGCCTCGCGGACGCGCTGCACACCGACTCGGACGGTTTTCACCGCGTTCCAGGCTGAGCGCGCTGTCCTCTTCCTGCCGAGGGAGGCCAGCATGTCCGGCGGGACGGAACGGAGGATCGCCAAGTGGGCGAGCCTGTCCTCCCTACTTGATGATGTCATCCTCCTCCGGCTCGACGGCGTGCCACAGGCCGGCGGCTTCCAGGTTAACCTTCATCAACAACGCCCAATCGGCATAGTTGGTGCGCGTGAGGGTGGGGTACTGGATGCCGCCGCCGCCGGATGATTCCTTGATGATGCGCTCGATGACGACCCCGTCGCCACGACGTCGCCCGCAGCGAGGCGCTGGCGACAGCGACTGCCGATGCCTACGCGGAGGTGACGGCGACCGGTTCTCGTGCACCGACGAGGCGGAGCGAGAAGAGTGCACCGACATGGCCGGGTCCCGGAACGTTTACAGCTCTGGTACCAAAATGTTGGAGGTCGCTGGAGTTCCAAACGCCGGCGAGCTTAGGTTGCGCACTCAGAAACTCACGCGAAACTCGGTGGTTTTGGTGCTGCGAAAGCGGCAGCTTTTCTGATCTTGTATTACTGAATTTAAAGAAAAACAAGAAGCTAACTACGGCAGCCATGCTGCCCGACATGCACGGCATGAACGTGCTGAAGTCGCGCCATCCCACGACTACATCCTTGCCGCGCAAAACCAGCTACACCATCGCACGAACGCAGCGTGCGTCAGGCGAGCGACGCGCATGTCCTCAGCTATTCCAGGGCATGCACACATAAGTCTAACTGACTGACTAACAGGTGAGAGAAAACAGCAAAGTGTATGTACAAGCTTCAGCTCGGGCGAGAGCAGGACTAAACGTTCAACATGTGTCCCGGCCCCTTTTTAGAAGTGCAGATCTTGTGCCACTTTTGTGAATTACAAGATGATGCGAACTCAACTCAGATCAGGATAGCGGATGGCTAATCGGAATTGGAATAGGAAACACGAGATTTAGGCCTGGTCTGGTTGGCAACGGGCACAGATCAATATGGCGGAACGGCCTTCAATCAATTAATTTATCCCTGTATACGCCTGCTGATCGACGCAAGCAGGTAAACAAGTAAGGCCGACGGAATCGATCAATCCACAAGCAACGTGATCGACTTTGAGGACTGATGTGATGGCGGCAGACAAATAAGGTGCTGATCTCTATTGCCGATAGATAAATTAATAATAGATGCAACCTGTCACAACGACGGAAACAACTAGATCGGCCTTGAGGGCCGGATCCACGGCGACCGAAACAGCGGATTAATTCGATTATAAGTTAGGGTAGAAAAATCTGGCTGCGACAAAGCCGAAACAATCGTCATCCCAGCGGAGTCGTCAAAAAGTGTGTTGACATGTTTTAGCACCAAACACTAACGAACTCGGAAGCCTTCCCACGAAGGACGAGGCGGCTCGGGGTCAGCGCCGGACTATCCGGCAGCTAGCGCCGGACTATCCGGGGAACGGAAGGAAACCCTAGCGGCGCCAGAAATGGATAACGATCACACTTACGTGGTGATGCACGGCAAGGTTTATGAGCAAACCAGCAAAGTATAGCTATCGTACTTACATGACGACGAACGACTAGTTTACGAGCAAACTAGCAAAGGAACCATCGACAGCCTCACCCAGGAGGGACACGTTAGGGTGAGGATGCCGACAGCGTGCCCTTGGTTGCTAGGGCGCCGTCTCTGGTCATGGAGATCAGAGGATGAACGGCAGGTATGAGGGAGAAGGAGAATTAGGGTTGAGAAAGAGATAACACGACAGTAAAGTAAGTAATAGATTCGATTGGGTTGTGTGTTGATGTTCTCAATCTTTCGTATCCCTTTATATTTATAGGGTGAGAAGTCTGGATCTTTTACAAATCAAGATCCAACTGGAATCCCGCACAAACCCCGACTTTTCTTCGGACTCGACAATACCGGACTATCCGGTACCTACTACCGGACTATTCGGCGACACCGGACTGTCCGGCCCTGCCCACCGGATAGTCCGGTGAACGGTCAATGGCAGGCCTGCACAATTTAGTGCTCAACAATGGAGACCTAACCGGCACCGATGCCGCACTTAGTGAGCAGCCCTACTCTCATATTTACGAGGAAGCAAAATTGCAATGCTTTATTAGGTATTGTACTATATACTGCTAATATAACTTCAAATTTTATTGTAAATGGACTCATGCGTACTCTGTCGACTTCATCCCAGTGAACTAGACCATCCAATCATCCTCCGGGACACCAACTACATGCGCTACCTCGTCTTCTACTGCTTCAACGCCATCTCCTTCGCGGCGTCGCTGGTGGTGAGCCTCCTGCTGCTGCTCCTCCACCGGGACGAGCCGGGCAGGCTGCTCAAGCTCACGCGGGCGGTGATGGTCATCGACCTGCTCGCCCTCATGGGGGCCTACGCCGCCGGCGGCAGCCACGACGCGTTCACCACCGTCTGCGCCTCCGTGCTCGTCGCCGCCGCGTCCGCATACGTGATCCTCGTCGTCCCCAACCTGAGCACCGCCGCCGCCAGCAAGGAGGAGGAGGCAGTGGCGGCGGCGACACAGCCGTCGTCGGACGACAAGGAGGAGCTCGAGAAGCACGAGATCCTGCTGCTGCTCGCCATCTTCGTGGCCACCGTCGCCTACGTGGCCGGGCTGAACTCGCCGGGGGGATTCTGGCGGAGCACCCAGCAGCAGCACGGCGCCACCGGCAACCCGGTGCTGCAGGGCCTCCACCCCGTCCGCTACAAGTTCTTCTTCTTCTTCAGCAACACCGCCGCCTTCATCACGTCGCTGCTGGCCATCACCATCACCGTGCACTACGAGAAGCTCAACATCATCAAGCGCCCCATTACGCTCATCAAGGTTGCGCTCTACGGCCTCGTCGTCACGGCCATCTTAGGCCTCGGGGGCGCCTACGCGATATAAAAAGGCCAACAGCCCAAAACATTTTAGAATCAATGGCCCACATCATGAATGGAGCAGTCCGTCAGGAAATTTTTGCAGGCAAAAGCAAAATTAAGGAATTTTTTCGAATTATACTCTACATTACATTAGCCCAAAATCTATTTGGAGGCCGGTCTCCATTTAGCGTTAGAGGGAGACCCCTCTTCATCTCCGTCCATTTAGAATCATTCGGTTGAAAACGGATCCGCATTCCCCCGCACTGGCGCACTGCCCGCACGCGCTGCCCTGCCTGCACGCGCCCTGAGGAGAGAGAACTTTTTAGGCGTTGTAGTTAAAAAAAGCTATAATTTTACAACCGAACATCCAAATCAAAATCCGATCGCACCATCGTGTTTGTTTTATCAAGATCTTCGAAACAAGATCTCACCTAACTATGTTTTGATGACTCAAATAAATATGGTTCAAAATAGGAATTTGTTACTTTTTTTAAAAAAGTCTGTTACAAAGATGTAAATTATGGGAAAAAAGTTACATCATATAAGGAATTTGTTACATTTATAAAAATGTGTGTTACAATGATGGAATTTATGAGAAAAAAGTTACGTTTTATACAAAATTTGTTACTTTTCTATAAAAGATTTATATTACAAGGATGTAACTAATGGAGAAAAAGTTACATTATATAAAGAATTTGTTACATTCTACAAAAAATGTGTGGTACAGGGATGTAACTTATTGGGTTAAAGTTACATCGTACCCTGCCTCCGCATCAGCGTGCCCCTACCCCTGCCTCCGTCTCGATAAGCCTTTTTACATGATGTAACTTTTTTATAGGATTAACTTTTCGTCCATAATTTACATCTTTGTAACACACCTTTTACAGGAAGTAACAAATTCTTTATATAATGTAAATTTTTTCTCATAATCTACTTCCTTGTAATATACATCTTTTTTTATAAAAATAACAAATTCTATATAAGATGTAACTTTTTCTCCATAATTTACATCATCGTAATACACATCTTTTACAGGAAGTAACAAATTCCATATTTTTTATCGTATTTATTTGAGTCATCAGAACATGGTCAAGTGGGATCTTATTTCGAAGTTCGCGTTGAAATAAACATGATGGTGCGATCGGATTTTGATTTGGATTCTCGGTTGTGGAATTATGGTATTTTTCTAAGATGAAAATGTTTTTGAAAAGAAATCTTTCCTTTTATAGCAGAGTCTTTCCTTTTATGACAGGGTCTCCATGTAAGACTAAATGGAGGAGGGTCTCCCTCTAGCCATGTCCTTACATTAGATAAAATGTATTTTCATGTATACAGTGGTTGCAGAGTATCTTATTCCGTATTCAACATCTCATTTGACTGAGTCCAACATTTCTTCTAAAAGATAGATAGAAATTGCGGCAGAACCCAGCCCCTAATGGCCTTCCCCCTGGTGGCCTAACAACCACTCGGATGACTTTTCCTTTTCAGCTGTAATGACCCACAACACCTGCAAGGTGGGCTAGCCACCGAAGTCCAAATGGGACCAAGAACCAACTCTCTGTTAACCACCTGCATGCGCACGTGACAATTAAAAAGACATCGTTTAATTAAAATTTTAAATTAGATTAAATTTAGTTTGTTGTTTTTTGTTATCTATTTTTAAATTAAAACAATTTATTTGACTAATCTACGGGACAACTATGTGGAGAACAAATTTGTGACTCCATAAAAATACAATAAGTCAATATTACCATGGACGTGCAAACTTTTGTTAAAACTCTCATTATGAAGTCAAATACTATCTTCATTTTGAATAATTGTTACTGGCTAGCATCTTTTTAAACTCAAATGTATCAAAAATCATAGAGAATGTATGTTTACGTGTGTGAAGGTTTTTAAAAAGAATCTTTGGTGAAGTCAGTCCTTACCTCGCAGGCAGTTTATACCGTCACCTCTCTCAGGCCTCCTAAATCCACGTTAAAAGAAATTGATTCAAAAAGAAAACAGTTCCTATGGGCAGGAGCAGAAACGTTAACAGGTGCGAAATGCAAGGTTAACTGGCCAAGATCAACAAGGCCAGTTGAGTTGGGTGGTCTAGGCATCCTCCACCTCGTCAAGTTCGCAAGGGCCCTTCGTCTGCGATGGCTTTGGCGAGAATGGAGTGGGCGGCAATCCATAGAGCTGGGCTCAGAAATTCCTTGCAGCAAAAACGACAGGCTGCTCTTCGCAGCGGCAACCACTGCTTCGATAGGTAACGGCAAGAAATTATCCTTTTGGCATGACGGCTGGGCACGAGGTCAACGGCCATGTGATCTAGCTCCTTGCTTGTATGCAATCTCCAAAAAAAGCAACGATCACTCCACGACGCCATGCAGAACGGCAACTGGCTGCGGGACATTGACCTTCGACATGCAAGCTTCTCAGCCCGCCACTTACTGGAATACGTGCAACTCTGGCGAGCGACGCAAGGTATACTACTGGAGCCAAACATCGAGGACTCAAACACTTGGAAGTTCACACCGACGGGCGAATACTCAAGTGGCTCTGCATATAAAGCACAGTTTATCGGATCAATTGCGACCAATCTAAAAGACCTAATTTGGGCAACATGGGCCCCACCAAAATGTAAGTTCTTCAGCTGGCTAGCAATCCAAAATCGTATTTGGACTTCTGATAGATTACAGGCACGAGGTTGGACCAACCCAGGCCATTGCACCCTTTGTCGACACCCCACGGAGTCAGTCATCCACCTCTTCGTCGAGTGCAGATTTGCCAGGCGTATTTGGAAAGAGATATCCTGCTGGACTGCAACGCCAGGTCTAGACCCGGCCACCTGGGCCCATAGCGATAATCTGCACCATTGGTGGACAAATATAACGGCATCCCCATCAGAGTCCAAAAAGGGACTCCACACACTTGTGATCCTAGTTTGTTGGGAGATTTGGAAAGAAAGGAATAATCGGATTTTCAACCGTGCCGAAATGCCCATGGCCAGAGTCCTAGGGAAAATCAAAGATGAGGCTCGTCTGTGGAGTTTAGCGGGAGCTAAAGGACTCCGAACTCTTTGTAATTATTGAGCGCTTTTTCTCTCTTTCTTTTCCTCTGTAATTATGTTACCTGCCCTCTCTTGGGCTCCTCCTTTTTAATATAATAGGCAGCTCTCCTGCCGGTTCGTTTAAAAAAAAGAATCTTGATGATGAAGAAACAACAAATACAAACCTCAGTTCGGCCTAAATGGCCCATGTTGTTATATGACCCCGTGGTGCTACGGCCCAGCCCGGCATGTGCCCTTCACCCCAGAGTACCCACAACCATCCATCAATACGGATGGCTCAGATCGCGTCGTCATTTGGATACAAAAGACACGACACGACTGCAGCCCGGCGAAACCCTAGCCCACCGCATCTACTCAACTCTCCCGCTCCTTGTCGGTCTTCCAAGCTCTCTTCTCCCATCGGTTTTTTGCGTCCGCCTCCTGCGCTAGCGCGCGCACACAACAGGACTGCGGCGGTCAAGGAGAGTTCCGGCCACGGGAGGCCAGAAATCTGGAGTGGGCACAGCAGCCATTGTGTTTCAGCTTTTTCTTTTTCCTTTTTGCTCTCGCCAATCTTGCTTCCATCGATTTGGAAGGGCATGTAGATTTGTTTTATTTTTCTTGGCTTTGCCCTGCGGCTGAGTTCTCTGTCCATCCTAGGCTACCGCTAGCCACCAGTCTGGTCGCGCCTCCCCCGACCCTCTTCTGGGCTCTGATCCAATGTGTTTGTTGATGATTTATGAGTAGGGTAATTCGGTGTTTCAACAACGATTTGGTATTATTGTAGGATGGTATTTGTATTTTGTACCCTAATTATACACTGTTGGGCCGTTAAGGGTCATTGGCATGGTTATTGGGCCGTATTTTTGTCGATGAGTTCTGTTTTCGATTAGCGGAGATGTGGCTGCCGGTGTTAGGATTGAGCAGCGGCGGACGTTCGCGCGGGCAAGGGAAGAAAACACGGAGAGGCTGGACCTACAGAGGACGGGAGACTGACAGGTGGGGCCTACCTATCATGACAGACCGAGAATCTTTATTTAGTTTAATATTAGGTATAGATTCTCTCCTGGATGGATACGTGTAGGTATATTCTTTCGGAGGCACGATTAGTATGATGGATGAAGACATTATTTGGTTAGGTGTAGACTAGCAAAAATGCCAGTACGTTGCAACGGGAGAAAAAAAATCCTTAAAAGCATCTATGTTTGTTTGAATCAGGATCTCAAATAAATTTTACGTAATATTGTTTCGACGATTCCTGTTGAGAGTCTGTTTTCGTGTAACTCTTGCAGCAGTCCGAATCAGATTCATGAATAAATTTCATGCCATATTGTTTCGATGATTCACGTTGACTGCAAGCGAATTTTATAGTGGTATTAGTTTGGTTGGAAAGATTACCATTTTAGCTTTCCATCGATATATATAACGTCGAAAACGAAGTATGTATACGACTGGAACATCCGTTTTCACGTGGACTGCTCCTGCAGTCCAAATATAGAACATTGAAAACAGAGTGCATATGTGACTGAAGCGCCCGTGTTTTCACGTGGGTTGCTCTTGGGGGCGCACGTGTCAAGCCGGTCCCATCTGTCATTTTTGTGACTAGATGGGCCAAAAAACCTGTCATGGACTGAGCTAGCAGTCGGCTTATTCTTTTAATATCAAGTAGAGATTTTCTCAAAAAGCCATATAATTGTTTTGCTATCGCGAGTTAATAATGTATCTCGACCAATTCATCTCTCGTCTTTATCCAATTACAAAACTAGATTATGAATATACAAGCATTATCAAGGAAAAAAACAATATATATCTTGTGCATAAATTCTGAAATTCAAGCTAACTCTTGCTCGGATTCTAAAATGCTTAATCAATTCGGGGTGATCTTTAGAAACCTGTCGATCTAACGTGTGTGTATCAAAATTATGAAATAATTTCGAATCAAATTCATCTTACGGATTACATTTGTCCCATAATCTAGCCCGTGTAAAGCCCCATCCAACAAATACCATAATCTAGACCACACAATTTTACCATATCGCCCTCACCTTTTCTATTCCACTCAAGTCGTTGCCACTGACTCTCCCGAGCAGCAGCCAATTTTCCCTACCCCTTCCTAGTTTTTTATTTTCTCTATTCCCCTCCCACTGTCTCTCACCCCCTGACCCGCGCTCTCCACCAAGCCGCCTCGTCCTCCTCCCGCCGCCGGCATGCCTCCAAGATCCGGCCCAACCTCCTCTAAGCTTCGCCGCGCAAGCAGATCCAGGGCCACCGCGCGAGATCTAGGGCCTCCGCCCCTCTGTGGCATGCCTCCACCAGGTCGCCTCGTTCGTTTCCTCGGCGAGAAGATCCGCAAAATCTGGCCCCAGCTCGCGTGTCTCCAAGCTCCACCGGAGGGCCTCAACCAAACCGGAGCGCAGGCCCAGCGCCGGCATGCCTCCACTAGGCCGCCTCGTCCTCCGGCTTCGTCGCAGAAGCCACCGCGGTGATCTGAATGTTTGCAACTCGTTCGTTTGCCTCTCTTGTTCGTTTGGTTCCGATGGTTCAGCAACAACTATGAACATGTAAAAAAAAAGTTTATGAGGGGAGGTGGGATTATTGTGTTTGGCTCTTGGAACCAATTATCATGTTCATCGATCTTGCTTCGCCTCTTGTTCTAGGCTTTTTTTATCACGATGGGCCATCGGGTCCACCTGCGATGAACTGCGACGGACGAGGGAGATGACACGGAAAGCGGGCGGCGGCGACTGACAAGTGGGGCCCGTCTATCAAGACAGACCAGAAATCCTTACTTGCTTTAACATTAAAAGTATAGATATATTCTTTCAGGTGCCATTAGTACCTTGGATGGAGTCATTATTTGTTCATAATGGCATAATAAAGTAATTCTTGTGCAAAGGTAGAGGGTTATTTTAAGTCATCTTTTATAATGGCATGGTGGGTAATTTTTTAAAAATAGAATAGATGTTTCTCTTTTTTTGAGAATTTTTAGGATTTATCTTTTTTTCCTAGCGTGTTTTGAATGTAGTGGTTATTTTGTAACCTTCGAAATTAGTAATCTATCTATTATATATATATTTGAATGTTAAAAAAAAGGCACCAGGTTCGCTGAGAGGGTCGAGAAATTTCCACGTTAATCGAAAAAAAGAAAAGCCCCCAACCCTTGGATTCTATGAACATCTAACGGTCTAAAACAATCAATCCAGATTTGTATATATATACTTTAAAAAAAGGAAAGGTCTACTTCCAAATCCAATACGATAGGAAGTAGAGTTCAAATATGTTCATACGTTTTAGATTTTATATAGAAAGTTATCATATTCCGTTCCTTCCATGTCCAAGGTGGCTGCACGTGATGCAAAATAGCCCCCTCCATCCCCACCTCGGCAGAAGGAAAAAACGCACCCCATGAGGCCTCATTTGGCAGCCTAGGGATCGGTGTGGATTCGGCGTGGATTGAGGCCCAACCCACGTGGTGGGTGGGTTCAAAACAACGCATGGGAGAACATCCACTTGCGGCCCAAAACTGCATTTGGCATATCGGGGGTTGACGTGGGTATAGGCCCAAACCCTACCGTCCCACGGGGGTGAGAAGCATCCCGGCTCTCTCGTGGATCTCGCCCCCAGCTCATTCTCGCGTCCTCCTCTCTCCGCTCCCGAAGAACGCCGCCGCCGCCTCGCTCCTCTCTTCGCTCCTGACAGCGCCACCGCCGCCCTCCTCCCTCCGCTCCCGACAGCGCCGCTGCCTCCACCCTCCTCTCTCTCTGCTTTCGAAGAGCGCCGCCATTGCCGCCCTCCTCTCTTTGCTCCCGAAGAGCGCCGCCTCCGCCGCCGCTCCTCCATCTCCTCCAACAATGACGGTAGGTGCTCCTCCACCGGATCCTCTTGGTCATCTCCCCCTCCATCTCCTCCCCTCCCTCCGGTCCCTTCCCCTTCACATCGACTCATCTATTGTCTTCTTTCTAGGGTTCGAGCTCATCCCATGGTGGTGACGGCTTGGTGAGCGGAGAGCTCTTCGCGACGTCTTCGTGGGACCTCCTGCATCGCCCTCGCCCTCTCGACGCCGCGGCCCGCCGCCACCGCAAGTAGCCTCCTCGAATAACGAAGATAGGTGCTCATTTTCCATCTTCTCCTCTCCATCAGATAACTAGTCTTTCTTGCATATGGGTGTTGTTTATATTTGTGTGAAATTTCACTTACATTTTGCATTTCAGATTTCTCAGTGATATGATTTGTGTGCACTTCTACTAATTTGTGTGGGAAGCTTTCAATCTGAAGAAACACATGTTCAATTTGTGCCATAAAATCGACATAGATACAACTATTCCATAGTTTGCCTTAGGATTTACATGGTTGTGTGCCGCTCCTTTCTGTAGGCTTTACTTTAATCACTGTTCTTTGTGCCCAGGTTGTGTCCGTTGTGTGCTGCGGCCTGGACGCCTGCCTTGGTGAAGGGTGTGCGTGCTTCCTCTTGTGTCCTGCTGACTGCGAGGTTTATTTATTAACCTTCTCCTTTTGATTGTGTGTGCTGATGTTGCATGCATTTGTGGACTGTGGATGGCGACTACTCTTAAACGCTTTCCTACCTTTTTCCTTTAATTTTTTGTTTGTGTATGCTGGATCTAAAACTCAATCGTTCCTTTAATATTCGATGGATACATGGTTAGTCCTTGCTAGACCTTCATAGTTGACACTAAGCTAGATTCTAGAGTGATCACAACAATAGTTTCCTTACTGTTGTGGAGTGATTGTTTTGCTAATTAGAGGATTGTTTTGGCTTCTTTGTAAATTAGCTTTGAATCAGTGTGCTTTTAGCCATTGTTACTAGTATGTCTTGACCACACGCGTATTGACAATAATACTAAAATTTTCAATTTTTGAGCTCATGTGACCCATTGGCATCACAGTCTGTAGTTTATAATATAATGCATGCATATATATATGGTTCCAGTCTGTAGTTTATATTCAGTTATTTTGACTGGGGTGTCATGCTCTTTTTTTATTTACTTTCTAGGTTTATTTACAACATTAGCCGGTTGGTTCAGGTTTTGCCGCCGCTAGTTATCAGATATTGCCATAGAGAGAATGGATAAGCTAATTAGGAAGAGAAGAGAAGAGGAGGATGAGGAGATCATGCTATTTCTTTTGCCTGCTCTTTATCTAATTAGTAATGGAGGGAGAGAGAAAAGGGCAAGGCACGCTTCTAAGCTGCCTGGAAAAGAGCGACTCAAAGAGATACTTGAAGGACATGAGAAGAACTGTCTCGTCGCATTCCGCATGGAGCCTAGTGTATTTAGAGCTATTGCGACATTTCTTAGAGAAGAACACCTCCTACGTGACACAAGAGGTGTTAGTGTGGAAGAAAAATTGGGAATTTTCCTTTTCATGTTGTCTCACAACGCTAGTTATGAGGATTTACAACATGAATTCAAACATAGTGGCGAAACTATCCACCGACATATTCAGTCTGTTTTCAAGGTCATCCCAGCTCTTATGTATAGATTTGTAAAGCCTGCCACCGGATTTGGAATTCACTGGAAGATTAGCACCGATGAACGGTTCTTTCCTTACTTCCAGAATTGCCTCGGAGCTATTGATGGAACACATGTTCCTATTACCATTTCAGCCGAAAAGCAAGCCCCCTATAGGAATCGAAAGGGTACATTGAGTCAGAACGTGATGTTGGTGTGCGATTTTGATTTAATGTTTACCTTCATATCATCTGGTTGGGAGGGATCAGCCACAGATGCCAGGGTTCTTAGATCTGCAACGCTTGGAGGATTCCATGTGCCAGAGGGTAAATACTATCTTGTTGATGGGGGATATGCTAACACACCTTCGTTTATTGCACCGTACCGTGGTGTCTGATACCACTTGAAGGAATTTGGCCGCGGTCATCAACGGCCACGCAATTATAAAGAGCTATTTAATCATCGGCACGCTCTATTACGGAATCACATAGAGAGAGCAATTGGAGTTTTGAAGAAGCGCTTCCCAATCTTAAAAGTTGGAACACACCACCCAATAGAGAATCAAGTAAAACTACTGGCTACGGCAGTTGTGTTCCACAATCTTATAAGGATGAATAATGGTGATGAAGACTGGTTGAACAACCAACCAAATAACATATCACCAGAAACGTTTGTGGATCTTCCTGAAGGGGACAATTACTATAGCAATTATGTGATGTCACTTAGTAGTCAAGTGGACAATGGGAACTCTGTTAGAGATATGATTGCAATGAATATGTGGAATGATTATAGTCATAACCAATCTTGATAGATGTAAGTCTCAAGTGATTTGGATGTTTCATTTCATATACCTTTGTATTTGCATTTTAAATTAATTTCATATGCTTATATTTGCAGCAACAATGTTGGGAAGAGCCTCTCCTAGGATCAACATGTTCCAAGCTGCATCTATGCATAAAAAGTTGTCCCCTAGATCTGCTGCTAACAAGCACAAGAAGGGAAAATCACCAAAAGGTATGTTACCTATTCCTAGCTTGCTGTGAACACTACTCCATTCCCTTTCTACCTTGCTGTGAACAAATTGGACTAAAAGATTAATATCTTTTTCATGTGACAGCTGACAGTAATAGAGCAAAGTGGACTACTGGACTAGAAAAGGGTTTGGTTGATCTCCTCCTTGAGCACAACAATGAGTGTTATGGGAGTCAAAATGGGTGGTCATCAGAAGCTTGGAATAGAATTTACATATTATTCAAAGAGAGATTCCCTTATGTTTCATTTACAAGAGTCCAAGTCACGGATAAGGAGAAAGAGCTCAAGATGGAATACAGGCTTCTCAAAGAGATAAGGAAACAAAGCAGGGTCTCATGGAATGAGCGACTGTGTAGGATAGAGGCAGAAGAACCCCTTTGGGATAACATCATCACTGTAAGTTAATTGTTGGTGTAATTTCTTATTTTGATTATTGCTGTTATAATTGTTTATCGTCGATGAACTCAAATATATCATTTTCCCATTCCTTATTATGTAGTCTTTTGAGAAAGCTAAGAAGTTTCGGACTAAATCTTTCCCATTTTATGAGGCTATGGGAGAGCTGCATGATGGTATGTTAGCACTATTTTTTCTTTATCTTCATATGAGGCATGCATGCGATGTTTACATTTTAAGTAACAAGGACCGTACGTGTAGGTCAAACTGCTAAGGGAACCCTAAATTTCACCTCTATTGAGCCTTCTCAACCTTCTGTCACACAACAACCTTTTGAAGCTCCTCTCATACTCACACAGCCGTCTCAAGTTCCTATCACACTCACACAGCCTTCCCAACCTCCTATCACACTCACACAGCCTTCCCAACCTCCTATCACACTCACACAGCCTTCTCAAGTTGCCGTCACACAAGCTACTTCTGATGATGATGATGAGATCAGGGTGTTGGATCCATCAACCACTACATCAGTGGGAAGGGGGAAAAGGGCAGGCCATGCAGGTAGTTCAAGGATTGGTAAACGCAGACAAGATGGGAAGGCTGCTGTTGCTGAAATGATGGGGAGGTTTCTAGAGATGAAAGAAAAACAAGCTGAAGTTGAGGCGGAGGAGAGGACAAGGGCTAATGCAAATGAGAATGATTTCCCCATATCGATGTGCATTGCAGTTGTGGATGGGATGGAAGAACTCTCAGAAGATGAAAAAGTGGATGCTTATGACATTTTCAAGGATGGTCAAAATAGAGCTATTTTCATGACTGCCAAAGATGCCACACGGATCAAATGGTTGAGGAAGAAAATTGGAAGGACATGGTACTGCTCTTTTTATACCTCATCCCTTATAGTAGGACTCATAGTTAGCACTCAAAGTGCCATGTGTGCACCTGTTTGTTCCACTCAAAGTGCATTTTTAGATTGAAATCCCATCTATTATGACTTGAATAGTTATCAACCTTCATCTCATTTTTATGGCAGTATTTGTGTAAAGACAATTAATAGTTTGCCTTTGAGATTTGCCACTAAGGCTCATAGCTATGTTATGCATGCTTTTTAGTAGATCAGGTTCCAATTTAATAGAGGATCATCATTTAAACTAAATTTGGGCCTCATTTTTAGTGGTTGTGATGCCTAGGAGACTGATTTGTTTTTTTATATAAATTGTCACATAGTGTTGTTCACTTCTGTAGCATGATGGTATACATATATATTTAACTTTGAATCAGTTTGGTGTATATAGCACTTGTGTGGGCACTTTTACTAATGCATTTCTATTGTTCACTGAGAAATGCAGATACATGGAGATGAAGGTAGTAGAGAGATGGTTCTGCTATATTGTCCAATAGAGGAAAGTAAAGCTAGTGTTGATTAGAGGACCAGCAAGATGGATATTTATTTATATTTGCCATGAACAAACTAGTTTGCAATTTTTTTATAAAATACTTTGTTAAGTTAATCATGAGATGAGCCATGGTCTTCACTAGTAGCATCATGTAGTATTGCATTAAGATTAATGAGAGCATTTACAAGAAGTCATGCTTAGTATTGTGTTCACGTATGTGCAAAATTAACTCTAACGCTAGCTTCAGTATTTTTTAGTATTATGTTCATGTATGCATAAGATTAGTTGATCAGCTCTAAGGCTAATCAACATGTTGTGCATGAGTAATTTGTTTGTGTTATTCAGCTATTATATGTCGTGCATGTTGCACTTCAGCGGAGGCTAGCGTGTGCATGCATGCACAGGTATTCAACAAAGCGTCGCCGAGGGAATTAGCTAGTGGAACGGAAGGGATCGGCGGACGCGGAGGGAATTAGCTAGTGGAACCACGCGGGGGTCGGGTGGCCGAACGGGATCAATCAAATCCCCGCGTGGCTTGTGCCTCACGTGTGTTTGACCCACGTATTGCCAAACGAAGCTTGATTGGATTGGCTCCTGCATCCTACCGTCCTGCGCCACCGGCATGCAAGTGGCAAGGTCAGCATCCCTACCATGGAGGTCGTTGCGGCAGGCCCGACGCCCCGCCATGGGTGACCTCCGATTCCGCTGCCCCTCCAGACCTCTACGTCGCCTCCCCACCGGCGCTCCTCCGCAAGTCCGCATTGCCAGACCTCCTACACCGCTGCTCCTGGTGACCTCCATGCGCGCCTGGACACTGCCTGTACGTGCCTTCTTCTCTAGAGTGGGAAACTGAGGTTTGTAATAGAATTAACGTATGGAGATTTAAACTAGATGCCATCTTTCTCAAGCACAATTTTTAGGCCTTCAGTTAAATAAACACATTGTTCAATCAAGTCGCACAACCTTTTCTAGACATAATGGATTTTTATATCCGCTATTCAGACCGGCTGTCGAGATCGTTATGGTTTTACATCTACATAAGAAAAGGACAACAACATCAACTGTTATGATCGTATAGATTAATCCAGACATTTTATACCTAATGCAATTAGCAAAAGAATTATATCTTTAAAATATATTATATTGATATGGAAATGTTAAAGGAGGTCATCATATTCATCAAGAGGTCTAGAAATTATCACACTAATCCAAGACAATGAGGTAAGATGGTGCAAGTTGACAGGGCGACAAAACAAAACAAGTAAATAAAGTTGTGATACATTGCTTGAAGAAAGCGTTTTTCACGATTACGAGAAGAAGCATAAAACTAAAACAAAGTTCTACAATGTTAGCTGCTATTATTGTCTAACTATCTAGAATAAACTAAATAATCTGTAGTAGCAAATGCAACTAACAAAAGAGGCGCTATGGAGGGTACAAGTGGATCGGGCAGTCAAATAAAACACGAGCCACGGCAATTGTGATATATCATTTGAAGAAAGAGTTTTTTCTTGGATTTCAAGAAAAAACGTAAATCCTTTGTTTTTCAACTTTTCCTCACAGTTTAACCTAGCACAAATATGGTTGCTTAATTACGCTTCTCCGTATGGGCAATAATTAATTAGATCTAGATTGCCTAACTTTACCTGTATTAAATGAATTTTTAATACCTTTTCTATTTTAAACTATAGTCCACTTTATATTATTCTTTTTATTTTAAATTATAATTCACTTCATTTTTCTTCGGAGTCAATCTTCTCTAATTTTTTCCACTTTTTAAAAATATGTTAATGTATGTCATATCAAATAAATGCACTATCAAAAAAGATTACGTGGCGGATTTTAGCAAAACTAATTTCATATTGTGGATGTTGATCCATTTTTATGTTAGCTCTGTCTAAATAAAATAAATTAGCTTAAGACAAAATAATAGACCATTCATTGTTTTGATCATAATATTTCTAGATTAATTCATTTTATTTACCAAATACATATGCTAGAAAATGATGCATCTTGCGAAAAAATTCAAAAAGCTCCACCACTTGGTTATAAAGCATCATGTTCTACATCAAGCCCTCAAAATTACTTAATTAGTTTGTGAGAAAATAGAAAGATTAAACTATTCATATCGTGACCCTAAGCTATAACTTTAGAGATTTATTTTTCATAAATTACAAGCAAAATAGAATATACATTAGCGAATTGCTGATGACCGTCCTGCATGCAAATAAAAAACAATTAATTAAATTCCTCGCCGCTGATGGGAGTTGACCGGCTAACATTAGCTAATTACTAAACACATCTTAAATATGTAAGAAATAGAGCTAACTTTCTTTCCTCAAGTCGATGGAAGAAACTGTATAAAAAAATCCTACTACTACTATCTAAGCTACAAGCATGTCTAACTTTTGTATTTTAGTTTTGCTTTCCGAAAATAACACACCTGGATAAATTAACAACTACATGTAACTGGTTTTTTAATATCAATAAAGAAAAAATAGGGCATGAGTGGCCAATTAAAAAGGTAGGTAAATCATGGGAAAAATATTGTGGATAATGAGTTAAAACATTACAGATATTTTTAAAAAATATTACTTGGGAATAATTAGTGTTGAAATCTTGCAGATTGCAACATTTTATGGTCTATATAAATTATATATCAAATGAGATTAAAATTCTACACCATCAGCGGTTATGATCATCCAACAGTCTGGATTCATCCAAATACAATTAGTTTTTTATAAAAAAAACTAGCTACCCGCGCTATTTGCACGGACACTTTGCTAGTAGTAAAATAAAATAGCGATGAGAAGCGCTACATTTCATCTCATGGCGCGTTAATTCGCCGGATCGGAGGCGCTGCTTTCGATTCGATCGAGTATATATCGCTCCACGACGATCATCGTGTATGCCCATGCCATGCATCCCCATCCTACCTACTCGCGTCTCGCGAGGCGTGAAACACACAGCTCGCCATCCTCCTATCATCGTACCCTGGTGGCCTGCGATGCGAGTGCGATATACAAACCAACAACGCGACGACGGAATGCTAATGCTGCTATCACACCTCAAGCAAAGCATGCACGCAGCAGTCTCGCCAGTTCACACCACCGGCCGGCGCGCCGACGACGACGGCACCACAACACCACCACGGCGCCGACGACGACGATGACGGCACCACCACACCACCACCGGCCGTCAGCCTCATGCTAGGTCGTCCATGTCCATATAAACGCTCGATCGAGGGCATGGGTGTATACACAAAACTAACTAAAACACCCTCGATCCCTAGCTCACTCAAGATCAATAATGGGCCTGCAGGCTGCTGCTGATCCCAAGCAGGACGGAGAGCTGACGATCCTCTGCATCGATGGAGGCGGCATCCGCGGTCTCATCCCGGCAACCATCCTCGAGTTCCTAGATGGACAGCTCCAAGTACGTACAGTATATATACTCCGTCCGTCCATTCGGCCGGCCATCTCTCTCTGTACTGTATATATATGACACCACCGGCATGTGTGCACGCATGCACGTGCGTACATATACAGGAGATTGATGGTGATTCGGAGGTGAGGCTGGCCGACTACTTCGACTACATCGTAGGGACGAGCACCGGCGCCCTTGTCACCACCATGCTCGCCGCCCCAAACGAGAAGAAAAACTCGAAGTGGCGGCGTCGTCCTCTCTTCACAGCCAAGGAGATCATCCAGCTCTACAAGGAGGGTCCGGGAATCTTCAGCAACGATCACCATGCGTAAGCGGAGTAGCTACACGTGGGAGTAGAATGAAATTTTCATATATATATAGGTTTTCCAAACATCGTCGGAGACCTATATAGGTGACACAATTTTGAGGACCGCGGGTGCATTTTATCACGTGCAGGAGCTGGGACGAGGTGCTGGCTGAGGCCGCGCTGCTCTGCATCAAGTACTACGACGGAGGCAACAAATACCTCAAGACCTTGCGCGACCTGCTCAACGCAGCAGAAGGAGTGAGCCGACTGGTCGTCAACATCGATGAATTTGTCGAGGCTCTCGTCGACGTCATCCGCCGCCCCGCTGATAGCGACCGCGACACAGCTGCTGATGGCGGCGTGCCCGATTCTTCCGCTGGGTCGGCAGCGACGACGACGGCGAAGGAGGACTGGTTCCACAGACTCCTGGTGGCTGCCCTGGAAGCGCTGGGTCATGCTGCGGAGGCGCTAGAACCGCAGTTCCTGCGGGACGCCATCCACGAGCTCGAGGAGCGCCTAGGGCACCTGTTCCCTAATCTGTCAGATGCAGATGCGGCCAGCGCGTTCCTCGTCCGCCCGATATACGACGGCAAGGGCCTCCGCCGCGTCCTCGACGCGAAGCTCAGGCCCGGCGGCCTCAGGCCCAAGGAAACACTCACCAACGTCGTCGTGCCCACGTTCGACGTCAAGAAAAACCAGCCCGTCATCTTCTCCACCTCTCTGGTACGATACGATAGACGATGACCGACCCTCAATTAAATCACTACCTGCATGGGCTGCCTGCTGGGCACTATATATAAACATCCATGGACTATGGACAGGCGCGTGAGGACAGTTCCATGGACCCCAAGCTCTCAGACCTCTGCATCGCTGCGACGGCCGCGCCAACGTTTTTTCCTGCCCACGGCTTCCACATTCTCAGTTTTTGGCCGCCGAGCTGGAAGGAGTTCAACCTCATGGATGCCGGTATATTCGCAAACAATCTGGTACGTACGTCCGATCCGTTGCAACTGACTGCAATTAATTGTTCGTCGGTACCACTGCCTCTTTTTTTTCCCCCAAATTAAAACTTTGATCGTGCGTGCGTGTGCATGTAGACCATGGTGGCGATGAACGAGGTCTGGAGAACCATAGACAGGGACGGAGAATCGTCGTTGCCCGTGCACGTATCGCCGATGGACTGCACGAAGCTGTGCGTCCTGTCCCTCGGCACCGGCGTGATCCGCCATTCCTACACCGCAGAGGAATGCAGCTGGTGGGGCGCCATCCACCGTGGGTGCACAACCGCGACCTCCGCAACGGCGGCACCGCCACCATGCCGCTCATCGACATGCTCATGGACTCGGCCGGCGCGCTCGTCGACTACAACGTCGCCCTCCTCTTCAGGTCTCAGAACTGCGAGGACAACTACTTGCGCATCGAGGAGGGCAGCTTGGATGCTGCTCTGGGAGCCACGGACGATACCAGCAAGATGGACGAGCTGATGAAGGTCGGCGAGGACCTCCTGGACAGGCATGTCTACCGGACCGACTGGAAGACGAGGGAGTACAAGGAGGTTGAGGGCGCAGTGAAAAACAGGGAGGCACTCACCAAGCTCGCCCACCGCCTCAGCGCAGAGAGAAGGCGAAGAATGGGAATGGCTGAGGGCGTCGCCGTCACCGAGCCCGCGCGTAAAAAGTCGAAGACAACACACTAGTGGGCTGCCCACACCAGTAATAATAACGCTTGCTTGGTTGAATGCACTCTTAAGTGCAAAGGCCAGAACATTATTTTTTTCTAAAATAAAATTTCCTTTATTTATCTAAAAATGATAATAAGGCTTGCTAGACAAGCGCGCCCGTGAGGCCTGCATACGTGTGTGGTCTCACCATGTCATGAAATAATTACTAGTTTCCTTTTTTCCATCAATGTAACTGTGACGAATACCATTACAATGTCAAAGAATAATAATACAGACACTCTTGTTCGTTCATAACTGATATGTCTGCCTTGAGAGCACAGTGCGATCAAAGACTATAAAAGAAGAAGCGCTACTTACACGGAAGTTAGTGTGCAATTTCGAGCAGTGCAGGGTGGGTATGGTAGGGCTCCATCTATCCAGCTCCCTAGGCCTTCGAGAAAGCAAAGCAAAGCCAAACAAAAGCAAAGCGGTAATTGTGAGCAAGGAAGCCGGAAGGGAAAAATCGATGAACGAGTAATGACGGGATTCTGTTATTTCGGTGAGTTCTCCTCCTCTCGTCCCTGCCCCTCATGGTTCCTCCGGCGTTGGATTACAGTCATGGTGAAGCTTTCGCGGCAAACGTTCGACGGTCTCTCAATCTCTCGGTTTCTCTGCCTGATGGATCGGGGAAATCTTTTCTCCTTATTGCTGCTTTTGGGCGTTGCAAAGTTCGACTCTCAGATGAATCAGTGGGCTTTCTACTTCAGTCATGCTTGGGTGGTCATCATAGTAACTTCCATTGCCTGGAATTGGAGGATAGAATATTCAAATTTGCAGTCTCCTCCCAGGAAGTGGGTTTCTGGATTTACAATCTAAAGAATTTCAGTTGTGAGATCTTCAAAGTTTCCTTTCATCTCTGGAATACCAATGGGCTGGCCAATGCTCGGTTGGCTATCAATGATGGTCAAGTTCCCAATTTCCAATGGGTCCAAGTTACAGCCAAACGATCTTATGCAGATACAGTCAGGCAGAAAGCAGCTCCCCTTTCAGGGGCCAACCGTGTGCCTTTGAATAGTAGAGGGAAGTCTGATCAACGGAAGTCCGTTTTTAGCAGATTGAGCTTTCAACAGCCATCAGTTTTTGATAGAAGTCAAGATCAATCTCAGAACATGGCAGCAAAGAATTCAGAACTTGCGAAGAACACGGAGAATGGGCATTTTCCAATTTTGAATTCGAATACAGGTTTTACTGCTGGTTCCGTTACTGCAGATACTACGGGAATTGATTTAAACCTCAATTTAGGGGGCCTGTGCACTAATTTTCTCCGAGACCAGCCCAACAGTCTTTTTTGCAGGAGATGCTTGTCGAGGGACCATTTAAGGCCCAATTGCGGAAGACAAATCCGTTGTCGTGCCTGTCTCAGTTTTGGTCATATTGAGGAATTCTGCTTTAAAAGGAAAACGCAATCCTCGCCCTTTAAATCCGGCCCTGCTGAACGCAGACGTTTCTTGCCAAAAGGTTTCAGTTTTGGTTCAACCCCTATGACAGGCGGACCTGGCCCTTCAGAGGCCCCACTCTTCAGCTCTTTCTCAGAATTCGCTAAATCAACGGGGAAAACGATTACAGTAAAAATTCCCTCCCCAATCACTGTTCACTGGGCTGCTTCACCTCCCACGACAAAGCCGTCCTGTTCCGCAAACCCTGCGACAAACCTCGGCGTCCACGGAGATTCCAGTTCGACATCATCCATGGCGTACCAGCGAGTTGATCCTACACCATTCATTCCGTTGGGCCTGCATTGGGAAGAAGTTCCCAACAGACAACAAGTTCTCCGTGCGGTTTCAGTCCAGGCCCCAGCAAGGAATGAGGATGTAGCCATCGCCATCATTGATCAGATGCCGGGCCATCAGGTACACTTTGTGAACATAAGAGAGATTCTGCAAGAGTTTCTGGTCGATGATAGGAACCTTCGTATCAAGGACATTCAACCATGCCCCATTGGTCAAGCGTTCGTCAGGTTCTATCATGCTTATGACAGAGATCACCTAATTCTTAATGGCCCATATGATTTTGGGGATATCACCATTAGATTTGTGAGACATGATGAAGGGAGAAACCATAGAGCCCTCAATTTTAATCAAGAATGTTGGCTGCTGTTGCTCAACTTTCATTTAGATTATCGTGAGCAAGAATACATTGAAGATGCTATCAAACCATTTGCGAGACTCATTTCTTGGGAAAGAGAGCCTAATCGCTTGGCAGGAGTGGTAGTTCATGCTAGAGTTGTTGATTTAGAATCAGTGCCCCACTTTATTCCTTTCACTATTGGAGAGGGATTTCAAGGACACTCCTGGACCATCCAGTGTGAAATACTACAGCACCACATGCTAGGTGCACAACCTGCTGACGAAGATCCTCAACCGGGCCTAGATCATGTGGGACCAGGGGTTCCCTTTGATTTCTTTGGCTATGGGCAAGCTGGCAATGGCATGGTTCTCCAACCGCAGCAAGAGCAGCAAGAACAACAGCATGCTAACCAGGAAGGCTGGCCAATGTGGGATGCACAACAACCTGGCAATGTCAATCTTGATCTGAATATTAATGCAGGGAATGAGGCAGAAGACCCAATGCAAGAAGATGTGGCAGAAATAGTTGATCCAGCACTTGAGGAAGAGGTTGCAGTTCAACAGGAACCTCTCCCTCCACCAGGTGACCTTGTGCAAGTAAATATGGAGCCCGATAATGCCCCACCTCTTTTTGGTGAAGGTGAAGAAGGTAATGACTTTGATCTGAATGTGCCTGTACCAGTTCCTATAGAGGAAGAGGCTACTAATGCTCAGATTCAAGAACCTGTGCCTGTGCTTTTAGAACAGCCAATTAATTTCCTGGTGGAAGAAGTTTCTCTTGATCAGCTCGTTGATGGCTATAACTCTGGTGATAATTCATCTGGGAATTTACATGTTGGCAGAGTTCAAATTTGGGATGCCCATACAGCTGATCCGGTTTTTGAAAGTTTCTCGGCTCATAATTTCAGCATATCTGCTGAAACAATAAAATTGTGGTCTCAACACTTTGCACCTCAAGAAACTTCAAGTTCTTTCCAGATACCAACAGAATGGGCTGATTTTTTCACACTCCTGCTTGTCTCACCACCTATGTTTCAATGGGCCTCAGAATTCATCAGATCAAAAGCAATGGTTTTATTAAGGGAAGGGAAGCTAACATTGCCTTTCGCTCTCCCCAAGTCTTGTCCGAAGAGCTTAGCTAATACATGCTTTACCTCAACTCCCTCACTCTCGGAGGAGGAAGCAAGCCCACCCTGCAACAAGCAGAAGAAGAGAAGCTCCGTCAAAATTACCACTCCATTGGTGGAATCTGAAGTTAGAAGAAGCAGCAGGCTTAGAGATCAAGCTCGGGGTTTCAAACGTAACAATTGTTCAGATAAGCATTGCCTGGCTTGTTCAGTATCCCCTCCTAACATCTCTCCATCCATCATAAGGAACCTAGGTGCTTCCTTTTGTCATGTTTCTGAAGATCAGCTAACAGTGGAAAGACTGCAGAAGAAAGCAAAGCCTGCTCCGGTTGCCAGGAAGCAGAAGACGTCCAAGGCCCCAAAATGTCCTAATGATGATCGCAAGAACAATGATTCAAAAAAGTCAAAGAAGTAATCAAGCAAAGGGCTACTGCTGGTTGTCTTCTAATAGTTTTTGCTTTGATATTGTAATAAGGCTCAACTGTATGCCACACAGACACACTTCTCCTATTATCATGCTTGTGTATGATAACTCGGCTACGCTTTTGGACTGTTTTTTATGGATAGTCGTCGTATGAATTTGTCTTGGAAAGTTCTTTGTTGGAATGTCCGTGGTTTGAATTCTGGGAAAAAATGGAACTCGGTAAGGGATAAAATTACAGAATCTCAATGTGACATCATCTGCCTACAAGAAACAAAGAGAGAAATTATTGATGATATTTATCTCCGTAATTTTTGCCCTAGAGCCTTTGATAAGCTAGCTTTCGTACCCTCAGTAGGTGCCTCTGGAGGCATGGCTATAATCTGGAAAAGCACCAGTTTCTCAGGACACATGGTTTTCTCAAATGATTATGCCATAACTGTGGAATTCACGTCCAATATCAATTCAGAATCTTGGTTACTCACAAATGTATATGGCCCATGCACACATGAAGGAAAGGTGCAGTTTACCAATTGGTTCAAAAATATTCAGATGCCCCCTGAAATTTCTTGGCTCATTGTGGGGGATTTCAATCTCATGAGATCTCCGGACAACAGAAATAAGCCTGGTGCCGATATAAATGAAATTTTGCTCTTCAATGATGCCATTAATGCTCTAGGTTTGGTCGAAATTCCTCTTCATGGGAAAAAGTTTACTTGGACTAATAAACAGTTTAACCCTCTCTTGGAACGTCTTGACTGGTTCTTCACCTCGGCTTCATGGGCTCTATCTTTTCCTAACACCATTGCATCGTCTCTAGTTATGGAAACTTCTGACCACACTCCATGTACTATCTCCATTTCGACAATTATTCCAAAAGGGGGCTTCTTCAGGTTCGAGAATTTTTGGTTGGAGCATCCAGATTTCTTTGAAGTGGTACAGCATCATTGGGCTGCGTCAGGGCAATTAGTTGATAAAGGAAAAGTGTTGAGTGCAAAATTCAAAAATCTTAGAAGAGCAATCAAAATCTGGAAATCTAAGCTGTCTAACTTGGCTCAAACAATATCCAACACCAAGCTCATCCTGTCCTTTCTGTCATCTGTGGAAGATTATAGAGACCTCACCTTAGAAGAATGGAATTTTCAGAAAATACTTCAAGATCATTTGGTGGCACTCTTAAATCATCAGAAAATTTATTGGAAACAGCGAGCGAATGTTAAGTGGATAAAATTTGGGGATGCAGGAACAAAGTTTTTTCATGCAAATGCCTCAATTAAAAATAGGAGAAACCTCATTGCCTCTTTGCATGAAGATGATGGCACAGAAATCACCACTCATGATGGGAAGGCAAATTTATTGTGGCAGTCATTCAAGGACAGGTTAGGAGTCTCTGATCTCAATCAAATATGCTTTGACTTGAGAGATCTCTTAGGGTCGTCTCCTAATTTGGGTTTCTTGGAAGAAGCTTTTACCAAGGACGAAATTGACAATGTTGTTAAAGCCCTTCCTACCAACAAATCACCGGGTCCAGACGGCTTCAATACAGATTTTTTAAAGAGATGTTGGTCTATTGTTGCACCTGATTATTACAGCCTCTGTGAAGCTTTCTATTCAGAAAATATTTGTCTGCAAAGCATAAACAGATCTTTCATCACTCTCATACCAAAAGTGGACACCCCAATGCGGGTTTCGGACTACAGACCTATCTCACTATTGAACTGCCCCATCAAACTCATTACAAAGATTTTGGCTAATAGACTTCAACAAGTGATACAAGATCTAGTACACACAAATCAATATGGTTTCATAAGATCAAGGACAATTCAAGATTGTCTAGCATGGGCTTTTGAATACATTCATATATGCCATCAGTCAAAAAAGGAAATTATAATTCTGAAACTGGATTTTGAGAAGGCTTTTGATAAGGTAGAACATAATGCAATCCTGCAGATTATGGAAGCCAAGGGCTTTGGGCATAAATGGATTTCTTGGATGAAAGGGATCTTTAGTTCTGGGACATCGTCAGTCCTTCTTAATGGAGTCCCAGGCAAAAGCTTCCACTGTAAAAGGGGTGTAAGGCAAGGTGATCCCCTCTCACCACTCTTGTTTGTGCTCGCTGCCGACCTCTTACAAACAATCATCAACAAAGCTAAAGACATGAACCTGCTAAAGCTGCCCATTCCTCTGATCCACTCAAAGGATTTCCCCATATTACAGTATGCCGATGACACTCTCATCATAATGGAAGGCGATGCAAGACAACTTGTTACGCTGAAATCTCTACTAAATTCGTTTGCTGACTCAGTGGGACTCAAGGTTAACTACTCCAAGTCATGTATGACCCCCATAAATGTTCCAGATGATAAATTTGACAGATTGGCTCACACATTTGGATGTGCTAAAGGATCCATGCCTTTCACATACCTTGGACTACCAATGGGTCTGACCAAACCAAGGGTCGTTGATTTTTTGCCATTAATGAAAAGATGTGAGAAAAGATTGGCAGCCACCTCTATGTTTCTCTCACAAGCAGGTAGACTTGAGTTAGTAAATTCAGTACTCACATCGCAGACATCGTTTGTAATGTCAACTTTCTATCTTCACAAGACAGTAGTGAAACAACTTGATGGGTACAGAAAACATTGTCTCTGGCGAGGTGCAGATTTGAATGATAAAAGACCGCCAAAAATTGCCTGGACAAAAGTATGCCTTGACAAAGATTCAGGAGGCCTTGGAGTCCTCAATCTCAGAACACAAAATGAAGCACTCTTGCTGAAAAACCTGCATAAATTTTATAACAGGCAAGACATTCCTTGGGTTCAACTAGTTTGGGAAAAGCACTATCCAAACAACAAGTTACCACCAAAAGGTACAGTCGGGTCCTTCTGGTGGAGAGACATTCTTAAACTCATCGACAAATTCAAAGGACTGGCAACAATTCAAATTCACGACGGTCGCACATGTCTACTCTGGAATGATATTTGGGATAATTGTTTGCTCTCGAGGGAATACCCGGAACTTCTCTCATTTGCCAAAGACAGCCACATCACTTTATGTAAAGCCAAAGAAAGTGCAGATTGGTCTCTCATGTTTCACTTACCCTTGTCAATACAGGCTTTTCAGCAGTTCATATCCTTCACCAGCAAGCTGAATAATCTTGAACTAATTGATGAAAATGACACTTGGAGTTACATTTGGGGTTCCTCGATTTTTAGTACCAAAAAAGCATACAAGCAATTGTCTGGGCAGAGACCAATTCATCCAAGCTTCAAGTGGTTATGGTCCTCCTCATGCCAAAATAAACACAAGGTCTTCTTTTGGTTGCTCCTCCATGACAGACTAAGCACAAGAGAAATTCTTCGTCGTAAATCAATGAACCTTCCAACCTATGATTGTGTGCTTTGTGACCATGACTTGGAAGAAAGTCTAGAACATCTGTTCATACATTGTGAGTTTGCAAAAACTTGCTGGTCCTCAATAGGTGTCTGTACACCAAGTCAAATGAATCCTTTCCAAGTACTCGAGCACTTCAAGTCAAGCCTAGCAGTCCCTTTCTTCATGGAGATCATAATAATTATGTGCTGGTGCATCTGGAAATCAAGGAATAATCTCATCTTTCAAGGAATCCCGGCTGCCGTTGGCTCTTGTAGGATGATGTTCAGTAAAGAATTTGCCTTAGTTATACTAAGAGCAAAGAGTAGTTACTTTCCTCTTATAGAACAATGGCTAGATCAACTCCTGTAATTAGCTCTACTCCTACCCCTCTCTTTCCTTGTACTTTCTAATATCTTTTAATAAAATCACTGTAGGGGGAAAACCCCTCCAGTTTTCCTTCAAAAAAAAAAAAAGAAGCGCTACTTACGAGATGCGCTAGAAATTCTTATAAAAAATATATCAGAAACATCGCACTGCACTGCAGGGGCAGCGAGCACACACTGGATATGTAAGCACAAAGGCTTTGCTTCTCCCGTAAACCCACTTCACAGTAATCCTCCTCCACATTAGAAACTCGATTCTCCGTATCGCAGCCCTAAGGCCACGTTTCCCTGAAGCGATGATTATCTCCTCGCGCTCCCGCCCTTTCCCGAGCGGCCACCAATGCAGCCGACAGGGCTCGCCACCTCTGCCTCCGCCGCCGGCCTTGTACGCCTCCGCCTTGCCCTCGCCTCCGCCCTGCCGGCCTCGTCCGCCTCTGCCTCATCCTTGCCGCACGTCCGCCTCACCCTCACCTCCGCTGGCGCCTCCTCCCGCTAGAGCCTCCGCGCACCCAGCCTCATCTGCCTCCACAGCCAGCCACGTTTGCCTCCACCCACCCAGCTGGCGCCTCCTCCCATTGGAGCCTACGCTCGCCCGGCCGGTGCCTCCTCCCGCCGAAGCATTCGCCCGCCCGCCCGCCCGGGCCTCCTTCCAGCCGGCGTGAACGACGGGAGGCGTTAGATCCACTGATAAAATCAAGATTGCCAAACACCTAGATTTTTCACACAGCAGATTATGTAACAAGCGTCTTCTGTGGAAAACCTGCTTTCTAGAGAAGTGAGACTCAGGAAAGCGAAACCGAACGGATCCTTTATCAATTGCGTTATATTTAAATTATTTTGGGTTTAAAGCACTAGCCTATCAACCTATGATCTCTCTACTCAATTTCGAATAAAATATTCATAAAAATACTCGACATGTGGGCACCAATGCCACGTTGTAAAGACTACCCAGCCAAACCACTCTGTGAGTTATTTGTCTGGTTTTTAGTATTTTCAATATGTAAAATTTCTTGTTGTTTGTAGTTCAGATGATGATGTAAAAACGACCACCTATGCACTTAAAAATTTAAATTGGGCCTTTTTTTTTTTTTTGCAGGTTTGTCTCGGGACTCACCGAGATGGACGCCTAAATTCGGCCCACTCGGTCCGAATGCCAAACCCGTGCGGCCAAGGACCATCTCTACAAATCATCCCTAGGGAACTATATATTTGGTAGCTAGCAGGGAGTTTCCCTACAATTATGAAAATACTATATTAATCTAACAGACCTACACTCCGTGCTGTGCAGTACTCAATAAAACACTTTTAGAGAAAGAGATAAAAATCCATGTTCATTTACTATATATAGGTAGTTGCAGGCACAATAATGCAAGATGACAAGAGCTTGGAGTTTGCAGCGTATGTGGACGACCACGAGCCACCCATCCCATCTCCAACACATCAACTCGTGCCGTGCGCGGCCGCGGCAGCGGATCTGGAGTGGCCGGGTTAATCAGTGATGATCTCCATCACCAGGGACAGCTTGAAACAAACCCAGCTCTCTGATTGCACTTCATCCCGGCCACTCCCCCCTCACTGACTGACTGACGTGACGTCGTGACGACGAGCAGAGGAAGCAAGCCATGGCGCACGAAGCAGCTGCGGCGCCGCTGCTCCTCCCCTCAGCTCCCGCCACGCCGCCGGACGCCCCTCGCCGGAACAGGTTCGCCTTCGTCTGCGCCACGCTCGCCTCCATGACCACCATCCTCATGGGCTACAGTACGTGAAGCAAAGCCTTCCTCGGTACTTCATCCGTCTCGATCATATGCTCTGTCCTTCATGCCGACGTTCGTTTGTTGCGGCCGGGCAGACCTCGCGCTGATGAGCGGCGCGCAGCTGTTCATCCGGGAGGACCTGGGGCTCTCCGACGTGCAGGTGGAGGTGCTCACGGGGTCCATGAACCTCTTCATGCTCGTCTCCATCCTCGGCGCCGGGTGGGCGGCCGACCTGCTCGGCCGCCGGGGCACGCTCCTGCTCGCCAACGCCTTCCTCATGGCCGGCGCCCTCGCCATGTCGCTCGGCGGCTCCTACGCCGCGCTCATGGCCGCGCGCTTCGTCACCAGCGTCGGCGTCGGCTTCTCGCGCGTCGTCGCGCCCGTCTACAACGCCGAGATCTCGCCGCCGTCCACGCGCGGCGTCCTCTCCTCCCTCCTCGACGTATGTCCTACACATCGATCGTTAATTAGTTTTTTTTTGTCGTAGTCTCGTAGTCTCGTTTCGTTGCAAGCTAAGCTAAGCTAGATAATTAAGTCTGCTAAGCTTACTTTAAATAATCTCGTCTCGTTTCGTGCATAAGATGTTCGTCAACGTCGGCATCCTGCTGAGCTACGTCTCCAACTACGCGCTGGCCGGCCTGCCGGTGCACGTCGGGTGGCGCGTCATGTTCGCCATCGGCGCGCTCCCGCCGGCGTTCCTGGCCGCGGGGGTGCTGGCCATGCCAGAGTCGCCGCGGTGGCTGGTGATGCGCGGGCGCCACGGCGAGGCGCGCTCCGTGCTGGTGCGCACCTCGGACACCCCCACCGAGGCCGACCTCCGCCTCGAGGAGATCAAGCACGCCGTCGAAGCTTCTACCGGCAGCAGCGGCGCGTGGAAGGAGATGCTGGTGCGGGCGACGAAGAGCGTGCGCCGGATCCTCACCTGCGTCCTCGGGCTGCAGTTCTTCCAGCAGGCGACCGGCATCGACGCCATCGTGCTGTACAGCCCGCTGGTGTTCAAGAAGGCCGGGATGTCGTCCAACACCGCCATCCTCGGCGCCACCGTCGCCGTCGGGGTCGTCAAGACGTGCTTCATCCTCGTGGCGACGCTCTTCTCGGACCTCGTCGGCCGGCGCCCGCTCCTCCTCGCCAGCGCCGCAGGCACCGCCGTGGCGCTGGCCTCCCTAGCCCTAACCCTCCTCTGCGCGCGCGCCGCCACGGCCACGTCCGCTCCTCTAACCACGGCGGCGGTGCTGGCTTTCGTGGCCGCGTTCTCGGTCGGGTTCGGGCCGCTGGCGCCCGCGTACAGCTCGGAGATCATGCCGCTGCGGCTGCGCGCGCAGGGCACGGGGCTCGGCACGGCGGTGAACCGGGTGACGTGCGGGCTGGTGACCATGACGTTCATCTCCCTCGCCGACTGGATCACCATGCCCGGGTGCTTCCTCCTGTACGCCGGCGTGGCGGTTGCCGCTTGCGCGTTCGTCTACGCGCTGCTGCCGGAGACAAGCGGCCGGAGCTTGGAGGACATGGACGTGCTCTTCGCCAAGTGATCGATCGTCCTAGGTTGTTCTTGTTCGATCGATGGCATAAATTATTGGACAGTGAGTGAACTACCGAGGACTTGAAATTTGAATTCTATATATGCGTGATTGATTCCTTGAATATATATAGTACTCCTATAATATGCATGGTTGCGTCTGGAATTCAGCATGGAATTTCATTGAGCCAATGCCGGTTGAGAGTTGAGAGCCGCCAGCGAGGCATGCAGCAACGTCCTCTGGTTTGAGAATTGAAGAGGAAGAGGACATGGACGTGCTCTTCGCCAAGTGATCTCGTCAAAGGTTGTTCTTGCTGGTTGGCATAAATTATTGGACAGCAGTGAACTACTGAGGACTTGAAATAAGAATTCTATATATGTGTGATTGATTCCTAGACTATAGTACTCCTATAATATGCATGGTTGCGTCTGGAATTCAGCATGGAATTTCATTGAGCCAAAGCCAAAGCCAGTTGAGAGTTCATAGCCGCCAGGGAGCATGCAGCGACGTCCTCTCGTTTGAGAATTGAAGAGGAAGAGGATATTGGTAATACGTGCAGTAGTTGATTTCATTGAAGTCAACACAAGCAACAAACACGTACGTCGGCGATCGAGGCTATCAGTTTACAAATGTACGACTGACACGCTTGATTCTTTTCAAAACTTCGATCATTCGTTTTATTTAAAAAAATTATTGAAATATGTAAAAAATAAAACTCATACTCAAACTAGTGATAAAACAAATCACAACAAAATAAATAAAAACTTTTCATTTTTTTAATAAATGAATGACCGAAGTTTTTAAAAAACGATATTGGTTGGGTCTATGCATGCACGCATGATCATTATACCCACAGTGAGCTTTATAATTACTGAGACCATCACACAAATCACACAAATGATGCACGGAGCACAGGCACACGTGTTTTCACGTTGCCTTCTATAATTGCTGTTAGTTGCTGCTATTCCATCAATACGGATCCACCGGGTCCGCTTTAATGTTTAACCTTCACTGCCTCCAACTTTCCGGAGCACCAATCCGGCCGCTAGCTCTCGCCGTCATTAATTGGCACACGCGCTAGCTCCTTTTTACCGATCTCCAAACTCCAAAGTTGTAAGAAATATTTCCCACTTGCACAGGAATTCTTCACACAGAAATATTTTGTATCATTGTCCTAGAAAAAACAGCCCCCTCCACTGTAAAATACGGTTGTATGAAACATTTCCATTTGCCAGCTGTGTTCCATAGATTGTTACCAATTTAGGAAAAGATAGGACAGATTAGTTGAGAGGCAAAATAACCTTGGTGGTTGGTGCCCCTATTTACTAGCTAAATCCAAAGTAGGCCATGCAACCAACAAATGGATGAGACACTAGTGTGATTTAATGGTATGGGCCTCATTTTGGGATGTTTTATGAAGGTTAGAAATTAGAATTCTACTGCAGTCGGTACGGTGAGAATAATGACTTGAGCATTTCATGTGCCCATTCATTGTCCGTAAGCAAGAACAACAGCATGTAGCAACTAAATTCTCGCCATGATATTAGCGCTACTGTTCTCTTTTGCCTTCTTCACCTCAGGCACTTCCTTATTAGTCATGAGTAAATATATATTCTTTCCGTCTCAAATTGTAAGGATTCTAGGCCTCTACTGGATCCGTTCATTTCTCCATGTACGTGTGTCTAATATGTGTCTAAATTCATCAACGTTCATATAAATGTGGATAAATAAAAAGAAGGCTTGAACCTATTACAATTTGGGAGGTAAGAAGTATATCCTATTCTATATAGTGGGTCATGCATCTGGAAAGTAGCTCGCATCTCATCTTTAATTTATTTATCTCTAATAATTGTATCCATCCTTATCTTTGAGCACTAAGAGCAACACTACTTACAACTTTAAGCACTCATTTTTTCATAGCCTTTGCCACCGTAAGTTAGCAATCTTGTCTTTCTCGTAGACAAATGCTTAATTACAAGATCTTAGAGTCTCTAGGCACTTAATTTGCCTAAATTAAGTTAGCAACATGCTCGCTGCTGATTGACACGTACATCCAATATGTGCAATCTTTTTATCGAAGAGTATGGCCAAATTTAAAAGTCTTTACTCACCGGTTGACTGCTGATTGAGTTTGCATGACCTGTTTTGGGATCAATAACTACAAACTATGCGTCCCAATACATGTCTGTTCTTGTCATTTGCTAGCAATTTACTGTTGAATATATGGGCTAAGGCCCATGTATAATTCCTAGAAAATCTCAAAGGCACATGTGTGTACATGAGTGTGGAACTTTTAGTCCCATCTTACTAGTGGAAGGGGAGTTTCACCTACTTAAATATGGAAACTCTCTTCTCCTACTAAGTCATGGTGTGGAGGGAGAAAGGAAGACCACACGCGCGCTTGCTCGTCTCGATGGGCACGGATTGGGGCGATGAACGCGGGCGTGCGGCACATGCTTGAATGGTCCGCCGAAATTGGTTCCTGACCTTGCGGGTGCGCAGCTATTTTTTGCACCTCCATCTGCTCATGGCATCGGCTCTTTTGCCGATTTTATTTTTGGTGACTTGGGCTGCAAGTTTAAGAGTCCTTACCCGATTGGGATCGTGGTCGCAACACGAGATCGGATCGTGGTCTATATATAAACAGCCGACCCTCATCGCCAAGAGATACACTAGAAAACCTAGGGTTTTGCCACCGCTCGCTTCTGCGCCGCCTACGTAGCCACCTTTATCCCAAACGCCGACGTGCATTGCCGATCGCGAGAGCAGGTCTCTGAAACTCTTCGCCTCTCGAGCTCTTGCACCGGGAGAGGGCGAATAAGGTTTTTGGGAAGCGCTCTGCGCGACTGCTCGCTGTCTTTACCACGGGTCGTCCATCGTCTTCCGCTGCTGGAGGCCATCGCCGGTGTCTCCTTCACGATCTTCTTCACCGTTCCGTCTACAGCAACCGCATCGTCCACGAACCGGTCATCGTCCATGACACAGTCATCGTCGACGTCGTCAGTACAAAATCGGCTCTAGCTGCCGACAGGTATAAACAGAACGATCCAATCTATCTTGTTGTTATGATCAGCGAGATCTTTGTTGTGGTTGTTCTATTTAGTATTTAGATGAGTATATGCTAGTTTGTGCCATGTTTTACATGAATTATTTTCGAAAATTAATTCAGATATTGTCTAATTTCTCAACATTTACGACAAACAATTCTACACAGCCATAATTTGAATCCATTATATTCACTAGTTAGTTTCATAATCTTGAATCCTTTCTAGATATTATAGTATTATTTTATATTGAAAGATGAATGTGAAATTTAACTTTTAGTAAATATATTTATTAAAATATTTAGATAAATTAGATTAAGAAAAGTTCATTTTTGACCATCGACCTATCAAACGAGTCTAGATTTAAACATTAAACTATTAAAACTAGGTATCATCGCCTACCAGGTTTTTATGCTCATTTGGGGGCCCAAGTTTTTATCTATTCTGTTTAGGAAAAAAGTCCATTCTAGGTCCCTCAACTTATGGTTGAGTCCATGTTCCGTCCTTGGACTCCAAAACTAGTTCTGCTCCACGTTGACATGGTGATATGGCGGGGCGTGTGTCCAAGTCGGCAAAAACCATGATTCGATTCGTCCGAGGGTGCGGTTTTACAACTTCTGGGACTCGCGGTACCTAATTTAGAGTACAAGGACATAACTTGGACTCGGCTACAAGTTGAGGGACCTGAGATTGACTTCAGTTAATATGGTTGAGCCAGCTTTGTTTGTTCTATTTATTATGGGCCTAAGACGACTGAAAAAGCAATCTTCCAAGCTCGGCCCAAGTACTCAATTCAAAAAGCTGAAAAACAATTCTATATATTAACTGAATAGATGAAGAACTGAGCCCTGGCGTGCAGATTAGCAGATATCCCTCCCCTTGCGTGGGAATAGATTAAGCAGAGCTGGAAAGGAACCTCGCCTTTGATCTGGCTGGCTACAGATTACTCGCAGTTTTGCAAAACAAGCTGAGGAGAAAGGATCTTGCAGCTTTATTAAACAAATGGCCATTTGCCGAGACTACACAGAATGCAGTGGCGTAATAAAAATGTGTGACAAGTGGGCCCGGGAAGGACAAAGGGAATACATAAAGTCTAAAATAAGGTGACCGGGAAGGACAAAGGGAATACATAAAGTCTAAAATAAGGTGACTTGATCAAGTAATGCCCTGATTGGGGGACACGGCAGACATGATGCTTGCTAGCTCTATATATAAAGTGCATAGAGATCGAGCTCAGCCCATGCATGCATGCGTGTCAGCATACATACACAGTATAGAACGAATGGCGACTGAAGCTCAAGGTGGAGGCAACCAGCAGCAGCAGAAGACAGAGAAAGCAGCTCCACCATCGTCCATGGAGTACCAGCTGAAGAAGTACCTGCTGCTCCTGGCGACGCTGGTGGCGACGGTGACCTACGCGGCGGGGCTGAACCCGCCGGGGGGTTCCTGGCTGGAGGACGACGCGTCGGGGCAGCGGCTGGCCGGCGACTCCATCCTCCGGGACACCAACTACATGCGCTACCTCTGTTGGCTCCCCAGGACCTTGCTCACCCTCTCCTAGCTCGCTCTCGCTCTCACACGCCGCGATGGCTCAAGGAAGAAGATGAACAGTGTGATTTCGGCGATGAACGCCGCGGCCGACGGACGGCCTGTATCTTGGCCTCACATACACATTCGGAATCAGCTCTGATTACAGAGGGGTGTGGTCCTATTTGTAGCCGAGGCAGAGCTCTCCTGCACGCCTCCCGGCATCCTCGCCATGGTCGTGTCCGTGGGTGACATCGTGCCCGCGCATGCGACGCGCTCGACCCCAACGTGTCCACGCTCCTAACGGCCAGCGACATATCCGCCACCACCCCAACTAACAGCGCCCGCGTCCGCTGCAGCTCACCTGCACGAGCACCCGACTCGGTCCAACGACGCCCCGTGGCAGCAGCTAGACTGCTGCCCGCGCCGGTCGTGGGCGACACTGCACGCCCATGGCGACACACGCCACTGAACACACGAACACACCACACGCACACACCATGTCTAGCTTAGTTCTAACATTCACCCCCCTAAGCTTGACATGGGAGACCTTCATCTTCATGGGACAGCGCCACACGCCGCCGCGGTCACCACCTTCTTCCTCCGCGACACACGCCGAGCTTCGTCTCCACCGTCTTCTTCCTCAGCGACACACGCCGAGCGTCTTCTCCACCGGCGACTCCCTCAGCGACTCCACCAGCGACTTCTTCGCCATGGCCGCGCTCACACGCTGCGTCGTGCCCGCGCGACGCGCTCGCCCAGACGACCCACACACACGCCCAAACGGCCGGCGACCTTCCCGTTTCTTCTCCACCGGAGACACAAGGCGCCACGCGCGCCCAGCAAGACCGACACATGATCCACTGCCGTAGTGCCCCCATTGGTGATCATGCACGGGCCGACACACGGCCGAGCGACCTCGCCGCACCGCCATTAGTCGACGCCATCACACTGCCGGCCACCACCAGCGTGCCTCCGGCGATGGGAACGAAACCTATGACGAACCGGCTCTGATACCACTTGGCCTGTTATTCACTCACAAACTGACATACAGGCGAGGTTGTCGCCGGGGCGTTCGTCGCCGAAACCATCTTGTTCATCTTGTTTCTTCGTCCGTGAGTGAGCGAGTGCGTGTGAGAGCGATCCAGGGTGAGCGATCGGAGTTCGGTGCGCCAACAACCTCGTCTTCTACTGCTTCAACGCCATCTCCTTCGCGGCGTCCCTGGTGGTCAGCCTCCTGCTGCTGCTCCTCCACCCGGGCGACCAGGGCAGGCTGCTCAAGCTCACGCGGGCAGTGATGGTCATCGACCTGCTCGCCCTCATGGGGGCCTACGCCGCCGGCGGCAGCCACGACGCGTTCACCACCGTCTGCGCCTCCGCGCTCGTCGCCGCCGCGTCCGCATACGTGATCGTCGTCGTCCCCAACCTGAGCACCGCCGCCGTCAGCAAGGAGGAGGAGACGGCGGCGGCGTCGGCGGCGACACAGCCGTCGTCGGACGACAAGGAGGAGCTCGAGAAGCACGAGATCCTGCTGCTGCTCGCCATCTTCGTGGCCACCGTCGCCTACGTGGCCGGGCTGAACCCGCCGGGGGGATTCTGGAGGAGCACCCAGGAGCAGCAGCAGGGCGGCCACCGCCACGCCGCCGGCAACCCGGTGCTGCAGGGCCTCCACCCCGTTCGCTACAAGTTCTTCTTCTTCAGCAACACCGCCGCCTTCATCACGTCGCTGCTGGCCATCACCATCACCGTGCACTACGAGAAGCTCAACATCATCAACCGCCCCATTACGCTCATCAAGGTTGCGCTCTACGGGCTCGTCGTCACGGCCATCTTGGGCCTCGGCAGCGCCTACGCCGCCGGGAGCTGCAGGGACAGCAAGCACACCACCTACGTCCTCAGCCTCGTCGCCCCGGTTCTTGTCTGCATCCTTCTCCAGAGGGTTCTTGTAAAATCTCGTGGCTTCAAACTCCCCTGCTTTGGTACCAGCAGGTATATATGCAGTATTATTGCTCTTCGTTTCTTCATCATTGGCAATTTGGCATGCACTACGTGTATTTAATACTTTCGGTTTTTTAATTTCACTAGCACCTGTACGTTAATCCCATGCTTTTTTATAGGCCAATATATATTACTCCTAGGTAGAAAAGTTAAAAGCTGATAGATAAATTTAGCTAGTATCCATAACTTAATTAAAATTGCTCAAGTTTTACACAATCTCCTTTACTCAAACTCTATAATAGAATACTTATACAAATATTTCATATTTTTATCTAATGCAAGCATATAGTATGTTTGTACCAGCATGTGTTAGTTTTTTATGTGTTAATAATAATAGAAGTGGGTGCTTTATAAAATATATGAACACACTTTTATCTATCTTTCTTAATATACATTACAAGAAAAATGTAATTCTTGGTGGGCCAAACAAATTTCGTCACTTTACCGACGAAAATAATTGACATCTGGCCGGATCCATTAACCAATGAAATTACGTATATTTTCGCCCGCCACTCCGGTCAACCGAGGAATATAAGTGGGCCCTCTGAAAAGGTGGCCCTGTTTAATTTCGTCGGACTTTTTTTTCTCAGGTTAATGCATATTCGTCAGTTTTTTTTATGATATTTTGGGTCTAAGGCCCATGAAAAAATATGCTATTCCGTGGCAATTTGGATTCAGGTTGGTTTAATGACAGAGGTGGATAATTAACTTGCAAACCTAAGGGTTACTAACATTATTGATTATAATAATTGCAAATACGATAATTTGGTTTGAATTTATGAAATTATCTTAAACTATCTTTCATAATAGTATTTTAGGTCTACCAACTTTAGGAAGATAATTTTTTTTTAAATTATAATGGTATAATGGGAAACTTATACTTCAAATTTAGGGTTAAGTTACCTATTTAATGCATAGTGGATAATTATATGCAGAAATTTAGCGCATAAATTGTTTGAACCCAAATCATCTCTTTATGCATGTGGCATCATCGTCACTAGCACGCCGGACACCACAAGAAACAATGATCTGGACAAGGACAAGGACAAGATTCGCGAGTTCATCCAGCTGCTTGCCATTCTAGCGGCGACGGTTGCTTACCAAGCAGGGCTGGACCCACCTGGCGGCGTGTGGGCAGAGGGCGAGGCACCCGGCGGCGGTCACAGAGTGGGAGACCCGATCCTCCTGACGACGCACCCCGTTCGGTACAAGGTCTTCTTCTACTTCAACTCCGGCGCCCTGGTGGCGTCCCTGGTCATCATGGTGATCCTGCAGAACGAGTTCCTCGTCCAGCGCCACGCGCTGGAGGCCGCCATGATCCTCGACCTCTTCGGCCTCATGGGCGCGTACGCCGCCGGAAGCTGCAGGGACACGAGCACCTCCATCTACACGGTCGCCCTGGCCGGCGGCGTCCTCGTCTACGTCGTGATCCACATCGTCTTCTTCACGCTGGACCCGGCCAGAGGCGGCAACAAGCAGACGGCCGGCAGTGAGGAGGAAGCAGCAGCGAGGAGGGAGAGGGACGACAGGACGGAGAGGAAGCGCGAGGTGCTACTCCTCCTTGCCATCCTGGCCGCCACGCTCACCTACCAGGCCGGCCTGACGCCGCCGGGCGGGTTCTGGGAGAAGGACGAGCACGGCCACTCGGCGGGCTCCCCGGTGCTCCAGGACATGTACCCTCGCCGCTACAAGGCCTTCTTCTACTGCAACGCGGCGAGCTTCATGGCGTCCGTGGCGCTCATCGTCCTCCTCCTCAACCCTAACCTGTACCGCCCGGGCATCCGGTGCTACGCGCTCTTCGTCTGCATGGTGGCCGGCATGTTCGGCCTCATTGGCGCCTACGCCGCCGGGAGCTCCCTGCACCTGCGCACCTCCGTCATCGTCTTGGTACTGGTCACCGCCGTTTTCACAGCGGTAGTCTACGTGGCGTACATCCGGCGCCAGCCGTCGACGAACGACAAGGACGCACCGAAGGACAAGAACCCCGACAACTCTCGTCGTCCGGTGGATCACAAGGAGGAGGAGCATGGCCGCCAGCAGCCCGGCAAAGAGACAGACATGATGGCCAAGTACCTGATGCTGGTGGGGATACTGGCGGCGAGCGTGACGTACCTGACGGGCCTGAAGCCGCCCGGCGGGATGTGGAGGGACGACGGCGGCGGGCACGACGCCGGCAACCCGGTGCTGTACGACATCCAGAAGCACCGGTACAATGCCTTCTTCTACAGCAACTCCACCTCGTTCATGGCCTCCGTCACCGTCATCGCCTTGCTGCTGTCGCGGATGATCCGTGACAGCAAGGACGCGAAGCCTCTCTGGCCGATGCACACAGCCATGCTGATGGACATGCTCGCCCTGCTCGGAGCATACGCGGCAGGCAGTGCTCGGGACTGGGGCACATCCAAGAACGTCGTCCTGCTGCTCTTCCCTGTGCTGGGCTTCGTTGCGCTTCTCTTCTTCTGGAAGAAAGGCAAAGGTGATGATGATGCTGCTGCTGCTGGAGGAAAAGCAATTAAAGTTGGAGCAAAAACTGACAACCAAAATGGTGGGACTGGCACAAGTACCACCCAGCAGAACACTCCCTAAGTTTTACATTTGGGCTCTAATTAATTATTAGTAATTGCAAGATTTTTAATACCAAATTTATTGGATTTTTATGTATATGTAAAGTTAATTTATATATTTTCCTTTTGAAACCTGGCCCACTTATTAGTGCTAATTGTTTATATCAATCCAGTTCACGTTTATCTAGACTAGCTTGATTCAAGTTAGGTTATATATGTGCGTGTCCTTGGCTTCGCCGACCACCAGAAGATCAATTGAAGAAAGTTATATTTGAGTCCTCCGATTGAATCATGTACTAGTTAAAATCCATCTTGAATTATAAAACATTATATGAAAATAAGTACCATAACTTATTAGTTTAGATAAATATATATATTACTGAAATGTCAAATCATATATTCATATATCTATCTTAAATTAAATAAAAAGTTTCAATAGATTAAGTGCCATATCATGGTGTAGGCCGAAGGAAGTTGTTCATGTTGTTTTGGTAACTACTAAAAAGGTGCGGGCCTAGAAGAAAGGAGGTGATGAAGCACAAGATGCTGCTGCTGGCAAGCAAGGAGCTGAAGGAAAAGCTCACAGCTCAAACATATAAACACGATTTGAATATAAACCCGTAGCTCACAGTCACAGCATGGTTCCCAGGAGGGTGGTTTTTTTTTAAATAGTCATTTTGGGAAACAATTTCTACAAGTGAACCCTTTCAGAAACTATTTTAAAAAATAGACCTGAACTTGCCATACGGACTCCACGTCAAGATAATACAGCTCGGCGCTACTACGTATTACGCCAAGCGCTATCATGTCATCACCAATATAGCTGCAGGCTAGAAGGTCGGCGTTAGACCCATTAGCGCGGCCCTGTGTCATTGAGTTTCTCCGGTGGGCACGGCCTGTTGGGTCAGCATCTAGTCCTGATCAATTATTGTTGGATCTTTCTACCGGCTGGCAAATTGTCCCTCATGCTTTATTCGACTTGGTTGCATGGAGATTAAAGGGGATTAAATCTTTTTCCTTATTCAAATTTGACTAGTGTGGAATTTAATTCCTTCAATCCTCCTCCGAACTGAACAAGGCGTTACGGGTTTGATTTCTTCTAACGGACGACTTGTCCACTGCCTCTTCTTCGCGAGGAACCGACTGCTACTGCTGCAGCCTATAGGCTCATCGTTTCAAGGCATATTAGGGAGGTTGAAGTTATGAGGGGAAGGCCAAACGCATAAAACATCACCATGTGTTGTAGTGACTATTTCATTTCACATAAAATTGTAAAATAGTTTGAAAAATGAGTTCAACATGTAAGCAAAATGCACAAGCGGTTTTCGAAGTTGGCAGCGTAGTGTCACTTAAGTCCCCGAACTTAGAAAATCAAGAATCCAAATCCCTAAACTTGGCTAGGGTGACATCTAGGTCCAAAACCGCTTTCCTCTCTCTAGCATAAAATGTTATATACATAAGTTATTTTTCATATGTTATTATGAACTTTTTTATTTACCTATAGTTTTGTAACTATAAGTTTTGGTTTATATAAAATTATGTATCTATAGATATAATACAAAAGTTATCATCATAATTTCCGTTCGTTCTAAAGTTATTACGTAATGATTGTTTCATAACTTTGGTGTAATAATTGTTATGTGCTTACAAACATTTATAATCAAAATTTACGTCTTAAAGTTATTATGTTATGACCATTTCATTGTGTTCAAAAAGTAATCTATAACAATTTATATTAGCATAATTTCTGCTAATAATTTTATTTCATAAATAAATAGTTGAATGAGTTATCTTGTTTTCCAGCTATTTAAAATTATGTGCCCACATACAAATGACAAAGTTAATATCAAAACTTATATCCTAAAGTTATTACACTATAACAATTTTCATCAAAATAATTTTTGGTGATAAATTATGTCATAACTTTCTTTTATATAAAATTATGTGCCTACACATATACTACAAATAAAATTACGATCAAAACGTATATCCTAAATTTATTACGTTATGATCATTTCATTATGTTGATAATGTAAAATAGAGTAGCTTTTGTTAGTATGATTTTCAGCTAATAAATTTTGTTTTAAATAGATGGTTGAATGAGTTATGTTATAAAGGAATACTAAATGCATGGTAAATTACATATTTTATCCATACAACTTACTGCACGTAACTTTATACCATCTATGTATAATTTATGTCTAATGCACACAATTTATATCTTTTGTGCATAACTTATTATACTTAGGTAAATAAATAAAAAATGAGGAAAGAAAAAAGGGAAATGAAACAAAGTGCTACACGTTCAATTTTTTGTCTTTCTACTGTGTGGATGGCGTCAGACTGACCTCATTGGGAAACCAGTGAAAAGAGAAAAACTCAATTGTGCATCCGACTGAAAGCTCGCGACATGTACACGTGGGGCTGGAACGAGCTGTCTGATCAATCGCTCATTCCTCGCCTAGCGTGCGGTCGCTAAATAGCCACGCTCGTAGGTCAGGTGGCTAGCTTACAAAGATTTGAAGAAGAGAACCGAGCGATGGCTTGGTCTGCCGCAGCGCAGTCAGCCCGTCCGGATTCGATCCCCGTCGGGGATGATCCGCGCGTCTTACTGGGGAAAATTCTTTAGAAAGGGACTGAGCATGTGTGTTTATGTGTGTGTTAAGGTGTGAGTTGTTTAGTAGACGTGTTCTATGATCATTTAGGCAGCCTCATCTGCGTTTGAGCGCGCGGTCAGCGTGGGTGTTTCAATTGAGTTCTTAAATGATATATGAATGCTTCTGGTGTAAATTCAAAAAAAAAAAAGATTTGAAAAAAAAGTTGTCTACCTTTAAAAAAGGAGTGCTCTGTGAAGACGTGAAGTCGTCCTCATGACTTCACCCTATATGTGAAGTCGTCCTCATGAGTTCACCCTATATATGCGCTGGCCTTTGCTGCCAACACAAAAGTTTCTTAATTAGTACAACAATTTACTCTATTCTTTTTATTAGATGCGGTCGATTTTTTTCAAAATTTTGATGCTTCATCTTATTCAAAAAAATTTCATTACTTATCGTTTGTTTTGTTGTTACTTGGTTTACATTAGGTGTACTCTGAGTATGAATTGAGTTTTCATACGTTTGCATAAATTTTTTGAGTAGGATGAATGATTAAAGTTTAAAAAAAAATCAACCACATCAAATAAAAAAGAATGGAGCGAGTATTAATTTGGATCATATATAGTGGTAAGTACATATATCATATATGTTTGTATCAAATAAAATTGTCGGATGAAGGGATAATCTAGTGTGCAATGTAATTAGCTCAAAACGAAGTACACGGGCATGGAAGCCGTACCCATGACATGAGGTATATATATTGCTGCAACGTAGAGTGCAGAGAGTGGTCACTTAGCTTGCATGAGACTACGGAATCGTATAAAAGTGGCATAAAACAATGAAGCCGATGATCTGGCAAAGACAAGGGAATAGGATTACTTGCTTGATCCAAGTAATGGCACGAAGATTAGGACACACGCAGAGACATGCATGATCGCATGCACAGCGCTAGCTCCATGCCAGCATCAGCTCTTTATATAAATGCATAGATAGAACCATGGGCGTTGCTCAGATCAAAGCCTCGTCATCACATCGATCACTCCCATCCAAATCCAAGCACCTGCACCAAACAAAAAATTAACAGAATAATGGCTGACGCAGCTGATGATCAAAGTGGCGCCGGCAACAAAAGCCGCAGCAGTGGCGTGCCGACGACATCGGCGGAGTACCAGCTGAAGAAGTACCTGCTGCTGCTGGCCACCCTGGTGGCGACGGTGACCTACGCGGCGGGGCTCAACCTGCCGGGGGGCTCCTGGGTGGATCACCCGCCGGAGGGGCAGCTCGCCGGCGACTCCATCCTCCGGGCGACCAAACACAAGCGCTACATCGTCTTCTTCTACTTCAACGCCATCTCGTTCGCCGCGTCGCTCCTGTCCGGCCTCCTCCTGCTCATCCTAAACGAGGAAGGCGACAACTGGTGCGGCTCGCTGCTAACAATCGTGCGGGTCGGTGGGTTGCGATGGCGGCCGACCTCGTCGGCCTCACGGGGGCCTACGCCGTCGGGAGCAGCCACGACAAGTTCACGACGGCTTCCGGCGCCACCGTGCTGGCGTCCGGCGTATTCGCCTATATTGTTGGTCCGCCTTGGCAAGATCGTCGTCAACGTCAAGAAATTACGGCCGCCGCCACCACCACCGTCACCAACAAGGAGAAGAGGGAGGAGAAGGAGCGCGAGATCCTGTTGGTGCTCGCCATCTTCGCGGCGACCATCGCGTACGTGGCCGAGCTGAACCCGCCCGGTGGCTTCTGGCGGAGCAGCCAGGGTGGCCACACCGCCGGCGACCCGGTGCTGCAGGCTGACCATCCCAGACGCTACAAGGCTTTCTTCTTCCTCAACACCACCGCGTTCGTCGCATCCCTGCTCGCCATCTTCGTCATCGTGAGGTACCATCACGAGCTACAGGAGAACCTCAGGGGCAGACGACTAAGGGTTGTGGCGCAGCTGTATGGGCCTGTCATCGCAGCGCTCTTGGGGCTCGGAGGCGCATACGCAGCCGGGAAGCTGCAGGGACAGCAAGCACACCGCTTATGTTTTTCTTGGCGTAGTGTTCCCGGTTGTGGCCTGCATTTGTCTCATGGAGCTTCGCCTTGCAGGCAGGATTTATGGGTCGCTCGTAAATCAGATCAAGCTGATACCAGGCTGGTATGTGTATTGCAATATTATATTGGTTTTTTTCACCATTGGCATTAATTCATATAGCAGGTTAATTAATTTAGGTTGCAATTATTTTAAGTTGATTTAGATTTTGAATCTTCTTCGTTCATGGAGTTTTTTAATTTCATAGATAGATATTAATAAATGGTCGCATGCTCTCCTTTTTTTTCTTGCAAGCAGGATTTATGAGCCACTCGTAAAACAGCTCAACAAGCTGATAATGAAAACCAGGTATGCAGCAGTATTGGTTTTTAATTATCACTGGCATTCATATAGCAGTTTAATTATTTTTAGGTTGAAATTTCCCTGCTTTCTGCATTCATCACAATCAAGACGCGCACATGCATTTTTCCTTCTTTCAAATAATTAACTTGATTTAGTATCAAAACAACAAAAGTTTATTTAAAATTTAAATCTTCAATTCCTTCATATATAAAGTTAAAATTATCATTGTTTAGTTGCGGCATGCATCTGTAGCTCCTAAACCAGCTCAAGAGAATACCTATCAGGCATATGAAGTATTGGTAATTATCAGTCATTTTTAATAGTTTCACTGTTTTAGATTCGAATTTCCCTTTCTGCATTCGTTGTATTTGAGACGTGTACAAATTATTCCTCACCTCAAATTAGGTCATTTACATTTTTAATCATTGGGAATAAACTTCACTATATATGATTTTTTTTCTTGCAAAATGTTTCAAATGTACAAGTAACTAATAAATGCATGGTCACATGCTTACCTTGTGTCATCAAAGTTGTTAATGTTAATTAGAGCCTATTGTATGCAGATAAAGATAAAGAAGTATTTATATGAGTATTGTATAATTAGAGTGTGAAAAAGTGAGGAATAGTGACCAGGATTAGCAATATATATATATATATGTATATGTATGTGTGTGTACGAAGAGTTTTATCTACATGCGCATATAGCTACACTCACCTTAAATAAATCAACAAGAGTATGTCAGAATACTCATTTATCAGTTTGAGTATGTTTACATACTTATTTTAAGATATTTCAAATGTCACCACACGAAAAAATTACAAATCAGCCCCTGATTTTAATTTATTATGATAATACATTTATATTAATACATATAATGTGGTATGTCCACATACCTTAGGTATACTCGCATACCTCATGCACATACCACCACAGATGGTCTAGTATCATTGCATACTCCGTGTATATACCTTTTGTTCGACCAGATACCCTCAAAATGTTGAGATACACATGTGAGTGTAGCTACATGCGCTATATATATATGTGTGTGTGTGTGTGTGTGTATACATGTGTATATATATATATATACGTATATGTATACATATGTATATGTGTATATATATATGTATATGTATAGATATATACATATATATGTATACATATATATATACTTGTAAAGATCAAATCAAATAGATGATGTCTTGGATTATCATAGCATAGTTGCTTGTGCATCCAGCCATCCATACATGCACAAGCTTAGGCAGGCTTGCTAATTTTGGCCGCTAATGATCTGCTGGCTCTTTGGGCAATCACTTATATTAGAGGGTACATATCTGAAAATTTTATAAGAATATAACACTCTTCATTCTACATATATCGGTTGCCTTTAGATTAGCTCGTTGTTTGTAGCTAGCGGCTAGCCTTAGTCGAAGTCTAAATTTCTTAGCTTTGACTAATAAGTTTTTTTTAGAAAAAACAAAATAACATCTAACAATAATACCAAATAAATATAGAGGCATATTTCATGGCGGATTATTTAGCGGATCTAATTTGATCTCGTAGATTATTATGATGCTATTAATTATAAACTTTTGGCCACTACTGATGCTGTGCTTTAATTTAATTTCTCTTTGCGCAATCACTTACGTACTACACTGAAGTCAAATCGAAAACCTGGAAAAGACCCGCGAATACATCCAGCTGCTCGCCGTACTTGCGGCCACCATTGCTTACCAGGCAGGCCTAGACCCCCCTGGTGGCGTGTGGTCGGCCAGCGGGGAGGGCCACAATGTGGGCGACCCGATCCTCCGGACGACGCACCCGGCGCGGTGCAAGGTGTTCTTCTACTCCAACTCGTCGGCGTTCGTGGCATCCCTGGTGATCATGGTGATGCTGCAGAACGAGAAGCTCGTGAGAGGCCACGCGGTGCGCGCGGCCATGATACTGGACCTGTTTGGCCTCATGGGCGCATACGCCGCCGGAAGTTGCAGGGACACGAGCACCTCCATCTACACGGTCGCCATGGCAGGCGCTGTCCTCATCTACGTGGTGATCCACATCGTCTTCTTCACGCTGGACAGCAAGAACACAGTAGCTAGGCTGGAGAAGAAGCGGGAGGTGTTGCTTCTTCTTGCGATCCTGGCTGCAACGCTCACCTACCAAGCCGGCCTGACGCCGCCGGGGGGTGTCTGGGAGGAAGACGACGACAAACTTGGCCACCGCGCGGGCTTCCCGGTCCTCCTAGACAGGAGCCCTAGGCGTTACAAGGCCTTCTTCTACTGCAACGGGGCCAGCTTCATGGCATCCGTGGCTCTCATCGTCCTCCTCCTCAACCAGAACCTGTACCTGCCGGGCATACAGTGCTATGCGCTAGTCGTCTGCATGGTCGCCGGCTTGTTCGGCCTCATGGGTGCCTACGCCGCTGGCAGCTCCCTGCATCTACGGACCTCCATCATTGTCCTGATCCTGGTGGGTCTATCAGTTGATATGGTGGTCAGGCGTTATAATTGTTATCCGGCGGGGAGAGCTCATGAAGACGACGACGACCCAGCACCACCGTCCAGCGAAGAAGCCATGAAGCCCATGTACCTGATGCTGGTGGGGATACTGGGCGCCAGCCTGACCTACATGGCTGGCCTGAAACCGCCCGGTGGCATGTGGAGGGAGGACGACGGCAACGGGCACTCGGCGGGCAACCCGTGTTAGAACTAAGCTAGACATGGTGTGTGCGTGTGGTGTGTTCGTGTGTTCAGTGGCGTGTGTCGCCATGGGCGTGCAGTGTCGCCCACGACCGGCGCGGGCAGCAGTCTAGCTGCTGCCACGGGGCGTCGTTGGACCGAGTCGGGTGCTCGTGCAGGTGAGCTGCAGCGGACGCGGGCGCTGTTAGTTGGGGTGGTGGCGGATATGTCGCTGGCCGTTAGGAGCGTGGACACGTTGGGGTCGAGCGCGTCGCATGCGCGGGCACGATGTCACCCACGGACACGACCATGGCGAGGATGCCGGGAGGCGTGCAGGAGAGCTCTGCCTCGGCTACAAATAGGACCACACCCCTCTGTAATCAGAGCCGATTCCGAATGTGTATGTGAGGCCAAGATACAGGCCGTCCGTCGGCCGCGGCGTTCATCGCCGAAATCACACTGTTCATCTTCTTCCTTGAGCCATCGCGGCGTGTGAGAGCGAGAGCGAGCTAGGAGAGGGTGAGCAAGGTCCTGGGGAGCCAACATTTGGTATCAGAGCCGGTTCATCATGGGTTTCGTTTCCATCGCCAGAGGCGCGCTGGTGGTGGCCGGCGGCGTGATGGCGTCAACAAATGGCGGTGCGGCGAGGTCGCTCAGCCGTGTGTCGGCCCGTGCTTGATCACCAATGGAGGCGCTACGGCAGTGGATCGTGTGTCAGTCTTGCTGAGCGCGCGTGGCGCCTTGTGTCTCTGGTGGAGAAGAAGCGGGAAGGTCACCGGCCGTTTGGGCGCGTGTGCGGGTCGTGTGGGCGAGCGCGTCGCACGGGCATGACGCAGCGTGTGAGCGCGGCCATGGCGAAGAAGTCGCTGGTGGAGTCGCTGAGGGAGTCGCCGGTGGAGAAGACGCTCGGCGTGTGTCGCTGAGGAAGAAGACGGTGGAGACGAAGCTCGGCGTGTGTCGCGGAGGAAGAAGGTGGTGACCGCGGCGGCGTGTGGCGCTGTCCCATGAAGATGAAGGTCTCCCATGTCAAGCTTAGGGGGGTGAATGTTAGAACTAAGCTAGACATGGTGTGTGCGTGTGGTGTGTTCGTGTGTTCAGTGGCGTGTGTCGCCATGGGCGTGCAGTGTCGCCCACGACCGGCGCGGGCAGCAGTCTAGCTGCTGCCACGGGGCGTCGTTGGACCGAGTCGGGTGCTCGTGCAGGTGAGCTGCAGCGGACGCGGGCGCTGTTAGTTGGGGTGGTGGCGGATATGTCGCTGGCCGTTAGGAGCGTGGACACGTTGGGGTCGAGCGCGTCGCATGCGCGGGCACGATGTCACCCACGGACACGACCATGGCGAGGATGCCGGGAGGCGTGCAGGAGAGCTCTGCCTCGGCTACAAATAGGACCACACCCCTCTGTAATCAGAGCCGATTCCGAATGTGTATGTGAGGCCAAGATACAGGCCGTCCGTCGGCCGCGGCGTTCATCGCCGAAATCACACTGTTCATCTTCTTCCTTGAGCCATCGCGGCGTGTGAGAGCGAGAGCGAGCTAGGAGAGGGTGAGCAAGGTCCTGGGGAGCCAACAACCCGGTCCTCTACGACATAAACAAGCGGCGGTACAACGTCTTCTTCTACAGCAACTCCATCTCCTTCGTGGCCTCCATCACCATCATCGGCTTGCTGCTTGGGTGGATGATGCATGGCAGCAAAAGGCATCTTGCGCCGCTGCACACGGCCATGTTGCTGGACTTGCTCGCCCTGCTCGGTGCCTACGCTGCAGGCAGCGATCGGCAGATGCGCAGGTCCTTGAAGGTCCTCATGATCCTCCCTATAGTCATGGTGGTTGTGGGTGCCTTCTACTTCGTCTCCGGCAAAGCAGCGTCACAGACGAGCCAGACGGATGCTGCTGCTGCTGCTGACACCTCAAATGGTGGGAGTGCCACCACGACCACCCCACGGGACACTATTCGTCCCCTGCAATCATCAGTTTAAGAATTAAGAGTAATAATCCCTTTAATTAATTTGTGGGTTACGCGTACTGCTACTCGACAGGGTCCGGTCCTGTCAGGTCTAAGCAAGCCAACAACCCTACTACATGTGCATAAATAACAGTTGTGGCAACTGTACGTGCTCGTCCTACTTCGTTTGTTACGCGTTTGCCTTGTGTGTGTGTGTGTGTGTGTGTTTTCACTCATATGTAATCAAGTATAGCAATCCAATGCGTGATAAGATATATTGAGGTATTACTATTTTTTACTCATATATATGTAATCTTTGTTTTTCCAATAATGTCGTCACTATGGAACCAAGCAACATATCGAGTAGTTGTCCCCATTTGTATTCCCGGCCGATTTACAATTGTTTGTGCCAATGGTAACTCATGGCCATGCATAATCTCACAAATAGGCATTTTTGGAATGCATGGTTTTCGAAACACAGGAAATAGAAAAAACACATGATGAGAATGCACATACAATTGAAATCACATAGGACACCAGCCTCCACCTGCCTGCATTGGACCCTAATTAAGGCTCTCAGCCCGCACGCGCCAATCTGCCTCTTGCTGGGCCGGTGTGGTAGGAGTGGTCTCTCCAAGCGTGCTCGGCTTTGGATCTCGAACAGCCACCAGTGAAGTCCTCTAGGGGATCATCAAGAGGCTCCAATGTGTAGTCTTTCATCACGACAAACTTGGAGTTGGGAAGAGGGGGGAGCTGCATGTACTCTAGCGCAAAGGCGCACATCGCTCAAGGACAGAGGTTGGCAAGTTGACCTGTGCAAGGGTCAAGTAACCATGCTCGGGTAAATCCAGATATCCCCGTACACACCCATGCTGAGATGGGGTGTTTTGCGGGCCTGACACGATGCTCACCGTCTTCTCCTCTAGGTGAGCTTTTGGCCAAAACGTCGATTGCCTCACTCGCTCTCACAAGCAAGGTGGCGGCCACTCCACACAACTCGGAGGGTCTCGCAAGAATTACAAACCCCAGACGTACAAGTCTTCAAAACTCACAACAACACTTGGTCGCAACCAAGGGCTATGCACTAATTAAGGACTAAGCAAGTTGCTAGAAAGAACTAGCTATGCCTAGATGTGAATTACATGCTCTCTTGATGGATTGGTCTCTAAAAATATGTGTGTCAATATTAGAATGTATTCAGGAGTCAGCAATCATATTGTGGAGGCCGGGCAAGAGGACATAAATAGCTCAAACCTCCAAACTAGCCGTTGGAAGAAAGTTGCTCTGCGCAATCCGTCCCCATTAGACCGCCTGGTGCATACAACCGACTAGCCGTTTGAGTCGATCGTTGGACCTTCAAATTTGATCGTTGTGAGCAACGGACCATCCGATGCGTGTTAACACCCGCGGTCTTGTGTTGATGTAGTTCTTGGGCAAGAACATCCGGTGTGACCACCGGACCATACATACGGTGTGCATAAATAGCATCGGGTCTTAAATCTTCAACTTAAGGTTTCTTCTACTCACCGGAATGTCTGGTGTGCACCACCGGACCGTCCGGTGCGTGCAAAAATTCTGGACCTCCATGTCTTAGGTCTTTTCTTGTGCTCTTTAATCCCTCCTTTGAGTTGTTTATACCTCCGGTCCATCTCTTGCACCCTGAAACTTAAACAAATATATTTGCACATACATTAGTTCCAATGATACATGTTGCCACTTCAATCACCAACATCACATTAGAGAATTAAGCACAACGCTTAGGAAAAGCCGCAGGAAAGAGGAAGGCCTAGGGCGGAGCAAAGTTGGGTCAAGTTGGAAGCCGCACTATGGTGAGACAAACTTGAGGCTACTGAAGCAGAACCTACGGCTCTAGATGAGTGCTACTGCTGCTGGATTGGGAGGCCATTCAACGGCGGACCCAGGGGGGCCAGGGGGCCACGGCACCCCCAACAAATGAAAAAAAAATTTAACTCTCCCTCTTCTGTAAGCCATGGCATGTTTCTTTGCCAGCCCACAACGTAGCTCAAGCGTTCAGTACTCCAGGACAGCCCAACAAGCCAACGAGGAAGCAGAGGGAAATCTACAACGGAGTCACGAAGCGAGAAACAGAGGCCGCTCGGACTCCGCCCCCGCCCGCGGGAGTGAAGGAGCTCGGACTCGGCGTCTCCGCCGCCCGCGGCCATAGCTGTCAGCTCCCCGTCACCAGCGGGAAAAGAAGTCGCGAGCGTTGATTCCGGAGCAGTACACCACGCAGCTCCCGATCTGCAGCAGCAACATGGTCAGCTGGCTAAAGTTGATTCGTCTTGTTCTTACCCTTCCGGTTTCTGCTGCAATGACTGAGCGTGCATTTTTTGCAATGAAATTTGTCAAGACAATATTACGGAAGTAAAATGGAAGATGGATTTCTAAGAGATTGCATGGTGATCTATATTGAGAGGGAGATTGCTATTCAGATCACGACAGATTCAATTATTGATGATCGCTATGCAAAGTTTTCTTAATTGAATTTTTTCTGTCTTCGTTTATTGCCCCCCCCCCCCCTGAATTTTTTCTGGTTCCGCCACTGAGGCCATTGGGAGCTTGGTATACTCGAAGAAGATAGGAGTGATAGACTCTACCTTGCGCGCACAACTATTGGTGATTTGTAGCACCAACTAGTAAATTTATGTTGTGCATTGGGGCTCCAAACAAGAGCGAATCTAGGGAGTACAGGGTGGGCTCAAGCCCCCATATCACCTCATATGCCATGGAGCTCCCCTAAGCCTCCTATATGTTTAGAGGACAAAGGAAGAACAAAAAGGGAGAGGAAGAAGAAAGAATCAAAGAAAAGAGGGGAGGAAGAAGAGGAGAGCCCCCCTCCCCCCAAGATGTTGAGGCTGCATTCGCCGCTGGCTCAAATGCCTAGCAAGCATGACTCAGGATCTGTACTGGTTCGAGCATATGCCCTACGTCGAGTCGGGGTGGATGTTCATGTTTCTAAGCTTTGAAGGCTAAAGTTTGTAGTAGGGGATTACGAACCAGGGGATTACGAACCAGGGCATCTCAGGGGTCTAGCTTGTCCAGAGCTTAGGGTGCGATAGTGTGAGAATTTGAGTCACGTGGTCCCCGTATGTTGCCCTTACTGCCCCTTATAATTCTAAGGGACATATAAATAGTTTGGTATATGTATTTTTTCTTTCAATATTTACTAGTGCAAACGTGGATGGGTATGGATCTATACGATACATTTGAAAAGTTTATAGAAGCAAAAAGTTAATTTCTAAGTTGGTGGAATGAAGTGAAACATTTCAGTAGATTAATGGAGCTCCGGTAAATTTCACTCAAAGAACAAAATTCATCAAGGCTTTATACTATGTTACTAAATAAATTCTTTTTCATGTCGATTTCTTTATGGCTCTAACGAAAAAATACAACACTTTTTCTCCACAACGGGCCTCAGATGGCATTATGACAGTGCCTTTAGCTTCAATAACAAGCTGTAGATTTGAACTGGTGGCATCCGTGTCAGCAAGGGCCCTTTTACATTACATTATATATATGTCTGTCAGGTGACGCTCACGCTATCATTCTCACCAACTTTTGGACAGGCAAAAGGTTACCCTGCGCTAACCTGCCCTGCCGCCAGCACCGGTACACCACTAACCCACTGCTACTCACGCTATCACCAAATAATATCTCATATTCTCATTGGATTGCATGCTTGTCGTCATCCCTCTTTCTTAGGCTCATGCCCGTATTCTTCCTTCAATTCCTTGCACCATGGACACACGTTGGTCTTGATCCCCTTCCCGATCGACACCTTTATAGGACGACAACCTGATTTGCACTGAAATGGAACACGTTCGGATTCAGCAACTGGACTACTGCCAGTAGTGCCACCTCCGATCCCCTCGGTCCTCTGCTCAGCGGCGACAAGCCAAGAAAGCCATGGGCACCACGGAGCAGCAGCACCATGGCGCCACCGATGTCATCACTACGCCGCTGCTCCCCTCGTCGGAAGCGCCGCCGCGCAGGAACATGTTCGCCTTCGTCTGCGCCACGCTCGCCTCCATGACCACCATCCTCATGGGCTACAGTACGTGACCACTCGTTGCTGCTGCTCATCATCCTGATCCGGCACGTACGTGAGCAGAGATTCACGGGCCGTTTCCCTTTCTGGCTGCAGATCTCGCGCTGATGAGCGGGGCGGAGCTGTTCATGCGGGACGACCTGGGGCTCACCGACGAGCAGGTCGAGGTGCTGTCGGGGTCCATGAACCTGTTCATGCTGGTGTCCATCCTCGCCGCCGGCTGGGCCGCGGACTCCATCGGCCGCCGAGGCACCGTCGTGGTGGCCAACGCCTTCCTCATGGCGGGCGCGCTCGCCATGTCGCTCGGCGGCGGCTACGCGTCGCTGCTGGCGGCGCGGTTCGTCACGAGCGTCGGCGTCGGGCTCTCGGTGGTGGTGGCCCCCGTGTACGCGGCCGAGATAGCGCCCGCGTCCTCCCGCGGGCTCCTCTCCTCCCTCGTCGACTTCTTCATCACCGGCGGCATCCTCCTCAGCTACGTCTCCAACTACGCGCTGGCGGGCCTGCCGCTGCGCCTCGGCTGGCGCGCCATGTTCGCGCTGGGCGTGCCGCCGCCGCTGCTCCTCGCGGCGGGCGTGCTCGCCATGCCCGAGTCGCCCCGCTGGCTCGCCATGCGCGGCCGCGACGGCGAGGCGCGCGCCGTGCTCGTGCGCTGCTCCGACACGCCCGCCGAGGCGCACGCCCGGCTTGAGGAGATCCGTGAGGCCGTCGCGGCGCAGGTGGGCGGCGCCGGCGTCTGGGGGGAGCTGTTCGCGAGGCCGTCGCCGATGGTGCGCCGGATCCTCACCAACGTCCTCGTGCTCTACTCCTTCCAGCAGGCCTCCGGCATCGACGCCATCGTGCTCTACACCCCGCTTGTGTTCAAGCAGGCCGGCATCTCCTCCAACACCGCCGTGCTCGGCGCCACCGTCGCCGTCGGCACCGTCAAGACGCTGTCCATCTTCGTGGCCACGTTCCTGTCGGACCGCCTCGGCCGCCGCCCGCTCCTCCTCGCCAGCGCGGCCGGCATCGCCGTCACGCTCACGGCGCTGGGGATCACGCTGTGCGTCGGGGAGACGACGGACGCGGTGGCGGCGGCGTGCGTCGCGTCGGTGATGGCCTTCGTCGCCGCGTTCTCGATCGGCCTCGGCCCGATCGCGCCGACGTACAGCGCCGAGATCCTGCCCCTGCGGCTGCGCGCGCAGGGCATGAGCCTCGGCATAGCCGCGAACCGGGTGACGTGCAGCGTCATCAGCATGACGTTCATCTCGCTCGCCAACACCATCACCATGGCGGGGTGCTTCTTCCTGTACGCCAGCACGGCAGTGGCAGCCTTCGTGTTCGTCTGCGTGCGGCTGCCGGAGACCAAAGGCCGGAGCTTGGAGGACATAGGCGTTCTCTTCGTCAAGTGATCGATCATGGGATTTTTTTTTTTTAGGATCGTAGGAATATGCTATGCTAGTACATATTTTACATGGTTTGTATGGGCAACCTCTGGTAGAGGGACTTTTCTGACTGACATGCGGACCTTCGCTCGTAGGATCTGGATGTCAGTGGCTTTGTTAGAGCATCTCTAATCGATTTCCTTTCCTTTCACCTGTATTTCTCTAAAATCCTCCGATATATAAAAGGAGAGATGGCTAGATTACTTTTTCCATGTCCTTATCCTATTTTTTTAAGAGAATATCCTAAACCCACCTTCACTCTCTCCTATTTCTCTTAATTTCGCAATCGACTCTTAATTTTGATTTCCAGCTACGTCCTTTGGTTACATTGTTTTCTCTTGATATTTCCTATAGGGTGTTATCATCCGTGCCAATAACATTTATCTATAGGACTTTGGTGGCCCACTGTTCGAGACCTTTACCACCACAATGGTTGCAGCTAGTCATTTTCCATGTTTCTCCAAGTGGATAATCCAAGCGATATAGGATAAAAAGCTAATGGATATGATTGTTCTGGCTGCCTTTTAGGAGTTGGCAATCATCGTGGACAATACTATACCTGCATGCTGAGCGCCACCACCCCACCCTCAGGTTGGGCGGCCCACCACCAAATTAAACGCCAGGCCCAGGCCCAGGCCCAGGCCACCGCCCGCTCCTTGCTCGCTGCCGCTGGCCAGCAGCCCAGCACGTACCGCGGGCGTCGCCGTGCCCGACCACCACGGCCGTCGGCCGGCCACCCTCGCCGTACGTGACACTGTGCTCCGACGTGCCTCGAGTCGGTGTATGGGTACTATGGGCTGTCTATTCTGCTGGGAACTACGAGCAAGCCTCCGTTGCTGCTCTTCCACTCCCTAGCTAGAACGGCATACACACACACGCAACCCATCTGCTCCTGAGCTGCTCTTTCATCGTCTAATCGCATCACTATCCTACCTAGTTCTGGTCACAAACCATTATTGTCCAACGTATTTGGCATGTGCTAATCTCTGGTAAATGTTTAGCACCGTATAGGAACAATGTAGATCCACTGTTATGCAGCGATAACAAACATGGCAGTAAAGTAGCAACGTAGAAGAATTTCTTGACAAAAACGGTACAAAATGTTCATGGGAACTGTATATTTTCCAAACTACATTAGAAGAAACAAAAACTTTTTACAGGATGAAGATCGACAGGATATATATGTATAACGCAACATTATGAACAGATGTAGCACTGCGGCCTATACTTCAACAGAGCTAGCTAAAGGCTATAGCCAAGTCATCGATCTGGATATATATATATAAGTCTATGAATGCCAGCTAGACAAGATGTCGTTTGAAATATTCCTAGCATCTGTGGCAATACCAGCAAGTCCTCTCTTTGCCAAACCAGCACAGTAAAGCCCATTCCCACCCTTCCAATGATTTGGGAATTCTTTCTTAGGCAGGCCATCATCATTCAGCATGCTTTCACCATCCTGAAATCACAAATTATGTAAATATAGACGCAAATTAAACGACACGGGCAGTGTATGGATCGATATAGATACATGGGAAGACCAAATGTTAACGTATCTACCTGCTTGAGCCACGTATTTGCGGTGCTGTTATATCCGGTTGCAAACACAATGGCATCGAAAGTGCTTGCCTTCCTACCTTCAAACTCAACTATGTTGCCCTTGATTTTGGAAATGCTTCCAACGACCTGCAGAGACAATTGAATTTCAATAAACTGGTGAAGAAACTTTAGTATACAATTTTTTTCCATAGAGGGTATATGCTCACTTTGATAGTGCCTTTCTTAATTAAACCAATGGTCCCAACATCAATCACGGCCGATCGACCGGTTTTTGCCTTGAGGAGAAGAGGTCCTAGTTCTGGTCTCACAATGCCATGCCTAGACAGGTCTCCAAACACGGAATTTGACATTCTCACGAGAAGGTCATCGACAGTTTTCATGGGCATATGTTGGACCAATGTCATGCCACATCGTATTATCTCTTTTGTCACTACATGTACCTGCAAGAACATAATAAGGTCAGACATACATAATTTATGAGAGCACAAGTGTGTTGATATGCATAGAGCATTGCCCAAGCGCCGCCCCCACACTATCTCACGTTTAGGACTACCTATCTCTTTATTTTGGGACATTTATGACATAGCCGAGCTCTTATATTGCAATGCTCATTACCTCAAATTCACACAATGAAATTAAAGTTGCATGTGTGTTTTATTAAAATGCAAGAGGAACAAAACAAACATACCGGGCTGCGAACTACAATAGTTCTATTGGCACCATGAGATGCAAGGTCGTATGCGATTTCCATTCCGGAATTGCCGCACCCAACCACTAGAACATTCTTCCTCGAGTAAGCGGAGCCTGATTTGTACCTTGATGAGTGGATAGCCTCTCCAGCAAAGTCATTAAACCCAGGGATTTTCGGAATATTCTCTGCACTGTTCTCATCACTAGCCACAACAAGGAACCTAGATGTGTACCTGACAACCACGGATGTTGCCATGTCATGCACCAAAGTGAACCAACACTGGTTGTCTAGGTCATACGTGCATGATTTGACATCAGTATGGTACTTTGGCCGAATATTGAAACGCTCAATGTAGTCGTCCAAGTATCTGATGAATTGAACCTTTGGGATGTAGGTTGGGGCCTCTGCAGGGTATGACATGTATGGCAGCTCGCAAAACTCCTTCGCGAGGTGCAGTTTCAGGCGATCATAGGCACGGTTGCGCCAAAGGGATGCACTGCAATCTTCACGCTCGACAATAACATAAGGGATTGACAGTTGGGTGAGGCATGCAGCAGTTGCAAGGCCTGCTGGGCCTGCACCTACGATGAGGACTGCAGTCTTCTCCTCCATTCCGAATGGGAACAAGAGAGCTACTAAAGTTGTGCGGTAGCAATGCGACAAGAAACCTTGGAAAAACGATTTGTTGTTGTTTGCCTGATGGGTTGTGGAGGGTGTGCTTAAGAGAGGAGGTGTATATATGTGTTTCTTCAACGCGTCCATTACATTTGACTGAGTGGGAACATGGTTGATGTCAAAATTGGCAAAGTCGCGTTGAAGGACAGTATGTATGTGCATGGTGTGTGGACACAGTTGTATGTGTGTAACGGTGTTGGATAAAATGGCGGAACTTTAGAAAACAGTTCTTTATATATTCTGATAGTGTGGGACGGCACCATAATGGTGTGTGTTAGTATGATTATGATACAAATAGGGTAAGGTAAACATGGAAAGAGGAGTAATTAATTAACCAGGTATGGGGCGTTTTTTAACAGTGTGCCGGCATAGCTGGCAGTAGATATCAGTTTGAATGCTTCACCTAGTTCAGAAATGGTTAGAAACACGACACGGGAAAGTTACCTTTCCAGCGTATATGAAGTTCATACACTACATATATAATTTTCTTGAATAATTAATTATGTCCCTAGAGCCATTTTTGGATAAGGTAATGCCCTCCACCTGTGTGTTTGGTTTAATGTCTCAAGACTTGCCGCACGAATCTTGTGGCAACTTGAAAGGCAGAGATAGGCCGCGGCAAAAGGGCATGCAGAAAAAAAAAACACATTGAAATTTCCTAGAAGCATTTTGTCCCTTGCGGCTCTTAGACATTCTGTGTGAATTTCAATAGAGAGGGAGCAGGGAGTGATTTCTCTATGAGAACGATTGAAATGTAATATTATTCAAAAGGTTAAAAAGTCAACCAGTGGCAAAGCTTGGTAAGTAAATGATTAATTTCGTAAAAGAATTCAGGAAAAAGTGTGGTTTGTTGATTATGTAAGAGACATGTTACAATCGGGGAGTCCAAAATTTTTTTCTTGCGAATTGAGAGTCGAACTATTTGGCCAATACAAGTGCACAATTTTGGCGCAATATATATATGGACTATGGACACGTAGGGTCGTGTTAGGTTGCCATCACTTGTCGTGTTATCCCACTGAGGCAGCAGAGGCCGGCTGATTACTTGCTCGTCGTCTTCATGCGTGGCCAGATCGATCGATAGATCTCACGTTCGACATGAATCATGCGTGAAAACCGTCGATCTGTTCCAGCTCAGTACACATCGCATCAGCACCATACCAGTGATAGTTCATATATAACTCAACTTCTCCGATCACTCTGAGATCGATCAACATCGGCGGCGGCGCACGATTGATCGAAAAAACTCTGATCGATCGAGTTATCCACCACTCAACACCATGGCGCACGACGAGGGCGCCAGCGGCGATGACGCCACCGCGCCGCTGCTCGCTTCGTCGGCTACCAAGGAAGGCGCGGCGGCAAGCCGCGCCGGAACATGTACGCCTTTGCCTGCGCCGCGCTGGCCTCCATGACCACCATCCTCATGGGCTACAGTACGTGAAGCAAAGCCATCGAGATCCTAGCTGCTTTATCGGTACTTCTGCTTCATCGTCTATCCTTCGTGACGCTCGTTTAATTTCTTGGCAGACCTCGCGCTGATGAGCGGCGCGCAGATGTTCATCCGGGAGGACCTGGGGCTCTCCGACGCGCAGGTCGAGGTGCTCGCGGGCTCCATCAACGTCTTCATGCTCATGTCCATCCTCGCCGCCGGCTGGGCCGCCGCGGCACCCTCGTGCTCGCCAACGCCTTCCTCATGGCCGGCGCGCTCGCCATGTCGCTGGGCGGCTACGCGGCGCTCATGGCCGCGCGCTGCGTCATCAGCGTTGGCTCTGGGTTCTCCATCGTCGTCACCTCGGTCTACAACGCCGAGATATCGCCGCCGTCCATGCGCGGATTCCTGTCGTCGTTCCTTGATGTATGTATCTATATTCTATATTCTATATGCACACACGACACGACGCCAACTAACTTCGATCTTTGCTGATTAATTTCCAAAACATAATCGATCGATCTGTTAGAGTTAATCTTGTCATTAGTTCATATGCATGTTTATTCCTGTTTGCATGTAGCAAATAAGTGTGTTTAGTCCTTTGCATTTAGCAGTAGTGACGCTGGTAGATCAAGATGGCTTGCATGAGTGAAACGTGTAGGTCACCAAGTTGATCCAGGGCGCATGTCCGGCGAGATGCTGGCTGTGTGAAGCGGCATGTTCATGCGCGTAGCTGTCAAGGGTGGTGAAGGGCTCCGGTCTAAGTCATGCCACGAAGTGATTTCTTGGCAGGTGGATTGCATGGCCATCTGAACGTTGTGCGTGCAGGATCGGAGGTGTAGCGTGAGACTCAGCACTCCATGCATGGCCTTAATCAGATAAGCCGTGTGATTAGTGCCTAGAGAATACGTCAGGTAGTGGGCTTGCATGCATATGCACGTTGCGTGAGTTTAGGAATGTGGTGACTGCTAGCCGAGAGATTTGGTCAGTAGTTATCTATTTGCATGTACTTTTGAGTTTATATATATTAATGGAAAATGGCAAAGCAGGAGTGGGGCGTCGACCAAAGAAGCTTGCTTGCTTGTGTTCATGTGTGCGCGTCCACCTGAGAGTGTGAGTGTTTGAGATAAACACTTGCCAAGTGCGGAGTGATTCCAACAATTGGTATCAAGAGCCACCATATAGTAGTTGTATGCCAAAGATCTGCAGTTCAAGGAGATGTCAATCACCACGGCACAAGCGATGAAGGAGGGTGGCGTTTCCTTGACCTACCCCATGCTAACGGAGACGAACTAGTCCACCTGGGCGATCAAGATGGAGGCAAACATGGATGCGCAAGGCATCTGGGACGCCGTCGAGCCCGCCGATGAGGAGGCCGTGGACGTCAAGAAGGACAAGCTGGCTCGTGCGTGCCTCTTTGCAGCTGTTCCCGACGATGTCCTGCAGCAGATTGCCAAGAAGAAAACAGCCAAGGAGGCTTGGGTGAGCCTCAAGACAAGATTCCTTGGCGTTGATCGAGTGAAGAAGGCGCGGGTGCAAACCTTGAAGAGTGATTTCAAGGACCTGCGCATGAAGGAAACTGAGTCCATCGACGAGTTTGCCGGCAAAATCAGCAGCCTAGCAAACAAGTTGAGTGACCTCGGTGCAGCCATGGTGGACGGCGAGCTCCTCAAGAAACTACTCGACTCGGTGCCTGAGAAGTTTTTGCAGGTCATCGCAGCGATCGAGCAGTTCTCCGACTTGGACACCATGCTGTTCGATGAGGCGATTGGGCACCTTAAAGCGTACGAGGAAAGGATCCGCAAGCACGATGACAAACATGAAGAGCAGCTGCTTCTCGCCTCCAACAACTCAAGTGGTGGTGGCTGCAAGAAGTTTGACAAGGCCAAGACGATGTGCTACAGGTGTCAAGAATTGGGGCACTTTGCATATCAGTGTCCGGAGAAGAAGAAGAAACGGAGGAGGCGTTGCTTGCCAGGGCAGACGCCGACAATGAAGCAGCCTTGCTGTGAGTTATGCCAAGATTAGGGGGAAAATGTTAGAGTTAATCTTGTCATTAGTTCATATGCATGTTTATTCCTGTTTGCATGTAGCAAATAAGTGTGTTTAGTCCTTTGCATTTAGCAGTAGTGACGCTGGTAGATCAAGATGGCTTGCATGAGTGAAACGTGCAGGTCGCCAAGTTGATCCAGGGTGCATGTCCGGCGAGATGCTGGCCGTGTGAAGCGGCATGTTCATGCGCGTAGCTGTCAAGGGTGGTGAAGGGCTCCAGTCTAAGTCATGCCACAAAGTGATTTCTTGGCAGGTGGATTGCATGGCCATCTGAACGTTGTGCGTGCAGGATCGGAGGTGTAGCGTGAGACTCGCACTCCATGCATGGCCTTAATCAGATAAGCCGTGTGATTAGTGCCTAGAGTATACGACAGGTAGGAGTGCGGCGTCGACCAAAGAAGCTTGCTTGCTTGTGTTCATGTGTGCGCGTCCACCTGAAAGCGTGAGTGTTTGAGATAAACACTCGCCAAGTGCGGAGTGATTCCAACACGATCGCACTTGCAGATGTTTATCAGCCTGGGTTTACTTCTCAGCTACGTGTCCAACTACCCCTTCGCCGGCTTGCCGCTGCGCGTCGGCTGGCGAGCCATGTACGCCGCCGGCGTGCTCCCGCCGGTGCTGCTAGCGCTGGGCGTGCTCGCGATGCCGGAGTCGCCGCGGTGGCTGGCGATGCGCGGGCGCCACGACGACGCGCGCGCGGTGTTGGTGCGCACCTCGGACACCCCGGCCGAAGCCGAAGCCCGCCTGGAGGAGATCAAGCAGGCCGTCAAGGCGGCGACGGCGCAGGCCAGCAGCGACGAAGGCGCCGGCGCCAACGTCTGGACGGAGCTGCTGGTCCGGCCCTCGGCGAGCGTGCGCCGCATCCTCGTCTGCGTCGTCGGGGTGCACTTCTTCCAGCAGGCGTCCGGCATCGACGCCATCGTGCTGTACAGCCCGCTGGTGTTCCGCCGTGCCGGGATGTCGTCGACCAACGCCGTCCTCGGCGCCACCGTGGCGGTCGGGGTCGTCAAGATGTGCTTCGTCCTCGTGGCCACGCTCTTCTCCGACCGCCTCGGCCGGCGGCCGCTGCTCCTCGCGGGCTCGGCCGGCGCCGCCGCGTCGATGGCGTCGCTGGGGGTCACGCTCTGCTGCGTCAGCGCGGCGTCGGCCGCGAGCGTGGCGGCCAGCGTCGTGTCCGTGCTGGCGTTCATGGCGGCGTTCTTGGTTGGGTTTGGGCTGGCGAGCACATACAGCGCCGAGATCTTGCCGCTGCGGCTGCGCGCGCAGGGCGCCAACCTCGGCATGGCGGTGAACCGGCTGACGTGCGCGGTCGTGAGCATGACGTTCATCTCGCTCGCGGACGCCATCACCATGCCAGGGTGCTTCTTCCTGTACGCCGGGGTGGCGGCCGCGGCGTGCGCGTTCGTGTATGTAAGGATGCCGGAGACCAGGGGCCGGAGCCTCGAGGACATGGACGCGCTCTTCGTCAAGTAAAACTGGGTTCATTTTGATTCCATAAACTGGGTTTTGTTTTTTTCATGTTACTTTAACCAGACACAGCGATCGGCAAATTTGTCGATTCAACTGCCGGAGTTTCAACCGATGAACCGAAAAATCTGTTTGGAGTAATGGAGTCCAGTTTAGTTTGGTCTCAGTCTTGAGTCTGGTTAACTTTGTCGAAATAAGTAGATGAGACCCCGCGCGCCAGGATTTGACGGATTGGACTGCGCACAAAGTAGACATTGAAATACACACGCAAACTGAATTGTTAGGGACGTTTTATTTTACAAAGTTTATATTCATTAAACCGTATATCTGATTTAAGATACGTCTTCACATTTATAATCCTTACAATTTTATCAACATGATAAGATCAATATTGATTATATTTTGATGTTAAATTTTGTGTCATAGTAAAAATGCTTACATTAAAACCTAGAAATGCCTGGTCGGCTTAATTAAATGTCCTTGAACAATTTACCAAAATTGATATCTGGATTGAATTTAATGAGATGAAGTATTGATATTTATAATGCATGGAAATGAATTTATGAGCACAAATAATATTGATAGACGGATGGTTTTTTCAGTATTATTTTTCTATAAGCACTTTTATTAAACTAATAAAGCATTTTTTACGAAATTGTTTAGAAGTTTTACATTAACATGTAGGCAATTTTGTTTTTTAAAAAACATTGTCGAAACATATACAAGTAAGATCTTGTTTTGAAGATCTCGTTGAGAAAAACACAACTGTGCAATCAGTTTTTTATTTGAATTTTCGGTTCATGAACATCAGCTTTTTAAACATTTTAAAACTATGTTATTAATTGTCCGATGCCATCCTAGTTCTGCATGCATGCGCACGTCAGCGTCTCCCACACAAAACACGAAACGTATGCTGTTGTACATCTTTCTACACAGTGCTTTACGTTTCCTATATCAGATTCAAATGAACGGTGATGGGAGGTGCGCGCGCCGACGGCCACAATCCTGCGCGGTCGGAGAGTAGCATTTAGGATTTTTTTAAAGACGTTATTTTTTTAGAAACACATTACAAACGGCTCACAGACTCACTCCTATGAGCACCTTCGAAAGACTGGGTCGGCATATCTTGATATTGACGAAGTCACCACGGATATCTCGCTATCGACGGGAACATTGCCTAACACTTAATAATAAACAAAGCCGTTAAGTCCTGGAATGAATAATTCGCTCACAGTGCGAATCGAACCCAGAACCTCAGGTGTTACTCAAGCTGCTGCAACCACTAGGCTATCCTTTGACTTAAAAACTTTATACTTGATAACTTATTATCTATTCATCGTGGTTGATTATTGAATGATTGAATATACTCGCTTGTCTAATAGCTTGCATACAAAGTTCTAGTAGTCACAGAAAATTGATTAAAGACATTAATAGAGGGTCTTAGTGGATGCTGATGTGGATACCTTACATGTTGAGAGAAATACATTAAATGAGACATAGACCTCAGGTGTTGCTCAAGCTGCTGAAACCACTAGATTACCCTTTGGCTTAAAGACATTATACTTGATAGCTTATAACATATTCATCGTGGTCGATAGATATCGATTATTGAATGATTGCACATACTCGATTGTCTAATAGCTTGCATGCAAGAGTTCTATTAGCCACAGAAAATCGATTAAAGACATTAATAGAGGGTCTTAATGGATGCTGATGTGGATACCTTGCATGTTGAGAAAAATATATTAAATGAGACATAATGGTCTTTGTTTATATAGTTTATATAGATGGAGTCCCTCCTCCGCCCTCTCTACAAATCTACTACTCCCTCCGTATTTAAATATAAATCACGAATGATTTTTTTAACTTCAATCGCTCATTTTATTCAAAAAACTTATAATTTCTTATTTATTTATTGTGATTTATTTTATTATAGTATAGAGTTTGAGAATGATTTGTTTTCTTATATATTTACACAAACTTTTTGAGTATAAGACGAAGGATTGATGTTTTAGAAAAAAATCAACTGCGATTTATATTTAAATACAGAGGGAATATTGTGTAGACTTCAAATGTGAGGCTAGAAGGATAATAAATAAAATAAAGATGGTTAACTAAAATGAGCACCTCGTACTCGTTCATCGATCCCTCCTTTCCTGTGACAAATAAGGACCTGTTCCAAGGAGCTAAATCAAAAAGACTAAAATCAGCGATTAAAATTTTAGTCACCTCTGTTTGGATCCAGTGACTAAAGTAAGGGCTAAAGGTTTTATTGCTGTGCAGAAAGACTAAAATGCTCCTTCCTTCTCCTTCTCCGCCCGTAGTCTGACGCCGCGCCACCTCCTCCCCTTCCTTCTCCTTCTCCGCCCGCTGCTCGACGCCGTTCGCAGCCGGCACGCTACCGTCGCCATTCACCGGTGAGGCCCCGGCCGACTACCTGTAGTCGAGTGGCATCAAGCGCGGCGGTGGGGGGTGCCGTCTTCTCCTGTCGCCCCACGCCCTCCCGTCCTCTTCCCCTTCGGTTGTCGCGCGCCCGCCTGTCCTCTACCCCTCCAGTTGCCGCGCCCCCGCGAGGCGAGGCGGGGCCGGCGCGTGGCGAGGCGGCTGGCGTCAGCAAGAGTGCAGAGAGAGAAAGGGAAGAGAGAGGGTGGGGATCGGGGGCAGGGGAGGGAAAGGGGCTCTTTAGCCCCATTTTAGCTCCTTCTCGGGAGCTAATGGGCTAAAATTTTTGCTCCATTTTAGCCCTTCTTGTTTGGAACTTTAGCCCATAATAGACTGAAATTTTAGTTAGTTTGCATGTTTGCCATAGATCCGAACAAGCCCTAAATAAAGAGGTGTTGCCAAACGAGTCGTTTCTAATGTGAAATCAACATAAAGTAAAGCGCTAGCCTTGAATATATAAAAAGGAGTTTTATGTGGTGGAGCATGATACCTGTAAAGTTGTTATACTTTTCTAGATCTTTTGTGTACTCGTAGTTCATTGTATGCTCTTGATTGAGCCTACTTTATAAAAATTTAAATCCAAGAGCAAATGAGTATTTTATCCTATCCTATATCCTATATATCTACTGGCCACTATGTATTATTAACTACAATTCTCTCAATACGCATACTATCCACTCATAAGACTAATCCAATAGTCACCCAAATTAATTTCCACCGTGTCATTCTCAGATGTAACGCATGTCAAATTGAAGCACATCCACGTTACCTTTTTCCCATCGTATGATTATGTGGTCCAGGTCGTCAACCGGCCCCTATGTATTCTCTTGCACCCCCAATCCCGCATCATGTGTTAATTAATGGTGAATGGATGCAGTAACCGCGTCCCTCCGGTGCGCATGCAAAGCCATCGTTGAAGCGTCCCTTTGGGAGCGAGACATGCATGCAGCATGCAAGTACTTAGATCACTCACCCATGCGCCATGCATTTAGTCCTTTCGTGATGCGTCGTGGTGGTTTTAATCCAAGAGACGTCTCCTTGCATGCCCCTTCGCCCCTTCCTCTTCAACCCTTTCACCTTCCATTCCCATCCCTGAACTTCTATTAATACAGAAATGCAAAGCGAGAGCAGCGTTAGCATGGAGCTCTGAGCCCATGGAGGATGCTGCAGCCACGCGCATCGGTACACACCGCGATAGCGAGGACAGCGAAAGCAAGGACAGTGAGGAGAGGACGCATGCAACAACAAGCACGCCCGGTCAAGCAGGGCGGCCGGAAATAGCACACATGGCAGCTGTGAGCGTGGAGACTTGCAGTGGTAAGCGCGACAACCTATGTTGGCATGCGTGCGGTGGTTTGCTCGACGGTTCCCTGTATCGTCGAGTGCGCTAGCTGTGAGCATGGCCATGACTATAATTCTGCAGCAGCCCGTGCATGCCTTCTTCTCCCGAACGGAGTCCACGGTGACTACAAACATCGTGCATGCCTTCTTCGAGGGATTGGAGTAGGTAATTTAAGGATGTTCTCCATTACTCTACAAACAAATCGAATTCCACCTTGAGTTGAGGATCGATCCTAATACGAAGAGCAAGCATGTATTTGATTTAATTTTTGCATATAGTCTTGGGCATGTACATCGCTATGTGTCTGTCCAGGTTGCTGATGTGTGTATGGTTGATGGTTCTGTCAGTACGGGACCTGAGAGCATACAATTATTGGTGCGGGATTTCCACATCCTATGAAGGCTGGGCTGTTTGGACAATGGCGACTGAGGGACCGATCGTATTCTACAGCGGGATGGAAGCGGTGGATCTAAAAACAGTGTTGAAGTGTGTCATGAGATTTAACGATGGCGTTGTCCTCTGTAGAGGATTTGGCCATGGTAGCATGAGCAACTAAGGAGGTCTTGCGGCATTGAGCACAGAAGGCGAGGGAATGGTCATCTAGCAGATACAACTTGAAAAATATTGCTTCTGTATATGTTCATTCATAGTTTTACGGGAAAAAAATTGGAATTTCTCGCTCCCAAACAAATACCTTACAAATGTGCATCGCAATTCACAAGTCAGAATATATTTTTATGGCAACATCATGCCTTGTGTGACCCCGCCACCTTACCACACCACAAAGTCACTTATAACTGGATAGAGGAAGCTTCCATTTGCATGCACTTTACCAAAATAATATGTAATATTTTGGGTGACATACCGGCCACCAATGGAGCTGGGCCTGCTTTCTATATTTGTGCAGGACTTGGGAAAGGAGTCCAATAAATAATGAATAGAGAAACGACTTAGTTGTTAGTATTTGTGTTTAGACTTGGGTGAGGGGTCCCCATAAAAAAATGGAGAAACAAGGCATTGCACTACCGACTTGCTGGAACTTGCTACAAATGTTTCTACAAGCATTGCACAACCGACATGCTACACAGCTCATAGGCGGCAAACGTAAGAACTTGCGATGTAATTCTATGAACTTGCTACTGATTTCTACGAACTTGCCATAATCTTTCTTTTGATCTGTGGAACCTGGAAGCTAGGGGAAGCGACGCGGTCGTCAAAGGACGGCGGCACGGTCATCGGAGGGGGGTACTGTAGCAAAGCAGGGAGGCGTGCGGCGGGGGAGGGGACAAAGGCACGCGCGGCCAGTGGGGGGGAGGCGCAGCAGCAGTGGGGGAGGGAGGTGCGGCAGCGGGGGTTCGGCCGCTATCGGGGTGGCGGGCCGAGTAAGGGGGGTCGCGGGATAAACCCCTCCCAAATAAAACTCCTACTAGGAAAAAAATTTGGTTTGGAAACTTTCCTATTTACTCATGTAGTTCTTTTAGCTTATCGCGTGTATAAATATGGGTGACCTGCCGGCCACCAATTCGATGCGGGATATCCTAACCATCCTGGATACCTAGCTCTATACAAAGGTGAAAGATATCACATGCCCGGATGGTATAGAAGTATGGATCTGAAAAATCCAAGGGAAAAGTTCAATCGGGTTCATTCATCCATCCAAAATCTTATTGAACGATGTTTTGGAGTAGTAAAGATGAAGTGGCAAATCCTGTACAACCCGCCACCATTCTCCATGACCAAGTAGAAGAATATTGTTGCTGCTACTATGGTCGTCAACAATTTCATCCAAGAGCATAAGACAGAGGACTTGGACTTTGCTCGGTTCGACTGTGATTCTGATTATGTTCCAACAACACCTGAAAGGTATAACAACTTCGCCACGGGCTCTATGCCTAATGCACCAACTATGGATGTGTTTCGTGATAAGTTAGCCACCACTTTTGCTCTTGCTTGGAATTAGATTTTATGTTAACAAATATATGTAACATGTCACGTGTTATTGGACTTGTTAGCATTGTAATCATCGAACACCATTATCAATGAATAATCGTGCACAAAAGCATTACGTCCATGCACAGTACGTCAAAGAACAGACCATGCACGTGACGTCCAGTGCTGCATGCACGAGCAGCCCAACCTCCACGGCAGCCCATTAATCTGTTAGGGGTATTTCAAGCAACTCATATAAAACCAATGTATTATTGAAACTAGAGTTCCTTTGCGAGCCAAACGCTCTTCCCACCTACTCCAACTCTAGAGTGAAGCTGCTCTACCGTGGAGTTGTGGAAGTGGAATTAAAAAAGATGGAGTGGACCTCCACCAAACAGGCCATATATTTGTGCAGGACTTGGGAAAGGAGTCCCATAAATAATGAATAGAGAAACGACGACCTAGTTGCTAGTATTTGCTTTTAGACTTGGGTGAGGGGTCCCTATAAACAAATGGAGAAACAACCGCATAAATGGAGGTGCAAGCTAGCCTCCGTTCTTCAAACAAGGTAGCTGCTTTCTATATTTGCATGTGCAAGACTAAGACTTGGGAAAGAAGTCCCATAAATGAATAGAGAAACGACCTAGTTGCTATATTTGGCTTTAGACTTGGGTGAGGGGTCCCCATAAAAAAAATGTAGAAACAACCGTATAAATGGAGGTGCAAAGGTGGCCTCCGTTCTTCAAACAAGGTAGGTGCAAATTAATTCTCTAGTGTAAGCTATAGCTAGCAAGCTCCGATCCAACGCCAACAACAATGGAGGTGCTGGGCAGTGGCAGTGGCGATGGCGTGGCCCAGACTATTGTGGGCATGATCACGCAGGTGGTGGTGGAAGAGCTCCGGCAGATCAAAGGCGTGGGCGACAAGGTCGTCCACCTAAGGGACGAACTGGCCACCATGAACGCGCTCCTCCGCATGCTATCCGAGGCGGACGAGGTGTCCATCGACCACCTCGTCCGGGAGTGGATGAAGCAGGTGCGCGAGCTGGCCTACGACTCGGAAGACTTCGTCGACGACTTCAAGCTGCGCATCAACCGGAGAGCCGCCCCGCCAGTGGACGGCACGGCCCTCAGCCGCGCGAAGCACCTTCTCAGCTGCGGCAAGCTGAAGCTCGACGCGCTCGCCCTGCGCCGGGCCCTGGCAGCCAAGATCGAAGACCTTCACGCCCGCACCATCGCCGTCAGCGAACGCCGCGTCCGCTACGGTGTCGACCGCAAGGCGCTCCGCATCTCGGCCTCGGCCGCCTTCGCCCCTGCCTCGGGAACATCGGCCTCCGCGCAGCCTGTCAACGACCCTGTTGAGTTCATCGGCATGGACGACCAGGCTACCGATCTGGCCAGCAAGGTGAGCTCGAAAGGGCAGGACATGAAGATCAAGGCCTTCTCCATTGTCGGGTTCGGAGGGCTCGGGAAGACCACGCTGGCCGTGGAGGTGTCTCGGCGCCTGGAGGGGGAGTTCGAGCGCCAGGCCAATGTGTCGGTGTCCCAGGCGTTCGACGAGAATAAGGAGCTCAAGGGCCTGCTCCAGCGCATTCTCCTGGAGCTCGTCAAGCCCAGAACGAGCAACGCCAAAGGCATCAAGGAAGAGGAGTCCGTGCCTGACATCTATAAATTCAATATGGATCAGCTCACCAACGAGCTCAAGAACCGCCTCGAGGGCAAGAGGTTAGCATGCAGCATCGCTTCCATCCCCTCCTCCTCATGTACTGTACTACATTTTCATGGTTCTCTCTCACCTGGCCAGTTACTTTGCCACCCGATCCGGATCTTGAAAACGATTGGATTATTTATTGACTTCTAACTTTGTGCGAATAAATAAACAAACAAAAAACACTAAACAAAATCTGGCCTGTATATCACCAGATTGAAAACAATTAATCTGTTTAGACTTCAGATCCAGTTCAGTCATCAGATCCGTAATTGTATTTGTATGGCCGTCTTATTCGTTTTTGGCAAAGTAAAGTAATGTATTCTATACTTGCCACCGTCTTCTTTTATTTAGTGTAGGACAGTGGGTACTAGAACAATAGATATTTAGTTTGACTTACCGCCGGCATAAAACTCGAGGATTCAGAAAGTTATAAATATATGAAGTTAATGGTAATCATTTGGTAGCAGTTTCCACATATGGTTTGGAAACTAGGGATGTAGAAAGCTTTTTGATGAATAATTTGGAAGTTTTTCGTTTTATATAGAAAAAACTTTATTTATGTATGGCTTCAAAGGCAGCGAGGGAGAGAGTATGTACAAAGTTTTGGACATATGATTCAGAAGTTTCCGAACTAACAATACAAAAGGTTTTTTTATGTGTGATTAGAGCAGTTCAACCCGTGCATTGCACGGGCTAGCATAAAACATTAATATTATAAATTTATATATAAATTTGAAACCGCAACTAACCAAATATCAATCATTAGTATATCATATATATTCATAATTTAATAGAACATCTATATATATACATAACTTTTTATCTTATTAATCTATAATAGACTTTATACCTGATTAATATTTATATTTTATAATGACATAGTGGCAATTTAAATACAAATTTAGGGTATATTTGAAACTATCTTTCACTATAACACAATATGTAATTTATATATGTAGATTATGAGATATCTTTGATTCATTTTTTATACACTTATACACTTTAATTCATTTATCATAATAGCATGGTGGGTAATTTACATTTAAATTTTGGAATTAATTTAATTCACCTTTCATAATGACATGTTGGGTAATTTATATGCAAATTTATGGGGTTATCTTAATAGTTTTTCATAATAGTATGGTGGGTGATTTATATGAAAATTTAGGGAGGTTATTTTAATGGTCTTAGATGAATGTTTTTACCAGTGTTATCCTAAACGCTAAATGGTAAACAGTCAGTCACCCCTCGTTTAGCGTTTAAATGGCGTTTACATGGAATTAAACGTTCTAAACGGTTTTGTACTTTTGCATCAAAATATACATATTCATGCCCAAAGATAAAAATATAGTACAGTAAGTATACTCATTTATGCATATAAAAAATAAATATACATATTTATACATGTAGTAAATCAAATTTGCATATTTATGTATGCATGAAATAATGTATACCATATTTGTGAATGAAAAAATTCAAGTGAATTTGGCTGTATTCACCTAAACAATTGATTAAACGGTTGTTTAGCCCATTTATAACTCCGTTCCGTTTAGACCGTTTAGGCAGTTTAATACCTTTTTTTACCGTTTAAATGCTCAACCGTTTAATAGACCGTTTATAACCTAAACAACATAGTATGGTCCCGTTTACCGTTAGTTGATGGACATGACACGTCTTGGTTGTTTCTCATGGATACGTGTAGATATATTCTATTTGGATATATGATTGGTAGCATGGATGGATTGGGACGTACGATTCGTATGAAGGATATATGGATTGGGACGTTATTTTTTCATATAATGGCGTAATGAGGTAATTCTCATGCAACAATAGAGGGTGTCAGAGCGGACGTGCTCCTGGTCAGGTGGCGGAATGCACTCGGCCGAGATCCTAAGTACTAAGAGTAGCTAGGGGGAGCGATCGTTGTTAGCTAGGTTGGTGGTGGCACGATGGTGACGAGAGGATTTAGAGTGGTTCGGGCCGCCGGAGCGTAATACCCTACGTCCACTGTGGGTGTGTTCTTGTATTCCTGTCTGTAGGAGAGGACAGTGAGGGTTGTGTGCTTGTGCTTTTCGGGTTTTCAGAGGAGTCCCTTAGCCTCTCTGGGTCCCCCCTCTGTGTTGCGTATGCCTCCCCTTTTATAGCCCAAGGGGGGCATGTACATGGTGACCGGGCCCCGACAGGTGGTTCCGGCCCATTTTCTCTATGCTACAGTTGTATCCTGTGCCTGATGTCCAACGCTCCCATGCTTCGCGCCTATACCGCCGTCGTGACCTGGTATGGCCTGGAGATCCGCCATATCGTCCTTCCTTACGCCGCCCTGTCCCATCGGCTGCTGAACCCGCTGAGGGGCTTCAGAGGCCGAGGGGCAGGCGATGCGCACGCGTGACAGGACAGGGCGCTCGTAGTAGCGTTGTGGCGCCGCTACCTAGTATTTAGGCTGAGCGCGGTCGCCGCGCGTGGCGCGGCTCATGATGTGTACAGCGTACTTGTTTACTCAATATAGACCCCAGTGTTGCTGGGGAAATCAACTGTAGTGCCCTGTTATCGCCGCCGCGCCTTACCGCCCCTTTGCTTCGCCGCCGCCGCCTGCCAGCGGCGGTGCCAGCGGCGATGGGGGCACGCCCGTCTGACAGCGGCGGCGTCGGCGGGCATCGGGGGCACGCCCGTCTGACACTCGTGGTGTCAGCAGCATCGGGGCGTGCTAGCCTGACAGCGGCGGTGTCAGCGGCATCGGGCACGCCCACCTGCCCGCAATAAATGCGGCAGGTGGGCGAGGCGCCCGCCTGAAGGCCCCGCCACGCGCCCTGTGGGCCCGTGGCAACGCGAGACCTCCCCGTGCCCTGTGGGCACGTGGCGGCCCCGGACCACCGAGGGCGCTGGCTCCGGACCTCCACGTGCTCTGCGGGCACGTGGCGCCCCCGGACCACCGAGGGCGCGGGCTCCGGACCTCCACGTGCTCTGCGGGCACGTGGCGGCCCCGGACCACCGAGGGCGCCGGCTCCGGACCTCCCCGTGCTCTGTGGGCACGTGGCGGCCTCGGACCACCGAGGGCGCCGGCTCCGGACCTTCCCGTGCTCTGTGGGCACGAGGCGGCCCCGGACCACCGAAGGTACGGGCTCCGGACCGAGAGGTCCGGACCTCTCCTCGCGTGGCTGGGGGAGGCTCGGTCCTCGAAGGAGGTCCGAGGCCTCCCCTGTGGGCCGGGTGCGTGGCCCAGCTTTTCCAAGGAGTATGCCGGGCCCATCTGTACGCGGCCTTAGGCCCTCCTTGTACTGCAGTAGTTACCTCCCTTAGTGATCTTCGTCTAGTGTAAGCGGGTACCCGGTTAGCTGGGTACCGACAGAGGGCTACTTTAATTCATCATTAGACATGGTGGGTAATTTTTTAAGAAATAGAATAGATCCAATGGATATTGTTGTTAGAGGCAAATTGATAGGCGGACTGATGTTTCTGATTTTTGTGCTTTGGAAGTAGTGCTTCTTTTGGAACCTTCAATTTCAAAATTATCTTTCATAATAACACAATATGTAATTTATATATGTAAAGTATGAGATATCATTGATTCATTTTCTATATACTTTAATTCATTTTCATAATAGCATGGTGGGTGATTTACATTTAAATTTTGGAATTAATTTAATTTATCTTTCATAACGACATGTTGGGTAATTTATATGAAAATTTATGAGATTATTTTAATAGTTTTTCATAATAGTATGATGGGTAATTTATATAAAAATTTAGGGTGTAATTTTAATGGTCTTTCGTAATGGCATGATCAATAATTTATATAGACATATAGGGGGTTACGCTAATGGTCTTTTATAATGGCATTTTAGGTAATTTTTTAGAAAATATAATAGATCTAATGGCTAGTATTACTTGATAGATGGTCAGATGTTTCTGATTTTTGTGGAAATTTCTAAGGCTTATCTATTGTTGTAGCATCCTTCGCAATCTGCTCTTCTTTTATAATCTCTAATTAGTAATAGTAAGATAAGATGAACCAATGTAATCTTTTTTTTATCGTCATTCAGACACAATTATGTAACTTCACTTTGCAACTAGAATAATTCATCTTTCTAACTATTGCGGTACACACATGCTATTGATCAGGTACCTTGTTGTGATTGACGATGTATGGACCATCGCAGCGTGGAACGCTATTCGCTGCAGGCTCCCTGAGAATGGCTGCGGTAGCAGAATAATTGTGACCACCCGGATAGATACAGTGGCCAAAGCTTGCAGCCCAGCGAGCATTTGGCTAGAGACCATCCACCATATCAAGCCTCTGAAAGCAGAGGACTCTAAGAAGCTATTCATGAATAGAGTCTTTGGTAAAAGCAACGAATGTCCAGAGCAGTTGGAACCCCCCATGAAAACTATCTTAGACAAGTGTGGTGGGTTGCCACTGGCCATTGTCAACATCGCCAGCCTTTTGGCGAGCTACAGCTCGGCAAACAGCAGGGACATGTGGGACAGAGTTTGCAAATCAATTGGCTCCCAGATGGACAGCAACCCTACACTGGAAGGAATGAAGCAGATCATTACACAGCTACAGCCACCTGCCTTATCATCTCAAGGGTTGTATGTTGTATCTTAGCATTTTCCCAGAGGACTATGTGATTGACAAGGAAAGGCTGTTATTCAGATGGATTGCTGAAGGATTGGTCACGGAGAAGCGGGGACTAACCATGCTGGCCGCCTATCAATCCATGGCGATGATAAGGGTCCTGCTGAGGTTGCAAAGGAAGGATCTGTGTCCAATGGCAATGAGACAGTGACAGATCAACCTCGCATACGGCAAGGTGTCGAGGCAATGAACCTAGAGCATGTCCGGTCACTAAGCATGTTTCAGCCTAATGGCCACAACCTGCTCAGTCGACTAGACAAGTTCCCCCTTCTAAGGGTGCTGGATCTGGAGGCCTGTAATAAGGCAGTGGAGAACAGGCACATGGATATCATCTGCCGGCTGTTCCTACTCAAGTTCCTAAGCTTGAAGGGAACGGATATCACCGAGGTGCCAAGCGAAATCGGAGGTCTGGAGCACCTGCAGATGCTGAATTTGGATGATACACTCCTAACTGAGCTCCCTGACACGGTGACGAATCTAGAGAAGCTAGAATGCCTGTACATGTCCAACAGGGTGCTGTGGGATGCTGTCTGGAGCCTCCCCAAGGGCCTGAAGAGAATGAAGGCCCTTGGTGTGGTGTACAAGGCAGATCTTGACAGTGCTGAGGTTGCTGAGGAGATCTATGAGCTATCGCAACTGCTTGAGATCACTATCCTTTTGTGTAACACCTCAGCCATCCACACAGCTAGGCATTACCAAAAACAACACACCATGCAAACTAAGTCGAGAAATTAAAGGAAATTTCGACAGAGTTTTCCCTGTAAAGTGGTTATCCAGAACAAACTCAAACAGATAACAAGATACCATTAAGTCACTAGACATCACAGCCCAAGCCCAAGCGTAATTAGCTAACCAACCGTGCCATAAACCATCTCGACACAGTCAAAATAAATGATGTTAACCACTACTAATCCAAAATTATGCTACTATGAATGGAATCAAAATAATTTTCTGTATGGGTGCTCCAAAGTGTGAACTACTTCCAGTGCCCATGCATGCCACAATCAACCGGTACCTAAAACCAAATAAATACAAGGGGTGAGTAAAAATACTCAGCAAGTGCAATTCAGAACTAGAAACAAATCATGACATGAATCCAAAGAACGACAATCAACTAGAATTTTGATAAGACTGTAGTTTCCATCTAAAGCGGACAATCTTGAAATTTCCTTTGCATTTACCGGTAAAGCCGAGCAAGTGGGGCCAGCACTTACTCATAGGAACATGGATGAAGATCCAAATTGCACAGCCGGATTCACCGGGACATGAATTGAATGTACAGAAATAACTTGGAACTTGAATCATGAATCATGAACATTTAGGAAATCAACAGAAAACACATGGAACAACCCAATAGCGATCAGGTCATCACACACGTTCATCATGCACTTGCCTTAACGACGACCCGAACTTAGTGCTATGCCCTCGGCGTCGGTACTGCCCACACCTGTGGAGCAAAGCTATACTCAGAAACTTGTCTACACTAGCAGAGGTCTAAATCATGAATACTACCTGAATTTCTAGACGACTCTAAAACAATTTCGTTCAGATAACTGAGTCCCTCACAGTTTTGACCATAACACGTGAACCATATATCCAAATGCTACAAATAAGCACATCTTGAACATCTACAGAAAATTCTCTACATCTTCTCTATCATGGACTTCGGCAAAAGCGAACTCTAACTGGGTCAAACAGGAACTATTAAGCTGCTGCGCAGAAACGCTCCCTATCCCCGGCAGCAGCACTGTTTTCGCAATTACTTCTAAACCGCTAACTGGATTCCAACGATACCAGCGGCATTGGAAAGGTATCAAGAAATCTACAACTTCTTTATGAACCAAGTTTCCAGATTATGCACCAATTATTCCCAGAAACTAAAACAAACTCGCTGCATTAGATTAATCTGACAACCTTAGATTTCCCCACTGTAACCTCCTATACAAATTATGTAGAGAGCATCTCGGGACTACTCAGAAATTACCCTTGAAAAGAAGATCACAGAGCTGCAGCAGATTCAGCAAAACCCCCAAATTAATTTCCCTTTTCTTTTCTCCTCCTTGCGTGCTCCTCCTCTCTGCTTCTCTCTGGTTTCTGTCTTTCTATTGGCTAGATAACAGCAGCAGCAGCAGCAGATTAGCACTTGCAGGTCCGCTGGAACAAATCAACCAGACCACGCAAGTAGCAGCAAACCTGATTAGCAGACCTGCAGATCAAATCCCCTATCCTCTCTGCGCCCTGGCTGCCTACCAGGCCAGCGCCCAGGTCAGGGACTGCCCCTGCCTCCGGCCAGCAGCTGCAGCAGATGAAGGTCGTGGTCGCAACCAGTTAGGCCGCACGGAGACGACGAGAGCAGCGAAGAACCGCAGAGAAGGATTGGAGGCGATGCCAGGACCACGGGTGGCGGCGCAAGGAGGAGGACTCGGTTAGGGGTGACTGCGTATGGAGGAGGAAAGGGGAAAAAAAAAGAAAAAGGAGTTCGGTCTGTTTAGAATACCCACGGCGCTAGGAATCTAACGGTCTAGATTTCGTGACTCTAGAAAAAAACTAATTAGGTATCCGAACAGAACACTTGAGCAGTCAAACGAAATCGCTTTGACGAGCTCTACGCGTCTACGACCTCTGATCATTCATGTGACATATGAATCGAAAAATCAATTTTGACTCATACTTAGTCAACGTCTCCTAATTAGACTAAATTTAATTATTTATTTTAGGGTATTACATTTTGAAATGCTCCGACGAGGAGGTGCTTGATAGGCTTGCAAGTGCCCTGGGAAACACACACGCACTTCGTTCCATCAACATTGTAGAGAACGGTGCTGGGACACTCAGGTTCCTGCTCAAGCAGCCTTCTCCACCACTGCTGCTGCGGTACCTCAGAATTGCTGGGAAAATCTACGAACTACCTGAGTGGATCAAGTCTCTCTCGCACCTCACCCAGATAAACTTCTCTGACACTAGACTTCGCATAGATCAACTTCTTGGCACCATTTGTGAGTTGCCCAGCCTGGTAGACATCGTGCTGTGGAGAATAAGCTACACCGACAATGAGCTTGTAGCACGCCCTAGCTACCCGTTCCCGATGCTCAAGAAAATTAGCATTGTTTCTGACTATGATGAACACAAGGTTCTTAAGTTCGAGGAAGGGTCCATGGAAAAGCTTGAGATAGTCGAATATAGATTTGATAGCCGAGAGAAAAAGATTATCGGAATCAAGAACCTGAGAAACCTAAAGGCGGTGGTCTTGTGTGGTAATAAGGAAAACCCTGCATTGGCTAGGACAGTTGAAGAACTTGAGCTTGAGAACAAAAATCGCCCACAGGGGAAGAAGTTCAGTGTTACTTTGAAGGACTGAGATCAACTACAGCGGGCGTGTTGCTTCCGTATTTTCTAGGAATGTAAGTCGGCCAGTCAATGGGTCAGCGGCATGTTATTTTTCATGGGTTTTGCAAGAACCGTAAGAAAATGACTTGCCACTAAACCCACTAATTAACCGGCCTACTTTCATCCCTACTTTCTATATATATTTAATATTTAGTACGTGATTTTGCTTCTGTTTTCAATCTATCTTCCATAACAGTGGCTTCTCATTGCTTAATTTCTGGTTGTACGGGCTGATTCATTTAATAAAGGTTGCAAAGTATTTATTTAATGACTTATCGTATGTATAATCTGTGTCTCAACTTTGAATGTGTACATCTGAAATGAACACACATGTAGAGGGAGTGGAACTTGTTTAGCCGGAATACCACTTAAAACCGTTTGAGGTGCTAAGTTTAACTAGTTTTCAAAGTTGATGTGTCCGGTTTAGCCGGAATAATAGTTGGGGGCTAAAGTTGGACAAATGGATGAGTTGAGGGGTCAAAAGTGGACTTGTTCCTAATGCATATGATATGTGCAACTCATCTAAACATACCTTTTCCATTGATCGAAGATACATTGAATATTGAATTTGTGATAGACTAATGATCTATATATGGACTAATGTTAGCATTTATGAAGACAATCGAACGTGTGATTGCGTGGTGTAGCATTGAAATTTTCTTGATGCCTCTGGTAGTTCGGTGGAAATACATAAGCGTATACTTCCTCCAAGTCAGAATTAGTTGTTGTTTTAGAAAATATATAAGTCAAACTTTTAAAACTTTAACTACATATAACTTTTATACTATTTAGTCTTGAATATTAAAAGTCATATGTATAGATTTGTCTTAACAAGTACTTTAAAACTTTGACTACATATAACTTTTATACTATTTAGTCTGAATATTAAAAGTCATATGTATAGATTTGTCTTAACAAGTATTTTCATAAAAGTATAAATTTTTTAGAATATTTATTTATATTCTAATAAAAACATTGATCAAACTTATGTTTTGAAGACCGTGTCGATGTCCAAGACGACAACTATACCTATTATGTCTTCGAATTTTGTTTGCTTCCGTGGTAACGCATAGTATGTATGTGTTTCTCATGTACTTCTCAATTTTTTATAGAAACAAACTATTGGCTAATAGACAGAAGGTGTATATGGATGTACAAAACACAATTAATGTACTGTAAACATAGTGGAGTTTAAAATAGAAGGTTGGATAGAAGGTGGCATAGAAGTTTTATTGACAATAATAACCTAACTCAATGCAGCAATTTATTGTTTATTTTTGTTCCTTGAGAGATAGTGGCATGCACAGTGAATCTATTTTATCACTACCTTTGTTGCCTTTGCTTCTTATGTAGATGTAGCTTCATAATATTGCTTTCTGTGCATCCTATACATCACAAGAAAACCGAAAGCCTATATAGGTGTTAGATATATGATCCTCACCATGGATGCCTTGCGCCCTCCCCACCTTATAAATTTATACATATCCACTTTTTATTATGAATTTATTGATAGATAATCTAAAATATGCTTTTAAATTGGTAGCATAATTAAAAATCTCTCTCATGAAAGATTAAAAAATGAATATATATCTAAATTACCAATATATTCTATTATGAGAAAAATTAAATAGCTAAAAACATATATATTTATAGCTTTATACCTTATTGATTTACCTAGCAACGTTTTAAAAAATTGTACCATAAGACTAATCTATGTGAGAGCACAAGTTGATGCCTAAGTTTTGATTTACAAGTGGCAAAACATAGCCACTCATCGAGTTAGTACAAGTGTGATGGAGGACACTCACTGTACCAGCTGGCGAAAGTAATATGACAAAATCAGCAGAGTCCAGTTTATGGAACAAAAATGGGGATCGATTCACCGTTCTTTTGTACGGAGGTACTCCTACTTATTATAGTATCATCATGGGGTCGCCGCCACTACTGGTGATGGTCGCTTGGCGAAGAGCACGTCCATGTCCTCGAGGCTCCGCCCCATCGTCTCCGGCATCCGGACGTACACGAACGCGCACGCGGCCGCCGCCACCCCGGCGTACAGGAAGAAGCACCCGGGCATGGTAATGGCGTCGGCGAGCGAGATGAACGTCATGCTCACCAGGCCACACGTCAACCAGTTCACCGCCATGCCGAGGCTAGCACCCTGCGCGGCGCAGCCGCAGCGGCAAGATCTCGGCGCTGTACGTGCTCGCCAGCCCAAACCCAACCGAGAACGCCGCCATGAATGCCATCTCGGACACGACGCTGACCGCCACGCTCGCGGCCGACGCCGCGCCGACGCAGCAGAGCGTGACCCCCGTGACGCCATCGACGCGGCGGCGCCGGCCGAGCCCGCGAGGAGGAGCGGCCGCCGGCCGAGGCGGTCGGAGAAGAGCGTCGCCACGAGGACGAAGCACATCTTGACGACCCCGACCGCGACGGTGGCGCCGAGGACGGCCGTGGTGGACGCCATCCCGGCACGGCGGAACACCAGCGGGCTGTACAGCACGATGGCGTCGATGCCCGACGCCTACTGGAAGAAGTGTACCCCGACGACGCAGACGAGGATCCGGCGCACGCTCTCCGAGGGCCGGACGAGCAGCTCCGTCCAGACGCCGGCGCCTTCGTCGCTGCTGGCCTGCGCCGCCGCCGCCGCCGCCGCCTTGACGGCGTGGTTGATCTCGTCTAGGCGGACGTCGGCTTCGGCTACGGTGTCCGAGGTGCGCACGAGCACCGCGCGCGCGTCGTCGTGGCGCCCGCGCATCGCCAGCCACCGCGGCGACTCCGGCATCACCAGCACGCCCAGCGCTAACAGCACCGGGGGGAGCACGCCGGCGGCGTACATCACTCGCCAGCCGATGTGCAGCGGCAAGCCGGCGAAGGCGTAGTTGGACACGTAGCTGAGAAGCAAGCCGAGGCTGATAAACATCTGCACACTATCAATCGATGAGCTAATTAAGTTTTGGAAATCAGCAAGGATTTGAAGTTAGTTGGCGTCGTCGTGTGCATATATAGATACAACATACGTCAAGGAAGGACGAGAGGAAGCCGCGCATGGACGGCGGCGAAATCTCGGCGTTGTAGACGGAGCCACGGAGGTGACGACGATGGAGAAGCCAGAGCCGACGCTGGTGACGCAGCGCGCGGCCATGAGCGTGGAGAAGCCGCCGCCCAGCGACATGGCGAGCGCGCCGGCCATGAGGAAGACGTTGGCGAGCACAAGGGTGCCGCGGCGGCCCAGCAGGTCGGCGGCCCACCCGGCGGCGAGGATGGACATGAGCATGAACACGTTGATGGAGCCCGCGAGTACCTCGATCTGCGCGTCCGAGAGCCCCAGGTCCTCCCGGATGAACAGCTGCGAGCCGCTCATCAGCGCGAGGTCTGCAGCCAAGAAAACGAACCAACGTCATGAAGGGTAGTAGATCGAGCGTATGAGACACGAATGAACCATTACCGATCACGTACTGTAGCCCATGAGGATGGTGGTCATGGAGGCGAGCGTGGCGCAGGCGAAGGCGTACATGTTCCGGCGCGGCTTGCCAGCCTTGGTGGCGGACGACGCCGCGAGCAGTGGCGCGGTGGCGTCATCGCCGGTAGCGGCGTCGTTGTGTGCCGTGTGCGGCATGGTACAAGGAACGGTGTTGAGTGGTGGATGACTCGATCGATCAGAGTGATCACAAGTTTATAGTTCAGAGTTGTTGTAGGCATATAGCTCGGAGGAGGTGCTGATGTTGTACTGAGCTCCAGATCGTAGATCGATTCTCATGCATGATTGATATAATGTCGAAAGCGAGCTCTATCGATCTGGCCACGCATGAAGACGACGAGCAAGTAATCAGCCGGCACTGCTGCCTCAGTGAGATTCGATGCAAGACTAACCGAAGTGCTATATATAATTTGGTTGGGTCTTGTAGCTAGCTCATGGATAATACGACAAGCGATTGCCACCTAACACGACTGTACTGTACGTGTCCATAATCCATATATAGCGCCAAAATTGTGCACTTGTATTGGCCAAATAATCGAACTCTCAATTGGCAAGAAAAAAAAACTGGACTCTCTCGATTGTAACATGTCTCTTACATAATGAAAAGGCCTCACTTTTCCTGAACTTTTTGTTACGAAATTAAACATTTACCAATCTTTGCCATTGGTTCATTTTCTAACCTTGGTATAATATTGCATTTTAGTCGTTCTCATAGTGAAATCACTGCCTGCCCCTCTCCATTGAAATTCACACAGAATGTCTAAGAGCCACAAGGGACAAAATGGTTCTAGCCTTTCTCATGGGGAAATTTCACACAGAATGTCTAAGAGCCACGAAAGCACAGAATGCCTATAGGAAATTTCAATGTGTTTTTTTTTCTGCATGCCATTTTTGCTGGCGTATCTCAGCCTTTCAAGTTACCACAAAATTCGTGTGGCAAGTCTTGAGAGCCTACATTAAACCAAACCCACAGATGGAGGGCAGTAACACATCCAAAATGGCTCTAGGGACATAATTAATTATTCAAGAAAATTATATATATTAGTATGAACTTAATGTACGCTTGAATGGTAACTTTCCCGTGTCATGTTTCTAACCATTTCTGAACTAGGTGAAGCTTTCAAACTGATATCTACTGTCAACTATGCCAGCACAATGTTGAAACATGTTTACTTTTCCCTATTTCTATTGTAATAATGATAATTAATGCACACCGTTATGATAATGTCATCCCACACCGTGTCACAAATATATAAAGAATTGCTTCCTAAAGTGCCGCCAATTCATCCAACACCGTTACACGCACAACTATGTCCACACTATGCATGTCCTTTAACACGACTTTGCCGAAATTGACATCGGCCATGTCCCCACTCAGTCAAATGTGATGTACGCGTCAAAGAAAGACATATATACACCTCCTCTCATAAGCACACCCTCCACAACCCATCAAGCAAACAACCACCATCGTTTTTTAAGGTTTCTTGTCTCATTATTGCTACCACATAGCTTTAGTTTAAGCTCTCTTGCCCATCCCAAATGGAGGAGAAGACTGTAGTCCTCATCGTCGGTGCAGGCCCAGCAGGCCTTGCAACGGCAGCGTGCCTTACCCAACTCTCTATTCCTTATGTTATTGTCGAGCGTGAGGATTGTAGTGCCTCCCTTTGGCGCAACCGTGCCTACGACCGCCTCAAACTGCACCTTGCGAAGGAGTTTTGTGAGCTACCATACATGTCATACCCTGCAGAGGCCCCAAACTACATCCCAAAGGATCAGTTCATCAGATACTTGGACAACTACATTGAGCGTTTCAATATCCGGCCAAAATACCATACTGAAGTCAAATCATGCACATATGACCAAGACAAACAGTGTTGGTTCACTTTGGCGCATGATATGGCAACATCCGTGGATGTTAGGTACACATCTAGGTTCCTTGTTGTGGCTAGTGGTGAGAACAGTGCAGAGAATATTCCGACAATCCATGGGCTTAATGGCTTTGCTGGAGAGACCATCCACTCATCAAGGTACAAATCAGGCACCGCTTACTCGAGGAAGAAAGTTCTAGTGGTTGGGTGCGGCAATTCTGGAATGGAGATCGCCTACGACCTTGCATCTCATGGTGCCAATACAACTATTGTAGTTCGCAGCCCGGTATGTGTTTTGTTCCTCTTGCATTTTAATAAAACTCACATGCAACTTTAGTTTCATTGTTTGAATTTGAGGTAATGAGCATTCACAATCTAAGAGCTCGGCTATGTCATAAATCTCCCAAAATAAAGAGATACATACTCCTAAACGTGAGATAGTGTGGGGTGACGCTTTTGGAAAGACCAATGATCTATACATATGAACACACTTGTGCTCTTATAAAATTGTATGTCTGACCTATTATGTGCTTGCAGGTGCATGTAGTGACAAAAGAGATAATACGGTGTGGTATGACATTGGTCCAATATATGCCCATGAACACTGTCGATGACCTTCTCGTGAGAATGTCAAATTCCGTGTTTGGAGACCTGTCAAGGCATGGCATTGTGAGACCAGAAATAGGACCTCTTCTCCTTAAGGCAAAAACCGGTCGCTCCGCCGTGATTGATGTTGGGACCATTGGTTTAATTAAGAAAGGCACTATCAAAGTGAGCATATTCCCTCTATGGGAAAATTATATAATAAAGTTTTTTCATCACTTTTTGAAATTCGATTATATATCTTTGTAGGTTGTTGGAAACATCTCCACAATCAAGGGCAACATAGTTGAATTTGATGGTAGGAAGGCTAGCACTTTCGATGCCATTGTGTTTGCAACCGGATATAAGAGCACTGCGAATACGTGGCTCAAGGTAGAGAGAGACATTATAACATTTGGTCTTCCCATGTCTCTATATCGATTCATACACTTTCTGCGTCTTTTGGTTTGCGTCTAATGTACGTATAAATTTATATAATTTGTGATTTTCAGAATGGTGAAAGCATGTTGAATGGTGATGGCCTGCCTAAGAAAGAATTCCCAAATCATTGGAAGGGTGCGAATGGGCTTTACTGTGCTGGTTTGGCAAAGAGAGGACTTGCTGGTATTGCCATGGATTCTAGGAATATTGCAAATGACATCTTGTCTAGCTTGCATTGATCATAGACTTATACATCGAGAAGCCTTTAGCTGTATTAAAGTATAGAGAATGCTATCTGTCCATAATATTGTGTTATACATATATATCCTATTGATCTTCATCTCGCCAAAAGTTTTTATTTCATTTAATAATATATACCCCTTCCATATTTAAATATAAGTTATGGTTGATTATTTTTCAAAACTTTAATCATTCTTCTTATTCAAAAAATTTATATAAACACACAACAAAACAAGTCATGCTCAAACTCCATGCTATGATAAAACAAATCACAATAAAATAAATAATAACTCATACATTTTTTGAATAAAACGAACGATTAAAGTTTTGGGAAAAAAAATCAACACGACTTATATTTAAATATAGAGGGAGTAGTTTGGAACAAAAATAGTTCCCATGAGTATTTTGTATCGTATATTTATCAAGGAATTCTTCTACGTTGCTACATTGCTATATCGCATAATTATTGTGGATCTATATTGTTCGTATACGGCGCTAAACATTTATCAGAGATCACCCACATGCCAAATAAATACGTTGGAGAATGGTTCGTGATGTGATTACTGATTAGATGATGAAAGAGTAGCAGACGGTCTGTGTGTGTGTGCCGTTCTAGCTAGGGAGTGGAAAAGCAGCGACGGAGGCTTGCTCGTAGTTCCCAGCAGAACAGACAACCTACGGTTGCAAGCGGGGGGGGGAGCCTTTGTGGTTTGAGCAAAATTTAAATTTATCTTTCATATTTTTGGATTTAATAAAACCGGAATACATAGAAAACTAGACCGAAATAAACTTTCCTTACAAGAACGGAAACTGATAGTTTTTCCGAATTTTGGCGGTTCCTGGTCGAGAAATTTGCCTGTCCCCAACTGCCGCTTATCCACGACTTGTACCAAACGTTTATAAAAAAGAAAAGAAAAGAGATGTTTTCAGAGACAAACACGAACACCGCCGACAGACATCCCAATCAACAAACCTAACATCCCAATGGCCCAACCAACCTCCCTCTCCATGGCCTCCGCCTTCTTGCCGCTCACGTCTCGCCCCTCACTCCATGCTCCCATCGCGCCCTCCAACTGTGAATGAAATTATAGAAAAGGGAACAAACGGACAGAAAATGGGCAGATAGAAAAGCCCAATCGCATCTGGACAACTCTCTGCGCGCCCAGGCCGAAATCGCGCAAACGGTTCGATTGATCCTGGAGTTTTTTTTTATATTTTTTAAAATCTTTTTTTACAAAAATATATCATGGTTGACATCTTGCAAAAATATACCTTCGACGCTCGGGCGTTGGGCGCCAGGGACCTAGAGCTCGGAGGCTGGGCGCCACGTCCCTAGCCCACGGAACCGGGGGCACCTGGCGCCCGGAGGCTAGGCGCCAAGGGCCTGGCGCCCGGAGGCCAGGCTTTAGTTCTGTGCACCACTCCACGATTACCGCAGCCTCTACAAGCGTGGCCGCAAGCGCCCGAGAGGTACAGTACATCTATGGTTCATCTGTAATCCCACAGTCTTATACATGCACGTCTTTTTTACTGTCTTGGAGACTTGAACATGGCAGTATAAAATTTACCTTGCACGTTTTTACTACGTTTCATTACCTAGTGGTTTTACTTTTATCGTGCACGAAAATTTTGTAGCTTGTCGTCGCAGTAGCACGTCTATGTTATTTGGGCCATAGGCAGACCCACATGTAGGCAAGTCTGCCCGGGCTCCTCTGCCAGCACAAAAAAGCTATGTTTACATGTACAGACAACAAAACGGCTTGGAGCACTGGACAATTCGCGTGAAACGGCAACAGTTATCCAGAGTCAACTAAATAATGCAATCCATGTGAAGCAACAACGGTTTATCCAGAGGCTCAACTAAATTTAGTAAATGTAGTAGCCACTAACTGAGTTTAATCCTACATCCTATGTGATACAGCAAATCTCTTGTTAGTATGCCTCTGAATTTTAAGAACAAGTTAGGATAAATGGTCCAATACAATCTATTAATCTGATATGTTTGATGCAAAATTCTCGGACACAGTGTTTTAAAATAATTGTCTTTTTTTTTCTTATGTTAAGAGACAATATGTTTTTCTAAGTGTTAGGTCCGTCTAGACTCTTAAAAAATTTTAGATCCGATTCTCATGATTAGAGCTGAAATCATGAGAGTACTAAATGCTGGCTCTGTTAGGTTGCTGTAGTCCTACGTATTGGTTACTGAAAGTCTGAGACATAGACAGAACCGGCTAGCCCTGGGTCTCCGGGCGCCAGGTGCCCACCCTACCGCCCCAGCGCGCTCGGTTCCGTCGGCCAGGGACCTGGCGCCCGGCCTCCGGACTTCAGGTCCCGGAGGTATATTTTTGCAAAATATGCCAACCATAGTATATTTTTGTAAAAAATGATTTTAAAAAATACAAAAATAAAAAAAATGCATTGATCCTGGGCTGGCAGCCCGGCCCGCCCCCTCACTAGAGCCCAACTCGATCGCCGGAACCGCCACGAGCTCCCACGCGCCAGAGAGCAGCCGGGGAGATCCTTCGACTTGAGCATAGAGCGCGCCATGCCGACGACACTCTGGTTTCGCCGCTCGACCACCCCGTTCTGCTGAGGCGAGTATGGGGCGGTGAGCTGGCGCTGGACACCACGCTTGGCGCAGAATTCTCCAAACTCGACGGAGGTGAACTCCCCCCCTCGATCAGTCCGCAGCACTTTGAGCTTGCGCCCGGACTCAACCTCCACAGCTGCCTGGAAGTTCTTTATGGCCGCCGGTGCCTGGTCCTTGCTTGAAAGGAGACGAAGCCACATATAGTGGCTCATATCATCAACCAACAGCAGAAAGTACTGGTTACCACTCGGGGTTGCAGGCGTGATTGGGCCGCAAAGGTCGCCGTGGATGAGGTCCAGGGGATGTCCCGCTCGACGGCGAGCTTGCGCTGGGAACGGACTGCGTCGCTGCTTGCCGACGAGGCAGCCGTTGCACACTTGGTTGATGTGCTCCAGCTTCGGTAGACCCCGGACCAGCCCCTCCCGGGCCAGTTTGCGCAGGTTGTCGAAGCCGAGGTGTCCATACCGCCCATGCCACAGCCAGGCGGCCTCTGTGCTCCGTGCGACGAGACACACCGGTTGGCCGATGTGTGCCTCCAAGACGTAGAGGCATGACTCTGTTCGTGGCACCCGCGCGAGTAGCTTTCCCAGCGTGTCGTAGATGCGGAGGAAGCCGGAGCCGATGTCAATGCGGTGGCCGGAGCGCTCCAGTTGGCCGAGGCTGATGATGTTGGCCTTGAGGCGGGGAATGTAGTAGACGCCGGTCATGGCGCGGTGCTCGCCGTTCTTGCAGGCGAAGACGACGGTGCCACGACCTTCGATTTCGACGACGGAGCCATCGCCGAACTTGACGGAGCCGCAGACGCCAGTGTCGAGCTCGGAGAAGGCAGCCCTTGCGCCAGTCATATGGTTGGTGGCGCCGGTGTCCAGCACCCATCGTCGGGGATTGCGCTCCTGCTTGGGTCCTAGCTGGGCGAACACCTTGGCCTCCACGAACTCGACGACGGAGCGGGTGGTGGGTGGCGGCGCCTGCTGGACAGGGGAATTAGGGACAGCAGCGGAGGGGTTACCATATGCCATCATCAGCATGGGCTCCTCCTCCTCGCCTTCGACGGCGTGAGCCTGGGCTGCCTGTTTTTTGGGCTTGCTCTTGCAGTCCTTGGCCCAGTGCCCCTTTTTCCCATAGTTGAGGCAGGCATTGTCGGGTTTGGGCCCACCAGTGCCGCGTCCGTTGCCTGCTTTGTTGCCACCGCCGCCGCGGCCGCGCCGGGGCTTGCCGCGCTTCTTGTCGTTGCTGTTGCCGCCGCTAGAGCCCGACACGCCGCTGCTGTCCCGGCTCTGGAGCTTCAGCTTGGCCATCCAGTCCTCTGCTGCCATGAGCAGGCGGCCTTGGCTGTCGTAGACGGGAACCGAGGAAGACGATGTCGAGGACGCAACGGCTGCCTTCTTCTTGTTCCTGCGTTGCTCGATCTCGCGAAGACGTCCAGTGACTTCCTCCACGGTGAGCTCGTTGATGTCCAGCAGCGTCTCGATGGAGCACGCGATCTGCTCCAGGTGCTCAGGGACGACTTGCAGCATCTTCTTGATGATCTCCGGGTCTGACAGGGTACCGCCAAGAGTGCGGATGTTGTTGGCGAGGCCGACGATCCGGACTGAGAAATCGTCCACGGATTCCCCTTCCTTGAAGGTGATGTCGGCGAACTCCTTCAGGAGCTGGCGCGCGTTGGCCTCGCGGACGCGCTGCACACCGACTCGGACGGTTTTCACCGCGTTCCAGGCTGAGCGCGCTATCCTCTTCCTGCCGAGGGAGGCCAGCATGTCCGGCGGGACGGAACGGAGGATCGCCATGTGGGCGAGCCTGTCCTCCCTACTCGATGATGTCATCCTCCTCCGGCTCGACGGCGTGCCACAGGCCGGCGGCTTCCAGGTTAACCTTCATCGACAGCGCCCAATCGGCATAGTTGGTGCGCGTGAGGGTGGGGTACTGGATGCCGCCGCCGCCGGATGATTCCTTGATGATGCGCTCGATGACGACCCCGTCGCCACGACGTCGCCCGCAGCGAGGCGCTGGCGACAGCGACTGCCGATGCCTACGCGGAGGTGACGGCGACCGATTCTCGTGCACCGACGAGGCGGAGCGAGAAGAGTGCACCGACGTGGCCGGGTCCCGGAACGGTTACAAGATGATGCGAACTCAACTCAGATCAGGATAGCGGATGGCTAATCGGAATTGGAATAGGAAACACGAGATTTAGGCCTGGTCTGGTTGGCAACGGGCACAGATCAATATGGCGGAACGGCCTTCAATCAATTAATTTATCCCTGTATACGCCTGCTGATCGACGCAAGCAGGTAAACAAGTAAGGCCGACGGAATCGATCAATCCACAAGCAACGTGATCGACTTTGAGGACTGATGTGATGGCGGCAGACAAATAAGGTGCTGATCTCTATTGCCGATAGATAAATTAATAATAGATGCAACCTGTCACAACGACGGAAACAACTAGATCGGCCTTGAGGGCCGGATCCACGGCGACCGAAACAGCGGATTAATTCAATTATAAGTTAGGGTAGAAAAATCTGGCTGCGACAAAGCCGAAACAATCGTCATCCCAGCGGAGTCGTCAAAAAGTGTGTTGACATATTTTAGCACCAAACACTAACGAACTCGGAAGCCTTCCCACGAAGGACGAGGCGGCTCGGGGTCAGCGCCGGACTATCCGGCAGCTAGCGCCGGACTATCCGGGGAACGGAAGGAAACCCTAGCGGCGCCAGAAATGGATAACGATCATACTTACGTGGTGATGCACGGCAAGGTTTACGAGCAAACCAGCAAAGTATAGCTATCGTACTTACATGACGACGAACGACTAGTTTACGAGCAAACTAGCAAAGGAACCATCGACGGCCTCACCCAGGAGGGACACGTTAGGGTGAGGATGCCGACAGCGTGCCCTTGGTTGCTAGGGCGCCGTCTCTGGTCATGGAGATCAGAGGATGAACGGCAGGTATGAGGGAGAAGGAGAATTAGGGTTGAGAAAGAGATAACACGACAGTAAAGTAAGTAATAGATTCGATTGGGTTGTGTGTTGATGTTCTCAATCTTTCGTATCCCTTTATATTTATAGGGTGAGAAGTCTGGATCTTTTTACAAATCAAGATCCAACTGGAATCCCGCACAAACCCCGACTTTTCTTCGGACTCGACAATACCGGACTATCCGGTACCTACTACCGGACTATTCGGCGACACCGGACTGTCCGGCCCTGCCCACCGGATAGTCCGGTGAACGGTCAATGGCAGGCCTGCACAATTTAGTGCTCAACAATGGAGACCTAACCGGCACCGATGCCGCACTTAGTGAGCAGCCCTACTCTCATATTTACGAGGAAGCAAAATTGCAATGCTTTATTAGGTATTGTACTATATACTGCTAATATAACTTCAAATTTTATTGTAAATGGACTCATGCGTACTCTGTCGACTTCATCCCAGTGAACTAGACCATCCAATCATCCTCCGGGACACCAACTACATGCGCTACCTCGTCTTCTACTGCTTCAACGCCATCTCCTTCGCGGCGTCGCTGGTGGTGAGCCTCCTGCTGCTGCTCCTCCACCGGGACGAGCCGGGCAGGCTGCTCAAGCTCACGCGGGCGGTGATGGTCATCGACCTGCTCGCCCTCATGGGGGCCTACGCCGCCGGCGGCAGCCACGACGCGTTCACCACCGTCTGCGCCTCCGTGCTCGTCGCCGCCGGGTCCGCATACGTGATCCTCGTCGTCCCCAACCTGAGCACCGCCGCCGCCAGCAAGGAGGAGGAGGCAGTGGCGGCGGCGACACAGCCGTCGTCGGACGACAAGGAGGAGCTCGAGAAGCACGAGATCCTGCTGCTGCTCGCCATCTTCGTGGCCACCGTCGCCTACGTGGCCGGGCTGAACTCGCCGGGGGGATTCTGGCGGAGCACCCAGCAGCAGCACGGCGCCACCGGCAACCCGGTGCTGCAGGGCCTCCACCCCGTCCGCTACAAGTTCTTCTTCTTCTTCAGCAACACCGCCGCCTTCATCACGTCGCTGCTGGCCATCACCATCACCGTGCACTACGAGAAGCTCAACATCATCAAGCGCCCCATTACGCTCATCAAGGTTGCGCTCTACGGCCTCGTCGTCACGGCCATCTTAGGCCTCGGGGGCGCCTACGCGATATAAAAAGGCCAACAGCCCAAAACATTTTAGAATCAATGGCCCACATCATGAATGGAGCAGTCCGTCAGGAAATTTTTGCAGGCAAAAGCAAAATTAAGGAATTTTTTCGAATTATACTCTACATTACATTAGCCCAAAATCTATTTGGAGGCCGGTCTCCATTTAGCGTTAGAGGGAGACCCCTCTTCATCTCCGTCCATTTAGAATCATTCGGTTGAAAACGGATCCGCATTCCCCCGCACTGGCGCACTGCCCGCACGCGCTGCCCTGCCTGCACGCGCCCTGAGGAGAGAGAACTTTTTAGGCGTTGTAGTTAAAAAAAGCTATAATTTTACAACCGAACATCCAAATCAAAATCCGATCGCACCATCGTGTTTGTTTTATCAAGATCTTCGAAACAAGATCTCACTTAACTATGTTTTGATGACTCAAATAAATATGGTTCAAAATAGGAATTTGTTACTTTTTTTAAAAAAGTCTGTTACAAAGATGTAAATTATGGGAAAAAAGTTACATCATATAAGGAATTTGTTACATTTATAAAAATGTGTGTTACAATGATGGAATTTATGAGAAAAAAGTTACGTTTTATACAAAATTTGTTACTTTTCTATAAAAGATTTATATTACAAGGATGTAACTAATGGAGAAAAAGTTACATTATATAAAGAATTTGTTACATTCTACAAAAAATGTGTGGTACAGGGATGTAACTTATTGGGTTAAAGTTACATCGTACCCTGCCTCCGCATCAGCGTGCCCCTACCCCTGCCTCCGTCTCGATAAGCCTTTTTACATGATGTAACTTTTTTATAGGATTAACTTTTCGTCCATAATTTACATCTTTGTAACACACCTTTTACAGGAAGTAACAAATTCTTTATATAATGTAAATTTTTTCTCATAATCTACTTCCTTGTAATATACATCTTTTTTTATAAAAATAACAAATTCTATATAAGATGTAACTTTTTCTCCATAATTTACATCATCGTAATACACATCTTTTACAGGAAGTAACAAATTCCATATTTTTTATCGTATTTATTTGAGTCATCAGAACATGGTCAAGTGGGATCTTATTTCGAAGTTCGCGTTGAAATAAACATGATGGTGCGATCGGATTTTGATTTGGATTCTCGGTTGTGGAATTATGGTATTTTTCTAAGATGAAAATGTTTTTGAAAAGAAATCTTTCCTTTTATAGCAGAGTCTTTCCTTTTATGACAGGGTCTCCATGTAAGACTAAATGGAGGAGGGTCTCCCTCTAGCCATGTCCTTACATTAGATAAAATGTATTTTCATGTATACAGTGGTTGCAGAGTATCTTATTCCGTATTCAACATCTCATTTGACTGAGTCCAACATTTCTTCTAAAAGATAGATAGAAATTGCGGCAGAACCCAGCCCCTAATGGCCTTCCCCCTGGTGGCCTAACAACCACTCGGATGACTTTTCCTTTTCAGCTGTAATGACCCACAACACCTGCAAGGTGGGCTAGCCACCGAAGTCCAAATGGGACCAAGAACCAACTCTCTGTTAACCACCTGCATGCGCACGTGACAATTAAAAAGACATCGTTTAATTAAAATTTTAAATTAGATTAAATTTAGTTTGTTGTTTTTTGTTATCTATTTTTAAATTAAAACAATTTATTTGACTAATCTACGGGACAACTATGTGGAGAACAAATTTGTGACTCCATAAAAATACAATAAGTCAATATTACCATGGACGTGCAAACTTTTGTTAAAACTCTCATTATGAAGTCAAATACTATCTTCATTTTGAATAATTGTTACTGGCTAGCATCTTTTTAAACTCAAATGTATCAAAAATCATAGAGAATGTATGTTTACGTGTGTGAAGGTTTTTAAAAAGAATCTTTGGTGAAGTCAGTCCTTACCTCGCAGGCAGTTTATACCGTCACCTCTCTCAGGCCTCCTAAATCCACGTTAAAAGAAATTGATTCAAAAAGAAAACAGTTCCTATGGGCAGGAGCAGAAACGTTAACAGGTGCGAAATGCAAGGTTAACTGGCCAAGATCAACAAGGCCAGTTGAGTTGGGTGGTCTAGGCATCCTCCACCTCGTCAAGTTCGCAAGGGCCCTTCGTCTGCGATGGCTTTGGTGAGAATGGAGTGGGCGGCAATCCATAGAGCTGGGCTCAGAAATTCCTTGCAGCAAAAACGACAGGCTGCTCTTCGCAGCGGCAACCACTGCTTCGATAGGTAACGGCAAGAAATTATCCTTTTGGCATGACGGCTGGGCACGAGGTCAACGGCCATGTGATCTAGCTCCTTGCTTGTATGCAATCTCCAAAAAAAGCAACGATCACTCCACGACGCCATGCAGAACGGCAACTGGCTGCGGGACATTGACCTTCGACATGCAAGCTTCTCAGCCCGCCACTTACTGGAATACGTGCAACTCTGGCGAGCGACGCAAGGTATACTACTGGAGCCAAACATCGAGGACTCAATCACTTGGAAGTTCACACCGACGGGCGAATACTCAAGTGGCTCTGCATATAAAGCACAGTTTATCGGATCAATTGCGACCAATCTAAAAGACCTAATTTGGGCAACATGGGCCCCACCAAAATGTAAGTTCTTCAGCTGGCTAGCAATCCAAAATCGTATTTGGACTTCTGATAGATTACAGGCACGAGGTTGGACCGACCCAGGCCATTGCACCCTTTGTCGACACCCCACGGAGTCAGTCATCCACCTCTTCGTCGAGTGCAGATTTGCCAGGCGTATTTGGAAAGAGATATCCTGCTGGACTGCAACGCCAGGTCTAGACCCGGCCACCTGGGCCCATAGCGATAATCTGCACCATTGGTGGACAAATATAACGGCATCCCCATCAGAGTCCAAAAAGGGACTCCGCACACTTGTGATCCTAGTTTGTTGGGAGATTTGGAAAGAAAGGAATAATCGGATTTTCAACCGTGCCGAAATGCCCATGGCTAGAGTCCTAGGGAAAATCAAAGATGAGGCTCGTCTGTGGAGTTTAGCGGGAGCTAAAGGACTCCGAACTCTTTGTAATTATTGAGCGCTTTTTCTCTCTTTCTTTTCCTCTGTAATTATGTTACCTGCCCTCTCTTGGGCTCCTCCTTTTTAATATAATAGGCAGCTCTCCTGCCGGTTCGTTTAAAAAAAAAGAATCTTGATGATGAAGAAACAACAAATACAAACCTCAGTTCGGCCTAAATGGCCCATGTTGTTATATGACCCCGTGGTGCTACGGCCCAGCCCGGCATGTGCCCTTCACCCCAGAGTACCCACAACCATCCATCAATACGGATGGCTCAGATCGCGTCGTCATTTGGATACAAAAGACACGACACGACTGCAGCCCGGCGAAACCCTAGCCCACCGCATCTACTCAACTCTCCCGCTCCTTGTCGGTCTTCCAAGCTCTCTTCTCCCATCGGTTTTTGCGTCCGCCTCCTGCGCTAGCGCGCGCACACAACAGGACTGCGGCGGTCAAGGAGAGTTCCGGCCACGGGAGGCTAGAAATCTGGAGTGGGCACAGCAGCCATTGTGTTTCAGCTTTTTCTTTTTCCTTTTTGCTCTCGCCAATCTTGCTTCCATCGATTTGGAAGGGCATGTAGATTTGTTTTATTTTTCTTGGCTTTGCCCTGCGGCTGAGTTCTCTGTCCATCCTAGGCTACCGCTAGCCACCGGTCTGGTCGCGCCTCCCCCGACCCTCTTCTGGGCTCTGATCCAATGTGTTTGTTGATGATTTATGAGTAGGGTAATTCGGTGTTTCAACAACAATTTGGTATTATTGTAGGATGGTATTTGTATTTTGTACCCTAATTATACACTGTTGGGCCGTTAAGGGTCATTGGCATGGTTATTGGGCCGTATTTTTGTCGATGAGTTCTGTTTTCGATTAGCGGAGATGTGGCTGCCGGTGTTAGGATTGAGCAGCGGCGGACGTTCGCGCGGGCAAGGGAAGAAAACACGGAGAGGCTGGACCTACAGAGGACGGGAGACTGACAGGTGGGGCCTACCTATCATGACAGACCGAGAATCTTTATTTAGTTTAATATTAGGTATAGATTCTCTCTTGGATGGATACGTGTAGGTATATTCTTTCGGAGGCACGATTAGTATGATGGATGAAGACATTATTTGGTTAGGTGTAGACTAGCAAAAATGCCAGTACGTTGCAACGGGAGAAAAAAAATCCTTAAAAGCATCTATGTTTGTTTGAATCAGGATCTCAAATAAATTTTACGTAATATTGTTTCGACGATTCCTGTTGATAGTCTGTTTTCGTGTAACTCTTGCAGCAGTCCGAATCAGATTCATGAATAAATTTCATGCCATATTGTTTCGATGATTCACGTTGACTGCAAGCGAATTTTATAGTGGTATTAGTTTGGTTGGAAAGATTACCATTTTAGCTTTCCATCGATATATATAACGTCGAAAACGGAGTATGTATACGACTGGAACATCCGTTTTCACGTGGACTGCTCCTGCAGTCCAAATACAGAACATTGAAAACAGAGTGCATATGTGACTGAAGCGCCCGTGTTTTCACGTGGGTTTCTCTTGGGGGCGCACGTGTCAAGCCGGTCCCATCTGTCATTTTTGTGACTAGATGGGCCAAAAAACCTGTCATGGACTGAGCTAGCAGTCGGCTTATTCTTTTAATATCAAGTAGAGATTTTCTCAAAAAGCCATATAATTGTTTTGCTATCGCGAGTTAATAATGTATCTCGACCAATTCATCTCTCGTCTTTATCCAATTACAAAACTAGATTATGAATATACAAGCATTATCAAGGAAAAAAACACTATATATCTTGTGCATAAATTCTGAAATTCAAGCTAACTCTTGCTCGGATTCTAAAATGCTTAATCAATTCGGGGTGATCTTTAGAAACCTGTCGATCTAACGTGTGTGTATCAAAATTATGAAATAATTTCGAATCAAATTCATCTTACGGATTACATTTGTCCCATAATCTAGCCCGTGTAAAGCCCCATCCAACAAATACCATAATCTAGACCACACAATTTTACCATATCGCCCTCACCTTTTCTATTCCACTCAAGTCGTTGCCACTGACTCTCCCGAGCAGCAGTCAATTTTCCCTACCCCTTCCTAGTTTTTTATTTTCTCTATTCCCCTCCCACTGTCTCTCACCCCCTGACCCGCGCTCTCCACCAAGCCGCCTCGTCCTCCTCCCGCCGCCGGCATGCCTCCAAGATCCGGCCCAACCTCCTCTAAGCTTCGCCGCGCAAGCAGATCCAGGGCCACCGCGCGAGATCCAGGGCCTCCGCCCCTCTGTGGCATGCCTCCACCAGGTCGCCTCGTTCGCTTCCTCGGCGAGAAGATCCGCAAAATCTGGCCCCAGCTCGCGTGTCTCCAAGCTCCACCGGAGGGCCTCAACCAAACCGGAGCGCAGGCCCAGCGCCGGCATGCCTCCACTAGGCCGCCTCGTCCTCCGGCTTCGTCGCAGAAGCCACCGCGGCGATCTGAATGTTTGCAACTCGTTCGTTTGCCTCTCTTGTTCGTTTGGTTCCGATGGTTCAGCAACAACTATGAACATGTACAAAAAAAAGTTTATGAGGGAAGGTGGGATTATTGTGTTTGGCTCTTGGAACCAATTATCATGTTCATCGATCTTGCTTCGCCTCTTGTTCTAGGCTTTTTTTATCACGATGGGCCATCGGGTCCACCTGCGATGAACTGCGACGGACGAGGGAGATGACACGGAAAGCGGGCGGCGGCGACTGACAAGTGGGGCCCGTCTATCAAGACAGACCAGAAATCCTTACTTGCTTTAACATTAAAAGTATAGATATATTCTTTCAGGTGCCATTAGTACCTTGGATGGAGTCATTATTTGTTCATAATGGCATAATAAAGTAATTCTTGTGCAAAGGTAGAGGGTTATTTTAAGTCATCTTTTATAATGGCATGGTGGGTAATTTTTTAAAAATAGAATAGATGTTTCTCTTTTTTTGAGAATTTTTAGGATTTATCTTTTTTTCCTAGCGTGTTTTGAATGTAGTGGTTATTTTGTAACCTTCGAAATTAGTAATCTATCTATTATATATATATTTGAATGTTAAAAAAAGGCACCAGGTTCGCTGAGAGGGTCGAGAAATTTCCACGTTAATCGAAAAAAAGAAAAGCCCCCAACCCTTGGATTCTATGAACATCTAACGGTCTAAAACAATCAATCCAGATTTGTATATATATACTTTAAAAAAAGGAAAGGTCTACTTCCAAATCCAATACGATAGGAAGTAGAGTTCAAATATGTTCATACGTTTTAGATTTTATATAGAAAGTTATCATATTCCGTTCCTTCCATGTCCAAGGTGGCTGCACGTGATGCAAAATAGCCCTCTCCATCCCCACCTCGGCAGAAGGAAAAAACGCACCCCATGAGGCCTCATTTGGCAGCCCAGGGATCGGTGTGGATTCGGCGTGGATTGAGGCCCAACCCACGTGGTGGGTGGGTTCAAAACAACGCGTGGGAGAACATCCACTTGCGGCCCAAAACTGCATTTGGCATATCGGGGGTTGACATGGGTATAGGCCCAAACCCTACCGTCCCACGGGGGTGAGAAGCATCCCGGCTCTCTCGTGGATCTCGCCCCCAGCTCGTTCTCGCGTCCTCCTCTCTCCGCTCCCGAAGAACGCCGCCGCCGCCTCGCTCCTCTCTTCGCTCCTGACAGCGCCACCGCCGCCCTCCTCCCTCCGCTCCCGACAGCGCCGCTGCCTCCGCCCTCCTCTCTCTCTGCTTTCGAAGAGCGCCGCCATTGCCGCCCTCCTCTCTCTGCTCCCGAAGAGCGCCGCCTCCGCCGCCGCTCCTCCATCTCCTCCAACAATGACGGTAGGTGCTCCTCCACCGGATCCTCTTGGTCATCTCCCCCTCCATCTCCTCCCCTCCCTCCGGTCCCTTCCCCTTCACATCGACTCATCTATTGTCTTCTTTCTAGGGTTCGAGCTCATCCCATGGTGGTGACGGCTTGGTGAGCGGAGAGCTCTTCGCGACGTCTTCGTGGGACCTCCTGCATCGCCCTCGCCCTCTCGACGCCGCGGCCCGCCGCCACCGCAAGTAGCCTCCTCGAATAACGAAGATAGGTGCTCATTTTCCATCTTCTCCTCTCCATCAGATAACTAGTCTTTCTTGCATATGGGTGTTGTTTATATTTGTGTGAAATTTCACTTACATTTTGCATTTCAGATTTCTCAGTGATATGATTTGTGTGCACTTCTACTAATTTGTGTGGGAAGCTTTCAATCTGAAGAAACACATGTTCAATTTGTGCCATAAAATCGACATAGATACAACTATTCCATAGTTTGCCTTAGGATTTACATGGTTGTGTGCCGCTCCTTTCTGTAGGCTTTACTTTAATCACTGTTCTTTGTGCCCAGGTTGTGTCCGTTGTGTGCTGCGGCCTGGACGCCTGCCTTGGTGAAGGGTGTGCGTGCTTCCTCTTGTGTCCTGCTGACTGCGAGGTTTATTTATTAACCTTCTCCTTTTGATTGTGTGTGCTGATGTTGCATGCATTTGTGGACTGTGGATGGCGACTACTCTTAAACGCTTTCCTACCTTTTTCCTTTAATTTTTTGTTTGTGTATGCTGGATCTAAAACTCAATCGTTCCTTTAATATTCGATGGATACATGGTTAGTCCTTGCTAGACCTTCATAGTTGACACTAAGCTAGATTCTAGAGTGATCACAACAATAGTTTCCTTACTGTTGTGGAGTGATTGTTTTGCTAATTAGAGGATTGTTTTGGCTTCTTTGTAAATTAGCTTTGAATCAGTGTGCTTTTAGCCATTGTTACTAGTATGTCTTGACCACACGCGTATTGACAATAATACTAAAATTTTCAATTTTTGAGCTCATGTGACCCATTGGCATCACAGTCTGTAGTTTATAATATAATGCATGCATATATATATGGTTCCAGTCTGTAGTTTATATTCAGTTATTTTGACTGGGGTGTCATGCTCTTTTTTTATTTACTTTCTAGGTTTATTTACAACATTAGCCGGTTGGTTCAGGTTTTGCCGCCGCTAGTTATCAGATATTGCCATAGAGAGAATGGATAAGCTAATTAGGAAGAGAAGAGAAGAGGAGGATGAGGAGATCATGCTATTTCTTTTGCCTGCTCTTTATCTAATTAGTAATGGAGGGAGAGAGAAAAGGGCAAGGCACGCTTCTAAGCTGCCTGGAAAAGAGCGACTCAAAGAGATACTTGAAGGACATGAGAAGAACTGTCTCGTCGCATTCCGCATGGAGCCTAGTGTATTTAGAGCTATTGCGACATTTCTTAGAGAAGAACACCTCCTACGTGACACAAGAGGTGTTAGTGTGGAAGAAAAATTGGGAATTTTCCTTTTCATGTTGTCTCACAACGCTAGTTATGAGGATTTACAACATGAATTCAAACATAGTGGCGAAACTATCCACCGACATATTCAGTCTGTTTTCAAGGTCATCCCAGCTCTTATGTATAGATTTGTAAAGCCTGCCACCGGATTTGGAATTCACTGGAAGATTAGCACCGATGAACGGTTCTTTCCTTACTTCCAGAATTGCCTCGGAGCTATTGATGGAACACATGTTCCTATTACCATTTCAGCCGAAAAGCAAGCCCCCTATAGGAATCGAAAGGGTACATTGAGTCAGAACGTGATGTTGGTGTGCGATTTTGATTTAATGTTTACCTTCATATCATCTGGTTGGGAGGGATCAGCCACAGATGCCAGGGTTCTTAGATCTGCAACGCTTGGAGGATTCCATGTGCCAGAGGGTAAATACTATCTTGTTGATGGGGGATATGCTAACACACCTTCGTTTATTGCACCGTACCGTGGTGTCTGATACCACTTGAAGGAATTTGGCCGCGGTCATCAACGGCCACGCAATTATAAAGAGCTATTTAATCATCGGCACGCTCTATTACGGAATCACATAGAGAGAGCAATTGGAGTTTTGAAGAAGCGCTTCCCAATCTTAAAAGTTGGAACACACCACCCAATAGAGAATCAAGTAAAACTACTGGCTACGGCAGTTGTGTTCCACAATCTTATAAGGATGAATAATGGTGATGAAGACTGGTTGAACAACCAACCAAATAACATATCACCAGAAACGTTTGTGGATCTTCCTGAAGGGGACAATTACTATAGCAATTATGTGATGTCACTTAGTAGTCAAGTGGACAATGGGAACTCTGTTAGAGATATGATTGCAATGAATATGTGGAATGATTATAGTCATAACCAATCTTGATAGATGTAAGTCTCAAGTGATTTGGATGTTTCATTTCATATACCTTTGTATTTGCATTTTAAATTAATTTCATATGCTTATATTTGCAGCAACAATGTTGGGAAGAGCCTCTCTTAGGATCAACATGTTCCAAGCTGCATCTATGCATAAAAAGTTGTCCCCTAGATCTGCTGCTAACAAGCACAAGAAGGGAAAATCACCAAAAGGTATGTTACCTATTCCTAGCTTGCTGTGAACACTACTCCATTCCCTTTCTACCTTGCTGTGAACAAATTGGACTAAAAGATTAATATCTTTTTCATGTGACAGCTGACAGTAATAGAGCAAAGTGGACTACTGGACTAGAAAAGGGTTTGGTTGATCTCCTCCTTGAGCACAACAATGAGTGTTATGGGAGTCAAAATGGGTGGTCATCAGAAGCTTGGAATAGAATTTACATATTATTCAAAGAGAGATTCCCTTATGTTTCATTTACAAGAGTCCAAGTCACGGATAAGGAGAAAGAGCTCAAGATGGAATACAGGCTTCTCAAAGAGATAAGGAAACAAAGCAGGGTCTCATGGAATGAGCGACTGTGTAGGATAGAGGCAGAAGAACCCCTTTGGGATAACATCATCACTGTAAGTTAATTGTTGGTGTAATTTCTTATTTTGATTATTGCTGTTATAATTGTTTATCGTCGATGAACTCAAATATATCATTTTCCCATTCCTTATTATGTAGTCTTTTGAGAAAGCTAAGAAGTTTCGGACTAAATCTTTCCCATTTTATGAGGCTATGGGAGAGCTGCATGATGGTATGTTAGCACTATTTTTTCTTTATCTTCATATGAGGCATGCATGCGATGTTTACATTTTAAGTAACAAGGACCGTACGTGTAGGTCAAACTGCTAAGGGAACCCTAAATTTCACCTCTATTGAGCCTTCTCAACCTTCTGTCACACAACAACCTTTTGAAGCTCCTCTCATACTCACACAGCCGTCTCAAGTTCCTATCACACTCACACAGCCTTCCCAACCTCCTATCACACTCACACAGCCTTCTCAAGTTGCCGTCACACAAGCTACTTCTGATGATGATGATGAGATCAGGGTGTTGGATCCATCAACCACTACATCAGTGGGAAGGGGGAAAAGGGCAGGCCATGCAGGTAGTTCAAGGATTGGTAAACGCAGACAAGATGGGAAGGCTGCTGTTGCTGAAATGATGGGGAGGTTTCTAGAGATGAAAGAAAAACAAGCTGAAGTTGAGGCGGAGGAGAGGACAAGGGCTAATGCAAATGAGAATGATTTCCCCATATCGATGTGCATTGCAGTTGTGGATGGGATGGAAGAACTCTCAGAAGATGAAAAAGTGGATGCTTATGACATTTTCAAGGATGGTCAAAATAGAGCTATTTTCATGACTGCCAAAGATGCCACACGGATCAAATGGTTGAGGAAGAAAATTGGAAGGACATGGTACTGCTCTTTTTATACCTCATCCCTTATAGTAGGACTCATAGTTAGCACTCAAAGTGCCATGTGTGCACCTGTTTGTTCCACTCAAAGTGCATTTTTAGATTGAAATCCCATCTATTATGACTTGAATAGTTATCAACCTTCATCTCATTTTTATGGCAGTATTTGTGTAAAGACAATTAATAGTTTGCCTTTGAGATTTGCCACTAAGGCTCATAGCTATGTTATGCATGCTTTTTAGTAGATCAGGTTCCAGTTTAATAGAGGATCATCATTTAAACTAAATTTGGGCCTCATTTTTAGTGGTTGTGATGCCTAGGAGACTGATTTGTTTTTTTATATAAATTGTCACATAGTGTTGTTCACTTCTGTAGCATGATGGTATACATATATATTTAACTTTGAATCAGTTTGGTGTATATAGCACTTGTGTGGGCACTTTTACTAATGCATTTCTATTGTTCACTGAGAAATGCAGATACATGGAGATGAAGGTAGTAGAGAGATGGTTCTGCTATATTGTCCAATAGAGGAAAGTAAAGCTAGTGTTGATTAGAGGACCAGCAAGATGGATATTTATTTATATTTGCCATGAACAAACTAGTTTGCAATTTTTTTATAAAATACTTTGTTAAGTTAATCATGAGATGAGCCATGGTCTTCACTAGTAGCATCATGTAGTATTGCATTAAGATTAATGAGAGCATTTACAAGAAGTCATGCTTAGTATTGTGTTCACGTATGTGCAAAATTAACTCTAACGCTAGCTTCAGTATTTTTTAGTATTATGTTCATGTATGCATAAGATTAGTTGATCAGCTCTAAGGCTAATCAACATGTTGTGCATGAGTAATTTGTTTGTGTTATTCAGCTATTATATGTCGTGCATGTTGCACTTCAGCGGAGGCTAGCGTGTGCATGCATGCACAGGTATTCAACAAAGCGTCGCCGAGGGAATTAGCTAGTGGAACGGAAGGGATCGGCGGACGCGGAGGGAATTAGCTAGTGGAACCACGCGGGGGTCGGGTGGCCGAACGGGATCAATCAAATCCCCGCGTGGCTTGTGCCTCACGTGTGTTTGACCCACGTATTGCCAAACGAAGCTTGATTGGATTGGCTCCTGCATCCTACCGTCCTGCGCCACCGGCATGCAAGTGGCAAGGTCAGCATCCCTACCATGGAGGTCGTTGCGGCAGGCCCGACGCCCCGCCATGGGTGACCTCCGATTCCGCTGCCCCTCCAGACCTCTACGTCGCCTCCCCACCGGCGCTCCTCCGCAAGTCCGCATTGCCAGACCTCCTACACCGCTGCTCCTGGTGACCTCCATGCGCGCCTGGACACTGCCTGTACGTGCCTTCTTCTCTAGAGTGGGAAACTGAGGTTTGTAATAGAATTAACGTATGGAGATTTAAACTAGATGCCATCTTTCTCAAGCACAATTTTTAGGCCTTCAGTTAAATAAACACATTGTTCAATCAAGTCGCACAACCTTTTCTAGACATAATGGATTTTTATATCCGCTATTCAGACCGGCTGTCGAGATCGTTATGGTTTTACATCTACATAAGAAAAGGACAACAACATCAACTGTTATGATCGTATAGATTAATCCAGACATTTTATACCTAATGCAATTAGCAAAAGAATTATATCTTTAAAATATATTATATTGATATGGAAATGTTAAAGGAGGTCATCATATTCATCAAGAGGTCTAGAAATTATCACACTAATCCAAGACAATGAGGTAAGATGGTGCAAGTTGACAGGGCGACAAAACAAAACAAGTAAATAAAGTTGTGATACATTGCTTGAAGAAAGCGTTTTTCACGATTACGAGAAGAAGCATAAAACTAAAACAAAGTTCTACAATGTTAGCTGCTATTATTGTCTAACTATCTAGAATAAACTAAATAATCTGTAGTAGCAAATGCAACTAACAAAAGAGGCGCTATGGAGGGTACAAGTGGATCGGGCAGTCAAATAAAACACGAGCCACGGCAATTGTGATATATCATTTGAAGAAAGAGTTTTTTCTTGGATTTCAAGAAAAAACGTAAATCCTTTGTTTTTCAACTTTTCCTCACAGTTTAACCTAGCACAAATATGGTTGCTTAATTACGCTTCTCCGTATGGGCAATAATTAATTAGATCTAGATTGCCTAACTTTACCTGTATTAAATGAATTTTTAATACCTTTTCTATTTTAAACTATAGTCCACTTTATATTATTCTTTTTATTTTAAATTATAATTCACTTCATTTTTCTTCGGAGTCAATCTTCTCTAATTTTTTCCACTTTTTAAAAATATGTTAATGTATGTCATATCAAATAAATGCACTATCAAAAAAGATTACGTGGCGGATTTTAGCAAAACTAATTTCATATTGTGGATGTTGATCCATTTTTATGTTAGCTCTGTCTAAATAAAATAAATTAGCTTAAGACAAAATAATAGACCATTCATTGTTTTGATCATAATATTTCTAGATTAATTCATTTTATTTACCAAATACATATGCTAGAAAATGATGCATCTTGCGAAAAAATTCAAAAAGCTCCACCACTTGGTTATAAAGCATCATGTTCTACATCAAGCCCTCAAAATTACTTAATTAGTTTGTGAGAAAATAGAAAGATTAAACTATTCATATCGTGACCCTAAGCTATAACTTTAGAGATTTATTTTTCATAAATTACAAGCAAAATAGAATATACATTAGCGAATTGCTGATGACCGTCCTGCATGCAAATAAAAAACAATTAATTAAATTCCTCGCCGCTGATGGGAGTTGACCGGCTAACATTAGCTAATTACTAAACACATCTTAAATATGTAAGAAATAGAGCTAACTTTCTTTCCTCAAGTCGATGGAAGAAACTGTGTAAAAAAATCCTACTACTACTATCTAAGCTACAAGCATGTCTAACTTTTGTATTTTAGTTTTGCTTTCCGAAAATAACACACCTGGATAAATTAACAACTACATGTAACTGGTTTTTTAATATCAATAAATAAAAAATAGGGCATGAGTGGCCAATTAAAAAGGTAGGTAAATCATGGGAAAAATATTGTGGATAATGAGTTAAAACATTACAGATATTTTTAAAAAATATTACTTGGGAATAATTAGTGTTGAAATCTTGCAGATTGCAACATTTTATGGTCTATATAAATTATATATCAAATGAGATTAAAATTCTACACCATCAGCGGTTATGATCATCCAACAGTCTGGATTCATCCAAATACAATTAGTTTTTTATAAAAAAAACTAGCTACCCGCGCTATTTGCACGGGCACTTTGCTAGTAGTAAAATAAAATAGCGATGAGAAGCGCTACATTTCATCTCATGGCGCGTTAATTCGCCGGATCGGAGGCGCTGCTTTCGATTCGATCGAGTATATATCGCTCCACGACGATCATCGTGTATGCCCATGCCATGCATCCCCATCCTACCTACTCGCGTCTCGCGAGGCGTGAAACACACAGCTCGCCATCCTCCTATCATCGTACCCTGGTGGCCTGCGATGCGAGTGCGATATACAAACCAACAACGCGACGACGGAATGCTAATGCTGCTATCACACCTCAAGCAAAGCATGCACGCAGCAGTCTCGCCAGTTCACACCACCGGCCGGCGCGCCGACGACGACGGCACCACAACACCACCACGGCGCCGACGACGACGATGACGGCACCACCACACCACCACCGGCCGTCAGCCTCATGCTAGGTCGTCCATGTCCATATAAACGCTCGATCGAGGGCATGGGTGTATACACAAAACTAACTAAAACACCCTCGATCCCTAGCTCACTCAAGATCAATAATGGGCCTGCAGGCTGCTGCTGATCCCAAGCAGGACGGAGAGCTGACGATCCTCTGCATCGATGGAGGCGGCATCCGCGGTCTCATCCCGGCAACCATCCTCGAGTTCCTAGATGGACAGCTCCAAGTACGTACAGTATATATACTCCGTCCGTCCATTCGGCCGGCCATCTCTCTCTGTACTGTATATATATGACACCACCGGCATGTGTGCACGCATGCACGTGCGTACATATACAGGAGATTGATGGTGATTCGGAGGTGAGGCTGGCCGACTACTTCGACTACATCGTAGGGACGAGCACCGGCGCCCTTGTCACCACCATGCTCGCCGCCCCAAACGAGAAGAAAAACTCGAAGTGGCGGCGTCGTCCTCTCTTCACAGCCAAGGAGATCATCCAGCTCTACAAGGAGGGTCCGGGAATCTTCAGCAACGATCACCATGCGTAAGCGGAGTAGCTACACGTGGGAGTAGAATGAAATTTTCATATATATATATATATATATATATATATATATATATATATATATATATATATGTTTTCCAAACATCGTCGGAGACCTATATAGGTGACACAATTTTGAGGACCGCGGGTGCATTTTATCACGTGCAGGAGCTGGGACGAGGTGCTGGCTGAGGCCGCGCTGCTCTGCATCAAGTACTACGACGGAGGCAACAAATACCTCAAGACCTTGCGCGACCTGCTCAACGCAGCAGAAGGAGTGAACCGACTGGTCGTCAACATCGATGAATTTGTCGAGGCTCTCGTCGACGTCATCCGCCGCCCCGCTGATAGCGACCGCGACACAGCTGCTGATGGCGGCGGCATGATGAACGGCGGCGGCGTGCCCGATTCTTCCGCTGGGTCGGCAGCGACGACGACGGCGAAGAAGGACTGGTTCCACAGACTCCTGGTGGCTGCCCTGGAAGCGCTGGGTCATGCTGCGGAGGCGCTAGAACCGCAGTTCCTGCGGGACGCCATCCACGAGCTCGAGGAGCGCCTAGGGCACCTGTTCCCTAATCTGTCAGATGCAGATGCGGCCAGCGCGTTCCTCGTCCGCCCGATATACGACGGCAAGGGCCTCCGCCGCGTCCTCGACGCGAAGCTCAGGCCCGGCGGCCTCAGGCCCAAGGAAACACTCACCAACGTCGTCGTGCCCACGTTCGACGTCAAGAAAAACCAGCCCGTCATCTTCTCCACCTCTCTGGTACGATACGATAGACGATGACCGACCCTCAATTAAATCACTACCTGCATGGGCTGCCTGCTGGGCACTATATATAAACATCCATGGACTATGGACAGGCGCGTGAGGACAGTTCCATGGACCCCAAGCTCTCAGACCTCTGCATCGCTGCGACGGCCGCGCCAACGTTTTTTCCTGCCCACGGCTTCCACATTCTCAGTTTTTGGCCGCCGAGCTGGAAGGAGTTCAACCTCATGGATGCCGGTATATTCGCAAACAATCTGGTACGTACGTCCGATCCGTTGCAACTGACTGCAATTAATTGTTCGTCGGTACCACTGCCTCTTTTTTTTCCCCCAAATTAAAACTTTGATCGTGCGTGCGTGTGCATGTAGACCATGGTGGCGATGAACGAGGTCTGGAGAACCATAGACAGGGACGGAGAATCGTCGTTGCCCGTGCACGTATCGCCGATGGACTGCACGAAGCTGTGCGTCCTGTCCCTCGGCACCGGCGTGATCCGCCATTCCTACACCGCAGAGGAATGCAGCTGGTGGGGCGCCATCCACCGTGGGTGCACAACCGCGACCTCCGCAACGGCGGCACCGCCACCATGCCGCTCATCGACATGCTCATGGACTCGGCCGGCGCGCTCGTCGACTACAACGTCGCCCTCCTCTTCAGGTCTCAGAACTGCGAGGACAACTACTTGCGCATCGAGGAGGGCAGCTTGGATGCTGCTCTGGGAGCCACGGACGATACCAGCAAGATGGACGAGCTGATGAAGGTCGGCGAGGACCTCCTGGACAGGCATGTCTACCGGACCGACTGGAAGACGAGGGAGTACAAGGAGGTTGAGGGCGCAGTGAAAAACAGGGAGGCACTCACCAAGCTCGCCCACCGCCTCAGCGCAGAGAGAAGGCGAAGAATGGGAATGGCTGAGGGCGTCGCCGTCACCGAGCCCGCGCGTAAAAAGTCGAAGACAACACACTAGTGGGCTGCCCACACCAGTAATAATAACGCTTGCTTGGTTGAATGCACTCTTAAGTGCAAAGGCCAGAACATTATTTTTTTCTAAAATAAAATTTCCTTTATTTATCTAAAAATGATAATAAGGCTTGCTAGACAAGCGCGCCCGTGAGGCCTGCATACGTGTGTGGTCTCACCATGTCATGAAATAATTACTAGTTTCCTTTTTTCCATCAATGTAACTGTGACGAATACCATTACAATGTCAAAGAATAATAATACAGACACTCTTGTTCGTTCATAACTGATATGTCTGCCTTGAGAGCACAGTGCGATCAAAGACTATAAAAGAAGAAGCGCTACTTACGAGATGCGCTAGAAATTCTTATAAAAAATATATCAGAAACATCGCACTGCACTGCAGGGGCAGCGAGCACACACTGGATATGTAAGCACAAAGGCTTTGCTTCTCCCGTAAACCCACTTCACAGTAATCCTCCTCCACATTAGAAACTCGATTCTCCGTATCGCAGCCCTAAGGCCACGTTTCCCTGAAGCGATGATTATCTCCTCGCGCTCCCGCCCTTTCCCGAGCGGCCACCAATGCAGCCGACAGGGCTCGCCACCTCTGCCTCCGCCGCCGGCCTTGTACGCCTCCGCCTTGCCCTCGCCTCCGCCCTGCCGGCCTCGTCCGCCTCTGCCTCATCCTTGCCGCACGTCCGCCTCACCCTCACCTCCGCTGGCGCCTCCTCCCGCTAGAGCCTCCGCGCACCCAGCCTCATCCGCCTCCACAGCCAGCCACGTTTGCCTCCACCCACCCAGCTGGCACCTCCTCCCATTGGAGCCTACGCTCGCCCGGCCGGTGCCTCCTCCCGCCGAAGCATTCGCCCGCCCGCCCGCCCGGGCCTCCTTCCAGCCGGCGTGAACGACGGGAGGCGTTAGATCCACTGATAAAATCAAGATTGCCAAACACCTAGATTTTTCACACAGCAGATTATGTAACAAGCGTCTTCTGTGGAAAACCTGCTTTCTAGAGAAGTGAGACTCAGGAAAGCGAAACCGAACGGATCCTTTATCAATTGTGTTATATTTAAATTATTTTGGGTTTAAAGCACTAGCCTATCAACCTATGATCTCTCTACTCAATTTCGAATAAAATATTCATAAAAATACTCGACATGTGGGCACCAATGCCACGTTGTAAAGACTACCCAGCCAAACCACTCTGTGAGTTATTTGTCTGGTTTTTAGTATTTTCAATATGTAAAATTTCTTGTTGTTTGTAGTTCAGATGATGATGTAAAAACGACCACCTATGCACTTAAAAATTTAAATTGGGCCTTTTTTTTTTTGCAGGTTTGTCTCGGGACTCACCGAGATGGACGCCTAAATTCGGCCCACTCGGTCCGAATGCCAAACCCGTGCGGCCAAGGACCATCTCTACAAATCATCCCTAGGGAACTATATATTTGGTAGCTAGCAGGGAGTTTCCCTACAATTATGAAAATACTATATTAATCTAACAGACCTACACTCCGTGCTGTGCAGTACTCAATAAAACACTTTTAGAGAAAGAGATAAAAATCCATGTTCATTTACTATATATAGGTAGTTGCAGGCACAATAATGCAAGATGACAAGAGCTTGGAGTTTGCAGCGTATGTGGACGACCACGAGCCACCCATCCCATCTCCAACACATCAACTCGTGCCGTGCGCGGCCGCGGCAGCGGATCTGGAGTGGCCGGGTTAATCAGTGATGATCTCCATCACCAGGGACAGCTTGAAACAAACCCAGCTCTCTGATTGCACTTCATCCCGGCCACTCCCCCCTCACTGACTGACTGACGTGACGTCGTGACGACGAGCAGAGGAAGCAAGCCATGGCGCACGAAGCAGCTGCGGCGCCGCTGCTCCTCCCCTCAGCTCCCGCCACGCCGCCGGACGCCCCTCGCCGGAACAGGTTCGCCTTCGTCTGCGCCACGCTCGCCTCCATGACCACCATCCTCATGGGCTACAGTACGTGAAGCAAAGCCTTCCTCGGTACTTCATCCGTCTCGATCATATGCTCTGTCCTTCATGCCGACGTTCGTTTGTTGCGGCCGGGCAGACCTCGCGCTGATGAGCGGCGCGCAGCTGTTCATCCGGGAGGACCTGGGGCTCTCCGACGTGCAGGTGGAGGTGCTCACGGGGTCCATGAACCTCTTCATGCTCGTCTCCATCCTCGGCGCCGGGTGGGCGGCCGACCTGCTCGGCCGCCGGGGCACGCTCCTGCTCGCCAACGCCTTCCTCATGGCCGGCGCCCTCGCCATGTCGCTCGGCGGCTCCTACGCCGCGCTCATGGCCGCGCGCTTCGTCACCAGCGTCGGCGTCGGCTTCTCGCGCGTCGTCGCGCCCGTCTACAACGCCGAGATCTCGCCGCCGTCCACGCGCGGCGTCCTCTCCTCCCTCCTCGACGTATGTCCTACACATCGATCGTTAATTAGTTTTTTTTTGTCGTAGTCTCGTAGTCTCGTTTCGTTGCAAGCTAAGCTAAGCTAGATAATTAAGTCTGCTAAGCTTACTTTAAATAATCTCGTCTCGTTTCGTGCATAAGATGTTCGTCAACGTCGGCATCCTGCTGAGCTACGTCTCCAACTACGCGCTGGCCGGCCTGCCGGTGCACGTCGGGTGGCGCGTCATGTTCGCCATCGGCGCGCTCCCGCCGGCGTTCCTGGCCGCGGGGGTGCTGGCCATGCCAGAGTCGCCGCGGTGGCTGGTGATGCGCGGGCGCCACGGCGAGGCGCGCTCCGTGCTGGTGCGCACCTCGGACACCCCCACCGAGGCCGACCTCCGCCTCGAGGAGATCAAGCACGCCGTCGAAGCTTCTACCGGCAGCAGCGGCGCGTGGAAGGAGATGCTGGTGCGGGCGACGAAGAGCGTGCGCCGGATCCTCACCTGCGTCCTCGGGCTGCAGTTCTTCCAGCAGGCGACCGGCATCGACGCCATCGTGCTGTACAGCCCGCTGGTGTTCAAGAAGGCCGGGATGTCGTCCAACACCGCCATCCTCGGCGCCACCGTCGCCGTCGGGGTCGTCAAGACGTGCTTCATCCTCGTGGCGACGCTCTTCTCGGACCTCGTCGGCCGGCGCCCGCTCCTCCTCGCCAGCGCCGCAGGCACCGCCGTGGCGCTGGCCTCCCTAGCCCTAACCCTCCTCTGCGCGCGCGCCGCCACGGCCACGTCCGCTCCTCTAACCACGGCGGCGGTGCTGGCTTTCGTGGCCGCGTTCTCGGTCGGGTTCGGGCCGCTGGCGCCCGCGTACAGCTCGGAGATCATGCCGCTGCGGCTGCGCGCGCAGGGCACGGGGCTCGGCACGGCGGTGAACCGGGTGACGTGCGGGCTGGTGACCATGACGTTCATCTCCCTCGCCGACTGGATCACCATGCCCGGGTGCTTCCTCCTGTACGCCGGCGTGGCGGTTGCCGCTTGCGCGTTCGTCTACGCGCTGCTGCCGGAGACAAGCGGCCGGAGCTTGGAGGACATGGACGTGCTCTTCGCCAAGTGATCGATCGTCCTAGGTTGTTCTTGTTCGATCGATGGCATAAATTATTGGACAGTGAGTGAACTACCGAGGACTTGAAATTTGAATTCTATATATGCGTGATTGATTCCTTGAATATATATAGTACTCCTATAATATGCATGGTTGCGTCTGGAATTCAGCATGGAATTTCATTGAGCCAAAGCCAAAGCCAGTTGAGAGTTCATAGCCGCCAGGGAGCATGCAGCGACGTCCTCTCGTTTGAGAATTGAAGAGGAAGAGGATATTGGTAATACGTGCAGTAGTTGATTTCATTGAAGTCAACACAAGCAACAAACACGTACGTCGGCGATCGAGGCTATCAGTTTACAAATGTACGACTGACACGCTTGATTCTTTTCAAAACTTCGATCATTCGTTTTATTTAAAAAAATTATTGAAATATGTAAAAAATAAAACTCATACTCAAACTAGTGATAAAACAAATCACAACAAAATAAATAAAAACTTTTCATTTTTTTAATAAATGAATGACCGAAGTTTTTAAAAAACGATATTGGTTGGGTCTATGCATGCACGCATGATCATTATACCCACAGTGAGCTTTATAATTACTGAGACCATCACACAAATCACACAAATGATGCACGGAGCACAGGCACACGTGTTTTCACGTTGCCTTCTATAATTGCTGTTAGTTGCTGCTATTCCATCAATACGGATCCACCGGGTCCGCTTTAATGTTTAACCTTCACTGCCTCCAACTTTCCGGAGCACCAATCCGGCCGCTAGCTCTCGCCGTCATTAATTGGCACACGCGCTAGCTCCTTTTTACCGATCTCCAAACTCCAAAGTTGTAAGAAATATTTCCCACTTGCACAGGAATTCTTCACACAGAAATATTTTGTATCATTGTCCTAGAAAAAACAGCCCCCTCCACTGTAAAATACGGTTGTATGAAACATTTCCATTTGCCAGCTCTGTTCCATAGATTGTTACCAATTTAGGAAAAGATAGGACAGATTAGTTGAGAGGCAAAATAACCTTGGTGGTTGGTGCCCCTATTTACTAGCTAAATCCAAAGTAGGCCATGCAACCAACAAATGGATGAGACACTAGTGTGATTTAATGGTATGGGCCTCATTTTGGGATGTTTTATGAAGGTTAGAAATTAGAATTCTACTGCAGTCGGTACGGTGAGAATAATGACTTGAGCATTTCATGTGCCCATTCATTGTCCGTAAGCAAGAACAACAGCATGTAGCAACTAAATTCTCGCCATGATATTAGCGCTACTGTTCTCTTTTGCCTTCTTCACCTCAGGCACTTCCTTATTAGTCATGAGTAAATATATATTCTTTCCGTCTCAAATTGTAAGGATTCTAGGCCTCTACTGGATCCGTTCATTTCTCAATGTACGTGTGTCTAATATGTGTCTAAATTCATCAACGTTCATATAAATATGGATAAATAAAAAGAAGGCTTGAACCTATTACAATTTGGGAGGTAAGAAGTATATCCTATTCTATATAGTGGGTCATGCATCTGGAAAGTAGCTCGCATCTCATCTTTAATTTATTTATCTCTAATAATTGTATCCATCCTTATCTTTGAGCACTAAGAGCAACACTACTTACAACTTTAAGCACTCATTTTTCCATAGCCTTTGCCACCGTAAGTTAGCAATCTTGTCTTTCTCGTAGACAAATGCTTAATTACAAGATCTTAGAGTCTCTAGGCACTTACTTTGCCTAAATTAAGTTAGCAACATGCTCGCTGCTGATTGACACGTACATCCAATATGTGCAATCTTTTTATCGAAGAGTATGGCCAAATTTAAAAGTCTTTACTCACCGGTTGACTGCTGATTGAGTTTGCATGACCTGTTTTGGGATCAATAACTACAAACTATGCGTCCCAATACATGTCTGTTCTTGTCATTTGCTAGCAATTTACTGTTGAATATATGGGCTAAGGCCCATGTATAATTCCTAGAAAATCTCAAAGGCACATGTGTGTACATGAGTGTGGAACTTTTAGTCCCATCTTACTAGTGGAAGGGGAGTTTCACCTACTTAAATATGGAAACTCTCTCCTCCTACTAAGTCATGGTGTGGAGGGAGAAAGGAAGACCACACGCGCGCTTGCTCGTCTCGATGGGCACGGATTGGGGCGATGAACGCGGGCGTGCGGCACATGCTTGAATGGTCCGCCGAAATTGGTTCCTGACCTTGCGGGTGCGCGGCTATTTTTTGCACCTCCATCTGCTCATGGCATCGGCTCTTTTGCCGATTTTATTTTTGGTGACTTGGGCTGCAAGTTTAAGAGTCCTTACCCGATTGGGATCGTGGTCGCAACACGAGATCGGATCGTGGTCTATATATAAACAGCCGACCCTCATCGCCAAGAGATACACTAGAAAACCTAGGGTTTTGCCACCGCTCGCTTCTGCGCCGCCTACGTAGCCACCTTTATCCCAAACGCCGACGTGCATTGCCGATCACGAGAGCAGGTCTCTGAAACTCTTCGCCTCTCGAGCTCTTGCACCGGGAGAGGGCGAATAAGGTTTTTGGGAAGCGCTCTGCGCGACTGCTCGCTGTCTTTACCACGAGTCGTCCATCGTCTTCCGCTGCTGGAGGCCATCGCCGGTGTCTCCTTCACGATCTTCTTCACCGTTCCGTCTACAGCAACCGCATCGTCCACGAACCGGTCATCGTCCATGACACAGTCATCGTCGACGTCGTCAGTACAAAATCGGCTCTAGCTGCCGACAGGTATAAACAGAACGATCCAATCTATCTTGTTGTTATGATCAGCGAGATCTTTGTTGTGGTTGTTCTATTTAGTATTTAGATGAGTATATGCTAGTTTGTGCCATGTTTTACATGAATTATTTTCGAAAATTAATTCAGATATTGTCTAATTTCTCAACATTTACGACAAACAATTCTACACAGCCATAATTTGAATCCATTATATTCACTAGTTAGTTTCATAATCTTGAATCCTTTCTAGATATTATAGTATTATTTTATATTGAAAGATGAATGTGAAATTTAACTTTTAGTAAATATATTTATTAAAATATTTAGATAAATTAGATTAAGAAAAGTTCATTTTTGACCATCGACCTATCAAACGAGTCTAGATTTAAACATTAAACTATTAAAACTAGGTATCATCGCCTACCAGGTTTTTATGCTCATTTGGGGGCCCAAGTTTTTATCTATTCTGTTTAGGAAAAAAGTCCATTCTAGGTCCCTCAACTTATGGTTGAGTCCATGTTCCGTTCTTGGACTCCAAAACTAGTTCTGCTCCACGTTGACATGGTGATATGGCGGGGCGTGTGTCCAAGTCGGCAAAAACCATGATTCGATTCGTCCGAGGGTGCGGTTTTACAACTTCTGGGACTCGCGGTACCTAATTTAGAGTACAAGGACATAACTTGGACTCGGCTACAAGTTGAGGGACCTGAGATTGACTTCAGTTAATATGGTTGAGCCAGCTTTGTTTGTTCTATTTATTATGGGCCTAAGACGACTGAAAAAGCAATCTTCCAAGCTCGGCCCAAGTACTTGTTGGCGCCCAGGGACAGCTACAACTTGCCTCAGATCAACCTCACACTCGCTCACTCGCCAGCGTCACGAGTTGGAAGATGAACAGTAGACAGCCGTTGGCGACGAACGCCCCGGCCGACTCACGGCCTGTATGTTGGCTTCTTATTCACCTTGAACGAGCACGGAGTACAGAGGAGAACGCCGCTACATATAGCCTGCCGCGCGCCAGGAGCACACCTCCACGCACCGGCTTCCTCGCCTTGCCCGTGGACACGCACCACGTCGTGCACGACGCGGCCGCGATCTAAACGGCCCAGCGACCTTCACGCCACTCCTCCAACGACCTCCGTCCGCAAACGATGCAGCGTCCCTGCACATGCGGCCCTGACTCGATCCGGTCTACTACTGCGACATGGCCGCAGCTCGTCTGCACGCCACGCCCTGCCAGACCACGCGCCAGCAGCTTCCCTGCCTTGCGCACATCCGCCCCTGGCGACGCACGCCATGCACACGTACTGGGATAGACTAACACAATGCACACACGCACGCTAATACTAACCATGTCAAGATTATTGCTAGCATTCACCCCCCCTAAGCTTGACATGGCGACACCTAGACCTTCACAGCACTGCCGGAGTCTCGCCAGCGTCGGCCACCAGCGCCATCTCCTCCTGCTTCTTCTTCCTGTCGCGGCAGAACTTCGCAATGTGCCCGCAGTCACCACACTCGAAACACCGGCCTCGATTGCGTCTCCAAACGCGCCGGTTGGACCCCAAAGCCGTGCTGTTCACGTCGTCGTCGTCGCTGTTGCCACCGCGCCGTGCGTCGACGCCGTTGCCGACGCGCCGTGCGTCCTTGCCGTTCCCGCCGCGTCGCGCGTCGCTGCCGCGCGTCTTCTCTTTGTTCCGCTGCCGGCGGCGTTCCTCCCACCGCTCCTCGGTGAGGTACAACCGCCCAGCGACCTCTACTTGACCTTCCTTCGCGTCGTCATTGTCCGCCTCCTCCGCCACTCGCAGCCGGCTGACGAGCTCCTCAATGGTCGCCTTGTTGAGGTCCGTCAACATCTCGATCGCCACGGCCACCTGCTTGAGCCACTTCGGCGCGACGCGGAGGATCTTCTTGACGACGCGGTGATCCTCGATCGTTTCCCCCATCTCGCGCAGGGCGCCGACGAGCCCGGTGATGCGCATGGCGAAGTCACCGATGTTCTCGCCGTCGTGGAAGCCGACATTCTCGTACTCCTTCCACAGCCACTGCACACTCGCCGCCTTCACACGATCGTCGCCGACTCGCATCGTATTCACCGCGTCCCAAGCTTCTTTTGCCGACTTCTTCACGGCGAGCGCCGTCTTCATCTATCCCGGTACCGCACGCAGGATGGCGGCCAACGCCCGCCGGTCCTTAGTGCGCTCCTCGCATTTCTTCTCCACGGCGTCCCACAGCTCCAACGCCTCCAACGAGACCTGCATGACCAACGCCCACTCGTGGTAGTTGCCCGAGGTCAGCAGCGGCAACTCGACGGAGTTGGAGTTGACACGGTCCACCCTGGCGCTCCGCGACGCGCCCACGTCGCTGAGGATCTTCAAGCCGCTGCCGTCCTTCGTCGGAGTCGACGCCATCCCAGCTCTGGTACCACTTGTTGGCGCCCAGGGACAGCTACAACTTGCCTCAGATCAACCTCACACTCGCTCACTCGCCAGCGTCACGAGTTGGAAGATGAACAGTAGACAGCCGTTGGCGACGAACGCCCCGGCCGACTCACGGCCTGTATGTTGGCTTCTTATTCACCTTGAACGAGCACGGAGTACAGAGGAGAACGCCGCTACATATAGCCTGCCGCGCGCCAGGAGCACACCTCCACGCACCGGCTTCCTCGCCTTGCCCGTGGACACGCACCACGTCGTGCACGACGCGGCCGCGATCTAAACGGCCCAGCGACCTTCACGCCACTCCTCCAACGACCTCCGTCCGCAAACGATGCAGCGTCCCTGCACATGCGGCCCTGACTCGATCCGGTCTACTACTGCGACATGGCCGCAGCTCGTCTGCACGCCACGCCCTGCCAGACCACGCGCCAGCAGCTTCCCTGCCTTGCGCACATCCGCCCCTGGCGACGCACGCCATGCACACGTACTGGGATAGACTAACACAATGCACACACGCACGCTAATACTAACCATGTCAAGATTATTGCTAGCAGTACTCAATTCAAAAAGCTGAAAAACAATTCTATATATTAACTGAATAGATGAAGAACTGAGCCCTGGCGTGCAGATTAGCAGATATCCCTCCCCTTGCGTGGGAATAGATTAAGCAGAGCTGGAAAGGAACCTCGCCTTTGATCTGGCTGGCTACAGATTACTCGCAGTTTTGCAAAACAAGCTGAGGAGAAAGGATCTTGCAGCTTTATTAAACAAATGGCCATTTGCCGAGACTACACAGAATGCAGTGGCGTAATAAAAATGTGTGACAAGTGGGCCCGGGAAGGACAAAGGGAATACATAAAGTCTAAAATAAGGTGACCGGGAAGGACAAAGGGAATACATAAAGTCTAAAATAAGGTGACTTGATCAAGTAATGCCCTGATTGGGGGACACGGCAGACATGATGCTTGCTAGCTCTATATATAAAGTGCATAGAGATCGAGCTCAGCCCATGCATGCATGCGTGTCAGCATACATACACAGTATAGAACGAATGGCGACTGAAGCTCAAGGTGGAGGCAACCAGCAGCAGCAGAAGACAGAGAAAGCAGCTCCACCATCGTCCATGGAGTACCAGCTGAAGAAGTACCTGCTGCTCCTGGCGACGCTGGTGGCGACGGTGACCTACGCGGCGGGGCTGAACCCGCCGGGGGGTTCCTGGCTGGAGGACGACGCGTCGGGGCAGCGGCTGGCCGGCGACTCCATCCTCCGGGACACCAACTACATGCGCTACCTCGTCTTCTACTGCTTCAACGCCATCTCCTTCGCGGCGTCCCTGGTGGTCAGCCTCCTGCTGCTGCTCCTCCACCCGGGCGACCAGGGCAGGCTGCTCAAGCTCACGCGGGCAGTGATGGTCATCGACCTGCTCGCCCTCATGGGGGCCTACGCCGCCGGCGGCAGCCACGACGCGTTCACCACCGTCTGCGCCTCCGCGCTCGTCGCCGCCGCGTCCGTATACGTGATCGTCGTCGTCCCCAACCTGAGCACCGCCGCCGTCAGCAAGGAGGAGGAGACGGCGGCGGCGTCGGCGGCGACACAGCCGTCGTCGGACGACAAGGAGGAGCTCGAGAAGCACGAGATCCTGCTGCTGCTCGCCATCTTCGTGGCCACCGTCGCCTACGTGGCCGGGCTGAACCCGCCGGGGGGATTCTGGCGGAGCACCCAGGAGCAGCAGCAGGGCGGCCACCGCCACGCCGCCGGCAACCCGGTGCTGCAGGGCCTCCACCCCGTTCGCTACAAGTTCTTCTTCTTCAGCAACACCGCCGCCTTCATCACGTCGCTGCTGGCCATCACCATCACCGTGCACTACGAGAAGCTCAACATCATCAACCGCCCCATTACGCTCATCAAGGTTGCGCTCTACGGGCTCGTCGTCACGGCCATCTTGGGCCTCGGCAGCGCCTACGCCGCCGGGAGCTGCAGGGACAGCAAGCACACCACCTACGTCCTCAGCCTCGTCGCCCCGGTTCTTGTCTGCATCCTTCTCCAGAGGGTTCTTGTAAAATCTCGTGGCTTCAAACTCCCCTGCTTTGGTACCAGCAGGTATATATGCAGTATTATTGCTCTTCGTTTCTTCATCATTGGCAATTTGGCATGCACTACGTGTATTTAATACTTTCGGTTTTTTAATTTCACTAGCACCTGTACGTTAATCCCATGCTTTTTTATAGGCCAATATATATTACTCCTAGGTAGAAAAGTTAAAAGCTGATAGATAAATTTAGCTAGTATCCATAACTTAATTAAAATTGCTCAAGTTTTACACAATCTCCTTTACTCAAACTCTATAATAGAATACTTATACAAATATTTCATATTTTTATCTAATGCAAGCATATAGTATGTTTGTACCAGCATGTGTTAGTTTTTTATGTGTTAATAATAATAGAAGTGGGTGCTTTATAAAATATATGAACACACTTTTATCTATCTTTATTAATATACATTACAAGAAAAATGTAATTCTTGGTGGGCCAAACAAATTTCGTCACTTTACCGACGAAAATAATTGACATCTGGCCGGATCCATTAACCAATGAAATTACGTATATTTTCGCCCGCCACTCCGGTCAACCGAGGAATATAAGTGGGCCCTCTGAAAAGGTGGCCCTGTTTAATTTCGTCGGACTTTTTTTTTCTCAGGTTAATGCATATTCGTCAGTTTTTTTTATGATATTTTGGGTCTAAGGCCCATGAAAAAATATGCTATTCCGTGGCAATTTGGATTCAGGTTGGTTTAATGACAGAGGTGGATAATTAACTTGCAAACCTAAGGGTTACTAACATTATTGATTATAATAATTGCAAATACGATAATTTGGTTTGAATTTATGAAATTATCTTAAACTATCTTTCATAATAGTATTTTAGGTCTACCAACTTTAGGAAGATAATTTTTTAAAAAATTATAATGGTATAATGGGAAACTTATACTTCAAATTTAGGGTTAAGTTACCTATTTAATGCATAGTGGATAATTATATGCAGAAATTTAGCGCATAAATTGTTTGAACCCAAATCATCTCTTTATGCATGTGGCATCATCGTCACTAGCACGCCGGACACCACAAGAAACAATGATCTGGACAAGGACAAGGACAAGATTCGCGAGTTCATCCAGCTGCTTGCCATTCTAGCGGCGACGGTTGCTTACCAAGCAGGGCTGGACCCACCTGGCGGCGTGTGGGCAGAGGGCGAGGCACCCGGCGGCAGTCACAGAGTGGGAGACCCGATCCTCCTGACGACGCACCCCGTTCGGTACAAGGTCTTCTTCTACTTCAACTCCGGCGCCCTGGTGGCGTCCCTGGTCATCATGGTGATCCTGCAGAACGAGTTCCTCGTCCAGCGCCACGCGCTGGAGGCCGCCATGATCCTCGACCTCTTCGGCCTCATGGGCGCGTACGCCGCCGGAAGCTGCAGGGACACGAGCACCTCCATCTACACGGTCGCCCTGGCCGGCGGCGTCCTCGTCTACGTCGTGATCCACATCGTCTTCTTCACGCTGGACCCGGCCAGAGGCGGCAACAAGCAGACGGCCGGCAGTGAGGAGGAAGCAGCAGCGAGGAGGGAGAGGGACGACAGGACGGAGAGGAAGCGCGAGGTGCTACTCCTCCTTGCCATCCTGGCCGCCACGCTCACCTACCAGGCCGGCATGACGCCGCCGGGCGGGTTCTGGGAGAAGGACGAGCACGGCCACTCGGCGGGCTCCCCGGTGCTCCAGGACATGTACCCTCGCCGCTACAAGGCCTTCTTCTACTGCAACGCGGCGAGCTTCATGGCGTCCGTGGCGCTCATCGTCCTCCTCCTCAACCCTAACCTGTACAGGCCCGGCATCAAGTGCTACGCGCTCTTCGTCTGCATGGTGGCCGGCATGTTCGGCCTCATCGGCGCCTACGCTGCCGGGAGCTCCCTGCACCTGCACACTTCCATCCTCGTCTTGATCCTGGTCACCGCCGTTTTCGCAGCTGTAGTCTACGTGGCGTACATCCGGCGCCACTCGAACAAGAAATCAGAAGGGGAGCCGGGGAAAGGCAACCATCAGCCGGCGCCGCCGCCAAACGGAGCAGCTGAGAACCAGAAGGAGACGGACATGATGGCCAAGTACCTGATGCTGGTGGGGATACTGGCGGCGAGCGTGACGTACCTGACGGGCCTGAAGCCGCCCGGCGGGCTGTGGAGGGACGACGGCGGCGGGCACGACGCCGGCAACCCGGTGCTGTACGACATCCAGAAGCACCGGTACAACGCCTTCTTCTACAGCAACTCCACCTCCTTCATGGCCTCCGTCACCGTCATCGCCTTGCTGCTGTCGCGGATGATCCGTGACAGCGCGAAGCCTCTCTGGCCGATGCACACAGCCATGCTGCTGGACATGATCGCCCTGCTGGGAGCCTATGCGGCAGGCAGTGCCCGGGACTGGGGCACATCCAAGAACGTCGTCCTGCTGCTCTTCCCTGTGCTGGGCTTCGTTGTGCTTCTCTTCTTCTGGAAGAAAGGAGGTGACCAAAAAACTGACACCTCAAATGGTGGGATTGTCACAGTAGACCAAGTGGGCTCTATAGCCTAGTTGGCTAGTTCAATTTAGAGTGGAGGTAGCAACCGCGGTTTGACTCCCCATTTGAAGGTTGTAGACTTCTCCACCCTTTTTTAACAAAAAAAAAAAACACCACCTAGCAGAACACTCGTTTAAATGTGCTCAAATAAGTAATAGATACTATTTTTATACCAAACTAGCAAGATGGTCCGCGCAAATAGCGCGGACATCTAGTTTTTTCATTTACATTTTAGTTATTTTTCAAATTAATCTTATGTGATTATTTTTAGCACTTAATTTGTTGCTTTTCCTCCATTGGTCCTGAATATACATATTGTTTTCTTGCGTTTCATTTTTCTTATATTATTTTTACAACATATTTTAATGAGTTAATCTAATTGTGTAACCATTGCAGTATTATGATTTCGTACTTGAAAATACTTCATGTACTTGTTATGTTTAAAATATAACTTTATAATTTTGTTTATACTTTTTTTTCAAAAAGGGCATCAACATCTATACTATCAAAGTTCTATCATAAAATAAGTGTTGATAGGGCATTTGTTTTATATCGAAGATGTTATTACTATTTTTTTAGAAAAGATGGTTTAGGACAAACCAAAGTGTATTATAATTTGGATTGAAATTATTATTGAAAAAACATAGAAAATTAAATGGTAGTCCCACTTAGACCGTATTTGTTTACATTGAGATTTTAGTTTGTCAATAACTCGAAAAGATAAGTATGGAATTGTAAATGTCCAGAAAATGAGCTGAAATAAGCATCCTTTGGGTTGCTTGCGTATTATCAATTTATCATAATTAGCCCTCCCTCGTCAAAATTAAATAAGGTACACAATGGGGGTAGAGTGTTTGTTGACCACTCAAAATTATATAAGTTGAATTATATACTCTGAAGTAAAAAGACACGCCCTTTAAAGATTAAATTGTTATAGTAGATATGACCATGCATGCAATGGGAGAAAAAGACTTTTGTGCATCCCTATACCTCAATAAATATGGTCTAAAATCCCATAGGCTTCATGCGCTCTAGTTTAGTAAGGAGTCTCACCTTTGCCACCACTAAATGGCATCTCCAACAACTATAGTTGTATGGCTGCTATCATGATGCGTCCATACATGGTTATTGGTCGATCAACATTCATCAAGATCGAGATCATATGTATGTCTTTTCTTTAATTGAGCAATATTGGATTATAGCATTGGTATGTTGACAGTTCCTTTTTAAATTTACTCTAAAACCTATGTTATACATAATACACTTACCAAATTATTTTTCTCAATGGATGTATTTGGAATGTATGAGCAGGAGCATAGGTGTGCAAGTGCATGAAATTGTGCCAAAAGAATACTTGATAACAAATGTTCTTATCATCAAGTGAATAACTAACGGCCAGTCCAACAAAACAATCCATTAACGTTCTCTTGTTGTGCTATGCTAGATGGTTCATGTTTTATCTCTTCGCTCACCAGCTCTACTTGCCATTCTTGATTTGCTTTGAGCTTCTTCATTGGCACATGTCCATATTTTCTATTGACTTGGGTACTACCTTCCATGAGTACAATACTATAGACTGGTTAGTGATGACCTTCCACGAAGGAAGAGGCGGCATGCTCATTGCAACTATGTAACCTCTCTCTTATTTATTCAGTAGTTTATTTGTATTTGATTGACATCTCTTATTGCTAGGTTGGTTTCCAAGAGGGCCGATTCAACTATTTATGTTCTTGGTATTGTTGTATCTCGGAGTGAAACACATGTTGGAAAAGTGAAGTATGACATCCATGCGTGGGTCAGTAGCAAACTTGCTAGTTGATAGGTCTAAGCTAAGGTTGGGCTCCACAAGTCTATGATTACGTGTTGCTCTTTTTGTTAGTCATATTTGATATAATATTTTTGGGTTAATGAAGACAATTAGATATTCATAAAATCTAATGTTATCCCAAACGGTAATGCTAAACAGTCGGTCACCTATTGTTTAGAGAGTAGTCGAGCTGCACAGCGATTAAATGGACTAAAAAACGAATTAAACAGGATTTTAAACAGATTACACGGCCAACACAGTTGACTCTTGAGTAATGTGTACATGGTGTGTACACGGTCTACACGGCCGTTTAAGGCAACACTATTAATATATAATGTTTTAGGCTTTTTTTGTTTTTGTTTTTTTTTGTTTTTGCTTAAGGTGGTAATTTCTAGACCCTTTTAGTGAATATGGTACATTTTCTTTAACAATCTTTGAAAAGATAATAGATGGTGGGGATCTATGTCTTTTTATAAAATTCAAAAAAGATAATTTGTATTTGATACAAAGCATTTAGATTTTTAGAAGGTGGTAACGACCAATAGGGTAGATTTTTCTCTTCATTTGTTAGTGGTTTTTGGTATAAATCTTTTATTCAATACATATGGTTCTATGTTTATAGAATCTGATAGTGGAGAGATTCATATGTCTCTCTAAAAATGGTTTTTTAATTAGTAGTTGTATTAGTATAAAATATTTGGATCAATCTAGGCCATTGGCAATCAATTGTGTGGATCTTTCGCTTTTTAATTTAATTGATATATGATTTAATATATATTGTTAGATGTTTATAAAATATATCTGTTTAGGTATCTATATAATCTATATAAGCAAAGCTCACTAACCATTATTAACTCTATTTTTCTCAACATGCAAGTTATCTACGTCATCAAGGACTGCACTAAGTTAGAAGGCATGCCATTGTCCACTAAAAACTTCTATTGATGTCTTTATCAATTTTCTGTGGATAATAACATCCATGCATGCAACTATTAGTCATTGCAAGTACCATCCTATAAAATTCCTACATCATAAACATAATCATTGGTTTAAGAGTCAATCTATCAAGCAAGATGAACATGCTATCATAATATCTTTGAAAGAAAATGTTCTTTAAAATCATAGCAATGTTATCACTTTCAAATTTTACTTATAAATGGTTTAAGAATTTCTGCAGCAACACGCTGGCTGGCACCTGATTTTTTATTAACATGGTAATTTCTAGACTATCTCGATGACTATAGAGGCTTCTTTTATCACTCTTATATATAAAGAGAGGGTGGAGATCTCTTTTCCTTTTTTACAAAATTTAGCTCTTTTGTCAAACTTAGTCAAAGTAGGAGAAGTATACTCTCCGTTAGAAATCATGTACCATAAATTTATACTAATGTATTTTGTTTTATTATCGTTGTGTTTAATCTACCCCGTTCGATAATTGTAACAACCAATGATATAAAAAATCCGTTTTTCACTTATTGATATAAGATATATTTTTATTTAATATAAAAGTTTAAAGGTTGGTTGTTTTATTAGTCATATTTAGTACAATATATTTAGATTGATTAAGACTGTTGTATTAACATACTGTAATATCCAATTGCGCACACCTTTTTTAGTTGCATTTGATATATGATTTAGTGTACACCATTAAATGTGCTTAAATCCAACAGTTTTTTTATTGACATGCATGCGAATTATGTTTTTATTACACACAGGGTATAAAGGACCTAGGGGCATCCGATGTTTGCATTGGACTACTGGACTCTTGCATGCGCACCATAGATAACATACTCCGTTTTATTAGTTCGATGTTTACCAGAGTCCCGCCGCGAACGTATATAGGATTATTGAGCTGATTCCTAATTAATGACTTGATCTTACCATAGAATCTAGCCAACGAATAGGAATAATAGGAGTACTAATCTGATTCCGATCATTATTCACCAACAATGGGAAAGGAAAAATAGCGGACAGGATACCTTTTTGTATTGTATATCTTTCTAGACTATATACTAATCTAATCTAAACTGTTGGATGATCATAATATCTAACGGTGTAGATCTTTTCTTTTTTATGTTATATTTAATATATGATTTAATATAGACCGTTAGATGTTCATAAAATCCGAAGGTGGAGGGCTTTTCTTTTTTTCGATTAACGTGGGAATTTCTTGGTCCTCTTGGCGAACGTGGTGGCTTCTTTTAACACTCCCTTATTAATATAAAAGATTTATTAGATTTTTTATGTATATATAAAGTTATGTTTTATATTTTCATTTTGAAACTTGACCCATTTTATTAGTGCTGATTGTTTATATTAGTCCAGTTCAAGTGTATCTAGACTACACTCTGCATCACTTGAGATCTTCAATATCAATCAAGTATGTCACAACTCACAAATGGTTTTTTTTTATTACAATACACAATCTATGACATAAGTTACATTTCTAAGGAGTCTGTCTAGTCAACCATCGTTTGTTTCTTTCCCTCTTGTCAATCGATTTATGGACCATTAGATCCTAGATGGAGGGCCAGGATTCATCCCTCAATCCCCTAATCCTACCCCCGGCCTTCTCCCTCGCTCAGCCCGCACTCGATGTGCCCCGCCGCCGCCACCGCCACCCCACACCATGTGCCTCCTCCTCGTGCTGTCGCTGCCGCCCTCGTACCACGTCTCTGGTGGCTCCCGCCGCCGAATCCTCCGGCGCCGCCCCCTCCCTACTAACCCGGCTTCGCTGGGGTCGCATACGCCGTCGCCTCCGCCTCCAACGCTGGCCCAGCTCCGATGGCGTCCCCACCGCCTTCGCCACCACCCACCGCCAACTAACCGAGGTGGAGAAGACACCCCCGCCGCTGGCACCGGCCCGACCGCCGTCCTCCGCCACACGCGGCCAGCAGCTACCGCCGTCACCGCCGGGCCACCGCCTCCCCGGCCACCCCTCTAAGGCCGGAGATGACACAGATAACCCCCCACCCTAACCCCGAAGGCTAACCCCCACCCCGAACCCCTAACCTCGCCGGCCGGAGTTGGGGAAGAAGGCCTCCATGGTGTTCCGATTGACATATAGCTTACTCTTTCTAAACACTTTCTATGAGCAAACGATATTACCGTCATAGATTTATGACATTTTGAAACTGGCATAACTAGAAGAAGAAAAATGTTAGAATCTTGCAAACAAACTACTACATAACACCTTATTTTTGCTAGTCTATGACTTATATTAGAAATGGTTGCGATGGGTGCATTTCATGTTTTGAAGATGTGAAATTGGTGAAAAAATGAAGAAAAAACAGCAGTGATACTTCACATCATTTCACAACATGTATCGTTTTGCTTCATTAAAGTACTAACGGGCCTCCATGGATGAACCCCATTAGTTGACATGTTGGTTCAACCATAAAACCCTTGTTGTCATCTTCGGCCTCCTCCCATGAAACCCTACTTGCCAACATATATGAAGTTCCACCCTATGCATGTGTGCGTGCCATGGGCGTGCTGGTACAGTTGCTGATCGGCCTACATCATGGTAACTACTAAAGTACAATCTACAACTTAGCGTACGTATGCTTAATAAAATACAATAGGAAAGTTTTGATCACAGTGGACAATAAGAACTAGAGTTGCAACTTAACATGTGGATGACATCATGGTCGAACTAGTGCTGGCACACTCTCAGCGACGTTCTGAAGCTTTGCAAGGCGGATGCGAACCTGTGGAAGCTCCGCCTCAAGAAAAAGGCTGATGCCATCATCGTGGCGGCGTGGTGTTCTGTTTTTAGCGAGTAGTCGGCTATGTAAATCGCTCACCAAATCTGGTGCGTTCAAACAGGTGCTTGTAAAAAAGATCTGGGCCATTACGGGCCATAAGGGCAATATAAACTCGTAGGTGGGGGAGTCTTTCCCCCTCCGATACACTAAATAAAACATGTGGATAAATGCTAGTTTGGCAACCTCATTTCCCTAAGGGATTTGAGGGAATGAAAGGGAAAATTAGTTCATTTTCTCTTAGGAAAATGATGTTCCCAAAGTAGCCCTAACAGTCGTAGCAACTAATAGGGTCAATATTAATACCTACTAATGCTAATAAGCTTTTTAATATATATCATATAGGTTTATACCCCTCTATGTCTATATCTAGCACTGACAAAAAATTACATATCAAATCATATACTATATGGTAATAAATATATAATCATCTCTGTTAAGTTTGTCTTGACTATGCATCCTACAGTGACAAAGTTAATCTCTGTAATTTTATATTTTTTCTTTTATTCGTGAAAGTTTGATTTTTAATCTTCTAAGCCCCCCTCAAACCCATGAATTAACCTTTTCTTTTGTCGTTCACGACGCCACAACATTTTTTGTAGAATCATGTGTGTTGTCATGATAAAACATTGTAAAAAAAAATCATACTTCTGTTTAAGGGATTAACAAATGATTTTAACTATGGTATATCCGATTGCGCTATGTGCAATAGCTTATTTGCAATCCTCCCTTGCTGCCTTCTTCTTGCAGGTGCAGCTTGCACACGGCTAAAATGGATAGCTCCATTTTATTAATGTAAATACACTATAGTAGTTAAACAAATGAATAATATGGAAAATGGTGTGATTTTTCTTAGGCTGAAATTGAGTTACAGATTTTACTTCTATATCTAGAACTGTTTCCATTATAGGCATTCTTTTGAGATTCAGGACCGGTAAGCATACAACTAAGGTTAATTTAGTGAATTTTAAATTATTTTAAAATAAGCATTGAGAATACTTGTTCTAAGATCATTTATGATTTATGAGTATTTTTTACGAGCTATAATATGAAAACAAATTTTTTTATTCATGGTATAAATATTTCTAAGTTCGAATGCAATTTATGAGTTTTAATTTAAACAAATGTTTTTGTTTGAGTTTATTTAATTGTATAATAAATTCTGATAATGAGCTTTATTATTAAACTATTATTACATAGTTTATTAAGCCATGTGTTTAATGGATTGCACTAAGTTTCAATATTTAAATCTAAAAATCAACCTACTCTTACTTCATGTTTCCTATTTTAAAGTTACAAGATTATTTAAAAACACTTTTGTTAATATTTCATGTATCCCTAATAATTATGATATATTTTTTATATTTGATTATAATATATTTTTATATTTACAAGTCAATTATTATGTAATCACAGCTTATCCCCGCTATACATGCATATCCAAAACGGGCCGGCCCGTGCCCCGGCACGACACCCAGGCCGCGGTGCACGCCCATGTAAGAAGCGGACCTTTCTGACAAAGGTCGGCTTATTAATCACCTATGTATATACTTCTCTCCTCCCACCGCCTGGGACCGGCTCCCTTCCCCCTCGCGCCATCTCCGCCTCCCCATCTCTCCTCGCCCTCGGCCCATCCTCTTGCCCTCGCGCTTTGCCTCCTCCCCCCATCCTGCTCGTCTTGGCGAGGAGGACGCTGGCGAACTGCAGTCGCCATCGTTGCCTCCTTCCATTCCTCAGCCCGCACAACAGGCTTATCCTCCACTCGAATTTGAGTGCGCCAGGCCGCCGCCGCTCTATTCTCTTCAGCCTCGAAGAGAGGGTGCTGCCAACGTCAGCAAAGCTCTCCGTGTTTTTTATTTCCCTGGTGGCGGATGTTCTAGACAAAGAACATCCTCTTCTTGATTTCTCAACTCGGCGAGAGACGTCATCTTTTTGCATCAAGGTGTATGTATGGACATGTTGATAGATTATAGGCTGGTGCATCTGATTATTTGTAGGCGATTTGGTATTATAATCTTGAATTGTATTCGTAGTCTGAACTGTTTTTATAGTGTTAATTCAGTTTGGGCTGTTCTGTGTACTGCATTTGCCATCTATTTGCTTTGTTGGGCCATCAATTTGCAAAGCCTGTGAAACCAAAACTCCTGTGAAATAAAATTAGACGCCGCACAGGTTGGTAAGAAAACGCTGGGTGGTGTACAATTTTCCGTGAAAAAAGTTTCGGAAAACCTGGCAGAAACTCGTAACACCATCGTAACATCATTGATGTATGGCCGTCTGATTTATTGAAGAGATTAAAGATACGGTACGGATTAGTTATACCATTTTATCTTGCGTAGGATTTTTACGGTATGGTGGGGACACTTAAAAATAAAAGGTGAGATTGAGGGCCATGAGTTGGATCTAACGGTAGAAACATAGGTGGGTACAAATCGTCTAGGTAAAAGTTATATTTTCTAAACTCGCTCTTCTATAGCGTATAGATAGATAAGATTTACACAATGGAGCTGATCTTGACAAGTAAAATGATCACTTTGATTCTGTTTAAATCCTAAAACTTATTTACATTTATTTTGACCGCCAAAATAACAAGAATTATTCAAGAAACTTTTACGCGTGTCTTCTAGCAAAAATACAAGTAACATAATTTCTGTGACATTTTGTGAGTACCACAACAAGCCACATATTTCTTTTTAGGAAGAAGTCCAGGTTACCTCCCTCAACTCTTTTCAGAGTCCAGATTTCACCCCCAAAGTCTCAAACCGTGTGTTCCACGCCCCCAAATTTCTCAAACCATGCACAGCACCCCCCGTGCGCCCTTCGTCCCAGTTTTGCAGCTCACGCTGTCGTCCACGTCGGCCTCCGTCCGTCCCTGTAGCCGCCGCGCCGTCTCTCCCAGTTTCCTCTTCTTCTTCCTCGTGGAGCGTGAGTACCTGCGCGGCGCCGCCGGCACCGCGGCCGCGCCTAGGTAATCCAGCACCGCGCGCATCCATCAAAGCCAGAGGCAAAGCGAGCAAAGCTCCAGTCCCCAGCACCAGCCGGCCAATGACCAGGCCGCGAGACGCACGTTTCATGGACTCGCAAAGTATTCCTATTCGATCGATACAAATCGCGTCCACCCGATCCAGTCCGCTGCCATCGGTCCCCTTTGCTCGAAATTCTGGGCCTGCATCAATCCTCCCATCTATGACCGCTTCTCCGATTGGCCAGCCGCGGCGCGTGTCCCGGCTATGGCGGCGGTGGAGCTCTGGATCGGGCCATTGGGCTGGCGGGTGGGCGAGGTGGAGGAGGAGGGGAGGACCGGGGTGGAGGAGGATGAGGACGGCAAGGACGAGGACTGGGCCGTCGAGCTGGAGAGGAAAGGGAGGGGCAAGCCGAAGCGGACGGCGTCGGCGGCTCGGCGCCGGGGAGGTGCCCGGGGCCCAAGCGCCGGTGCACGGCCAAGGCGGGCCCACGGGCGCCACCATGCGTGCATCCTGCGCGCTCAAGTCGTCCCTACCCGCCGGCGCCGCGGGCTCCTTCCCTTCCTCTTCCCCGCCGCCGTCTGCGTGGCCCACACCGCCGACGCCTCCTTCTTCGACGTCCGGGAGGCGGACGAGACGCCCACCAAGGCCGAGCCGCTGTACGCATGGGAGCTCGTGGACTAGCCGGCCGCCGCCTGCGCCGATGAGAACAGCAGCCGCAGCCGCGTGGACCCCGCCGACCCGGGCCTCCTGACTTCTGCTCGGCCTGCATGCCCTCGCGCGTTGCCCGCCCGACGGGCACGGCCACTCGGCGGGCTACCCCGTGCTCCAGGACATGTACCCACGCCGCTACAAGGCCTTCTTCTACTGCAACGCGGCGAGCTTCATGGCGTCCGTGGCGCTCATCGTCCTCCTCCTCAACCCTAACCTGTACCGGCCGGGCATCAGGTGCTACGCGCTCTTCGTCTGCATGGTGGCCGGCATGTTCGGCCTCATCGGCGCCTACGCCGCCGGGAGCTCCCTGCACCTGCGCACCTCCATCATCGTCTTGGTACTGGTCACCTCCGTTTTCACAGCGGTAGTCTACGTGGCGTACATCCGGCGCCAGCCGACGACGAAGAATGACGCACAGCAGAACCAGAACCCCGACGAGCCTTGTCTTCCGGAGCCCGGCAAGGAGCCGGACATGATGGCCAAGTACCTGATGCTGGTGGGGATACTGGCGGCGAGTGTGACGTACCTGACGGGCCTGAAGCCGCCCGGCGGGCTGTGGAGGGACGACGGCAACCCGGTGCTCTACGACATCGAGAAGCACCGGTACAACGCCTTCTTCTACAGCAACTCCACCTCCTTCATGGCCTCCATCACTGTCATCGCCTTGCTGCTGTAGCGGATGATCCGTGGCAGCGCCGCCGCCAAGCCGCTCTGGCCGATGCACACAGCCATGCTGCTGGACATGCTCTTCCTGCTCGGAGCATACGCGGCAGGCAGCGCCCGGGACTGGGGCACATCCAAGAACGTCGTCCTGCTGCTCTTCCCTGTGCTGGGCTTCGTTGTGCTTCTCTTCTTCGGGAAGAAAGGAGATGATGAACGCAACAAGAAGTTGGACCAAAAAGCTGACAGCTCAAATGGTGGTGGGACTGGCACCACCGAGCAGAACACTCCTTAGGTTTTATATTAACCACTTGAGCTCAAATAAGTTATAGTAAGATAAGATTTTTAATACCAAATTTATTAGATTTTTAATATCAAATAAATAAATAAGTTTTATTTATTTGATAAGATTTTTAATATCAAATTTAATAAGTTATAGTCACCACTTGAGCTACAGTTGCGTCGCGACCCCTTTTTCAGCATGCGCGACGCGATGCGTTTGTTGCTGGAAACATCCCAACTCGGTGCGTACAGACTCGGCGCCAACATAATACGGCAAGGCGCTACTACGTATTACGCCAAGCGCTATCATGTCATCACCAATATAGCTGCGCAGGCTGAAAGCGCGGCAAGGCGTTTAGACCCATTAGCTGAGTTCGGGACCGCTGGGCGACGCGCGCGCTCCCCACGCGGGGCACAGAGGGGAGGGGAGGGCACGACGTGCGCCGGCGACGCGCGCGCGTCCAGTAAAAATTGGGCATTGAGTTTCTCTAGCTGTCTAGCACGGCCGGTTAGGTCAGCGTCTAGTCTAATCAATTATTATTGGATCTTTCTATCAGCTGGAACAGTAGGGACCTAAGTTTAAAGATCTAGATTCTTATATCAGCGTATCACGTTCTGTCCGCGCTTATATCTTGGCAAAGTATGGAAGGAGTATAAGCCTATCCTCAACGGGAATGTGTAAAATAGATGTTTACACACTGTTTAACACTGTAGCGCTATAATAAACAGAGAAGGAGATAGTTGGAATAGCGTATAAATAGGGATAGGCATCAGGTGTTTTTGTGGTGAGAGCTTATCTCTTCGATGCATAACTTATGCACAAAAGGTTATAAGTTATTTTTCATGTGTTATAAAGAATAAGTTATAACTTTTTTTATTTACATAGTTTTGTAACTATAAGTTTTTTTATATTAAATTATATGTCTATAAACATAATACAAAAGTTATCATAAAAATTTCGATTCTAAAGTTATGCACTTACAAACATATTACAAATTGAGTAAAATACATCTCCGGTCCCTAAATTTATCAAGGTGGTTCATCCCGGTCCCTAAACTCTGACACTGCACGTCGAGATACTTAAACTTGTCAAGGTAGCTCATCCCGGTCCCTAAACTCTGAGATTGCATGTCCAGGTACCTAAACATAGTTCGGGTCTCATTTTGGCCTTATCGGGCATGTCGCCGCCATCGCCCGGCGCTCCCACCGCCGCCGGCCCCACGCCTCTTGCCGCCCGCCGCTAGCCCTCCCCTCGCCTGCCAGCCCCGCGCCTCCTCCCTCCCGCCGCCAGCACACCTTCTGCCAGCCGCGTCCGGCCATCCAGGTCGGCGTCCAGGTCGGTGGCATCGGCGAGCGAGCGAAAGCGGTGCGCGGCGACATCAGCTATGGGGGTACGGGTCGACGCCCGATAAGGCCAAAAAGAGACCCGAACTGTGTTTAGGTACTTGGACATGCAGTCTCAGATTTTAGGGACCAGGATGAACCACCCTGATAAATTTAGGTACCTGGACATGCAGTCTTAGAGTTTAAGGACCGGGATGAACCACCTTGACAAGTTTAGGTACCTGGACGTGCAGTCTCAGAGTTTAGGGACCGGGATGAACCACCTGGACAAGATTAGGGATCGGAGATGTATTTTACTCTTACAAATTTATGATTAAAACTTACGTCCTAAAGTTATTATGTTATGACCATTTCATTATGTTCAAAAAGTAATCTATAACAATTTTTATTAGCATAATTTCTGCTAATTGATTTATACCATAAATAAATAGTGGAATGAGTTATATTATTTTTCGGCTACATAAAATTATGTGCCTGCATACATACTACAAATTTAAGATCAAAATTTATTTCCTAAAATTATTACACTATAACAATTTTTGTCAACATAATTTTCTGCTGATAAATTATGTTATAATTTCCTTCTATATAAAATTATGTGCCTACACACATACTACAAATACAATTACGATCAAAACTTATATCCTAAATTTATTACGTTATGATCATTTCATTAGGTTGATAAAGTAAAACATAATAGTTTTTGTTAGTACAATTTTTAGCTTAAAAATTATGTTTTAAATAGATGGTTGAATGAGTAATTTATTTTTATGCTATAGAAAATCATGTGCCCACCAACATACTATAAAGTTATAATTAAAACTTACATCATAAAGTTATTACACTATAACCGTTTTTGTTAACATAATTTTCTGCTAGTAAATTATAACATAATTTTCTCCTATATAAAATTATGTGCCTACAGATATACTACAAATAAAATTATGATCACAACTTATATCATAAATTTATTACGTTATAATCATTTCATTATGTTGATATAATAGTTTTTGTTAGTATAATTTTCAGCTAATAAATTATGTTTTAAGTAGACGGTTGAATGAGTTATATTATAAGGGAATACTAAATACATGCTAAATTACCGATTTTATTCATATAACTCACTGCACGTAACTTTATACCATATATGCACAATTTATATCTACTGCACATAATTTATATCTTATGTGCATAACTTTATACTTAAGTAAATAAATAAAAAAATGAGGAAAGAAGAAAGAGAAAGGAAACAAAGTGCTATACGTCCATTTTTTTTGTCTGGTCTCGTTGGGAAACCATGCGATATGAAAAGAGAAAAACTGAACTGTGGCGCAGACGGAAAGCTTGCGACATGTGCACGTGGGGCGAGAACAAGCTGTCCGATCAGTCGCTGATCATTCCTTGCCCAGCGAGCAGTCGCTAAATAGCCACTCCTGAATATATATGTCATGAGAAAATCAAATCCGGTCTGGATGTCACAATATATATATATTTGGGTAGGAATAACTTAAGCAGTTAAGCCAAGTAGGTGGCTAGCTTACAAAGATTTGCAAAAAAAAAAAGTGGTCTAGCTTTAAAAAGGAGTGCTCCGTGAAGACGTGAAGTTGTCCTCATGACTTCACTGCCCTATATATGCGCCCTTGCTGCCAACACAAAAGTTTCTTAATTTCTTTTTGACGTAACAGGAGGGGGTTCTCCCCTACTGAAAGAAAATTTTATTACCAAAGCCAAACAGTTTCAAGAGAAGGAAGAAAAAAAAGTTTCTTAATTAGTACAACAATTTTTTTTGGATGCGTATAGTGGTAAGCACATATATGTTTGTATTTACCCTTTGCTCAAAATAAAAGAAAAAGAAACAGTCGAATGAAGGAACAAAGCTAGTGTGTAATGTAACTGACTCAAAACGAAGTACACAAGAATGGAACCCGTAGCCATGACATGAGGTATATATATTGCTGCAACGTAGAGTGCAGAGAGCGGTCCCTTGCATGAGGCTACGGAATCGTATAAAAGTGTGGCATAAAACAACGAAGCCGATCGATCTGGCAAAGACAAGGGAATAAGATTACTTGCTTGATCAAGTAATGGCATGAAGATTAGGACACACGCATGCAGAGACAATATGCATGATCGCATGCACAGCGCTGCTAGCTCCATCATCAGCTGCTCTATAAATGCATGGAGCCACCGATCAGGGACATGGGCGTCGCTCAAATGAACGCCTCATCATCACATCACTCCCATGATCCCATCCAAGCACCGCCTAACAAAAATAACACAATGGCTGACGCAGCTCGTCAAAGTGGCGGCAACAAAAGCAGCAGTGGCGTGCGGACGACGTCGGCGGAGTACCAGCTGAAGAAGTATCTGCTGCTGCTGGCCACCCTGGTGGCGACGGTGACCTACGCGGCGGGGCTCAACCTGCCGGGGGGCTCCTGGGCCGAGGGGCAGCTCGCCGGCGACTCCATCCTCCGGGAGACCAGATACAAGCGCTACATCGTCTTCTTCTACTTCAACGCCATGTCGTTCGCCGCGTCGCTCCTGGCCGGCCTCCTCCTGCTCATCCTAAACGAGGAAGGCGACGACTGGCGCGGGGGCGCCTGGCTGCTCCGCATCGTGCGGTCCGTGATGGCGGCCGACCTCGTCGGACTCATGGGGGCCTACGCCGTCGGGAGCTGCCACGACAAGTTCACGACGGCTTCCGGCGCCACCGTGCTGGCGTCCGGCGTATTCGCCTACGGTGCCATCGCCTATGTTGGTCCGCCTTGGCAAGATCGTCGTCAACGTCAAGAAATTACGGCCGCCGCCGCCACCACCGTCACCAACAAGGAGAAGAGGGAGGAGAAGGAGCGCGAGATCCTGTTGGTGCTCGCCATCTTCGCGGCGACCATCGCGTACGTGGCCGGGCTGAACCCGCCCGGTGGCTTCTGGCGGAGCAGCCAGGGTGGCCACACCGCCGGCGACCCGGTGCTGCAGGCTGACCATCCCAGACGCTACAAGGCTTTCTTCTTCCTCAACACCACCGCCTTCGTCGCATCACTGCTCGCCATCTTTGTCATCATCGTGAGCTACCGTCAAAAGCTACAGGAAAAGCTTAGGGGGAGTATCCCTGGGATTGTAAGGAATGTGGCGATGTATGGGCCCGTCATCACAGCGCTCTTGGGGCTCGGAGGCGCATACGCAGCCGGGAGCTGCAGGGATAGCAAGCACACCGTCTATGTTTTTGTTGGCGTAGTGTTCCCGGTTGTGGCCTGCATTTGTTTCCTGGAGCTTCCTCTTGCAGGCAGCATTTATGAGTCACGCGTAAAACAGATCAAGCTGATACCAGGCTGGTATGCCTATTATATTGGTTTTTTTCACCATTGGCATTAATTCATATAGCAGGTTAATTAATTTAGGTTGCAATTATTTTAAGTTGATTTAGATTTTGAATCTTCTTCCTTCATGGAGTTTTTTAAATTCATAGATAGATATTAATAAATGGTCGCATGCTCTCCTTTTTTTTTTCTTGCAAGCAGGATTTATGAGCGACTCGTAAAACAGCTCAACAAGCTGATGATGAAAACCAGGTATGCAGCAGTATTGGTTTTTAATTATCACTGGCATTCATATAGCAGTTTAATTATTTTTAGGTTGAAATTTTCCTGCTTTCTGCATCCATCATAATCAAGAGGAGCACATGCATTTTTCCTTCTTTCAAATAATTAACTTGATTTAGTATCAAAACAACAAAAGTTTATTTAAAATATAAATCTTCAATTCCTTCATATATAAAGTTAAAATTATCATTGTTTAGTTGCGGCATGCATCTGTAGCTCCTAAACCAGCTCAAGAGAATACCCGTCAGGCATATGAAGTATTGTTAATTATCAGTCATTTTTAATAGTTTCACTGTTTTAGGTTCAAATTTCCCTTTCTGCATTCGTTGTATTTGAGACGTGTACAAATTATTCCTCACTTCAAATTAGGTCATTTACATTTTTAATCATTGGGAATAAACTTCACTATATATGATTTTTTTTCTTGCAAAATGTTTCAAATGTACAAGTAACTAATAAATGCATGGTCACATGTTTACCTTGTGTCATCAAAGTTGTTAATGTTAATTAGAGCCTATTGTATGCAGATAAAGATAAAGAAGTATTTATATGAGTATTGTATAATTAGAGTGTGAAAAAGTGAGGAATAATGACCAGGATTAGCAATATATATATACTTGTAAAGATCGAATCAAATAGATGATGTCTTGGATTATCATAGCATAGCTGCTTGTGTATCCAGCCATCCATACTTGTAAAGATCAAATCAAATAGATGATGTCTTGGATTATCATAGCATAGCTGCTTGTGCATCCAGCCATCCATACATGCACAAGCTTAGGCAGGCTTGCTAATTTTGACCGCTAATGATCTGCTGGCTCTTTGGGCAATCACTTATATTAGAGGGTACATATCTGAAAATTTTATAAGAATATAACACTCTCCATTCTACATATATCGGTTGCCTTTAGATTAGCTCGTTGTTTGTAGCTAGCGGCTAGCCTTAGTCGAAGTCTAAATTTCTTAGCTTTGACTAATAAGTTTTTTTTAGAAAAAAACAAAATACTAACATCTAACAATAATACCAAATAAATATCCAGGCATTTTTCATGGCGGATTATTTAGCGGATCTAATTTGATCTTGTAGATTACTATTATGATGCTATTAATTATAAACTTTTGGCCACTACTGATGCTGTGCTTTAATTTAATTTCTCTTTGCGCAACCACTTACGTACTACACTGAAGTCAAATCGAAAACCTGGAAAAGACCCGCGAATACATCCAGCTGCTCGCCGTACTTGCGGCCACCATTGCTTACCAGGCAGGCCTAGACCCCCCTGGTGGCGTGTGGTCGGCCATCGGGGAGGGCCACAATGTGGGCGACCCGATCCTCCTGACGACGCACCCGGCGCGGTACAAGGTGTTCTTCTACTCCAACTCGTCGGCGTTCGTGGCATCCCTGGTGATCATGGTGATGCTGCAGAACGAGAAGCTGGTGAGAGGCCACGCGGTGCGCGCGGCCATGATCCTGGACCTGTTCGGCCTCATGGGCGCGTACGCCGCCGGGAGCTGCAGGGACACCAGCACCTCCATCTACACGGTCGCCATGGCAGGCGCTGTCCTCGTCTACGTGGTGATCCACATCGTCTTCTTCACGCTGGACAGCAAGAGCACGGCGGCTAGGCTGGAGAAGAAGCGGGAGGTGTTGCTCCTCCTCGCGATCCTGGCCGCAACGCTCACCTACCAGGCCGGCCTGACGCCGCCGGGGGGTGTCTGGGAGGAAGACGACGGCAAGCTCGGGCGCCGCGCGGGCTTCCCGGTCCTCCAAGACAGGAGCCCTAGGCGTTACTGTTAGCCATAAGCTCGACATGGCGGGTCGTGTGTGCGTGATTCAGTACGCGCGTGCGTGTGTGCAGCTTAGTGCACGCGCCATGGGCGCAGGTGCGTTGCGTCCAGCGAGCACGAGGTAGCTCGGGCTGGTGCGGGCGATGCGGGAGCTTGAGCTAGCACGTTTGTAGTAGAATTGGGTCGAGGTTGTTGGTGTGGCGGCGGGCAGTGCGGATGGCCGTTGGGCACGAGCGCACGTCGCGTGAGCGGAGCGCGTCGCCCGGGCGCGAGGCAGCGCGCAGTGCGCGGTCATGGCGGAAGCGCCGGGCGCGGAGTAGAGCCGCGCGGCTATAAAGAGCTGCCACCACCCCTGTGTAGTCTTGCTGAGTTGGACGAATGAAAGGGCCAAGATACAGGCCGTCCGTCGGCCGCGGCGTTCGTCGCCGGAAAAACATCGAGCACCCTGTGTGCGCACTGTTCATCGTCTTCTACCTCCAGCCACCGGCGAGTTTGAGCGAGAGAGGGCGAGGCGAGCGGCGCTACGAGTGTCCCTGGGCTCCAACAATTGGTATCAGAGCCGAGGCAAGGCGGAGACGCGCTCGGGATGGCCGCCGGCATGTGTCGCCGGTGATGAAGAAGCCGCAAGGTCGCCGGCCGGTCGGAGTGCGTGTGCGAGTCGCGCTGGCGAGCGCATCACGCGGGCACGGCGCAGCGCGTTGGCACGGCGATGGCGAGGAAGAAGACGGTGGAGATGACCCTCGGCGTGTGTCGCCGAGGAGGAAGGAGATCGGGGCACGCGACGACGACGGGCGACGCGGCAGCAACGGCGGAGAAGATGGTGCTCCAGTGACTGCGCGGCGGCGCAGGGGACGGCGCAGCGGCGCCGGTGATCGCGACGGCGAGCGGACGGAGCCACGTCGCGTGTGTAAGGTGATCGTCGAGGTTAGACGCGCCATGGGTGCGAGTGTGCGTGCGCGATAGGCGAGGTGTCAGCGCATGTGTGCACGTGGTGTGTGCGTGCCGTGGGCGCAGTGATAGCGCAATTGGGCGCGGTGTGCGTGAGCCGTGGCCACAGCGTGCGTGCGTGTGTGCAGCGTGGCGGGCATGGCGAGTGCGCAAGGAGGGCACGGGAGCATGGTCAGCGCGGAGCGCGATGGAGCGCGACGTCGCACCGGCCCGAGATGAGTTCGAGTCGCGAGTGGTCACGCCGGTGATCGCGCGGCAGGAGTCCATCGTCGACGATTGGGAAGGCAGGCAGACTGGAACTGACCGGCGCACGAGGAGAGGCCAGGTCGTCCGGGAACGCGGCGCTCGGCGCAGCGGCGATGGTGGCGCGCACGGCGCGGAAGACGGAGCTGCTCGCGGACGTCGAGGATCCAGTGATGCCGTGAAGATGAAGGTGTGCCATGTCAAGCTTAGGGGGGTGATTGTTAGCCATAAGCTCGACATGGCGGGTCGTGTGTGCGTGATTCAGTACGCGCGTGCGTGTGTGCAGCTTAGTGCACGCGCCATGGGCGCAGGTGCGTTGCGTCCAGCGAGCACGAGGTAGCTCGGGCTGGTGCGGGCGATGCGGGAGCTTGAGCTAGCACGTTTGTAGTAGAATTGGGTCGAGGTTGTTGGTGTGGCGGCGGGCAGTGCGGATGGCCGTTGGGCACGAGCGCACGTCGCGTGAGCGGAGCGCGTCGCCCGGGCGCGAGGCAGCGCGCAGTGCGCGGTCATGGCGGAAGCGCCGGGCGCGGAGTAGAGCCGCGCGGCTATAAAGAGCTGCCACCACCCCTGTGTAGTCTTGCTGAGTTGGACGAATGAAAGGGCCAAGATACAGGCCGTCCGTCGGCCGCGGCGTTCGTCGCCGGAAAAACATCGAGCACCCTGTGTGCGCACTGTTCATCGTCTTCTACCTCCAGCCACCGGCGAGTTTGAGCGAGAGAGGGCGAGGCGAGCGGCGCTACGAGTGTCCCTGGGCTCCAACAGTTACAAGGCCTTCTTCTACTGCAACGGGGCCAGCTTCATGGCATCCGTGGCTCTCATCGTCCTCCTCCTCAACCAGAACCTGTACCTGCCGGGCATACAGTGCTATGCGCTAGTCGTCTGCATGGTCGCCGGCTTGTTCGGCCTCATGGGTGCCTACGCCGCTGGGAGCTCCCTGCATCTACGAACCTCCATCTTTGTCCTGGTGCTCATGGCACTAGTTTTTCTGATCCTGGTGGGTCTATGGATTGAGATGGTGATCAGACATTACCGTCCTCGGGGAGGAGGAGGAGGACGCGGGGGAAAAGCAAGTGACGACGACGACCACCCACCGTCCAGCAGCGAAGAAGCCATGAAGCCCATGTACCTGATGCTGGTGGGAATACTGGGCGCCAGCCTGACCTACATGGCTGGCCTGAAACCGCCTGGTGGCATGTGGAGGGAGGACGACGGCAATGGGCACTCGGCGGGCAACCCGGTCCTCTACGACATCAACAAGCGGCGGTACAACGTCTTCTTCTACAGCAACTCCATCTCCTTCGTGGCCTCCATCACCATCATCGGCTTGCTGCTTTGCCGGATGATGCGCGGCGGCAACATGCATCTTGCGCCGCTGCACACGGCCATGTTGCTGGACTTGCTCGCCCTGCTGGGTGCCTACGCTGCAGGCAGCGATCGGCAGATGCGCAGGTCCTTGAAGGTCCTCATGATCCTCCCTATAGTCATGGTGGTTGTGGGTGCCTTCTACTTCGTCTCCGGCAAAGCAGCGTCACAGACGAGCCAGACGGATGCTGCTGCTGCTGCTGACACCTCAAATGGTGGGAGTGCCACCACGACCACCCCACGGGACACTATTCGTCCCCTGCAATCATCAGTTTAAGAATTAAGAGTAATAATCCCTTTAATTAATTTGTGGGTTACGCGTACTGCTACTCGACAGGGTCAGGTCCTGTCAGGTCTAAGCAAGCCAACAACCCTACTACATGTGCATAAATAACAGTTGTGGCAACTGTACGTGCTCGTCCTACTTCGTTTGTTACGCGTTTGCCTTGTGTGTGTCTGTGTGTTTTTTTTTCCACTCATATGTAATCAAGTATAGCAATCCAATGTGCGTGATAAGATATTGAGGTATTACTATTTTTACTCATATATATGTAATCTTTGTTTTTCCAATAATGTCGTCACTATGGAACCAAGCAACATATCGAGTTGTTGTCCCCATTTGTATTCCCGGCCGATTTACAATTGTTTGTGCCAATGGTAACTCATGGCCATGCATAATCTCACAAATAGGCATTTGTGGAATGCATGGTTTTTAAAACACAGGAAATAGAAAAAACACACGATGAGAATGCCCGTACAATTGAAATCACATAGGACACCAGCCTCCACCTGCCTACATTGGACCCTAAGTAAGGCTCTCATCCCACACGCGCCAATATGCCTCTTGCTGGGCTGGTGTGGTAGGAGTGGTCTCTCCAAGCGTGCTCGGCTTTGGATCTCAAACAGCCACCAGTGAAGTAGGGGATCGTCAAGAGGCTCCAATGTGTAGTCTTTCATCATGACAAACTTGGAGTTGGGAAGAGGGGGGCTGCATGTACTCTTGCGCAAAGGCGCACATCGCTCAAGGACAGTGGTTGGCAAGTTGACCTGTGCAAGGGTCAAGTAACCATGCTCAGGTAAATCCAGATATCCCCGTACACACCCATGCTGAGATGGGGTGTTTCGCGGGCCTGACACGATGCTCACCGTCGTCTTCACTAGGTGAGCTTTTGGCCAAAACGTCGATTGCCTCACTTGCTCTCACAAGCAAGGTGGCGATCACTCCACACAACTCGGAGGGTCTCGCAAGAATTACAAGCCCCAGACGTACAAGTCTTCAAAACTCACGACAACACTTAGTCGCAACCAAGGGCTATGCACTAATTAAGGACTAAGCAAGTTGCTAGAAAGAACTAGCTATGCCTAAATGTGAATTACATGCTCTCTTGATGGATTGGTGTCTAAAAATATGTGTGTCAATATTAGAATGTACTTAGGAGTCACCAACCATATTGTGGAGGCCGGGCAAGGGGATATAAATAGCTCAAACCTCCAAAGTAGCCGTTGGAAGAAAATTGCTCTGCGCAATCTGTCCCCACTAGACGGCCTGGTGCATACAACCGACTAGCCGTTGGAGTCGATCATTGGACCTTCAAATCTGACCGTTGTGAGCAACGGACCATCCGATGCGTGTTAACACCCACGGTCTTGTGTTGATGTAGCTCTCGGGCCAGAACATCCGATGTGACCACCGGGCCATGCATACGGTGTGCATAAATAGCATCAGGTCTTAAATCTTCAACTTAAGGTTTTTTCTACTCACCGGATTGTCCGGTGTGCACCACGGACCGTCCGGTGCGTGCAAAAATTCTGGACCTCCATGTCTTAGGTCTTCTCTTGTGCTCTTTAATCCCTCATTTGAGTTGTTTGTACCTCCAGTCCATCTCTTGCACCATGAAACTTAAACAAATATACTTGCACATACATTAGTCCCAATGGTACATGTTGCCACTTCAATCACCAACATCACATTAGGGAACTAAGCGCAAGGCTTAGGAAACATTTTCCTTACAATGTCCACGAAGCCACAGGAAAGAGGAAGGCCTAGGGCGGAGCAAAAGTTGGGTCGAGTTGGAAGCCGCGCTATGGTGAGACAAACTTGAGGCTGCTGAAGCAGAACCTACGGCCCTGGATGAGTGCCACTGCTGCTGGATTGGGAGGCCATTGGGAGCTTGGTATAGTCGAAGAAGATAGGAGTGATAGACTCTACCTTGTGCGCACAACTATTGGTGACTTGTAGCACCGACTAGTAAATTTATGTTGTGCATTGGGGCTCCAAACAAGAGCGGATCTAGGGAGTACAGGGTGGGCTGAAGCCCCCATACCGCCTCATATGCCATGGAGCTCCCCTAAGCCTCCTACATGTTTAGAGGACAAAGGAAGAACAAAAAGGGAGAGGAAGAAGAAAGAATCAGAGAAAAGAGGGGAGGAAGAAGAGGAGAGCCCCCCCCCCCTAGATGTTGAGGCTGCATCCGCCACTGGCTCAAATGCCTAGCAAGCATGACTCATGATCTGTACTGGTTCGAGCATATGCCCTACGTCGAGTCAGGGTAGATGTTCATGTTTCTAAGCTTTGAAGGCTAAAGTTTGTAGTAGGGGATTACGAACCCGGGCATCTCGGGGGTCTAGCTTGTCCAGAGCTCAGGGTGCGATAGTTTGAGAATTTGAGTCCCGTGGTCCCCGTATGTTGCCCTTACTCCCCCTTATAATTCTAAGGGGCATATAAATAGTTTGGTATATGTAATTTTTCTTTCAATATTTACTAGTGCAAACGTGGGCGGTTATGGACCTACACGATACATTTGAAAAGTTTATAGAAGCAAAAAGTTAATTTCTAAGTTGGTGGAATGAAGTGAAACATTTCAGTAGATTAATGGAGCTCCGGTAAATTTCACTCAAAGAACAAAATTCATCAAGGCTTTATACCATGTTACTAAATAAATTCTTTTTCATGTCGATTTCTTTATGGCTCTAACGAAAAAAATACAACACTTTTTCTCCACAACGGGCCTCAGATGGCATTATGACAGTGCCTTTAGCTTCAATAACAAGCTGTAGATTTGAACTGGTGGCATCCGTGTCAGCAAGGGCCCTTTTACATTACATTATATATATGTCTGTCAGGTGACGCTCACGCTATCATTCTCACCAACTTATGGACAGGCAAAAGGTTACCCCGCGCTAACCTGCCCTGCCGCCAGCACCAGTACACCACTAAGCCAATGCTACTCACGCTATCACCAAATAATCTCATTTTCTCATTGGCACATATGCTTGTCCTCATCCCTCTTTCATAGGCTAGTCATGCCCATATTATTTTTCCTTGGACACACGTTGACGATCTTGATCCCTTTCCAGTTCGAGCGCCTTTATAGGACAACTTGATTCGCACCAACATGGAACACTTTCAGATTATTCAGCTACTGGGCCACACTGTCTGCAGTAGTGCTTCACTGCCTCAGATCGATTCAGCTCAGCGGCGGCACACCTGCAAGAAGGCAGAGCCATGGGCACCACGGAGCAGCAGCACCATGGCGCCACCGACGTCATCGCTGCGCCGCTGCTCCCCTCGACGGAAGCGCCGCCGCGCCGGAACATGTTCGCCTTCGTCTGCGCCACGCTCGCCTCCATGACCACCATCCTCATGGGCTACAGTACGTGACCACTCGTTGCTGCTGCTCATCGTCCTGATCCGGCACGTACGTGAGCAGAGCTTCACCGGCCGTTTCCCTTTCTGGCTGCAGATCTCGCGCTGATGAGCGGGGCGGAGCTGTTCATGCGGGACGACCTGGGGCTCACCGACGAGCAGGTCGAGGTGCTGTCGGGGTCCATGAACCTGTTCATGCTGGTGTCCATCCTCGCCGCCGGCTGGGCCGCGGACTCCATCGGCCGCCGGGGCACCGTCGTGGTGGCCAACGCCTTCCTCATGGCGGGCGCGCTCGCCATGTCGCTCGGCTGCGGCTACGCCTCGCTGCTGGCGGCGCGGTTCGTCACGAGCGTCGGCGTCGGGCTCTCAGTGGTCGTGGCCCCCGTGTACGCGGCCGAGGTCGCGCCCGCGTCCTCCCGCGGGCTCCTCTCCTCCCTCGTCGACTTCTTCATCACCGGCGGCATCCTCCTCAGCTACGTCTCCAACTACGCGCTCGCGGGCCTGCCGCTGCGCCTCGGCTGGCGCGCCATGTTCGCGCTGGGCGTGCCGCCGCCGCTGCTCCTCGCGGCGGGCGTGCTCGCCATGCCCGAGTCGCCCCGCTGGCTCGCCATGCGCGGCCGCGACGGCGAGGCGCGCGCCGTGCTCGTGCGCTGCTCCGACACGCCCGCCGAGGCGCACGCCCGGCTCGAGGAGATCCGGCAGGCCGTCGCAGCGCAGGTGGGCGGCGCCGGCGGCGTCTGGGGGGAACTCTTCGCCCGGCCGCACTCGCCGATGGTGCGCCGGATCCTCGCCAACGTCCTCGTGCTCTACTCCTTCCAGCAGGCCTCCGGCATCGACGCCATCGTGCTCTACACCCCGCTCGTGTTCAAGCAGGCCGGCATCTCCTCCAACGCGGCCGTGCTCGGCGCCACCGTCGCCGTCGGCACCGTCAAGACGCTGTCCATCTTCGTGGCCACGTTCCTGTCGGACCGCCTCGGCCGCCGCCCGCTCCTCCTCGCCAGCGCGGCCGGCATCGCCGTCACGCTCACGGCGCTGGGGATCACGCTGTGCGTCGGGGAGACGACGGACGCGGTGGCGGCGGCGTACGTCGCGTCGGTGATGGCCTTCGTCGCCGCGTTCTCGATCGGCCTCGGCCCGATCGCGCCGACGTACAGCGCTGAGATCCTGCCCCTGCGGCTGCGCGCGCAGGGCATGAGCCTCGGCATAGCCGCGAACCGGGTGACGTGCAGCGTCATCAGCATGACGTTCATCTCGCTCGCCAACACCATCACCATGGCGGGGTGCTTCTTCCTGTACGCCAGCACGGCAGTGGCAGCCTTCGTGTTCGTCTGCGTGCGGCTGCCGGAGACCAAAGGCCGGAGCTTGGAGGACATAGGCGTTCTCTTCGTCAAGTGATCGATCATGGGATTTTTTTTTTTAGGATCGTAGGAATATGCTATGCTAGTACATATTTTACATGGTTTGTATGGGCAACCTCTGGTAGAGGGACTTTTCTGACTGACATGCGGACAGTGGCTTTGTTAGAGCATCTCCAATCGATTTCCTTTCCTTTCACCTGTATTTCTCTAAAATCCTCCGATATATAAAAGGAGAGATGGCTAGATTACTTTTTCCATGTCCTTATCCTATTTTTTTAAGAGAATATCCTAAACCCACCTTCACTCTCCTATTTCTCTTAATTTCGCAATCGACTCTTAATTTTGATTTCCAGCTATGTCCTTTGGTTACATTGTTTTCTCTTGATATTTCCTATAGGGTGTTATCATCCGTGCCAATAAAATTTATCTATAGGACTTTGGTGGCCCACTGTTCGAGACCTTTACCGCCACAATGGTTGCAGCTAGTCATTTTCCATGTTTCTCCAAGTTGATAATCATCGTCTTTTAGGAGTGTTATTGTTGCGGTTGGCAATCATCGTCGACAATACTACACCTGCATACTGAGCGCCACGACCCCACCCTCGGGTTGGGTGGCCCACCACCAAATTAAACGCCAGGCCCAGGCCACCAAGAAGACGAAGGCCCACCGCTGCGCACCCACCGCCCGCTCCTTTCTCGCTGCCGCTGGCCAGCAGCCCAGCACGTACCGCGGGCGTCGCCGTGCCCGACCACCACGGCCGTCGGCCGGCCACCCTCGCCGTACGTGACACTGTGCTCCGACGTGCCTCGAGTCGGTGTATGGGTACTATGGGCTGTCTGTTCTGCTGGGAACTACGAGCAAGCCTCCGTTGCTGCTCTTCCACTCCATAGAACGGCATACACACACACGCAACCCATCTGCTACTGAGCTACTATTTCATCGTCTAATCGCATCACTACCCTACCTAGTTCTGGTCACAAACCATTATGGTCCAACGTATTTGGCATGTGCTAATCTCTGATAAATGTTTAGTAGATCCACTGTTATGCAGCGATAACAAACATGGCAGTAAAGTAGCAACGTAGAAGAATTTCTTGACAAAAACGGTACAAAATGTTCATGGGAACTGTATATTTTCCAAACTACATTAGAAGAAACAAAAACTTTTTACAGGATGAAGATCGACAGGATATATATGTATAACGCAACATTATGAACAGATGTAGCACTGCGGCCTATACTTCAACAGAGCTAGCTAAAGGCTATAGCCAAGTCATCGATCTGGATATATATATATAAGTCTATGAATGCCAGCTAGACAAGATGTCGTTTGAAATATTCCTAGCATCTGTGGCAATACCAGCAAGTCCTCTCTTTGCCAAACCAGCACAGTAAAGCCCATTCCCACCCTTCCAATGATTTGGGAATTCTTTCTTAGGCAGGCCATCATCATTCAGCATGCTTTCACCATCCTGAAATCACAAATTATGTAAATATAGACGCAAATTAAACGACAAGGGCAGTGTATGGATCGATATAGATACATGGGAAGACCAAATGTTAACGTATCTACCTGCTTGAGCCACGTATTTGCGGTGCTGTTATATCCGGTTGCAAACACAATGGCATCGAAAGTGCTTGCCTTCCTACCTTCAAACTCAACTATGTTGCCCTTGATTTTGGAAATGCTTCCAACGACCTGCAGAGACAATTGAATTTCAATAAACTGGTGAAGAAACTTTAGTATACAATTTTTTTCCATAGAGGGTATATGCTCACTTTGATAGTGCCTTTCTTAATTAAACCAATGGTCCCAACATCAATCACGGCCGATCGACCGGTTTTTGCCTTGAGGAGAAGAGGTCCTAGTTCTGGTCTCACAATGCCATGCCTAGACAGGTCTCCAAACACGGAATTTGACATTCTCACGAGAAGGTCATCGACAGTTTTCATGGGCATATGTTGGACCAATGTCATGCCACATCGTATTATCTCTTTTGTCACTACATGTACCTGCAAGAACATAATAAGGTCAGACATACATAATTTATGAGAGCACAAGTGTGTTGATATGCATAGAGCATTGCCCAAGCGCCGCCCCCACACTATCTCACGTTTAGGACTACCTATCTCTTTATTTTGGGACATTTATGACATAGCCGAGCTCTTATATTGCAATGCTCATTACCTCAAATTCACACAATGAAATTAAAGTTGCATGTGAGTTTTATTAAAATGCAAGAGGAACAAAACAAACATACCGGGCTGCGAACTACAATAGTTGTATTGGCACCATGAGATGCAAGGTCGTATGCGATTTCCATTCCGGAATTGCCGCACCCAACCACTAGAACATTCTTCCTCGAGTAAGCGGAGCCTGATTTGTACCTTGATGAGTGGATAGCCTCTCCAGCAAAGTCATTAAACCCAGGGATTTTCGGAATATTCTCTGCACTGTTCTCACCACTAGCCACAACAAGGAACCTAGATGTGTACCTAACAACCACGGATGTTGCCATGTCATGCACCAAAGTGAACCAACACTGGTTGTCTAGGTCATACGTGCATGATTTGACATCAGTATGGTACTTTGGCCGAATATTGAAACGCTCAATGTAGTCGTCCAAGTATCTGATGAATTGAACCTTTGGGATGTAGGTTGGGGCCTCTGCAGGGTATGACATGTATGGCAGCTCGCAAAACTCCTTCGCGAGGTGCAGTTTCAGGCGATCATAGGCACGGTTGCGCCAAAGGGATGCACTGCAATCTTCACGCTCGACAATAACATAAGGGATAGACAGTTGGGTGAGGCATGCAGCAGTTGCAAGGCCTGCTGGGCCTGCACCTACGATGAGGACTGCAGTCTTCTCCTCCATTCCGAATGGGAACAAGAGAGCTACTAAAGTTGTGCGGTAGCAATGCGACAAGAAACCTTGGAAAAACGATTTGTTGTTGTTTGCCTGATGGGTTGTGGAGGGTGTGCTTAAGAGAGGAGGTGTATATATGTGTTTCTTCAACGCGTCCATTACATTTGACTGAGTGGGAACATGGTTGATGTCAAAATTGGCAAAGTCGCGTTAAAGGACAGTATGTATGTGCATGGTGTGTGGACACAGTTGTATGTGTGTAACGGTGTTGGATAAAATGGCGGAACTTTAGAAAACAGTTCTTTATATATTCTGATAGTGTGGGACGGCACCATAATGGTGTGTGTTAGTATGATTATGATACAAATAGGGTAAGGTAAACATGGAAAGAGGAGTAATTAATTAACCAGGTATGGGGCGTTTTTTAACAGTGTGCCGGCATAGCTGGCAGTAGATATCAGTTTGAATGCTTCACCTAGTTCAGAAATGGTTAGAAACACGACACGGGAAAGTTACCTTTCCAGCGTATATTAAGTTCATACACTACATATATAATTTTCTTGAATAATTAATTATGTCCCTAGAGCCATTTTTGGATAAGGTAATGCCCTCCACCTGTGTGTTTGGTTTAATGTCTCAAGACTTCCCGCACGAATCTTGTGGCAACTTGAAAGGCAGAGATAGGCCGCGGCAAAAGGGCATGCAGAAAAAAAAAACACATTGAAATTTCCTAGAAGCATTTTGTCCCTTGCGGCTCTTAGACATTCTGTGTGAATTTCAATAGAGAGGGAGCAGGGAGTGATTTCTCTATGAGAACGATTGAAATGTAATATTATTCAAAAGGTTAAAAAGTCAACCAGTGGCAAAGCTTGGTAAGTAAATGATTAATTTCGTAAAAGAATTCAGGAAAAAGTGGGGTTTGTTGATTATGTAAGAGACATGTTACAATCGGGGAGTCCAAAATTTTTTTCTTGCGAATTGAGAGTCCAACTATTTGGCCAATACAAGTGCACAATTTTGGCGCAATATATATATGGACTATGGACACGTAGGGTCGTGTTAGGTTGCCATCACTTGTCGTGTTATCCCACTGAGGCAGCAGAGGCCGGCTGATTACTTGCTCGTCGTCTTCATGCGTGGCCAGATCGATCGATAGATCTCACGTTCGACATGAATCATGCGTGAAAACCGTCGATCTGTTCCAGCTCAGTACACATCACATCAGCACCGTACCAGTGATAGTTCATATATAACTCAACTTCTCCGATCACTCTGAGATCGATCAACATCGGCGGCGGCGCACGATTGATCGAAAAAACTCTGATCGATCGAGTTATCCACCACTCAACACCATGGCGCACGACGAGGGCGCCAGCGGCGATGACGCCACCGCGCCGCTGCTCGCTTCGTCGGCTACCAAGGAAGGCGCGCCGGAACATGTACGCCTTTGCCTGCGCCGCGCTGGCCTCCATGACCACCATCCTCATGGGCTACAGTACGTGAAGCAAAGCCATCGAGATCCTAGCTGCTTTATCGGTACTTCTGCTTCATCGTCTATCCTTCGTGACGCTCGTTTAATTTCTTGGCAGACCTCGCGCTGATGAGCGGCGCGCAGATGTTCATCCGGGAGGACCTGGGGCTCTCCGACGCGCAGGTCGAGGTGCTCGCGGGCTCCATCAACGTCTTCATGCTCATGTCCATCCTCGCCGCCGGCTGGGCCGCCGCGGCACCCTCGTGCTCGCCAACGCCTTCCTCATGGCCGGCGCGCTCGCCATGTCGCTGGGCGGCTACGCGGCGCTCATGGCCGCGCGCTGCGTCATCAGCGTTGGCTCTGGGTTCTCCATCGTCGTCACCTCGGTCTACAACGCCGAGATATCGCCGCCGTCCATGCGCGGATTCCTGTCGTCGTTCCTTGATGTATGTATCTATATTCTATATTCTATATGCACACACGACACGACGCCAACTAACTTCGATCTTTGCTGATTAATTTCCAAAACATAATCGATCGATCTGTTAGAGTTAATCTTGTCATTAGTTCATATGCATGTTTATTCCTGTTTGCATGTAGCAAATAAGTGTGTTTAGTCCTTTGCATTTAGCAGTAGTGACGCTGGTAGATCAAGATGGCTTGCATGAGTGAAACGTGTAGGTCACCAAGTTGATCCAGGGCGCATGTCCGGCGAGATGCTGGCTGTGTGAAGCGGTATGTTCATGCGCGTAGCTGTCAAGGGTGGTGAAGGGCTCCGGTCTAAGTCATGCCACGAAGTGATTTCTTGGCAGGTGGATTGCATGGCCATCTGAACGTTGTGCGTGCAGGATCGGAGGTGTAGCGTGAGACTCAGCACTCCATGCATGGCCTTAATCAGATAAGCCGTGTGATTAGTGCCTAGAGAATACGTCAGGTAGTGGGCTTGCATGCATATGCACGTTGCGTGAGTTTAGGAATGTGGTGACTGCTAGCCGAGAGATTTGGTCAGTAGTTATCTATTTGCATGTACTTTTGAGTTTATATATATTAATGGAAAATGGCAAAGCAGGAGTGGGGCGTCGACCAAAGAAGCTTGCTTGCTTGTGTTCATGTGTGCGCGTCCACCTGAGAGTGTGAGTGTTTGAGATAAACACTTGCCAAGTGCGGAGTGATTCCAACAATTGGTATCAAGAGCCACCATATAGTAGTTGTATGCCAAAGATCTGCAGTTCAAGGAGATGTCAATCACCACGGCACAAGCGATGAAGGAGGGTGGCGTTTCCTTGAGCTACCCCATGCTAACGGCGACGAACTACTCCACCTGGGCGATCAAGATGGAGGCAAACATGGATGCGCAAGGCATCTGGGACGCCGTCGAGCCCGCCGATGAGGAGGCCGTGGACGTCAAGAAGGACAAGCTGGCTCGTGCGTGCCTCTTTGCAGCTGTTCCCGACGATGTCCTGCAGCAGATTGCCAAGAAGAAAACAGCCAAGGAGGCTTGGGTGAGCCTCAAGACAAGATTCCTTGGCGTTGATCGAGTGAAGAAGGCGCGGGTGCAAACCTTGAAGAGTGATTTCAAGGACCTGCGCATGAAGGAAACTGAGTCCATCGACGAGTTTGCCGGCAAAATCAGCAGCCTAGCAAACAAGTTGAGTGACCTCGGTGCAGCCATGGTGGACGGCGAGCTCCTCAAGAAACTACTCGACTCGGTGCCTGAGAAGTTTTTGCAGGTCATCGCAGCGATCGAGCAGTTCTCCGACTCGGACACCATGCTGTTCGATGAGGCGATTGGGCACCTTAAAGCGTACGAGGAAAGGATCCGCAAGCACGATGACAAACATCCAACAACTCAAGTGGTGGTGGCTGCAAGAAGAAGTTTGACAAGGCCAAGACGATGTGCTACAGGTGTCAAGAATTGGGGCACTTTGCATATGAGTGTCCGGAGAAGAAGAAGAAAACGGAGGAGGCGTTGCTTGCCAGGGCAGACGCCGACTATGAAGCAGCCTTGCTGTGAGTTATGCCAAGATTAGGGGGAAAATGTTAGAGTTAATCTTGTCATTAGTTCATATGCATGTTTATTCCTGTTTGCATGTAGCAAATAAGTGTGTTTAGTCCTTTGCATTTAGCAGTAGTGACGCTGGTAGATCAAGATGGCTTGCATGAGTGAAACGTGCAGGTCGCCAAGTTGATCCAGGGTGCATGTCCGGCGAGATGCTGGCCGTGTGAAGCGGCATGTTCATGCGCGTAGCTGTCAAGGGTGGTGAAGGGCTCCAGTCTAAGTCATGCCACAAAGTGATTTCTTGGCAGGTGGATTGCATGGCCATCTGAACGTTGTGCCTGCAGGATCGGAGGTGTAGCGTGAGACTCGCACTCCATGCATGGCCTTAATCAGATAAGCCGTGTGATTAGTGCCTAGAGAATACGACAGGTAGGAGTGCGGCGTCGACCAAAGAAGCTTGCTTGCTTGTGTTCATGTGTGCGCGTCCACCTGAAAGCGTGAGTGTTTGAGATAAACACTCGCCAAGTGCGGAGTGATTCCAACACGATCGCACTTGCAGATGTTTATCAGCCTGGGTTTACTTCTCAGCTACGTGTCCAACTACCCCTTCGCCGGCTTGCCGCTGCGCGTCGGCTGGCGAGCCATGTACGCCGCCGGCGTGCTCCCGCCGGTGCTGCTAGCGCTGGGCGTGCTCGCGATGCCGGAGTCGCCGCGGTGGCTGGCGATGCGCGGGCGCCACGACGACGCGCGCGCGGTGTTGGTGCGCACCTCGGACACCCCGGCCGAAGCCGAAGCCCGCCTGGAGGAGATCAAGCAGGCCGTCAAGGCGGCGACGGCGCAGGCCAGCAGCGACGAAGGCGCCGGCGCCAACGTCTGGACGGAGCTGCTGGTCCGGCCCTCGGCGAGCGTGCGCCGCATCCTCGTCTGCGTCGTCGGGGTGCACTTCTTCCAGCAGGCGTCCGGCATCGACGCCATCGTGCTGTACAGCCCGCTGGTGTTCCGCCGTGCCGGGATGTCGTCGACCAACGCCGTCCTCGGCGCCACCGTGGCGGTCGGGGTCGTCAAGATGTGCTTCGTCCTCGTGGCCACGCTCTTCTCCGACCGCCTCGGCCGGCGGCCGCTGCTCCTCGCGGGCTCGGCCGGCGCCGCCGCGTCGATGGCGTCGCTGGGGGTCACGCTCTGCTGCGTCAGCGCGGCGTCGGCCGCGAGCGTGGCGGCCAGCGTCGTGTCCGTGCTGGCGTTCATGGCGGCGTTCTTGGTTGGGTTTGGGCTGGCGAGCACATACAGCGCCGAGATCTTGCCGCTGCGGCTGCGCGCGCAGGGCGCCAACCTCGGCATGGCGGTGAACCGGCTGACGTGCGCGGTCGTGAGCATGACGTTCATCTCGCTCGCGGACGCCATCACCATGCCAGGGTGCTTCTTCCTGTACGCCGGGGTGGCGGCCGCGGCGTGCGCGTTCGTGTATGTAAGGATGCCGGAGACCAGGGGCCGGAGCCTCGAGGACATGGACGCGCTCTTCGTCAAGTAAAACTGGGTTCATTTTGATTCCATAAACTGGGTTTTGTTTTTTTCATGTTACTTTAACCAGACACAGCGATCGGCAAATTTGTCGATTCAACTGCCGGAGTTTCAACCGATGAACCGAAAAATCTGTTTGGAGTAATGGAGTCCAGTTTAGTTTGGTCTCAGTCTTGAGTCTGGTTAACTTTGTCGAAATAAGTAGATGAGACCCCGCGCGCCAGGATTTGACGGATTGGACTGCGCACAGAGTAGACATTGAAATACACACGCAAACTGAATTGTTAGGGACGTTTTATTTTACAAAGTTTATATTCATTAAACCGTATATCTGATTTAAGATACGTCTTCACATTTATAATCCTTACAATTTTATCAACATGATAAGATCAATATTGATTATATTTTGATGTTAAATTTTGTGTCATAGTAAAAATGCTTACATTAAAACTTAGAAATGCCTGGTCGGCTTAATTAAATGTCCTTGAACAATTTACCAAAATTGATATCTGGATTGAATTTAATGAGATGAAGTATTGATATTTATAATGCATGGAAATGAATTTATGAGCACAAATAATATTGATAGACGGATGGTTTTTTCAGTATTATTTTTCTATAAGCACTTTTATTAAACTAATAAAGCATTTTTTACGAAATTGTTTAGAAGTTTTACATTAACATGTAGGCAATTTTGTTTTTTAAAAAACATTGTCGAAACATATACAAGTAAGATCTTGTTTTGAAGATCTCGTTGAGAAAAACACAACTGTGCAATCAGTTTTTTATTTGAATTTTCGGTTCATGAACATCAGCTTTTTAAACATTTTAAAACTATGTTATTAATTGTCCGATGTCATCCTAGTTCTGCATGCATGCGCACGTCAGCGTCTCCCACACAAAACACGAAACGTATGCTGTTGTACATCTTTCTACACAGTGCTTTACGTTTCCTATATCAGATTCAAATGAACGGTGATGGGAGGTGCGCGCGCCGACGGCCACAATCCTGCGCGGTCGGAGAGTAGCATTTAGGATTTTTTTTAAAGACGTTATTTTTTTAGAAACACAGTACAAACGGCTCACAGACTCACTCCTATGAGCACCTTCGAAATACTGGGTCGGCATATCTTGATATTGACGAAGTCACCACGGATATCTCGCTATCGACGGGAACATTGCCTAACACTTAATAATAAACAAAGCCGTTAAGTCCTGGAATGAATAATTCGCTCACAGTGCAAATCGAACCCAGAACCTCAGGTGTTACTCAAGCTGCTGCAACCACTAGGCTATCCTTTGACTTAAAAACTTTATACTTGATAACTTATTATCTATTCATCGTGGTTGATTATTGAATGATTGAATATACTCGCTTGTCTAATAGCTTGCATACAAAGTTCTAGTAGTCACAGAAAATTGATTAAAGACATTAATAAAGGGTCTTAGTGGATGCTGATGTGGATACCTTACATGTTGAGAGAAATACATTAAATGAGACATAGACCTCAGGTGTTGCTCAAGCTGCTGCAACCACTAGATTACCCTTTGGCTTAAAGACATTATACTTGATAGCTTATAACATATTCATCGTGGTCGATAGATATCGATTATTGAATGATTGCACATACTCGATTGTCTAATAGCTTGCATGCAAGAGTTCTATTAGCCACAGAAAATCGATTAAAGACATTAATAGAGGGTCTTAATGGATGCTGACGTGGATACCTTGCATGTTGAGAAAAATATATTAAATGAGACATAATGGTCTTTGTTTATATAGTTTATATAGATGGAGTCCCTCCTCCGCCCTCTCTGCAAATCTACTACTCCCTCCGTATTTAAATATAAATCACGAATGATTTTTTTTAACTTCAATCGCTCATTTTATTCAAAAAACTTATAATTTCTTATTTATTTATTGTGATTTATTTTATTATAGTATAGAGTTTGAGAATGATTTGTTTTCTTATATATTTACACAAACTTTTTGAGTATAAGACGAAGGATTGATGTTTTAGAAAAAAATCAACTGCGATTTATATTTAAATACAGAGGGAATATTGTGTAGACTTCAAATGTGAGGCTAGAAGGATAATAAATAAAATAAAGATGGTTAACTAAAATGAGCACCTCGTACTCGTTCTTCGATCCCTCCTTTCCTGTGACAAATAAGGACCTGTTCCAAGGAGCTAAATCAAAAAGACTAAAATCAGCGATTAAAATTTTAGTCACCTCTGTTTGGATCCAGTGACTAAAGTAAGGGCTAAAGGTTTTATTGCTGTGCAGAAAGACTAAAATGCTCCTTCCTTCTCCTTCTCCGCCCGTAGTCTGACGCCGCGCCACCTCCTCCCCTTCCTTCTCCTTCTCCGCCCGCTGCTCGACGCCGTTCGCAGCCGGCACGCTACCGTCGCCATTCACCGGTGAGGCCCCGGCCGACTACCTGTAGTCGAGTGGCATCAAGCGCGGTGGTGGGGGGTGCCGTCTTCTCCTGTCGCCCCACGCCCGCCCGTCCTCTTCCCCTTCGGTTGTCGCGCGCCCGCCTGTCCTCTACCCCTCCAGTTGCCGCGCCCCCGCGAGGCGAGGCGGGGCCGGCGCGTGGCGGGGCGGTTGGCGTCAGCAAGAGTGCAGAGAGAGAAAGGGAAGAGAGAGGGTGGGGATCGGGGGCAGGGGAGGGAAAGGGGCTCTTTAGCCCCATTTTAGCTCCTTCTCGGGAGCTAATGGGCTAAAATTTTTGCTCCATTTTAGCCCTTCTTGTTTGGAACTTTAGCCCATAATAGGCTGAAATTTTAGTCAGTTTGCATGTTTGCCATGGATCCGAACAAGCCCTAAATAAAGAGGTGTTGCCAAACGAGTCGTTTCTAATGTGAAATCAACATAAAGTAAAGCGCTAGCCTTGAATATATAAAAAGGAGTTTTATGTGGTGGAGCATGATACCTGTAAAGTTGTTATACTTTTCTAGATCTTTTGTGTACTCGTAGTTCATTGTATGCTCTTGATTGAGCCTACTTTATAAAAATTTAAATCCAAGAGCAAATGAGTATTTTATCCTATCCTATATCCTATATATCTACTGGCCACTATGTATTATTAACTACAATTCTCTCAATACGCATACTATCCACTCATAAGACTAATCCAATAGTCACCCAAATTAATTTCCACCGTGTCATTCTCAGATGTAACGCATGTCAAATTGAAGCACATCCACGTTACCTTTTTCCCATCGTATGATTATGTGGTCCAGGTCGTCAACCGGCCCCTATGTATTCTCTTGCACCCCCAATCCCGCATCATGTGTTAATTAATGGTGAATGGATGCAGTAACCGCGTCCCTCCGGTGCGCATGCAAAGCCATCGTTGAAGCGTCCCTTTGGGAGCGAGACATGCATGCAGCATGCAAGTACTTAGATCACTCACCCATGCGCCATGCATTTAGTCCTTTCGTGATGCGTCGTGGTGGTTTTAATCCAAGAGACGTCTCCTTGCATGCCCCTTCGCCCCTTCCTCTTCAACCCTTTCACCTTCCATTCCCATCCCTGAACTTCTATTAATACAGAAATGCAAAGCGAGAGCAGCGTTAGCATGGAGCTCTGAGCCCATGGAGGATGCTGCAGCCACGCGCATCGGTACACACCGCGATAGCGAGGACAGCGAAAGCAAGGACAGTGAGGAGAGGACGCATGCAACAACAAGCACGCCCGGTCAAGCAGGGCGGCCGGAAATAGCACACATGGCAGCTGTGAGCGTGGAGACTTGCAGTGGTAAGCGCGACAACCTATGTTGGCATGCGTGCGGTGGTTTGCTCGACGGTTCCCTGTATCGTGGAGTGCGCTAGCTGTGAGCATGGCCATGACTATAATTCTGCAGCAGCCCGTGCATGCCTTCTTCTCCCGAACGGAGTCCACGGTGACTACAAACATCGTGCATGCCTTCTTCGAGGGATTGGAGTAGGTAATTTAAGGATGTTCTCCATTACTCTACAAACAAATCGAATTCCACCTTGAGTTGAGGATCGATCCTAATACGAAGAGCAAGCATGTATTTGATTTAATTTTTGCATATAGTCTTGGGCATGTACATCGCTATGTGTCTGTCCAGGTTGCTGATGTGTGTATGGTTGATGGTTCTGTCAGTACGGGACCTGAGAGCATACAATTATTGGTGCGGGATTTCCACATCCTATGAAGGCTGGGCTGTTTGGACAATGGCGACTGAGGGACCGATCGTATTCTACAGCGGGATGGAAGCGGTGGATCTAAAAACAGTGTTGAAGTGTGTCATGAGATTTAACGATGGCGTTGTCCTCTGTAGAGGATTTGGCCATGGTAGCATGAGCAACTAAGGAGGTCTTGCGGCATTGAGCACAGAAGGCGAGGGAATGGTCATCTAGCAGATACAACTTGAAAAATATTGCTTCTGTATATGTTCATTCATAGTTTTACGGGAAAAAAATTGGAATTTCTCGCTCCCAAACAAATACCTTACAAATGTGCATCGCAATTCACAAGTCAGAATATATTTTTATGGCAACATCATGCCTTGTGTGACCCCGCCACCTTACCACACCACAAAGTCACTTACAACTGGATAGAGGAAGCTTCCATTTGCATGCACTTTACCAAAATAATATGTAATATTTTGGGTGACATACCGGCCACCAATGGAGCTGGGCCTGCTTTCTATATTTGTGCAGGACTTGGGAAAGGAGTCCAATAAATAATGAATAGAGAAACGACTTAGTTGTTAGTATTTGTGTTTAGACTTGGGTGAGGGGTCCCCATAAAAAAATGGAGAAACAAGGCATTGCACTACCGACTTGCTGGAACTTGCTACAAATGTTTCTACAAGCATTGCACAACCGACATGCTACACAGCTCATAGGCGGCAAACGTAAGAACTTGCGATGTAATTCTATGAACTTGCTACTGATTTCTACGAACTTGCCATAATCTTTCTTTTGATCTGTGGAACCTGGAAGCTAGGGGAAGCGACGCGGTCGTCAAAGGACGGCGGCACGGTCATCGGAGGGGGGTACCGTAGCAAAGCAGGGAGGCGCGCGGCGGGGGAGGGGACAAAGGCACGCGCGGCCAGTGGGGGGGAGGCGCAGCAGCAGTGGGGGAGGGAGGTGCGGCAGCGGGGGTTCGGCCGCTATCGGGGTGGCGGGCCGAGTAAGGGGGGTCGCGGGATAAACCCCTCCCAAATAAAACTCCTACTAGGAAAAAAATTTGGTTTGGAAACTTTCCTATTTACTCATGTAGTTCTTTTAGCTTATCGCGTGTATAAATATGGGTGACCTGCCGGCCACCAATTCGATGCGGGATATCCTAACCATCCTGGATACCTAGCTCTATACAAAGGTGAAAGATATCACATGCCCGGATGGTATAGAAGTATGGATCTGAAAAATCCAAGGGAAAAGTTCAATCGGGTTCATTCATCCATCCAAAATCTTATTGAACGATGTTTTGGAGTAGTAAAGATGAAGTGGCAAATCCTGTACAACCCGCCACCATTCTCCATGACCAAGTAGAAGAATATTGTTGCTGCTACTATGGTCGTCAACAATTTCATCCAAGAGCATAAGACAGAGGACTTGGACTTTGCTCGGTTCGACTGTGATTCTGATTATGTTCCAACAACACCTGAAAGGTATAACAACTTCGCCACGGGCTCTATGCCTAATGCACCAACTATGGATGTGTTTCGTGATAAGTTAGCCACCACTTTTGCTCTTGCTTGGAATTAGATTTTATGTTAACAAATATATGTAACATGTCACGTGTTATTGGACTTGTTAGCATTGTAATCATCGAACACCATTATCAATGAATAATCGTGCACAAAAGCATTACGTCCATGCACAGTACGTCAAAGAACAGACCATGCACGTGACGTCCAGTGCTGCATGCACGAGCAGCCCAACCTCCACGGCAGCACATTAATCTGTTAGGGGTATTTCAAGCAACTCATATAAAACCAATGTATTATTGAAACTAGAGTTCCTTTGCGAGCCAAACGCTATTCCCACCTACTCCAACTCTGGAGTGAAGCTGCTCTACCGTGGAGTTGTGGAAGTGGAATTAAAAAAGATGGGAGTGGACCTCCACCAAACAGGCCATATATTTGTGCAGGACTTGGGAAAGGAGTCCCATAAATAATGAATAGAGAAACGACGACCTAGTTGCTAGTATTTGCTTTTAGACTTGGGTGAGGGGTCCCTATAAACAAATGGAGAAACAACCGCATAAATGGAGGTGCAAGCTAGCCTCCGTTCTTCAAACAAGGTAGCTGCTTTCTATATTTGCATGTGCAAGACTAAGACTTGGGAAAGAAGTCCCATAAATGAATAGAGAAACGACCTAGTTGCTATATTTGGCTTTAGACTTGGGTGAGGGGTCCCCATAAAAAAAATGTAGAAACAACCGTATAAATGGAGGTGCAAAGGTGGCCTCCGTTCTTCAAACAAGGTAGGTGCAAATTAATTCTCTAGTGTAAGCTATAGCTAGCAAGCTCCGATCCAACGCCAACAACAATGGAGGTGCTGGGCAGTGGCATTGGCGATGGCGTGGCCCAGACTATTGTGGGCATGATCACGCAGGTGGTGGTGGAAGAGCTCCGGCAGATCAAAGGCGTGGGCGACAAGGTCGTCCACCTAAGGGACGAACTGGCCACCATGAACGCGCTCCTCCGCATGCTATCCGAGGCGGACGAGGTGTCCATCGACCACCTCGTCCGGGAGTGGATGAAGCAGGTGCGCGAGCTGGCCTACGACTCGGAAGACTTCGTCGACGACTTCAAGCTGCGCATCAACCGGAGAGCCGCCCCGCCAGTGGACGGCACGGCCCTCAGCCGCGCGAAGCACCTTCTCAGCTGCGGCAAGCTGAAGCTCGACGCGCTCGCCCTGCGCCGGGCCCTGGCAGCCAAGATCGAAGACCTTCACGCCCGCACCATCGCCGTCAGCGAACGCCGCGTCCGCTACGGTGTCGACCGCAAGGCGCTCCGCATCTCGGCCTCGGCCGCCTTCGCCCCTGCCTCGGGAACATCGGCCTCCGCGCAGCCTGTCAACGACCCTGTTGAGTTCATCGGCATGGACGACCAGGCTACCGATCTGGCCAGCAAGGTGAGCTCGAAAGGGCAGGACATGAAGATCAAGGCCTTCTCCATTGTCGGGTTCGGAGGGCTCGGGAAGACCACGCTGGCCGTGGAGGTGTCTCGGCGCCTGGAGGGGGAGTTCGAGCGCCAGGCCAATGTGTCGGTGTCCCAGGCGTTCGACGAGAATAAGGAGCTCAAGGGCCTGCTCCAGCGCATTCTCCTGGAGCTCGTCAAGCCCAGAACGAGCAACGCCAAAGGCATCAAGGAAGAGGAGTCCGTGCCTGACATCTATAAATTCAATATGGATCAGCTCACCAACGAGCTCAAGAACCGCCTCGAGGGCAAGAGGTTAGCATGCAGCATCGCTTCCATCCCCTCCTCCTCATGTACTGTACTACATTTTCATGGTTCTCTCTCACCTGGCCAGTTACTTTGCCACCCGATCCGGATCTTGAAAACGATTGGATTATTTATTGACTTCTAACTTTGTGCGAATAAATAAACAAACAAAAAACACTAAACAAAATCTGGCCTGTATATCACCAGATTGAAAACAATTAATCTGTTTAGACTTCAGATCCAGTTCAGTCATCAGATCCGTAATTGTATTTGTATGGCCGTCTTATTCGTTTTTGGCAAAGTAAAGTAATGTATTCTATACTTGCCACCGTCTTCTTTTATTTAGTGTAGGACAGTGGGTACTAGAACAATAGATATTTAGTTTGACTTACCGCCGGCATAAAACTCGAGGATTCAGAAAGTTATAAATATATGAAGTTAATGGTAATCATTTGGTAGCAGTTTCCACATATGGTTTGGAAACTAGGGATGTAGAAAGCTTTTTGATGAATAATTTGGAAGTTTTTCGTTTTATATAGAAAAAACTTTATTTATGTATGGCTTCAAAGGCAGCGAGGGAGAGAGTATGTACAAAGTTTTGGACATATGATTCAGAAGTTTCCGAACTAACAATACAAAAGGTTTTTTTATGTGTGATTAGAGCAGTTCAACCCGTGCATTGCACGGGCTAGCATAAAACATTAATATTATAAATTTATATATAAATTTGAAACCGCAACTAACCAAATATCAATCATTAGTATATCATATATATTCATAATTTAATAGAACATCTATATATATACATAACTTTTTATCTTATTAATCTATAATAGACTTTATACCTGATTAATATTTATATTTTATAATGACATAGTGGTAATTTAAATACAAATTTAGGGTATATTTGAAACTATCTTTCACTATAACACAATATGTAATTTATATATGTAGATTATGAGATATCTTTGATTCATTTTTTATACACTTATACACTTTAATTCATTTATCATAATAGCCTGGTGGGTAATTTACATTTAAATTTTGGAATTAATTTAATTCACCTTTCATAATGACATGTTGGGTAATTTATATGCAAATTTATGGGGTTATCTTAATAGTTTTTCATAATAGTATGGTGGGTGATTTATATGAAAATTTAGGGAGGTTATTTTAATGGTCTTAGATGAATGTTTTTACCAGTGTTATCCTAAACGCTAAATGGTAAACAGTCAGTCACCCCTCGTTTAGCGTTTAAATGGCGTTTACATGGAATTAAACGTTCTAAACGGTTTTGTACTTTTGCATCAAAATATACATATTCATGCCCAAAGATAAAAATATAGTATAGTAAGTATACTCATTTATGCATATAAAAAATAAATATACATATTTATACATGTAGTAAATCAAATTTGCATATTTATGTATGCATGAAATAATGTATACCATATTTGTGAATGAAAAAATTCAAGTGAATTTGGCTGTATTCACCTAAACAATTGATTAAACGGTTGTTTAGCCCATTTATAACTCCGTTCCGTTTAGACCGTTTAGGCAGTTTAATACCTTTTTTTACCGTTTAAATGCTCAACCGTTTAATAGACCGTTTATAACCTAAACAACATAGTATGGTCCCGTTTACCGTTAGTTGATGGACATGACACGTCTTGGTTGTTTCTCATGGATACGTGTAGATATATTCTATTTGGATATATGATTGGTAGCATGGATGGATTGGGACGTACGATTCGTATGAAGGATATATGGATTGGGACGTTATTTTTTCATATAATGGCGTAATGAGGTAATTCTCATGCAACAATACAGGGTGTCGGAGCGGACGTGCTCCTGGTCGGGTGGCGGAATGCACCCGGCCGAGATCCTAAGTACTAAGAGTAGCTAGGGGGAGCGATCGTTGTTAGCTAGGTTGGTGGTGGCACGATGGTGACGAGAGGATTTAGAGTGGTTCGGGCCGCCGGAGCGTAATACCCTACGTCCACTGTGAATGTGTTCTTGTATTCATGTCTGTAGGAGAGGACAGTGAGGGTTGTGTGCTTGTGCTTTTCGGGTTTTTAGAGGAGTCCCTTAGCCTCTCTGGGTCCCCCCTCTGTGTTGCGTATGCCTCCCCTTTTATAGCCCAAGGGGGGCATGTACATGGTGGCCGGGCCCCGACAGGTGGTCCCGGCCCATTTCCTCTATGCTACAGTTGTATCCTGTGCCTGATGTCCAACGCTCCCATGCTTCGCGCCTATACCGCCGTCGTGACCTGGTATGGCCTGGAGATCCGCCATATCGTCCTTCCTTACGCCGCCCTGTCCCATCGGCTGCTGAACCCGCTGAGGGGCTTCAGAGGCCGAGGGGCAGGCGATGCGCACGCGTGATAGGACAGGGCGCTCGTAGTAGCGTTGTGGCGCCGCTACCTAGTATTTAGGCTGAGCGCGGTCGCCGCGCGTGGCGCGGCTCATGATGTGTACAGCGTACTTGTTTACTTAATATAGACCCCAGTGTTGCTGGGGAAATCAACTGTAGTGCCCTGTTATCGCCGCCGCGCCTTGGTAAGGCGCGCCCCTTTGCTTCGCCGCCGCCGCCTGCCAGCGGCGGTGCCAGCGGCGATGGGGGCACGCCCGTCTGACAGCGGCGGCGTCGGCGGGCATCGGAGGCACGCCCGTCTGACACTCGTGGTGTCAGCAGCATCGGGGCGTGCCAGCCTGACAGCGGCGGTGTCAGCGGCATCGGGCACGCCCACCTGCCCGCAATAAATGCGGCAGGTGGGCGAGGCGCCCGCCTGAAGGCCCCGCCACGCGCCCTGTGGGCCCGTGGCAACGCGAGACCTCCCCGTGCCCTGTGGGCACGTGGCGGCCCCGGACCACCGAGGATGCTGGCTCCGGACCTCCACGTGCTCTGCGGGCACGTGGCGCCCCCGGACCACCGAGGGCGCTGGCTCCGGACCTCCACGTGCTCTGCGGGCACGTGGCGGCCCCGGACCACCGAGGGCGCCGGCTCCGGACCTCCCCGTGCTCTGTGGGCACGTGGCGGCCCCGGACCACCGAGGGCGCCGGCTCCGGACCTCCCCGTGCTCTGTGGGCACGAGGCGGCCCCGGACCACCGAAGGTACGGGCTCCGGACCGAGAGGTCCGGACCTCTCCTCGCGTGGCTGGGGGAGGCTCGGTCCTCGAAGGAGGTCCGAGGCCTCCCCTGTGGGCCGGGTGCGTGGCCCAGCTTTTCCAAGGAGTAGGCCGGGCCCATCTGTACGCGGCCTTAGGCCCTCCTTGTACTGCAGTAGTTACCTCCCTTAGTGATCTTCGTCTAGTGTAAGCGGGTACCCGGTTAGCTGGGTACCGACAGAGGGCTACTTTAATTCATCATTAGACATGGTGGGTAATTTTTTAAGAAATAGAATAGATCCAATGGATATTGTTGTTAGAGGCAAATTGATAGGCGGACTGATGTTTCTGATTTTTGTGCTTTGGAAGTAGTGCTTCTTTTGGAACCTTCAATTTCAAAATTATCTTTCATAATAACACAATATGTAATTTATATATGTAAAGTATGAGATATCATTGATTCATTTTCTATATACTTTAATTCATTTTCATAATAGCATAGTGGGTGATTTACATTTAAATTTTGGAATTAATTTAATTTATCTTTCATAATGACATGTTGGGTAATTTATATGAAAATTTATGAGATTATTTTAATAGTTTTTCATAATAGTATGATGGGTAATTTATATAAAAATTTAGGGTGTAATTTTAATGGTCTTTCGTAATGGCATGATCAATAATTTATATAGACATATAGGGGGTTACGCTAATGGTCTTTTATAATGGCATTTTAGGTAATTTTTTAGAAAATATAATAGATCTAATGGCTAGTATTACTTGATAGATGGTCAGATGTTTCTGATTTTTGTGGAAATTTCTAAGGCTTATCTATTGTTGTAGCATCCTTCGCAATCCGCTCTTCTTTTATAATCTCTAATTAGTAATAGTAAGATAAGATGAACCAATGTAATCTTTTTTTTATCGTCATTCAGACACAATTATGTAACTTCACTTTGCAACTAGAATAATTCATCTTTCTAACTATTGCGGTACACACATGCTATTGATCAGGTACCTTGTTGTGATTGACGATGTATGGACCATCGCAGCGTGGAACGCTATTCGCTGCAGGCTCCCTGAGAATGGCTGCGGTAGCAGAATAATTGTGACCACCCGGATAGATACAGTGGCCAAAGCTTGCAGCCCAGCGAGCATTTGGCTAGAGACCATCCACCATATCAAGCCTCTGAAAGCAGAGGACTCTAAGAAGCTATTCATGAATAGAGTCTTTGGTAAAAGCAACGAATGTCCAGAGCAGTTGGAACCCCCCATGAAAACTATCTTAGACAAGTGTGGTGGGTTGCCACTGGCCATTGTCAACATCGCCAGCCTTTTGGCGAGCTACAGCTCGGCAAACAGCAGGGACATGTGGGACAGAGTTTGCAAATCAATTGGCTCCCAGATGGACAGCAACCCTACACTGGAAGGAATGAAGCAGATCATTACACTCAGCTACAGCCACCTGCCTTATCATCTCAAGGGTTGTATGATGTATCTTAGCATTTTTCCAGAGGACTATGTGATTGACAAGGAAAGGCTGCTATTCAGATGGATTGCTGAAGGATTGGTCACGGAGAAGCGGGTACGAACCATGCTGGAGGTAGCCGAGTCCTACTTCGACGAGCTCATCAGCAGGAACATGATCATGCCGGGCTGCCGGCTGGCATCAGCTATGATGGGAGGGTGCAGTCATGCAAGGTGCATGATATGATGCTCGAGGTCATGTTGTCCAAGTCACTGCATGGAAGCTAACTTTCTTACACTGGTGGGTGGGCAAGGCAAAGGAGCATCATATGACAAGATTCGCCGCCTATCAATCCATGGCGATGATAAGGGTCCTGCTGAGGTTGCAAAGGAAGGATCTGTGTCCAATGGCAATGAGACAGTGACAGATCAACCTCTTATACGGCAAGGTGTCGAGGCAATGAACCTAGAGCATGTCCGGTCACTAAGCATGTTTCAGCCTAATGGCCACAACCTGCTCAATCGACTAGACAAGTTCCCCCTTCTAAGGGTGCTGGATCTGGAGGCCTGTAATAAGGCAGTGAAGAACAGGCACATGGATATCATCTGCCGGCTGTTCCTACTCAAGTTCCTAAGCTTGAAGGGAACGGATATCACCGAGGTGCCAAGCGAAATCGGAGGTCTGGAGCACCTGCAGATGCTGAATTTGGATGATACACTCCTAACTGAGCTCCCTGACACGGTGACGAATCTAGAGAAGCTAGAATGCATGTACATGTCCAACAGGGTGCTGTGGGATGCTGTCTGGAGCCTCCCCAAGGGCCTGAAGAGAATGAAGGCCCTTGGTGTGGTGTACAAGGCAGATCTTGACAGTGCTGATGTTGCTGAGGAGATCTGTGAGCTATCGCAACTGCGTGAGATCACTATCCTTTTGAAATGCTCCGACGAGGAGGTGCCCTGGGAAACACACACGCACTTCGTTCCATCAACATTGTAGAGAACGGTGCTGGGACACTCAGGTTCCTGCTCAAGCTGCCTTCTCCACCACTGCTTCTACGGTACCTCAGAATTGCTGGGAAAATCTACGAACTACCTGAGTGGATCAAGTCTCTCTCGCACCTCACCCAGATAAACTTCTCTGACACTAGACTTCGCATAGATCAACTTCTTGGCACCATTTGTGAGTTGCCCAGCCTGGTAGACATCGTGCTGTGGCGAATAAGCTACACCGACAATGAGCTTGTAGCACGCCCTAGCTACCCGTTCCCGATGCTCAAGAAAATTAGCATTGTTTCTGACTATGATGAACACAAGGTTCTTAAGTTCGAGGAAGGGTCCATGGAAAAGCTTGAGATAGTCGAATATAGATTTGATAGCCGAGAGAAAAAGATTATCGGAATCAAGAACCTGAGAAACCTAAAGGCGGTGGTCTTGTGTGGTAATAAGGAAAACCCTGCATTGGCTAGGACAGTTGAAGAACTTGAGCTTGAGAACAAAAATCGCCCACAGGGGAAGAAGTTCAGTGTTACTTTGAAGGACTGAGATCAACTACAGCGGGCGTGTTGCTTCCGTATTTTCTAGGAATGTAAGTCGGCCGGTCAACGGGTCCAGCGGCATGTTATTTTTCATGGGTTTTGCAAAAACCGTAAGAAAATGACTTGCCACTAAACCCACTAATTAACCGGCCTACTTTCATCCCTACTTTCTATATATATTTAATATTTAGTACGTGATTTTGCTTCTGTTTTCAATCTATCTTCCATAACAGTGGCTTCTTATTGCTTAATTTCTGGTTGTACGGGCTGATTCATTTAATAAAGGTTGCAAAGTATTTATTTAATGACTTATCGTATGTATAATCTGTGTCTCAACTTTGAATGTGTACATCTGAAATGAACACACACATAGAGGGAGTGGATGACATGTGGGCCCTTGTCCACGTCAACGATGAGGCGGGAGGCGGGCGGTAGAGGAAGTTGAGGCGAAGGGAAGAGAAAGAGAGTGAGGGCGCTGTGAGAGATGGAGGGAGTGGATGACATTTGGGCCCTTGTCCACGTCAACGATGAGGTGGAAAAACAGTGTCAAAACCAATGTCCACGTCATCTGTATACCACTTAAAACCGTCTGAGGTGCTAAGTTTAACTAGTTTTCAAAGTTGATGTGTCCGGTTTAGCCGGAATAATAGTTGAAGGCTAAAGTTGAACAAATGGATGAGTTGAGGGGTCAAAAGTGGACTTGTTCCTAATGCATATGATATGTGCAACTCATCTAAACATACCTTTTCCATTGATCGAAGATACATTGAATATTGAATTTGTGATAGACTAATGATCTATATATGGACTAATGTTAGCATTTATGAAGACAATCCAACGTGTGATTGCGTGGTGTAGCATTGAAATTTTCTTGATGCCTCTGGTAGTTCGGTGGAAATACATAAGCATATACTTTCTCCAAGTCAGAATTAGTTGTTGTTTTAGAAAATATATAAGTCAAACTTTTAAAACTTTAACTACATATAACTTTTATACTATTTAGTCTTGAATATTAAAAGTTATATGTATAGATTTGTCTTAACAAGTACTTTAAAACTTTGACTACATATAACTTTTATACTATTTAGTCTGAATATTAAAAGTTATATGTATAGATTTGTCTTAACAAGTACTTTCGTAAAAGTATAATTTTTTTAGAATATTTATTTATATTCTAATAAAAACATTGATCAAACTTATGTTTTGAAGACCGATGTCCAAGACGACAACTATACCTATTATGTGTTCGAATTTTGTTTGCTTCCGTGGTAACGCATAGTATGTATGTGTTTCTCATGTACTTCTCAATTTTTTATAGAAACAAACTATTGGCTAATAGACAGAAGGTGTATATGGATGTACAAAACACAATTAATATACTGTAAACATAGTAGAGTTTAAAATAGAAGGTTGGATAGAAGGTGGCATAGAAGTTTTATTGACAATAATAACCTAACTCAATGCAGCAATTTATTGTTTATTTTTGTTCCTTGAAAGATAGTGGCATGCACAGTGAATCTATTTTATCACTACCTTTGTTGCCTTTGCTTCTTATGTAGATGTAGCTTCATAATATTGCTTTCTGTGCATCCTATACATCACAAGAAAACCGAAAGCCTATATAGGTGTTAGATATATGATCCTCACCATGGATGCCTTGCGCCCTCCCCGCCTTATAAATTTATACATATCCACTTTTTATTATGAATTTATTGATAGATAATCTAAAATATGCTTTTAAATTGGTAGCATAATTAAAAATCTCTCTCATGAAAGATTAAAAAATGAATATATATCTAAATTACCAATATATTCTATTATGAGAAAAATTAAATAGCTAAAAACATATATATTTATAGCTTTATACCTTATTGATTTACCTAGCGACGTTTTAAAAAATTGTACCATAAGATTAATCTATGTGAGAGCACAAGTTGATGCCTAAGTTTTGATTTACAAGTGGCAAAACATAGCCACTCATCGAGTTAGTACAAGTGTGATGGAGGACACTCACTGTACCAGCTGGCGAAAGTAATATGACAAAATCAGCAGAGTCCAGTTTATGGAACAAAAATGGGGATCGATTCACCGTTCTTTTGTACGGAGGTACTCCTACTTATTATAGTATCATCATGGGGTCGCCGCCACTACTGGTGATGGTCGCTTGGCGAAGAGCACGTCCATGTCCTCGAGGCTCCGCCCCATGGTCGTTAGAAAGATGTTGGGACCATTGGTTTAATTAAGAAAGGCACTATCAAAGTGAGCATATTCCCTCTATGGAAAAATTATATAATAAAGTTTTTTCATCACTTTTTGAAATTCGATTATATATCTTTGTAGGTTGTTGGAAACATCTCCACAATCAAGGGCAACATAGTTGAATTTGATGGTAGGAAGGCTAGCACTTTCGATGCCATTGTGTTTGCAACCGGATATAAGAGCACTGCGAATACGTGGCTCAAGGTAGAGAGAGACATTATAACATTTGGTCTTCCCATGTCTCTATGTCGATTCATACACTTTCTGCGTCTTTTGGTTTGCGTCTAATGTACGTATAAATTTATATAATTTGTGATTTTCAGAATGGTGAAAGCATGTTGAATGGTGATGGCCTGCCTAAGAAAGAATTCCCAAATCATTGGAAGGGTGCGAATGGGCTTTACTGTGCTGGTTTGGCAAAGAGAGGACTTGCTGGTATTGCCATGGATTCTAGGAATATTGCAAATGACATCTTGTCTAGCTTGCATTGATCATAGACTTATACATCGAGAAGCCTTTAGCTGTATTAAAGTATAGAGAATGCTATCTGTCCATAATATTGTGTTATACATATATATCCTATTGATCTTCATCTCGCCAAAAGTTTTTATTTCATTTAATAATATATACCCCTTCCATATTTAAATATAAGTTATGGTTGATTATTTTTCAAAACTTTAATCATTCTTCTTATTCAAAAAAGTTATATAAACACACAACAAAACAAGTCATGCTCAAACTCCATGCTATGATAAAACAAATCACAATAAAATAAATAATAACTCATACATTTTTTGAATAAAACGAACGATTAAAGTTTTGGAAAAAAAAAATCAACGCGACTTATATTTAAATATAGAGGGAGTAGTTTGGAACAAAAATAGTTCCCATGAGTATTTTGTATCGTATATTTATCAAGGAATTCTTCTACGTTGCTACATTGCTATATCGCATAATTATTGTGGATCTATATTGTTCGTATACGGCGCTAAACATTTATCAGAGATCACCCACATGCCAAATAAATACGTTGGAGAATGGTTCGTGATGTGATTACTGATTAGATGATGAAAGAGTAGCAGACGGTCTGTGTGTGTGTGCCGTTCTAGCTAGGGAGTGGAAAAGCAGCGACGGAGGCTTGCTCGTAGTTCCCAGCAGAACAGACAACCTACGGTTGCAAGGGGGGGGGGGAGCCTTTGTGGTTTGAGCAAAATTTAAATTTATCTTTCATATTTTTGGATTTAATAAAACCGGAATACATAGAAAACTAGACTGAAATAAACTTTCCTTACAAGAACGGAAACTGATAGTTTTTCCGAATTTTGGCGGTTCCTGGTCGAGAAATTTGCCTGTCCCCAACTGCCGCTTATCCACAACTTGTACCAAACGTTTATAAAAAAGAAAAGAAAAGAGATGTTTTCAGAGACAAACACGAACGCCGCCGACAGACATCCCAATCAACAAACCTAACATCCCAATGGCCCAACCAACCTCCCTCTCCATGGCCTCCGCCTTCTTGCCGCTCACGTCGCGCCCCTCACTCCACGCTCCCATCGACGCCCTCCAACTGTGAATGAAATTATAGAAAAGGGAACAAACGGACGGAAAATGGGCAGATAGAAAAGCCCAATCGCATCTGGACAACTCTCCGCGCGCCCGGGCCGAAATCGCGCAAACGGTTCGATTGATCCTGGAGTTTTTTTTATATTTTTTAAAATCTTTTTTTACAAAAATATATCATGGTTGACATCTTGCAAAAATATACCTTCGACGCCCGGGAGTTGGGCGCCAGGGACCTGGAGCTCGGAGGCTGGGCGCCAGGTCCCTAGCCCACGGAACCGGGGGCACCTGGCGCCCGGAGGCCAGGTGCCAAGGGCCTGGCGCCCGGAGGCCAGGCTCTAGTTCTGTGCACCACTCTACGATTACCGCAGCCTCTACAAGCGTGGCCGCAAGCGCCCGAGAGGTACAGTACATCTATGGTCCATCTGTAATCCCACAGTCTTATACATGCACGTCTTTTTTACTGTCTTGGAGACTTGAACATGGCAGTATAAAATTTACCTTGCACGTTTTTACTACGTTTCATTACCCAGTGGTTTTACTTTTATCGTGCACGAAAATTTTGTAGCTTGTCGTCGCAGTAGCACGTCTATGTTATTTGGGCCATAGGCAGACCCACATGTAGGCAAGTCTGCCCGGACTCCTCTGCCAGCACAAAAAAGCTATGTTTACATGTACAGATAACAAAACGGCTTGGAGCACTGGACAATTCGCGTGAAACGGCAACAGTTATCCAGAGTCAACTAAATAATGCAATCCATGTGAAGGAACAACGGTTTATCCAGAGGCTCAACTAAATTTAGTAAATGCAGTAGCCACTAACTGAGTTTAATCCTACATCCTATGTGATACAGCAAATCTCCTGTTAGTATGCTTCTGAATTTTAAGAACAAGTTAGGATAAATGGTCCAATACAATCTATTAATCTGATATGTTTGATACAAAATTTTCGGACACAGTGTTTTAAAACAATTGTCTTTTTTTTCCTTATGTTAAGAGACAATATGTTTTTCTAAGTGTTAGGTCCGTCTAGACTCTTAAAAAATTTTAGATCCGATTCTCATGATTAGAGCTGAAATCATGAGAGTACTAAATGCTGGCTCTGTTAGGTTGCTGTAGTTCTATGTATTGGTTACTGAAAGTCTGAGATATAGACAGGACCGGCTGGCCCTGGGTCTCCGGGCGCCAGGTGCCCACCCTACCGCCCCAGCGCGCTCGGTTCCGTCGGCCAGGGACCTGGCGCCCGGCCTCCGGGCTCCAGGTCCCGGAGGTATATTTTTGCGAAATATGCCAACCATAGTATATTTTTGTAAAAAATGATTTTAAAAAATACAAAAATAAAAAAATGCATTGATCCTGGGCTGGCAGCCCGGCCCGCCCCCTCACTAGAGCCCAACTCGATCGCCGGAACCGCCACGAGCTCCCACGCGCCAGAGAGCAGCCACCGCCCGCCGCAAATAGCCTCGAACTCGCCAGGGCCCACCGGCCAGGGACCGCCTCCGCGCGCCGTATATAAACCGACCCGTTTCCCCCTCGCGTGCGCCTCCTCCCAAGTCCGCCTCCCGTCGGCCCAACCAACCCACCAAACCCTAGCTAGAATTAGAAAGAAAAAAAAATTCCCCCGCTCGGACCGCCGCCGCGACATGGCCGACTACGACGAGCGCTACGAGGGCAACGGCGACGCGCCCGCGCCCGCGCCCGGCTTCGACCGGCCTGAGTACGGCGACGCCGCCGCCGCGCCCGGATTCGACCGGCCTGAGTACGGCGCCGCCGCCGCGCCCGCCCCCGGCGGCTCGCCGCCGCCCGCCGGCGACAAGCCCACGGGCTTCTCCGACCACGCCGACGGCCGCTCCTCCCAGCACCAGGTGCGTGCCCCGCCCGACTAGACGCGCTCTAGGTTATTCTAAGCCGCTCGGTTGGAGGCCTGGATGGCGCGATCTGAGGGGAGCTCGAATCCGGCGCTCGAGATAGGTCCGATGCGTCGGGTTAGGTTGGTCTGGCTGTGATGCTTTCGTTGGCGGTGTCTAGTGCTGTGCAGCAGTAATTACTTCCGGCCTGTGATTTCTCCTGCTGATTGTTTTGTTATTTGTTTGCACACGGATATGACGCTGATGAGACTGAAAAACCGAGGACGGAGATAAATCCATTTAGGTCTATAGTTCGCTGTTAACGTTTTTGATACGATGTTTATGTCGGGCCTGTTATTAGGCGCCAGAGGGCAGGGGATGCCACTGGCTTTTACTCTGTTCAGATTTATCATCTTATTATGCAATCTATATATTTGTTAAGTTCCATAGTTCGTGTTTTGCTGAATTTGCTAGCGTGTAGGTTATGAAGCAAGTCGCACTTTGGCACTTGATTGCTTGACTGTTAAAGATTTGGTTTGGCTTAGTGCTAGGTGCATTAATGTTGATCACTAGATGGGATTAATTAGTTTCGTTTGCGGGCTTCTTTATGTGGGTTTAATGTTGTTTGTATTTGCATCAGTGTTTGTCTATCATAGTCACCTAACTTATTGAACTCTAGCAGGAGACACAGTCACATGACAGCGGTTCCTCTAAATCTCGAGAAAGGGACAGAGAACGTGAGAAGGTCAAGGACAAGGAGCGAAGCAGGGATCATGGTCGAGAGGGCAGGGAGAGGGAGAGGGAGAGGGACCGGGACAGGGACAAGGATCGTGAAAGAGGCGACAGGGACAGAGACCGTGATCGCCACCACAGGGATCGCCGCGAGCGTAGCGAGAAAAGGGAACACCGTGATCGTTCCGATGACCGTGAGCGTCACCGTGATGACCGTGACCGTCACAGGAGCCATGATTCTGAAAGGTACTAGCTCTAGTATTTTTGTTCAATTGTTTTGCTTAATCTGCATCTGTCTTGGCGAGTTAATTTTTGCTTGTTTTTAAACCTTGCGTGATTGATAGCCACCTCTTACAATTTCCATACGCCCTTTCAGTTTGCCTGTACCTCCCCGTCATGATCATGCATCACTTCATTTGTTAACTTAATAGTTAGAACTCTTTACATTTCTGTAATCATGGACCACTTAATTGACGGCTTCTGTCTTGATGGGTTACTTTAGCTGGTTTTAGGCTTGTTCACTGAATTAGATTGGCTGATAAAATTTGCCACAACTTGATAGGCCACTTTCAAGAGACTGGGAATCCGTGTGATATATTATTCGCTTTTCCAATACATACCTGGTTGTTGAAAATTTCCAGCCTTTGGGTAAAGGCAATGGCCTTCTAAAAGTGTATGGTATATTAATCAATATGTCTAAGCAACCTAATCTATTGAAAACCTCTTAGTCACTGGAGCATTTTTCTGTTCCCTAGTCATCTACCACAGTACTACTTGAGCGTTTTTTAAGTGGCTTTGTTATCTACTTGTTGGTTCCTATCTGAGACAAAATGAAAATGGTATAGTATATGCATAGCTGTTTGTTAATTGTTTCACTTTCTGTAGACAGCTACGTTGTAAAAACTGCACTCATTTTCTTAGCTGGCTATGCTTTGAAAAACCACAACTGTTTTATATAATGTTGCCAAAATCATGGAGTGAAAAATAATATATTGAAAGGAAAAGGAGACACGTTCCTTGATATTTTTTTCCTGTTGCAAAAAAAAAAAGACTATTACTTGCAGTGGCGGTCTGATTCATGATTCTATAATGCAGGAGAAGAGATCGTGACCGAGATAGCCACCGAGATGGTCACCGTAGGCATCGCTCCCGCTCCCGTTCCCCTTCTAAGAGTCGTGATCGTGACCGCAGATCAAGATCTCGTTCACGCTCTCGATCAAAGAGGTAAATTGTTGGATGCTCTCTATTTTTTAATAGTTTTATGTTGTTGCTGGTGACACTTAAGATTTTCGTGAACCCATTGAATAGATAATTTGTCTTGTGCTTTGATAACTTGTGAATTGCACTTGCCATTAATAACCCTTTTACATGTGAAGAACATGACTCTAGTGTGCACTATTGCATTGCTATGTTTTAGTTGCTTACTTCGATTAAACATGTTTTTTTAATGGTCCTTTGTTGTATTGTACCACCTATCAGCAGTGCTGTGTTCTTTGATGTAACTATATATACTTGCTAACATCTGTTGTCTTGAACAGCAAGCGTGTGAGTGGCTTTGACCAAGCACCACCACAACAAACGATTCCTATGGTTGCCACTGCTGCTTTACCTGGTATGTTAGAAATATCACAGCTCTTTGTCTTGTTTTTTTACATATATTTATCTATGATTGGAGTGCTCACTAATGGACTTGCTGGTCAATTTTTATGCATGGGCGCATTAGCAAATATGATAATTTTATTGTTCTTTCAATAATGTTTGCAGTGTTAATTTCTAACTAGTGGTCTAGTGATGCTATGACTTCTACTATTGTTACTCCCTCTGTTCCCAATTATTACATTATATGTAAAACTAGCTTTATGTTGAGTAAAAGTTATAACTTCAATCAGGTTTATAGAAAAATGTTAGCATATGCAATACCAAAAATGTTTTCTATCATGGCAACTGAATCTGAACAGTTTTTTCTTGTATGTTCTGCTTGTTTATTTTTTGTTTTGTGCATATCGGTTAGAAGGGAATCTTGGGCCACCTTGTCCATCTGCTGCCAATGGAATGAGCTGACTACTTTAGCTTTAATGTACGAGGACACTATCTGGTTTAGTACATTTTTTGTCTTCATACCAGCATGTATTACATTTTGGTAGTTTCAGAGCTAATTTTTTGAGTAATTTTCTTGAAACGATATGCAACCATTTTTTATGTGGATTTTTATGAAACAAATTTCTATCCAAGCTTGTAGCTACGGTGGGTTTATATTTTTTTTCTATTGCTATGCAAATTGTCTTATTTTTCCTAACAGTCTTCTATTGATGAATTGCAGGTCAGCTACCTGGAGTCACCCCTGCTATCGCTGGGGCGGGCGTGCTTCCAAACCTGTATAACTTCCCTGGACAGGTAACCCTTAGTTTCCTTTAGGGTTGTTTAACCAGATGTTAAACTATGAATGGTCTGTCTTGTCATGATCTGGCAAATATTGACAAATGATTTTGACTTGCTTTTTCATCAGTTCAACCCCCTTGTTATTCAGCCACAAGCCATGACACAGCAGGCTACCCGACATGCTCGTCGTGTTTATGTTGGCGGACTTCCTCCAACTGCCAATGAACAGGTAATTGATCAAATTTTCTTTTCATGTTTCTTTTTTTTTCTCTGAGCTTACCAATTTGGTGTTGTTTCATACAGACTGTTGCCATATTCTTCAATGGAGTTATGGCTGCTATTGGTGGAAACACAGCTGGTCCAGGCGATGCTGTTCTTAATGTTTACATAAACCACGACAAGAAATTTGCTTTTGTGGAGATGAGATCTGTGGAGGAAGCAAGCAATGCAATGGCCTTAGATGGTATACTGTTTGAGGGAGCACCAGTGAAGGTTAGAAGGCCGACAGACTATAATCCTTCCCTGGCAGCTGCTCTGGGGCCAAGTCAGCCAAACGCCAATCTCAATCTTGCTGCTGTTGGCCTAACACCTGGTTCTGCTGGGGGCTTGGAAGGTCCAGACCGCATTTTTGTGGGTGGCCTCCCCTATTATTTCACCGAGGCTCAAGTGCGGGAGTTGCTTGAATCCTTTGGACCTCTGAGGGGGTTTGATCTTGTGAAGGATAGGGAAACTGGTAACTCGAAGGGATATGCCTTCTGCGTGTACCAGGATCTTACTGTTACTGACATTGCCTGTGCTGCTCTTAATGGAATCAAGATGGGAGACAAGACCCTTACTGTTAGGCGAGCAAACCAAGGAGCTGCTCAACCTAGGCCAGAGCAGGAAAGCATCCTGTTGCAGGCTCAACAACAGGTGCAAATGCAGGTACAGGCCAGCTCTTTTAGACTAAGATACATGTTTTCTGTAATTTTGATGTTCACACTATTGCTTCAATTCTAACTATGCTATCTTTGTGATCAGAAACTAGTGTACCAAGTTGGAGGTGCCCTGCCAACAAAAGTGGTATGCCTGACACAGGTAGTGACAGCAGATGAGCTCAGAGATGACGAGGAATATGAGGACATTGTGGAGGACATGAGGGAAGAAGGGCGCAAATATGGTAAACTGCATGAAATCCATTGACATTTCGCCCCCCTCTTGTTTTGAAATCTCTTGCATTCCATTGTTTTCATTTTGATTGCCCACCTCAGTTACTGAATTGGTTTCCTTTTGTGTGTTTGTCTTTTTGTGTGTCTTTTTTGTAGTCCCACATAATGCCATTGCAGAGTGTTTTATAGTCCGACCCTATGCAATATTGGCAATCGGGCCTTAACCTACAGAAGACACACTATTCTTTTCAGTTTGATTTAATCATTATATTATTATATATACCCGTTTTTCTCTATGTATACATGTACTCACTAACACTTGGACAGGTAACTTGATGAAAGTTGTAATCCCACGGCCTGACCCCAGCGGTGCTCCTGTTGCTGGAGTTGGGAAGGTGAGTTTTTATTTTCATTTGATCTTCCATGTCAACATCATTCGGGTATGATATAGGAATGTCATGTATCCTGATCCATGAAATTTTGCTACGATGCAGGTGTTTTTGGAATATGCAGATGTGGAAGGCTCGACCAAGGCAAAGACAGGGATGCACGGGAGGAAGTTCGGTGGGAACCAGGTGGTGGCCGTGTTCTACCCCGAGGACAAGTTTGCTGCTGAGCAGTATGACGGATGAAGTTTTAGAACCTACGTATGAGTTTGAGTTGCACACCACACAGCGTGGTGTTTTTTTAAATCATAGTTTGAGGGAACCGGATCCGTTCCATGCTGTTGACAAAAGTTTCTTTCTGAACCACACATTGTAGTCGTTAAGTTCCGTGCAGAAGGATTAGTCGGACCACTATGACAGCTAAGAAAAAAAATCATCGCTGCTTATTCCTGCTTTGCTTGTTTGCAAGATGATTTCATGGTTCGGTTTTCCGTCATTGAAGTTTCCAGGTGACATGGAGTCAAGCCGCCACTGTTATGCTGACTGCGGTTTGCGCCTTGTTTGCTTGAGTACTTTCAATTTTTTTTCAGTCGTAGAACAGTATTTTTTTTTCACAATCATTTAGCCGGAACAGTGAAAACAGTTGCCGCTGCAGCGAATAGAGCCTTGTAACCCGTCTCGCTGGCTACTGCATCACGGCAAGACTGTAAGAGGCCTTGGTAACCCGTCTCGCTGGCTACTAGCATCACGGCAAGGCTGTAAGATGCGTTGTTAGGTGGGTCAATCATCAATCTTGACTTGTCGCTCTAGCCCTATGTTTTGAGAGAGGTTTCTTCACTAAACGTTTATTTTCTGAGCCTTTGGTCGTGTCCTTTGCGAAAACTAGTTTTTAGCAACACCCTCTTTTTTTAATTTTAATTAAAAAATTTTGGTAACGGAAGAAGATTGCACCCGTCTCTGCTCTGAATTAAACGTCTGTTTGTAGAAATGACTTATGGTAGAAATCAATTTGATAATGATTTCTAGTTGCGAAACGTATTACGGTATGCCTAGAGATAGTTTTTTTTTATGAAGGTATGCCTAAAGATAGTTGCATCGTGCCTGAAAAACAATTGCAGCTTGAAAAATTCGGAACTTTTTCCATATAAATTTAGAGGAAGATAAAACTTCATAGCAAACATTGTAGATTTACAATTTCATAGTTGGTAACTGTGTTTAGGTATCGAAATATTCAATATATATATAATTCGGCAAGGTGAATATAAAATCCCATGAATATAAGATGAAGAAAAAAGGAACTACAAAGGAAGAACATTTTCAACGCTACGCGCTACGTATATTAGGCTCCAGTTGTCACAATGTTGTTTGTGCAAGACCTGGGCAGTCAAATTTTCCAAGTCTAAAGTCCCTCCCTTTGGTATCTGCGTGCCCAACACGTTTGGGAACCAACAACGCGTGGAATAAAGGTAAAAAACCGAAAACCGAGTGGGAAGATAGATGGATGGGTAGTATGCGGCTATTATATATAGAGAAGCCATTGTGGAATATATAGATGGCGCGTTCAGAAGGGAAAACAATACTACTCGAAATATATAGATGCACGTTTAGGAGTAAGAACAATACTATCCCGTCCGTTTTTTTTATTCAACGCTTCTTAGTTCAAAAATAAACTAGCTGATGATAAATATTCGTGCTCCGTGAGAAGCAGCACCGTGGGTCAACGGTGAGATCTCCGGCGTGGGGTGGCCAGTGCACATCCACTGCCTCAATGCATCCGTAAGTGTTTGATCATTTGATTAGTTCTCTTCACTACTGTCATCATAGAAGGCATTCAATACAACTTTGTCAGTTTCTTTTTGTTTTTTCTATGCACGCTTGTATTTTTGCGCCCTCAATGAGTTCCTATTTTGTTTTTTCCCGCTGAAGTTCCTATTTTGTGACATGCATGACAGCAGTAGATATTCCAGAGAAAGAACTATTTTCTTCCAAAACTAGCAGGGGCACAGACATTTGGCTATCTTTTTTACAAAATAGTGTTACTATGACTAAATATCAAGGGAAATTTTTGCAAAGGGTTGATTTAATGGAGGACACAAAAAGAATGTAATTTTATTGACAGACCCTGTAACTTTGATAAATTTTTGTTGGTTGCCCTTCACTCGCTTTGGTCCATTAGCATATGCCCTCGTCGTCGACCACCGTTGTATACCTGGTTGGTTCTCTTCAAGTCTTCGTCTGCAAGCGGTGGTGGTGTTTCCCCCTCTCCTCTCTATTAGGTCTTGGAGGCTTTTGTCTTTGTTTTTTTTGGTTGTTGTAAATTTTAATTCTTCGTCATCTTAAGGAAGAGAGTCAATTCCTCACAAGCCACTATAAAAATATCAAATTCCACTATAAAAATATCAAATTCCATATCAACCACTGAAAATATTGTTGTTCTTATCTAGCCATCAACTTAAAACTTCTCAGACCTTGGTACCACTTCCGTTACATTCAGCACGTTGACTCGACGCTGGACCAAACGACAGCAAGCATCATCTAGACAAATGCCCATTTGCCCTTGAAAAAAAAAAAAGAAGAAAAATAGCTGTTGCTCCTCGGTCGCCGCGGTCCTGCAACGCGCCTCCCCCGCAAGCAGCGACGGCCTCGCGCGCACGGCTTCTCCGCAGTGGCCGAGGTTGGGCGCTGCTCCTCCGCGGGCGGCGGCGACCTCCACGGTCGCCGCGGCCGGGCACAAGGGCGCTGCTAGCCCGCGGTCGTCCCTCTGCACGTCCAGCACTCCAGCTCTGAGGTCTCCGCTCCTCCTCTGGGCACAAGGGCTGCGGGTGCTCCGAGCTGCAGCAGGCTGGGGTCGTGGCAGTGGATAGCGCCTTCGCGACCTACCGGCAAGTCCGCCAGCTTCCAGATCTCGGCAGCTCTAGGACAAACGCCACCAGGCTCTTGTTGGCACACGCGGCTGTGTCGTCACTCGAACAACGCTTTTCTGCCGTGGCGGAGCTGGCCCTGGTGGATTTCCCTGGGTGCGCCATGGAGGATGAGGGTGCGGGGGCCGGGGGGCACCGGCGACGCGTGTGGTGGCTGACTGGCTGAGGGCGGCAGCACGCCAGCCTCTGGTGGCGTGCGTGGAGGCGCACCGTCTTGATGCCGTCCTCGCTATGGTTGGAGTGGAGGAAGAAATGAGACCGGACGGTCTTAAGGTTGAAGATGACCATGCGTCTCTCCAATAAAACTAAGGGCAAAAGGGTCATTTTGTCTCGCCGTTAGCTCTTGTCACGCACAAAACAGACGGTAGCGGTGTCGAGGTCTAGAAAAAGTTGGCCCAATGGTTGTTGGGTAGGAACAAGAAGATTTTAAGTGGTAGATATAGAATTTGAAATTTTTATAGTGGTTTGGATGGAATTGACTCTAAGGAAAAAACGTACTCAGCACGCTTAAAAAAACTTTGATAAATTTTTGTTGGTTGCCCTTCACCCGCCTTGGTCCATTAGCATGCACCCTTGCCGTCGACCATCGTGACACATCAATCACCTACGTTTACATAAACCAACCAACGCGTGTCTCCCCATACACTCGTCATATGTTTTGTCATAATCACTCTGAATTGACTCGACCTCCAGCACACATCCGCTTACCATTGTCAGTCATTCATCATCCATTACCTGAGCCAACTCTTTGAGTCTTAGGGGTTAGGTATTGATGGATTTGATGGTCACTACCTCCGATATATACCAACAATAAAATAGATTATGATTTTGTATTAAGTCAAACTATCCTAAAAGTTGACTATCTAAACCAATGAAATCCGTACGTGTCCACTCAAGTTTGTTGGAAAAAGATTTAATCCAAATTCAAAGGTTGAGACATGTTAGATGTAATCAAAGTGGTGTTTGTCTGGTTGCTTCATATTCAACCCCTCCTCTTCAGAACATTCAGAGTAGCTCATCTCCTTCATCGGCTCTTGGTGTTTGCTGTCAGGATATTTACAGACGAGGTTGTCAATAATGGACATATTTCTATCTGCAATTGTGAGTGACCTTACCAGCAGATCCATGTCATTTCTCATGGAACGATGTCGAGAAAGATGGACAAGGATGGCGACGGTGGAGGAGAGGCTTAGCAGGCTGCAGAGGGTTCTTCTCTCGGTCCGTGTCATCGTCGAGGAGGCAGAGGAGCGGCACGTCACAAACCAAGCTATGCTGCATCAACTGAACATGATGAGGGAGGAGATGTACAGAGGCTACTACACCCTCCACTCCCTGAGATGCCAAGATCACCGTGGAGAAGAAGGGGATGCCACCAGAGACACGCCGCATGAAGTGAGCCGATCGTTTACACTGTCCAATCTCAATTTTGCCAAGCGTGTCCGTCTCTTGGGCCACAGCAGTAGCTTAGGTGAACGAGAGCAGCTCAAGCAAGTTCTTGGCAGCCTTGAGACCACCATTGAAGATGCAAGAGAGCTCATCGTGTTCCTCAGCGCATGCCCTCGCCTGTACCGCCAGCCCTACAACATATATCTGGTGTTGGACAAGTGCATGTTCGGTCGCCAAATGGAGATGCAGCGCGTCGTCAGCTTCCTAACGCAAGCAGAAGCTCATCATGGTGATGGAAATCCTGGTGTCCTACCCATCATTGGCCCCAGGAAAGTTGGGAAGAGCACCCTTGTCGAGCACGCCTGCAACGACGAGAGGGTGCGCAACCATTTCTCTAGGATTGTGTTCTTCACCAGATGCAACCACCGACATGGAGATGATGAAGACAGCACGGTGGCTCTTGGAGATGCTGTGGTCAAGTATCAAAACCATAACTCACATGGAGAAAGCAGGATACTGGTCGTTGTTGAGCTTGATGGGGATAGGTTTTCAAAAAGGCTGGATAATGAGGACATCAACGGGGGGTTGTGGCGAAGATTGTGCTCCTCATCACCTTACATGCGCCATATTCCACATGGCAGCAAAATCATAGTCACGAGCCGATCTGACAGGATTGTGAGCTTTGGAACCGTGCCACCACTCTCCTTGCGGCTTTTCGACCGGGAAGCGGTTTGGTACTTCCTGAAGGTGCGCCTGTTTGGGAGCATGGACACTGCTGAGCACCCAAGGCTGGAGTCCATAGCAATGGACATGGCAACGGAGCTCAACGGGTGTTTACTGAATGCAAACATGCTCAGCAAGCTACTGGGGTCAAATATGGATGCCAGGTTCTGGAGCTTGGTGCTATTGTTCATGCAGCAGCTGAAGCGTAGCAACTTGCTTGGTGGACAGCACCAGGTCGATCTATGGGAGGTAACTGCGCCGGTTTATGTACCTAGAGTGAACAGGTCGTCCGAAGAGTTTGTCATTCTTGATGACTTTGAGACGAGCTCTGCTGATCATAATAGTGGGGTTACAACCATAACAGCGCAGGATGTCTTGCTTGGAACTGCTAGGCCTAGAGGGAAATTTGATGTGCTGGCATGGAGATCTCACATACCACCCTACTTCAGCTACTTCTTTAGCTGCGAGATCCGGAGACCTATGAATATGGTCTCCAGGAAGAGAAAAGGATTCAGAGCATTGGCAGCTGATCCATGACCTAGTTATTACTTAGAGTAACGTAACACAATCATGCCTGAAAGTAATGTCGTATATACTGTTTGTGTGATGGGAATTAGTTGTCGTGTATAGTTATTGGGTTTCTCTGTCACTGCTAAGATTACTTTGTCTAGTTTAGGCATTACTGGGCTTACTTTTGGCCTAAATAAATGTGATTGAAATATTTTTTTCAGTTACTTGATGCCCTTCGTATATGTTTTTTAATATCAGATTCAGCGCCTTTATCTAAATTAATGGACTGTATAAATGGTATAAATATAATATAGGTCTCTTAGAAGTGACATTCGTTTGGCCACCCACCTCTCTGAATACTTTCAGATCAAGCTGCCAAGTTAAGAGGAACATCTTTGAAATCTGATATACAGAGAGGCATTAATTTCGATGCACTACGCCACACCCTATGGAAAAGCATTTGCATTGGTATTATAATTAAGGCTTTCCCTCTACTAGTAAAATTTTCATTTTGCTACCAAATTTAAAATAGTCTACATTTTGTATGACCCTCTCATTTCAAATACAATTTACATTAATTATACAAAAAAATTTCCTAGCTACATTTTCAGTTATAACACATAATTAATGATTACTCATGTATCAACGGACATTATAAGAGAAAAAAAATCCCAAGAGAAAACTATTGGGCGCAAATGAAAACCCGCTCATTTAACGGTTCCATTTCTATTGGTTCAAATAACTGTTCTGCATTGTTTGCTGATGCGTGGACGCTGCTTTGTTTGTGCCAACTGACAACATTTATTAAAGTTGAGCAGATAGTTTATATGAGACAATTTATATATGTCATGTGCATCGTCCAAGTCATTAATTTGGGTTAACTACGCATCATGTGCATCGGAGACTGAGCTTGGGTTCAGGTCAGGAGGTTGCTATTGGTGTGACACCTCTTTGAAGTATGTCTTCTTCGATCCATCCTGTTCCATTTCTCAACATTTCTCTATACCAACCATTAACGGACCATTACACAAATTAAGCTGGCCCGAAGAGAACGAACAGGGCCACGCTCTGACTGCAGCTCAAACCTGGCCTACTAACAGCTAGCTGTTATAAATATAATCAACGTAGAACCGACCAAACATCATCGGTCTCACTGCGGCTATAATTAAGGTGTGGTCTGACTAAATCAACACAGAACCGACCAATGGACTGGAACATCTTTGCTAACTGTTCACCAAAACTTTAACCATAAAGGGAATGGCTTCATGGAACAGAGTGCACAAGATGCAGCAGGTGAGCAGTGGTCACCCATCACATTAGCTGAGCAGCAGCTATTTTGTTTTGAAGGTCCGAGCAGCACGTAAGATGCCGAGCAGCATGCGATGCCCACTAGGCCACTAACTCATGCGAGAGGCACCACCTTCTGTAATTTTGTCCTAGATTTCACACTTTATCATCATATTTGCATTTACGTTTATGTCCTAGGACACCTCGCTTTAATTTTGATTCGTCCTCCGCCACTATCAACGAAATACTCTGTCTCGGTGATGACAGGCTAAATGAGACGCCACAAAACTGTAACCTTTGTATATATAATCCATTGCATCCAGCTGGAGGTGAAGGTGTGACTGCATGCTGCTGGGTCACCGCCTTCAATCAATACAACCGCAGGCACCTGGTGTAAGTAGATATGCCTTAATTATAGTTTGAGTTGTTTCCTTTTTCTTTTGAGAAGGAAGAGTTGTTTTCTTCTCACGTACTATAGCCCTTCTCTTGCATATATATATTGGAGCTATCTAGCCTCTGCCCTTTCATGTCGATCCTAACACCATACCTTGTGTCACTGTCATCTAGACATACAGAGCATGGTATATGTATAAGCTTGATATCTCTACCCTCACCTTCTAAAAAATCACTATTATGGGAATGGGAGGCATCAGTGAAAGTGTGTACAGAGATTATCATCAAAATTGGTTAGAAACTTTGTCACCGAGAGGGCATATGTTTGAAACTCGTGTGAACTGGTTGATGGGGACGGCAAGTAGTTCGACTCACACTACAAGAAAAAATCTACAAGAACTTGAGAACATGAGATTGAGAACTGGTTAATACCTTGGGGTTGGAGGAGAGCTCGACCGGTGCCGTGGGGGCAACGGGGTTTCCCATGGCGCCGGTGAGGGGCGATGCAGAGGGCAGCGGCGACGAGGAGGGCATCGGCACTGGTGGCGCTGAAGTAGCAGCAGCGGCGCCGCTGGCACAGTGAGATGGCCGGCGGTTGGCGTAGGTCTTCAAGTCACTTCCGAGCGCTCACCTTGATTAGCAGGTGTTTAGGGTTTCTAATCTCATTTGTTAGTTCCCTCTAATGGAGAATAACCTCTCTTTTATATCTGCTCGGTGTGACCTAGGACTAGGCCAATCAGTTAGGAAGGGTTCCTCTGATCAAGGAACGTGGACCATTAGCCTCCTATAATCACGGTCAACTATTTGACCATCGAGATCAACCCAACATTCTCCCCCTTGATTGAGAGGCCTCTGCTTATCAGTCTTAACTCTCAACAGAACACTTGTTCAAACTTATCAGGGAGGATTCTTAGGTGTCTAACAAAACATATCTTTAATGAAGTGACAGCACGCCAAGCCAAAAGATTTCAAAGGCCTGTTAAGCACTGTTGAATCTGGTGACTGTGGCGTACCATTCCATCTCAACATAACAACCTCTTAGTCTCATATGGCCTATATGGTCCCATATGTGCAGTCTGCTCTCAACCATTCTTGCGCGCACAATAAATGAACAGAGCAAACATATTTCCAGAATCATAATTTGAGATCTCAATCTATATCAAAACAATAGGTTTCCTTTTCTCTCTATGCCGACATCTTAAGGTAAGCCTACTAATGCATCAGTGCTTCTGTCTTAACACTTCAAATTTTACTTTCTTAGCACTGAAAACATTCAAACTTGCAAGGTACTGAACTTGCATCTATTTGATTCTGGATTCAATCTTTCACAACGTCTTGGGTTTTGGCAGTATCACTTGACATGCTACTCGAATAAAATTGCACATCTTAATGAACCCCGGGATGAGTTCAATATCTTAGTCTTATAACACAAAAACTTTGTTCAATCTCTTGCTCTTAATCTCTTTAACTCACAAAACTCTCAGTTTCAATCTCACTTTCATATCTCAGTACATCATAATAAGCTGATATGGATATGCAACATGCCACAACTTTCTCTACATGAACAACGACTTCTTCTCAGAGTTGGAGTCATCCCACAAAAATGGCTCCCCCTCACTAGAAAATGATGGAACTTTTGTGGAATTCCATCATCTTGTCAAAGATTGTTGGCACATGGCACACAACTTTGTGGCTGCCAGATTTCTTTACTTGCGAGCATGTAATCCATTTGCACTACACGTGCAATCTTGTAAATTACTTAGTAGTTTTCTAGGGGTCCAATCATGGATACTAGGTTTGCCAAAAAGAATCCCGGTTTCAAAACTTTAAGGGCACACTATCGACATGATCATCTTTCATATGTCAGCAATATTTCTAATAAACTCATTTACCCTTGCATGGTACACTCCCCTTCATTTGGACCTTTCTATATGAACCTTGATTGTCTCATGTAGAGTCACATCAATTCTGTGATAAAATTATTTGTCCTTGCATAGGGACACTGCCCTTCACTTGGACCTTTCTTTATGAATCTTCTAATACTTTGTACCATTCTATAAGTGCCATTATTCTATTATCTTGAAATGAACTTTTTCACTCGATAGCCAACAATTCTATAGGCTCTCGTTAAATGGCACTTAATAAAATGCTCAATTAAGAAACATTTTCTTGCAATCCTTGATTCTATAGTCTTTCACTATTCCCCTTTAGAGCCATCTTCATCAATGTGAACCCATAACGGACTAAGTTGTTTTGGCTCTATCAGGAGACCTTTCTTTTCTGACCCACGTAGGATTCTTTTCAATCTTGAAAGAAAAGACTTTCTGATTGACTATTTCCTTTTAGAGTCACGTTTATCTATGTGAACCCATAACAACCCACTGTTTCGACTCTATCGGAATAACTTTCTGGGCCAGATCACTGAGAGAAATGGGATGGATATCTCAATGGGATTTGTCTCTCCCCCTCAAAATATGGACAACAGTTCCACATTTCGATAAAAATCCCATAATAGAGATTCACTTCTATTCTTTCATGTCACATGCACATTAGTTTTGATATAAATCATGATCTCATCACCAATGCCAATCAAAACTTACTTTAATTGAACTAAAGGATTATCCTCTGATCAGAAGATTGCTCCCCCAGACCCAAGAATTACTCCTCCAGATCCATAATGACATGGTGTAAAAGACATGCATATAAGTTTCATTCTATTTCTTAAGGGAAATTTCTTTCTGTCTCATGGTACAATGTATGTCCAATGGATCCACTGTCATATGATTGTGTGGATATTGAAATAACAACTTCAATATTACTCTGAAAACTCATTCTACTATCTTTCATGGTAATAATACCATATAGAGCTCTATCATTATGCATCGTATCACCGTTGGGTAGAAAACGAATGCACTTTGTAACTTTCTATTCACTTCCGTGAATCACGTGACGGATATAATCAATATCTGCATCTCTTGTCTTATTCTAAAATGCTGACATTTTATCTTAAACAAGACCTTTAGTCATCTCCTTATTAGAGACAAGTCAACTTCTTTTGGGAATCTAAGAATGGCACAAGACTGTGGTTCATGCTTACCAATGTGCCATACAAAATCAAAACAATTTTAACTCTAACTCTAAACAAAACTTCTCGTTGGTTCCATTTTGATCAGAGGTGTTTGTTCCACCGTCATTTAGACATGTACACACATAAATGCTTGAGAGTTCATCAACCACTTATTCTGGGAGTTCAAATGAACACCAGATGGCTAGAATCAGCATATATCCAATTTATCTAAACAACACATGTGGCTACTACCAACGTTGGTCAGCATATAGCCATGAGTCATCAATCTTAATCACAATACTTGTCAGGTCTCAAGCATGAATGATGTTCACAAGCGTGAACACTTACTTATATGATCTCATGATTTCCATTAACTTAGTGGCAAAAGTGCACAAGGCACATTCTCATCCCAAGAAAACTTGGTCCTTTTCCTTTTAAAACTTTGCACTAGGAAGGCAAAGAGAGTATGTCTCATCAGACAGTGAGACTCACATTCTTTTGAATTTATCTATCTATTCACAAAACATCGCACAGGGAAAGCAAATAAATCATGCCTCATCGGAGAACGATAATCTCATTCTCATTATTACACTGAATAATGAACTCATGATTCCCAACATTGCAATGAATGTGTTCATTTTGTATCATAGAATCTGAAATCAAGTTTCTCCACAAGGAGGAAACATATAAATATCTTTTACATATAAAGCCATTATCTAAGTCTCGTCAATTTCCAAAGGAAATTTCTTTATGGCTTTCAGATAATTCTTTTGCATCAGCAAAATTCAATTCTTGTTGCTACTCTTGGCAGCATCTTCTCCTAACACTTGCAGCACATACAAGTGCATGCATGGATTGAAAAAATATGTCATCTTTCTCTTGTTGTCTATCTTGGAGCTGTTATTCTATGGTGCTAGCTCTAGTTCTCTTAGAGCAGTCACCATATAATCTTTCTCATGCCAACTAGGAGTTGTCACCCCCATTCGGCAATTCTGCGATCCTCAATCCTCAGAGAATCATAATATCATTCGAGCCTTCATGGAGAACAAAATATATGATATGAGGATAGGCTCAAAAATATTGTCTCTGAAACAAGTGTTTTGCATGAATTAAACTCAACGTTGGTCAAGATTAAAACACACTCAAAAGTCATTCTCTTAAAAAAATATCTTGCATGAGTTAAACTTAATGTTGGTCAAGTTTAAAACACACTAACAAATTCTCTTTTAAATATTTAGAGAAAAGTATCTTTTTTTTAATTTTCTGAATCAAATATCTCTGGCATGAATTAAATTTAACGTTGGTCAAAAATAAAACATTCTCGAAACAATTCTCAAGTCAATTCTATTTTCTAAATTCATCGTTGAATGGAAATAGATCTAAACCAAATCATAATCATGGTTCATCATAAAAAAATCATGGCTCGTCATCAAAATTAACGTTGGTTAAAATTAATGACAACACCATAAATCTATTATCTTCATGCATTTCTCTATTAATTATCCATGTTGGTTTCAAATTATCAGAGAAAAGCATATTCAATTCATCTTTGCAGCAGAAACAAAATCTTATTTCTGTGTCTAATTCTCAGCTCCAATAAGTATTTATCTAAAAACATTCTCAAGTACATGTATAAATATAGACATATATCTATTCTGAAAAAATGCCAGGGTCCTGCGCATTGTTCAACTTGCCAAAAATGGCCTAGAAGTCGGCCCACAGCCACGCTTGGCCCGCTGGCGCTGCACTCCTACCCTCCAGGCCGAAGCAAACTTGGGCCTGGGCAGGGGCGGCCGCCGTGATCTTAGTCGTCGATTCTGATCCAAGGGCCGAGGACGTCCGAGCAGGTATATAACCCGAAAATTTCGCTGGGGGGTTGAAAACCCTAGCTCATTCTTTCTCTCCCCCGCCGGCGCCTCTCTCTCTCTTCTCTTCTGCTCCCTACCCCCACCGATGCTTGCTGAGAGAGGGACGATGTGGAGCGGCGACGCAGCCAGCTCGCGCCTTGTGTGTGTGTGTCTATATATATATATATATATATATATATATATAGAGGAAGAGTTTTATCTACATGTGCATGTAGTTACACTCTCCTTCAATAAACCAATAAGGGTACGTTCGCATACACATTTATCAGTATGAGTATGTTCACATACTTATTTTAAGATACCTCAAATGTCACCACGTGAAAAAATTACAAAATAACCCCTGATTTTAATTTATTATGATAACCCTTTATATTAGTATATATAATGAGGTATGTCCACATACCTCAAGTATACTTGTATACCTTACGTATATACCATCACAGATGGTCTAGTACGATCACATATTTCATGTACATACCTTTCATTCGATCAAATACTTTCAAAATCTTAAGATACACATGCGAGTGTAGCTACATGCGCATGTAGAAAGGAATTTTCTTATATACATACATACATATCTGCATATACATATACATACATACATACATATATGTATACACACATATATACATATATACAGATGGTCTAGTACGATCACATACTTCGTGTACATACCTTTCGTTCGACCAAATACCTTCAAAATCTTGAGATACACATGTGAGTATAGGTACATGCACATGTAGAAAGGAATTTTCCTATATATATACACACACTCCAGGAGTTGAAGGTGTGACTGTACGCTGGGTGACAGCCTTCAATCAATTCAAAACCACCGCCTGCACGTGGTGTAAGTAGATGTGCTTTAATTATAGTTTGAGTCGTTGATCTTTTCACGTACTGTAGCCCTTCTCTTGCATATATGTATTGGAGCTAACTAACTAGCCTCCGCCTTTCATGTCGATCCTACACCACACCGTGTGTCACTGTCATCTACACATATAGAGCACGGTAGTATAAGCTTGATATCGTTACTCTCAACTTCTACAAAAATCACTATAGTATCATGGGAATGGGAGGCATCACGGGAAGTGGGTGCAGATATTATTATCATCAAAATTGATTTGAACCCCCGTCACCGAGAGGCCCGAGGATTGCGGATCGTGTGCACTGACTGATGTGGATGCAAAGTTGGATACTGACCTCCTCTATGCACTGCTGCGCAAGGTGAAATGAACCAATTTGCAGCGCAGTTCAGCACCGCTACCGGAGTCCGAGTGCTTCAGTGTTCAGAATTCAGGGCGAGGGACCTAGCCAACAATGCCCACCCGCCGCACATCCCAGTCTCGGAGTTCAGCACATTCGTTTCCCCTTCGCCGTTGGGGATTGGGGAAATGACGCACAACTTCATGTGCAGAATCGAACGAGCTTCTCTTACACAAAGCCTGGACGTGTGTGGTGCTGGAGCGAAGACGTGCACGTTCAGTCGCAAAGATATGGAGGCGGCCATTAAAGATGCATGGCACACGGTGCCTGTTCACTAGTGAGCACATGTAATACTCCACTATATTGTAATCCTCTGTCTGTCTATGCTAGACGAAGCAACTTCTGTACATATAATCCATTGCATATCCAGCTGGAGGTGAAGGTGTGGCGGAAGCTGGGTCGCAGCCTTCAATCAATTGCAGCCCGCACGTGGTGTAAGTACATGTGCCTTAGTTATATACTAGCCAATCATCCCGTGCGTCGCACGGTCTTACAGGATATAAATTTTGAAAGATAATAGTTGTGATGTTTTATTATTATGGTGTAGTAGATACGGTTGAATTCACTAGTCTATCTATCTCACTGTGTATATTTCAAAATCATCTATGCCGTAGCATATGCACACTTTGATGACCACATCCTACAAATCGTATCATATAGAAATGTTTACAAATTATTATTTATCAAATTGTTAGACCTACGTAGGGGTTGTAAAGGGCCCTAAAAAATACCTGAAAATTTTAAAGATCGGACATAAAAAGTACCAGATCATATTCCTAATCATTTTTGAACTAAAGATCATCAAATGCACATTTGTATTCTGAAGAAACATTTGAGTCATGACCCATTACACCGTGCCATTTTTTATTTAGGTTTCACTTAATGTGATGCGATTGTTTTAGGAAAATATAGTATGAAAACACATGCTGATATTTCGTATTGAGGAATCTATATAGCTGGAATTAACAAAAAAATAGAAGTGCTAAAAGTATATTAATATTTTTATTAGTGCTTCATAGTACATTGATTAATGATGTATTTTTAAGCCATGTGTAAGCACCTCCAGTACCGTGACTTTTTTTCATTGCTCCCACCTGGAAGTGGAAGCACACCGATTTGCTAAATGCACTTAATCAGATATGTGGCAACGTGGGTCCATGGGATGGACCATCGCTTTTTAGTTTGCTTAGCCGATGGCAGGACTTTTGTTCGATCTCTTTGATAGCCCTTGTTTGCCCTTTCCTTTAGATGGATTAATGGATTAGCACGATGGGATGGCGGTGCTTGGGTCGCTGATGGGCTGCGTGCTTACGTAGGGTTAATAATGTTTCTATCCAATGGTTATGATGATTATATGTTATAAATGGATGGCCAGACGTTTTGTTTTTTTATAAGAATTTTTAGGATTTCTCTATTTTTCTAGAGCGTCTCGTGAGAATTAACGTAGAGGTTTTAAAAGAAGCCTCTAGTAATAGTAAGATAGTTTGAGGTGTTTTCTTCTCACCTACTATATAGCCCTTCTCTTGCATACATATATTGGAGCTAACTAACCTCTGCCTTTGATGTCGATCCTCACACCATACCATGCGTGTATGTCACTGTCATCTAGACATATCGTATAGAGCACCATAGTATAAGCCTGATATCGTTACCCTCAGCTTCTACAAAAATCACTATTATTGTGGGAATGAGAGGAATCAGGGAAAGTGGGTGCACACATTAACATCAAAATTGATCCGAAACTCCATCGCCGAGAGGGCCTACATTTGATGCTCGTGTGAACTGGCTGCCGGGGTCGGCAAGCGAAATGCTCGCAAGGCGAAAAGAACCAATCTGCAGCCGCAAGGTTCTGGATCACGATCGGAGCTCAAGTACTCGCAGAATTCAGAGCAAGGGACCTGGCCAACAATGCCCGCCCACCTGCTACACGCCGCCGTCTCCAAGTTCAGCGCATTCCTTTCTCCTTTCCTGCTAGGAATTGCTGGGGAGACGACGACGCAGCAGCTAACTTCGTGCTCATAATCGAACGAGCATCTCCTATATGAACCCTGCATTTGTGTGCCGCTGAAGCAAAGACGTGGGCATTCAGGCCAAGGATGTGGCCATCAAAGATGCACGTCACACAGTGTTCACTAGTCAGCACATGTGGTTCTCCACTAGTATGTTGTAATCCTCTATCTGTCTACGCCAGAAAACATAATGCTTTCGGGCTGATTTTGGGCCAATTGCTACAACCAGAGTTGGGGAAGCTCTGCCCCCGATGATAGTAATTTTTTATTTTGTTTCTATTTTGATGGTCTGCTTGAGGAAGCGGTCAGGTCAACTTTAGCTGATCACAAGGGCATCATCCATGGTCCGAAAGGCTAGCTGCCAGCATGTTCACTCAGCTCTGCTTTGAATGTGGAGCCATTGTTGCATGCAATATATTTAATCTGATAAATATATATTTAAACCGTATCTCTTAGGAGGTAACAGCAGCGGCGGACTTAGGATTTCGACGTAGGGTATGAAACTTACACATGCATAAGCTAGTGTACATTGAAAAAGGAAGAGAAAAACAGCAATGGAAAAAGGTTGACGAGAAATAGAGTGGGTTAGGAAAAAAGGTGAGGCGAAATACAGTGGCTGAGAAAATGGTTCAAACGCCACCACGCTGTGAGGAGAGAGCCCCTACCGCTTCGACTAGCTAAATTTTGTGACTTACTGCGTCACTCAATTTTAGGGTGTGCCTCGGCATATACTACAGGAAACTCGATGATTTTCGTCAGCCAAAATAACTTTCATCGCTTTTTGGGAGAACCGTCGAAAAATAATGTTTTTTCGTCGGCTGCTATTAGCTGACGAAAGCTAAGTTAATTTTCGTCGGCTCTAGGCCCTGGCCGATGAAAATAGAACCAGTTTTCGTTGGCCAGAGGCTAGCTGATGAAAATAGTCGCACAGGTTGCCCCCGGCGACCGCTGCTAGGGTTTTGAGGTCCTATTTTTGTCGGCTGCCGCAAGGGCCGACGAAATTTAGATGGCCGACGAAAACTATTCGGCTAAAAACATAGATCGGCCTATGTTTTTCGTCTCTTTCCTCACTCTTCCTCCTCAACCGCGAGCTGCTCGTGCGCCGCCCACCCTCACGCTGCCACCGCCCGCCCGCCCGCCGCCCTACCATTGCCACCTGCCCTCCCGCCACCGTTGCCGCCTTGCTCGCCCTCCTTGCACCCGCGAGGAACTAAGTAAGTATATATAGCATATTTTGTACATACCTAGAAATTCTTAATTTGTTTACTGACAATGGTGATTATGAATAATCATATGCATTGATATATTGATTAGTTTTCTTATTCAATCTATGATTGATTAGTTGGAAAGCTTAGTAAGTATCGTTTATAGTTACTTTGTGGAAAGCTTTGTATTAGTTTAATGAAGTATTATGTTGTTAAATCTTATGATATGATTCATTTATTTCGGTCAGTTTTGAAGTAACCCATTAATTATGACATATGAACTTGTAAATGTTTTCATTCATAAATTACATCGTTAGTGTAACTTAAGTATGCCTTCTCAAATAACTGTCTAAGAATGAATCATGAGAAGATTGATGTGTGTGAGGACAACTGCATGTTTTTCTGGAAGGAACACGAAAAAGAGACCAAGTGTCTAAAGTGTGGTAAGTCTAGGTATGTTGAGGTTATAAATGAAGATGGTGAAAAGGTGACGATGGACGTTGCAATTAAGCAACTTTGTTACATGCCTATTACACCTCGAGTGAAACAGTTGTTTCTCTCTAAGAAAATAGCCGAACACATGGTCTGGCACAAGGAAGGGAAACGTGAAAAGCAAGGAGCTTAGGTATGCACGCAAGGCCATTCTTTACAAAACTTAAGGGTAGACTTGTGGTATTATATGTATACTTTGCCAAATCATGTGTATACAATTTGTTACTATTTCAGGAGGCTGATAGGGCTTCCAACTTCGTTAACAACCTATTTGCCTCTAGAGGTAGCAGCCACAACCCCGATGAGCCACGTATCATGTGAGAGGGCTTCGTATGTATGTTAGACTTAGTCATTTTCGTTGTGCAATGGACGTTATGTTGTATGGACATAACTTAGCACTTGTGCTTCTGTCGGACTTTTATGTACCTTACTTTGAACGCTTGTGCAATGCACTTTATGTTGGACTTTATGTATGTGTGATTTAATTATGATGCATGCATGGATGTGAGAAATGTGTTCCTGAGTGAGAATCATGAGAAGATAAGTAATAGGCCAAAAAGTTGCTTAATGGTCTTGGAATGAATCATGAGAAGATTGATGTGTGTGAGGACAACTGCATTTCTCAAAGGAACACGAAAAAGAGACCAAGTACCTAAAGTGTGGTAAGTCTAGGTATGTCGAGGTTGTAAACGAATATGGTGAAAAGGTGCGATGGACATTGCAATTAAGCAATTTCGTTACATCCCTATTACACCTCGAGTGAAATGGTTGTTTCTCTTAGAAAACAGCCGAACACATGGTCTGGCACAAAGAAGGGAAACATGAAAAGCAAGGAGTGATGGAGCACCCATCCGATGGTGAGGCATGGAAGGCTCTAGATAGGTTTGATCTAGAGTTTGCCAATGAGGCTAGAAATGTTAGAATTGGGTTGGCGACCGATGGCCTCACACCATTCAACACAACGACCGCATCATACTCTTATTGGCCTATCTTTGCTAATCCATACAACCTTCCACCTGCTCTTTGCAAGAAATATGAATTCATGTTCCTGTGCCTCATCATGCCGAGTCCGAAGCATCCTAGCACCCATCTGAATGTGATGCTGAAACCTCTTATTGAAGAGTTGAAGGAATTGTGGAAAGGTGTAGGAGCATATGACAATCACAAGAAATAGAAGTTCAAAGTTCGAATTGCATATCTGTGGTGGAGAGACCAAAACTGGAAAAATATGAATCCACCAATAGCCAAACTGTAAGGAAAATGGGCCCTAAGCCTTGTGCTTATCCCTTATGTGATTTTGGTGGTTGAGTTGACAACACGTGCCATTTGGGACTAATGTGTGTGCAAGTTTTTTTGTTTAAGTCTCAGGGTTCAAGTAGAAGACTTGAGGAACAAACACCTCAAAGGAGAAAACAAGAATATCAAGTCCTGACGATTTTATACGCACCAGATGTACCATAGGACGGTCCTGTGGTACCACCGGACGTTATAGACAGAAGGTTTGCAAACTCAAGTATGTGACAAATTTGTACCACCAGACGTTCTAGACAGAAGGTTTGCAAACTCAAGTCTACGACTAATTTGTACGCACCGGATGGTCCGGCGGTACCACTGGACGGTCCTGTGGTACCACCGGACATTCTGGACAAAAGGTTGCAAACTGAAGACTGCGAGTGATTTGTACGCACCGAACGGTCCGGTGCTCACAACGGTCAAATGAAGATTTCAACGGTCGACTCCAATGACTATTTGGCAGTGCACACCGGATGGCCCGGTGGTCACGCAGAAATGTGCAGAAAGCTCCCAATGGCTAGTTTTGAGTCTTAGGCTTTAAATACCCCCTTGCCCGGCCTCCACTCCATGGTTGGTGACTGCTGAGCTCATTGTAGTGTTAAGACACATTCTCCATGCCCATTTGAAGTGTAGGAACACATTTTGTGAACCCAACCATCACTAGAACATAACTAGACACATCCCGAAATAGCTAGTGCTTAGTGCATCTTTGCTTAGGCCTTGTTGTCTATCCTATGTGCCTGCATGCACATCTTTGTGTACAAGTGCGGTGTAAGTCTTGCGAGACCCTCCAAAGTGTGGAGTGGCCGCCACCTTGCTTGTGAGAGGGAGAAGGCCCTCGGCACATTGGCCAAAAGCTTCCCATAGTGGAGACGGTGGGGTAGCTCCGCGAGAAGGACTTGGCAATCCTCTAACCTTGCCTGGGTGAGGCCATAGTCACAAACTACATGAGAGAAGGGCTCATGTGGGTGTGTACTAGGGATATCCGGCGACCCGACCGTGGTTGCTTGACTTCTACGTAAATCACTTTGCCATACTCCACCCTTGCGTGGGCGAGGCCGTACTCCTTTAAGGATTGTGTGACAGCAAAGCCTGCAGGGGCACCAAACGAGGAGTTGGGGGTAGAGACACGTTGGCCTCCTCGAACCTCGGAAAAAAAAATCTCCGTGTCTCCATCGTGTGCAATCGCCGACATCGTCATCGAGAGTTTGCATTCTCTAGCTATCTCTTTAGCCACCGCATTTATATTCTTGGAATTGTGTGCTTACATTCCTAAAGTAGCTTGATAGGTTAGTTTCTAGGTGGAACTAGGTTGCAAGACTTGACCTCGGTAGAGTTAGCAACACTTTGCAAAACCATAGTGCATATAGCTAGATTAATATTGCAGAGGTTTTGCTTAGGAGCTGTAGTTTTTAGGAGCCTTAGTTTTTAGAAATCCTAATTCACGCCCCTCTTAGGCATCGGTTCAACCTTCACAAACAAATAGATAAGATGCGATGAGATGTGTTTATAGAAGGCAAAAATTTCATCGGCTAGTGGAGAGACCAAGTAAATTCTTGTCGTATTATTCTTTTAATAATATATAACCTTACTATGAAATGTTCATGACCGTGCGATAAAAAAACATACATAACGAACTTAAACATATGGCTCTTGGATCAATAACTATCAAAAACTTTGGCTGGAATGACATCAACTGGTTTCGTTTCTGATCTACCAAGTTTGAAGCTGTTCGGCCACTTGTCGCCATAGTAAATACATGAGTTGTTTTAAGGGCAGCGGGTGCAGAAGGCCATGAAAGCGATTATTATGGGATCATCAAGGATATCCTAGAGTTTACTTTATAGGTAATAAGAGACTCAAAGTAGTATTCTTTGATTGTGAGTGGTTCGACAACAAACATGGTACTTGTGAAAACCAGTTTGGGATGGTCGAAGTCAAACACAACCAACAACTAAGTGGTCTTGACAATTTTCTACTTGCACACCAAGTTCAGCAGGTGTATTATATGCCATATCCATGCCCAAAGTTGGAGGCTTGGTGGGTAGTATACAAAGTAAATCCTCGTGAACGTCTTTTTATTCTTGATGTTGGTGATTATCATGATGGTGTGATGGAGCGTGGTGACGTTGATGAGGTCTACCAAGATGAAGAGTTGCCGAGGACTTTTCATGTAGAGACTAGTGTTGGACTTGACTCATTAGACAGAGACCCTAATCACATTACAGTACCAACACCCATGAAAAGGAAACGGCAACAAAAGAAAAAAAAGTTTCGTGGCGGCCTTTAAGAGGGAGGACACTTCTTAATCAAGACATTGATGAATTTTGACATGTAAATATTCATTCCTTTATTTCACTATTGTGTTGTTCATTCCTTTATTTAACTATTGTCTTGTTCATTCCTTCATTACATTTTACACTATTGACCTGTTCATTTATGCAAGATGTCGCGTAGGGTGAAACAGACGACGAAGGGATTTTTGAAGGCCGCGAGCAAGGTGCTACCTAGTGTGCACCGCGAGGACTCCTTGTTTAGGGGTACTTCTGCAGGGAACAGTAGGCGAGAGGAGTTGCTGAGGCACGTGCAGCCTGAATTGAGAGGCCAACCTATAACACTTCAAAGAAACGAGGTAAGAAAGTGATTATGTGATTTAATTATGTGTCTTTATCAACACTCCTATGTACTTATTACTTACTCTTCTATAGGATGAGGATTAAGTGATGATGATAAGGTGGTGTAGGACAGCAGGCAGGATGAGGATCAGGATGAGGATGGGGATGGGGATTGGGAGGGGGAGGAGGATGGGGAGGCGGATAGGGTTGGGGATGCGGATGAGGATGGGGATGGGGAGGTAGATAGGGATGGGGAGTACCAGCCACAAGAGGAGGAAGACCCGATGGGTGGGGAGATCGCTAGGCAATCTATTGGGCCGCTTCGAAAGTTTAGGAAGGGCCATATGGTGGCTCCTCCTCTAGCATCGACATGATCAGAACAAAGGACTATGATCAGACCAATTGGCGACTGGTAAGAGTATCAATATTTGTCACTTTTGTTATTGTTGTCTTAGAAAGTACAATAAGCTGATTTAATTTGTATTGCAGTTATTGGGAGGATTTGAGTTTCACAGGTGGAGGCAGCCACACCTAGGTGAACAAGGTATTGGGGAACAATGTTGCCTGCACTACTCGGGAATGGTCACTAAGCCGAATGGTGGGGAGATTGCTGCAACCAATTGGAAGGACTACAAGCTGAAAGCAGATGCTGATCATGGAGACAAGCAGGGACGAGTATGGACTGAGTTTTGAGTATGTTTTGATAAACAAATATGTGATTCATATATATGTGATCACTAATTCTTAACTTGTTCTTGCAAAAAAAAAATTCAATTTGTTGTAGAATGCGGTCCTAAGCAGGCCTGAAGGGTTTTTAACTTTAATGCAGCCAAGGTGGTTAGGGATTCCTTCAACAAAGTTCGCATCCAAGCAATCTGTGCATACTACAAGGAGGTTAAATGAATTCCTATGAACCAATCACGGGGAGCTGCGGAAATATACATGAAAGAGGATGAGTATGCATAGGTAGATGAAATGACATTTATCTTACTGACTGATGCATTGGAGTTGTCTCAATGAATTAACACATTTGTATAGGTCACTCCCAAATGAATGGAAGATCAGCCAGAAGCATACCGGGCTCTTTGCCGGTGAAAGGCTTTTGAAAAATGGATCAAAGAGTCAAAGTCGAAAAGGGGAAACAGAGGGAAAGATCCATGACATAATTATGGTGATGACAAACATATTCTTAAGGCAAAATGCATGGTAATACGAGGCCTTCTAAATCTCTTCAAGCATATTGAACATTATATATATGTAGGCTAATTCATAGTTATAGGAAGCAAAAGATGGTGTCTCACCAAGCGACATCGAGGTGTATGTCCAATGTCACAAGGGTCTAGATCCCTCACAACCTGATCTGCTATGCACCGAGGTGGCCACCGCTCGACTTGTAAGATATCATCCACTCATCCTATGTTTTATTCCATTGTCAAGCTCTAACCCTAAGCATGCATTACAGGAGGCTTATGGGAAGGAAATGACGATCCGGCATGGGGAATGTTATGACTAGAGGCATCAATCGATAGACCCTATGGCCGTGCACGCTGTTGAGCGAGGGAAGCCCCTTGGACGGTGATATGATTTGAATTTGTTGGTTGTGTTTGATGGTTTTGTCTAATTGACAATCTTAATCATGTTGATCTGATGGATTGCTTGACTCGTTCTAGGTACCCCTTGTTCAATGGATTGATAAACTCGACGGAATTGCAAGCTCAGATGGCGTCTTCGTCACGTGCATCGGGTTCTGGTAGCCATGTGTCCTCAGTGCTGGCTACGGAGATCGCGAGGCTGCAAGAAGAGCTAGGGCAACATCGAGAATATGAAAAGCAACAGGAGGAATTCCAGAGGTGGCAAATGGAGTACCAAAGGCAATCGCAACAGTACTACTTGAACCTAATGTCACAGCAACAACAGGCTATTCAAGTAGGTGACCATGATTAATATTGTTTATTTGAATTGTCAATATATGATACTAATACAGTCCTTTTTACAGGCAACATTAGCAGCATAGGGAGTCACCATCGCGTGGCCCTCAGTTCAAGCTCCTCCAGAATAGCCAGAGTGGCCATAAGTTCCGTGTTTTCTCCAGCAGCTCAGGTACGCACGCAATGTCATTCTTTACAAAACTTTATATGCATATGGAACTAGATTAGCTATATTTAGCAATGCTAGCCAAACTTAGTACATTCGACCATCAAAAGAGGCCATTGTGGTCACTTTAGCTAAAAAATGTATGAAGTTCATATTCCCACAACATTTCCGCACTTTTAGCAGGACTTAGTGTACTATTTCACCTCTCTTGTAGGGATCGGGTGCATGCCTCTAATGTTGTGGGAACTCCACATGCAGTACTACCAGCACCTGGGTCTCAGGTTAGTTTGGCACTTGTCCTTTTCCGGGTTGCTTAAGTCATATCGATACTACTACCGAATCATGCATATACTTACTGTTTCAGGAGATCAACATGGCTTCCAACCTCGTTAACAATCTATTTGCCTCTGGAGGTAGCAGCCACAACCCCGTTGAGCCGCATATCGTGTGAGAGGGCTTTGTATGTATGTTAGACTTCATCATTTTCATTGTGCAATGGACTTTATGTTGTATGGACATAACTTAGAGCACTTGTGCTTGTGTTGGACTTTTATGCACCTTATTTTGAACAATTGTGCAATGGACTTTATGGTGGACTTGTTATATGGACACTTGTGTTGATCATTGGGTATTAATTTGAGTGTACTTGGATTATGATGTATGGATGATGAGAAATGTGTTCCTGAGTGAGAATTGGTGATGTGTGAAACTTTATATGCATATGGAACTGTAAATTTGGATAGAAAAGCAGCTCATTTAGGTGGCTGGGAATAACAGTTTTCGTCGGCCAGATGGAGCCGACGAAGATTAACCATAATAACTTTCGTAGGTTTTGAAGTAACTGACGGAAATTATCCTAAATATCTTTCATCGGTTATCCCAAAACCGACGAAAAGTAGTGCAACTTTTTGTCGACCTAGTCTAGCCGACGAAAACTAGCTAGGAGGCCCAAGGACCAGCGGCCTGCCACATGGCACGGTTTTTGGTCGGCCGTAGGTAGCCGACGAAAATTAGTAGACGATGACGTGGCGGCTGGGCCAGCTGTTTCTTTCGCCGCCTGGGCCGACAAAAAAGGCGGCCGATGAAAGATAGTTAGTTTTCCTCAATTATATTTCGTCGGCAAAAAACCGATGAAAAACCAGAAAAAACCGACAAAAACATCTATTTTCGTCAGTTTTGGCCGACGAAAATTGTCTTGTTTCCTGTAGTGATACCTGGACCACCCCTGGGTCCACCACTGGGTAATAGGTGGTCATAATTATCTGCATTTAATAGAGAGTAAATTACACGTACAATTTTCAAACTATTCTACTATTCTCATCAAGATCCCAAAACTATAAAAATATAGATCTATATCCCTAAACTAAAGTCTTCCGATCAGCGAACATTATGTTAACGGAAAGGAATGATAAGTTTAGGCAGAAACTTCACAGTATAGGGTACTTCACAGTGCGGTCAATGTATAAACATTTCATTAACAATAACACTAGAGTGCCACAAGATGTCTAGTGTACGCGGCTATCAATAAAAATTAAAATCTTTACTGGTCCATCAACTCGTGCTCTCGCACGAGTTAGAGTGGATATAGATTTAATCCGTAATAATATTAAAGTTGATTATTTTAATTCATCTTTTGTAATGTCACTGTGGTTAATGTAGTTGCAAATTTAGAAATTATTTAAATTTACATTTTATGATGGCATATTGGGTACTTTATATGCAGATTTAAGGCTTATTTTAATTCATCCTTTATAATGACTTGGTAAGTAATTTATATGCAAATTTAGACGGTATTTTATTTCGTATTTCATAATGGCATCATAGGTAATTTTATGCAAATTTAAGGGATTATTTAATTTATATTTTATAATGGCATGATGGACAATTTTTATGCAAATTTAAGACATTATTTTATTTCATCTTTCATAATGTCATAGTTGGTCATTTTTTAGAAACTATAATAGATGTAATGACAACTATTATTAGAGCTATACGATGGATGACAGGATGTTTCTGATTTTAGTGATAATTTTTAAGATTTATCTTTTTCCTAAAAAATAGATCAATTATTAGAGCTACATGATGGATAACATGACGTTAATTACATAGAAAACATATTTAATGGCTATTAAAATTTCAATCTGCAATCAATGATATGATGTTTTTTATTATTGTGAGAATTTCTATGATTTTATCTTTTATTTAGCGCATTATTACGAGGATGAATAAGAATGCTCCAAAAAGAATCTTCAACTAGTAATAGCAAGATTAGGCACAAAATATCTATCTCATAGAAAGATTTCTAGCATCTTTACGAAAAAAGTTACGGAACCATTTAGTAGTGTAAATTTATAAATGGGAAAAAATTTAACAAAAAACTAAGAGTAAATTTGAAAATGGAAAAAAGCTGCCAAAAAAGAAGAAATTTGCTGTCGTTGAGAGTTAAACTCAAAACCTTTCATAATGGCAAAGGTGGGTAATTACTTAGAAAATAAATTGAGAATAGAAAAAATCTGCTAAAAAAGAAGAAATTTGCTTTCATTAAGAGTTAAACTCAAGACCTTTCGTAATGGCAGAGGTGGGTAATTACTTAGAAAATAGATCTAATTGCTATTAATATTCCAATCTGCCAATTGATGGTTGGATGTTTCTGATTTTTACGAGAATTTTTTAGATTTATCTTTTTTCTGGTACGTTTCGTGAAAATTAACGTGGAAGCTCAAAAAAAACATCTAATCTATTATATTAATAAGGGAGTGTTAAAAGAAGCCACCACGTTCGCCGAAAGGACCAAGAAATTCTCACGTTAATCAGAAAAAAGAAAAACTCTCTACCGTTGGATTTTATGAAGATCTAACGGTCCAAAATAATATAGGATTATATGAAGATCTAACGGTCTAAAATAATATATCTATACCAAAATTTTCACGTCCTATTTATAGAAGGAAAGGTATATACGATAGGAAACAATACATGTAGATCGAATATATCATCATCGGTTTTGATTTTCCTTATCATATACGGCGTGGACATCATAGCGTGCGTAGTTGGAGTTGGAGTTCGTGCTCCGTCGCGCCGTCCTGGGCGCCTCGCACGCCGGCTACGCACACGGTCTCGCGCAGCCGTGCATCTCGGTCTACGCACTCGACGCGGTCTCGCTCGGCACGCCCAGGTACGCGGCGTATCACACGCTCTCGACGTGCTCTGTGCTCGGGCGCTAACTGATCAATAAAACCTTTTGGCTGCTGCTATGGCGCGTATATATATATAGGTGGTACAATCGGTGAGGGCCAAGGAATGTGCTAATGACTGCTGCTGCTGCTCTTTCATGCCACCAACTAACCAAGTGGATATATGCAGAAATAATCAGGGTCTATATTTGACCATCAAATCTGTGGATCATAAAATCTGTAGAGAGAAAAGATACATAATGTGATATACGAGCAACCGATTGAAAATAATGCAAGACTGCTGCTGCTGCTCTTTCATGCAACCAACTAACCATGCTGTCTATATTTGACCATAAAATCTGGATCAGTTTATATTGAGAGAGAAAAAGATACATAACATGATATACGAGCAACCCATTGAAAATAATGCAAATGCGAAAAAAATAATGCGGGTATTATGTCAAAATATCATGGACAAAAAATATAAGTATACTTAAGGCTAAACTAAATTAATTAAGAATTCATATAGCATACAATAATTGTCACTAAAATTTAAAGATTTTGGCTAAACCTATTGTTCAAGTAAAAACAATCGTCTTGAATAAATAAACTAATAAGTTTTCCAACAAGAGTAAACATAGTATAACTTTTATGCATAAAGATTTCTAATAGAAATTAAAGGAAGCTGATTTTTAAAATATATGACAGTGACCTGGCTGCACAAACTATTATATGGGTAAGTGAGCATTAAAATAAGCCGCGAAGTTCGTGAGGTGTACCCCAAAAAATATCATGTTAATATTTGGAAAGAAAATATCTAAATTATTAGATTTTATAAACATCCAATTGTCTAAATTCAATCAAGAGTCTATGCTAGATATAGTTTTATATATGTTGTGTGATATGAAATAAAAATTAGTATTTTGAGACAATATTCTGATGAGCAATTATGAGCTTTCAATCCAACTACAAAAGGAGATTGGAACTATGACAAATAGTACGTATATATGTTCTTTGAGAGGACTAAATATGTCGATACAAGTCCATAAGTTATCATGAGATTTCAACTTAGAAAAGATTTGGTGGCAAGACCTTCTCTAACACAAGTAGTTCTTAGCTCCAGTAAATATAACATTGACACAATTGATACAATTAACTCGGGCCATATAGCCTTAGGTACTGCACCCTAGATACAGCCAGGCTACCTCATCTGAATAACGAAACAGGCCTAGCCCTTCTCTTGCATATATATTGGAGCTAACTAGCCTCTGCCTTTCATGTCGATCCTACACCATACCGTGTGTCACTGTCATCTAGACATATAGAGCACCGTAGTGTAAGCTTGATATTGTTACCCTCATTTTCTACAAAAATCACTATTACGGGAATGGGAGGCAACAGGGAAAGTGGTGCAGAGATAAACATCAAAATTGCTTTGGACCCCCCTCAATGAGAGGCCCGGTCGCCACTTCTATGCACCGGCTGATGGGGACAAGAAGTTTAATACTGGCCTCCTCTACGCACTACGGAAAGGTTCGGAGGGCGAAAGAACAAAACTGCAGCGCAGTTCCAGACCACGATCTGAGTTGCAAGTGCTTCCGGAATTTAGAGCAAGGGACATGGCAGGCATTGCCCGTGTGACACTCATCACTGCTGTCGAGTTCGGCACATTTGTTTCTCCTTTGCTGCATGCCTGCCGTGAATTGGGGAGACGAGGCAACAACCTCGTGTTCAGCATTCGTCGAGCATTGGCCATCATATCAAAGATACGTGTTTGTCTACGCTAGAAACACGACGCCGATGCTGTAAACATATCGCTTTCATGCTGATTTGGGGCCGCTTAATAGAAACCAGGTAGGGAATTAGGCCTGGATGCTCTCTCCCTGTCGACACTAAAACAAAACAGAACAAAATTGACTCGTTCCTACTTTAATGGTCTGCTTGAGGAAGCTGCCAGCAGGTCTGATTTAGCTAATCGATCACATGGGCATATCCATGGTCGCGGTTGAAGGGCCAGCATGTGCACTCAGCTGTGGTCTGTGAGTGTGGAGCCATTGGTCGGTGGCAATAACAGGGACAATTACTCCAACAAGCTCAGTACCGTGATGTCTGAGATGTTGCTCTGCTGGCTGAGCTGCCATATATGCCCATGCATGAAAATGCCTTATGGCTATCTCAGTGTTACTGGACGTCCACTTTGATACAATACAAATGAGTTTAATTTGTTGCATTTGTACATGATAAAGAGTATGCCCACTCGATCGAGTTTTTCGGACAATATGAAATCCTGACACCGCCCATTCTCAGTCTATTTAGTGCGTGTACCAGCATGACAAGAACTTGGCTCTAGTTTACTGGTTTTCTCCATAGAGCTGAACAACAAAAGACACATTGTAATAGAGAAGTAACTAACCAGGCAGATGTCTGGTATTTGTGTCAACATTTCTTAAAGTTGAGCAGATATATGTTGTGTACCAAGAAGCAGGCAGAAACGGTGGTGGCATGCCGATCTTGGGATGCATGCGTGAGGCAATGGCAGTGCTGAACCGTGCACATCTGACCAGAAGCGACGACCCTGGGATTCATAGAACTCAGGGATCCCCGCTGGGAGCCACTTGTCTCGATAACATCTGTAGCTGCAGATGGGTGTCCCGGCGTTGTGAACTGGAGCGAGGTCCACTTGGAAGATTAGGTGGTTGCATTTGTACATGATCAACAGAGTGCCGCAAGCTAACAGATTACATTTATATTTTGGAACGTGACATATCCACCCTTGCAACGTGATCTACAGAGTTTAACAACCGCCGCAAGCTAGGCCTGTTTGGATTGTTACCGCAATGTGCCATGCCACACATTTGTCATGCCAAAGATTCTTAGCATGTGTTTGCATGGTGGCCAGATGTTCCCGCGTGCCACAACTCTTTAATCATTGCGACTCATCAAAGAATGCCATTAGTCTTTTAATTTTTATGTCCTTCAATTTGTGTCCCAAAATATAATTCAAAACCTCAGCTCAATTAATTTCTTGTGCAATAGAGGATGAGGAAATGGTATACCGATGTATATGGCGCTCATCATATGTATTGTACGTTGATTCTGCAAACATGAACCCACGAGCAACTAACTAATAACCCCCGCAAATCGTTGGTCGCCCGCCCCTCTTATTCTTCCTTCCGCCATGGATGGGCGGTACACACCAATCCGTACGTTATCTGACGCTGGGCCACAACATGGGCTTCCTTGAATACGCTAAAGCACTAATTAAGGCTAAATGAGACGCTACAAAACTGCAACCTTTGTATATATAATCCACAGCATCCAGCTGGAGGTGATGAAGGTGCACTGACTGCATGCTGCTGGGTCACAGCCTTCAATCAACACAACCGCCTGCACATGGTGTAATATAAGTACATGTGCTTTAATCATAGTTTGAGTTGTTTTCTTCTCACGTACTATAGCCCTTGTCTTGCATATATATACTGGAGCAAACTAGCCTCTGCCCTTTCATCTCGATCCTAACACCATACCGTGTATGTCACAATCATCTAGACACAAATGTAGAGCACGGTATGATATCGTTACCCTTAGCTCTCACAAAAACCACTATACTATTATATATGGGAATGGGAGGCATCACGGGAAGCGGGTGCAGAGATTATCATAAAAATTGATCTAAATCGTCCTCAACAAGAGGCCCGATCGCCGCATCTGTGCATGGGCTGATGGGGACGACAAGTTCAATACTGGCCTCCTCTACGCACTACAGAAAAGCTCGCAGGGCGACAGAACCATTTTGCAGCGCTGTTCTGGACCGCAATTAGAGTTCCAAGGGCTTCCAGAATCCAAAGCAAGGGACCGGGCCGACATTGCCCGCGTGCTACCCATCTCTGTTGCTGAGTCCAGGACATCCATTTCTCCTTTGGTGCCGTGGATTGGGGAGACGACACACCAGATTCGTTCTCTGAATTGAACAAGCTTAGCACAAACCCTGCACATGTGCGCCGCTGCAGTGTGGACATGGGCGTTCAGGTACAAAGACAAGGACACCACCGTCAAAGCTTTATGGTACAAAGGCAACTATGCAATGATGAATTTGATGCATATGTATCTCTTTGACCGTATCAATTTTCTGCAGTGTATAATATTTGATCAACTACATGATCCATGGTGGGAATATAATATGCTTTTGTACTGGATAGTAAACCAAGGCTGCATTGCTATATGTACCTACCCTTCTGACAAGACTGCTCTGGCTAGGATGACGAGAACCCAAGTCCAGCAGATAGAATAACTTGTCCACGAACAGCTAGCTATATATGCATATGGCTATCTCAGAGTTACTGGACGTCCACTTTCATGCAATTAAATGTGAGGTTGTTGCATTTGTACATGATAAAGAGTATGTCGACTCCATTGAGTTTTTGTAAACCAAGGGAAAACATCATCGGGCACTATGAACTCCTGACACCAGCACCACCCATTCTGAGTCTATTTAATTAGTGTGTGTACCAGAATCACAAGAACTTGGATCTATTCTACTCATTTTCTCAAGTGAACTGAGATAACGACAAAAGACAATGCAATAGAGAAGTAACAAACCAGAGAAAAAGAGAACTCACTCTAGTATAATAAGACACTGTGGAGGTTGAGACATGGTGTAGTAGCTTTGGTGATGACCAGGAGCCACACAATCTAATTCCTAATCTCAAAAATATATTCTTAATACGTTTCAGCAAATGAAGTTATTTTTGAGAAAAGTCAACCACAACTTTTTATGCAGGTTCTTTTCAGATGAACTCATTGGCTTCAGTCTTGGGTCAAGTTGTAGCAGAATGAAGAGCGAACTCATGTTATTATTGAAGGTTGTTGTCAAGTAGAGACGATAGCCCTACAAGTGTTCGGGTCATTTGATTGGCCATATGTGGCTAGGATATCTCTTGATTTGCTAAAACTCTGTTTTGGTCAAGTTTGGTCGTTCTCTTGGTTTGTAATAATCTAGGTCTAATTCTCTCTTTAGAGGGATGAAGTCGGAAACTCAGTTTCCGTTGTCTAAAAAATTCTTTTCAGCCAAAATAAAACAGGGCAAAGGTATGTTGAATTTTGAAAGACATGGTGTGTTGTTATGCAGATAGCAATACTTGACACACCTATTCATCTTGTCTTTAATTCAGACGTGTTCAATCTTGGTTGAGTTACAACGGAACAACATTTGGAGCTTGATTTGCAAGGATTATTATTTTTTGTCTCGTGATCATCATCACAACTGCTAATCTACTTGGTAAGAAAATGAGTCATAAATATAGTATAAGAGATATGTGGAAGGAAAAACATGGAAAATCTAGATGGATCTGAAAATTCTTTCAACTACTCATTGTGAGTTTTGAGGTCTTGGGACTAAATAAACTAACCTAGCTCTTTGGTCTTGTGGATCAATATTTGGAGAGCATTCTTGTGTTCCAACATATCTTGTTTGCGCCAACATTTCTTAAAGTTGAGCAGATATGTCTAATTTATGTATCATGTGCATCGGAGACATAATTTTGGTTAACCATGGATCATCTGCCTCGGAGACTTGACTTGGGTTAGCACATGCATGGATGGTAGTATAGACCATGTGAGTGCTGCTGGTAAGGCATAGTCTGAAATTGGCTTAGCAAAAAGGTAGAGCAGATCCATCAGCGGAATCACTTTGCAAGCCCAAATTGTCGCACTCCAGCTCATAGACTTGATGGATGATCATGGAGATGTGCACTGGAAGCGGCGGCATGGACCATCCAAGAGGCAGGTAGAAACGGTGGTGGCATGCAGAGCTTGGCATATGCATGCGTGAGGCAATGGTAGTGCTGAGCCGTGATCATCTGACTAGAAGCGACGACCCCGGGTTCATGTACAACTCAGCGATCCTCGCTGGGAGCCGCTTGTCCTGATAACATCTCTAGCTGCAGATGGGTGTCCCTGCGTTGTGAACCTGGAGCGAGGTACACTTGGAAATTAGGTGGTTGCATTAGTACATTATCAACAACATGTCTTCCTGAGTTGTACTAAACACAGCCTTATCCAAAAATACCAACTCCCGACACCGCCCATTCCCTCAAGTTTTCCTGTGCATGCATGTACTACCTGAGCACGATAAATAAGAATCAAGAACTTGCTGCTAGAGCTTGGACACTGTGGAGATTGAACTGGATAGTATATATATATATACCCATAGAGAAGAGCTTTTTTTTAAAAGCACATAGAGAAGAGCTTTGAAAGGGAAAGGGAGTACTATATAGTACAGGGAATGAACTTTAAAAAGGACATGGAGTATTATTTAGGGGAGCGCCTAACGCACACATATGCGTGCGATAAGCGTACTGCACGCACACCCAAAAAAAGAAAACCCCACTGTGCGTCAGCCAAAAAAAGGAAAAAAATCCCACCCCTGCGGGCGCCGCCGCACCGGACCGCCCGCCGCCCTCACCCCAGCCCTCTTGTGCACGCGTGGGGAGGAGGCGTGGCCATCTGCGACAACAGCAGTGGCCATGTGGGAGAGGGCAGGGACAGCCACCCGCCTTTCATCTCTGCTGGTCAAAATGAGAAAAGGAAAAATGTGCACGTAGAAAATCACAAATAGGCAATATAACGCTTCCCGTCAAGCAAAAAAAGATCACCATTTTGCCTAACAAAAATCACCATTGTCTAATGAAACACCCAAAAATGCAAATGGTGTTTTTGCCTAATGCAAAAAGCATTTTTGCCTAATGAAAACCAACATTTTGCATAATGAAAAACTAAAAAATTGCCGAATGCACGGAGCACGGGGAGCGAGGGAGGATGCTTGACTTTTTCCTCGAGGCAGGTGGCCGCCGTCGGCTGGCGAAGAAGGCGACGATGACCGGCCGACCAATGCCATGGTCAGCAGGGAGGGCGAGGCAGAGGAGGAGCGTGCGAGGCGGCGATGACCCCACGCATCGCCATGGCCACCCGGGGAGGACGAGGCCACCGCCGGGCCTCCTCACCGGATCCGCCCCACCATAGGTCGCATCCCCGCACTGATCCGGCTGCTATAGGATGCCTCCCCTCTGGATCCGGCCACCATGGGGCACATCCCCCAACCGGATTTGGTCGCCGTGGGCCGCCTCCATGGCCGACGGAGAAGGAGGGGAGGGAAGGGCCGCGGCGCCTACCCGCCGGGGATCCGGTCTCGTCCTCACCAGATCTGACCACCACGGTAGCCCATGGAGGAGAAGGCGGGGTGGAGCTGCTCCTTCACCGAGGCGGACGATGAGAGGACAGCTCGAAGGAGGGCTCTATGGCCGGTGATGAAGCGTGGTGGAAGGAGGAGCATGGCAGTGGCGACTGCCAGATCCGGCCACCACGGAGGTAGGGGAAGGGGAGAGGAGCAGGAGTCCGGCGGCATAGAGAGGAGAGGAAGCGGCGGTGCGCGTGGAGTGGGGAGTGTGGCAGGGAGCGAGTGAGATGAGATAGAAAGAGAGAAATAAACGTGAGAAGGGGAGGGTGGCAGGAGTGTGCGTGCAGATGGACTACGGCACGGCCGACCGTGTTAAAATCTTTACCATTAGTATGGCCCCATTAATCAGTACATACATGATACATCATACATGTGGAGTTATTATTAGCTGGTCAGGAACATTTGATGATCGAATTAAAGTGCTTATCTTTGGCTCACATAACTTTTGAACAAGTAGTTGTTGAATAATTCTGGATGTATTGTTATGCATGGGCAAGGAAGCTATCGGCTAGGAACTAGGGGAAAAATTATCGTGCTACAGGTTGTATGTGGTCAACCGAATGAATCAATCATCCTTTCACAAAGAGATTAAACCACAAAGAATCTTACTATTACTAATTAGAACTTAAAAACACATGAATTGCGAAACGCGCTATAAAAATATAAGTCCTAGAAATTCCCAACAAATCAGAAATATCTGGCTTTCCATCAATTAATATCTAATAGTACTAGCCATTGGATCTATTATGTTTTCTAAAAACTTACCCCCGCATGCCATTACGCAAGAACATTAAAGTAACCCCTAATTTTTTATATAAATTACCCACCATGCCATTATAAAACATGAATTACAATAACCTCATAAATTGCATATAAATTACCCGCTATGCCATTATGAACAATGAATTAAAATAACCCATAAATTTGCATATACCATTATAAAAGATGAATTAAATCCGTCATGCCATTATGAAAGATGAATTAAAATAATCATCTCTAATATATTATAGATAAAATAAAATAATATTTAAACCCTAAACAACAAAAATACATTGTTATAAAAAATAAAATAACAATATATATATATTTTTTAATTATCAATTGCTGCTACTATTAAAATTATATATCAACTTTTAATATATAAATATATATACCTCCTAAAAATCTAACCCGTGGGAGAGCACGGGTTGATGGACTAGTAGACTAAATTGCCTTTCATCAGAAGTCACTCCATGTCCATTCATAAATTCCAAGTTCAGAATAAACAATCATGGCCCTCAAAGTTATATCCTACCAAAAGACAGGCATTCATGATTTACCAAGTTCAGATACTTCATCGTAGAAGCTTCTCACAGGAACCAACTCCTATCTTCAACCCCTGCACTGCACCTCTTCCTCTGCAAAGAAGGATGAACACCCTCAGCTTCTCCGTGCTTCTTGGTGATGTGTGGTGTGTAGTGGCTCATGTAATTGTCAGGAGCCAAACAAATCATATTCCTTTAGTTGAGTCTAAATTTTTTTGTTTTTAATACTATTAAACCAAAATTCAATATACCAAAAAGTCATGTTGAATTAAGAATGACTAGTGTCATATACACAACACTACTTGACATTCAAAATTCATCTTTGTCTTTTGACGTGTCCCATTTTGGTTGAGTACCAACAAAAAAAATAACGTTTGGAGCTAGCTTGACTGGCAATAATTGTTGCTATCGACATCTTACTACTACTAATCCAGAGATCCCTTTTGGAGCCTCCACGTTAATTTTCACGAATGAGCTAGGAAAAAAGATAAATATTAAAAATTCTCACAAGAATTAGAAGCATCTCGCCATCCATGAGATAGCTCTAATAATAGTAGCCATTAGATCAGGTCTATTATATTTTCTAAAAAAGTACCCACCATGCCACTATGAAAAATGAATTAAACTAACTCCCTAAATTCGCATATAAGTTACCAATCTTGTAATTATCAAAAATAAATTAGAATAACCCATAAATTTACATCTAAATTACCCACCATGCCATTGCGAAATATGAATTAAAATAACCTCCTAAATTTGCATATAAATTACCCAGTATGCCATTATAAACGATGAACTAAAATAAACCTCTAAATTTGCATATAAATTACACACCATGCTATTATGAAATATAAATGAAATAACACCAAAATTTTCTTGGAAATTGCCCACCATGATATTTGAATTAAAATAACCACTCAGATTTTTTTTATATAAATTACCTATGAGGCTTGTTACAATGATTGGAAAGTGCCAATGGTACTTTTAGGATAATTGATAAGTATCAATGATACTTTTATGATAATTGATAAGTAGCAATGGTGATTTTAGGATAATTGATAAGTATCAATGGTATTTTTGTATAATTATAAATGTGGAATTCTTTTACCCTTCGAATCTTTTAAAAAAAATAAAATTGGTACTGCGCCCACGCCTTTTTGGTCCCATTCCTTTTTTGTTTTAGTCTAACTCATCGGTACTTCCTGATTAGTGCTTCCTAATTTCGAAGCCATTGGATCTCACGAAATAGAGGGCTCATAATATTTCTAATCATTGTAAAACTTGTGCTCAGGTACCTAACATACCATTATGAAAGATGAATTAAGTAATAACCTCTAATATTACTAAAGATAAAATAGAATAACACATTTAAACTCCAAACTATAAACATATTTTTGTTATAGACAAATTAAATAACAAAAATAGACATGTCTATATATTTCTAAATTAGCAATTGCTATTAGTTATCTTTCAATTTTTTAATAAATATAATTTATTAAACTTTAACCCGTGCGAGAGTACGGGTTAATGCACTAGTCTGTAGTATTTCTTTATATGTCATGAGTGACGGTGGTTGTCCTCACCTGCCTAGGTGACACTATGGTAGTGTTTGGTTCGATGTACTGTAATGTAATCAAATTACGGAAGGATCTGATATCATTACGTACGTTTGGTTAGATATAGACCGTAATACGTTAACGTGTAATCGGTTACCGGCCAGTTCAACCTTGATTCCGCTCGTCACAGACCGTTATCCCTTCACGATGCCTCTCGCTAGCTGCCATACCGTTACATTTCCGAACCAAACGAAGTCAGCAATTGCTCATTCCAGCTCCGATGACTATGTAATCTGATTTCGTTTTCATTTTCGTTACCATATCATGAACCAAACACTTCCTATGTAGCTAGTGATGGAATAAACTATTGACATTATCAAGCAGTGATATGCCGTTAGTCATTTCACTACTCATTAATTAGTGACTCATTACGGAGTTGAGGCCCGTCACTATTTGCCAGTTTTGATATAGGGTTTGTAGTTTCAGTCTCTGTATTTGCTACCAGTGCTTAATCGGTGGATTTGGAGGAGACTTTAGATCTCCTTGCATAGTAAAAAAAAACTGTGTACGGATATTCACCGATGCCTTCACTATTCTCATCTTAAACTCTATTAAATTGTAACTGTGTAGTCATTTTATCATTGCGCTCTTATATATAGTATATATTTGCAATGCGCACCACGATTACTTATAGTCATTGGTAATTGGTTCATTGCACTCATATATTTGCCACGCACACGGCACACCACGGTGTACCGCCGCATATATAATAGGAGTACACCCACCGTATTAGCTTGGCCTTAGTGCATACACATTCATGCCATATCAAATGCCACAGAAAATATTGTAAATACAAATGGTTGAGAACGAGTGGCGTCAGGAAAACAGAATCGAGAAGGCGACGAGCTCAAAGGCCGCACACTTCCTCGCCCTGCTTCGCCTCAGCGTGCGCATCCATGCCGCTGTTCACGTAGCATGCAAGTTCAGGCCGCATGCACCAGGAAGACACGCGAGCTTGCCGCAATGGTGACTTCACCGCAATGATCGATTTCTTCAGCGCAACATAAAACAGGTCTACTATATCCACTCGAGCATTTGGATTGGAGGATCACTGATGCTGAAATTTCTTCACCCTTGCTCCCCAATTAAACACCCTCCACAACCCAGAGCCTGCCGCCAGAGTCCACCGCTGCCTCGCTGCCCCTGCCTCCACTTGCCACCCCTGTGCTCAACCGTTCTATCGTTGTAGGATTTCCGTCTATGCCTTTAAAAAAAGAAAAGAAAAAGGAATGTGTTCCGATCTCTGCAGATGCATATAACCTGTTTTTCCCCATCTAGGCCTAGGCCGCTCTTAGACCCCGAAGCCTGGACCGCTCAGTTGTTCTTGACTTAACAAACAATTGTCTGCTCAATTCTCCTAAGCCGACAGTGGACTGTTTGGTGCAGCCAGCAGCCTGGCTAAATTCCAAATCTTGCATTGTCTAGAACACATGATTGTCTTGGGTCTATTATGCATGTTGCTAATGGCTCTTTTGGACTTAGTATATAGGAGGCTTACAAGTTACAATGGATGAATTGAGCGGACAGTTCCCTCTATGCCCTCCATGCTCTGAGCAAACTGGCTGGTCCGTGCAATGCCCAACTAGTTCTTTTGTTCTTCTTCCACTTGATGCCCTGCGACTTGTAGATAATCTTTACTGTGGCCATCCCTTATTGTTGAGGTGTTTGCTCCTAAGTCCTTCGTTTTCATCCTAAATCTAAAACAAGTCACTTAAATTAATAAAATTCCATATAGCACAAGACTTATGGTTGTGATCCTTAGAACTATTTTTCGATGTGATTAATAATAAATTGATGAATACCACGTTACTAAAAATAAATTGATTAATGGTCAAATAAAATGATTAAAATTTGATTGGTGAGTAATAATTTGATTCAAATTAGGTTATCAAGGTAGATAAAAACTTGAATAACAAAAAAAAACCTGAAGAAAACTCAATTGTGGGAGTCAAAGAAAATGATATCAGTGCCATGATTATTATTGAATTGATGGAGATACATTATGTGCTCATTCCGTCCCGGGGATTCATCGCCTGAAGTTTTGTTAGCTGTACTCTGATATCATCCGTGGGAGTACAGCAGAGGCCCATTTTCAAATCTTACTATTTCTAATTAGAAGTTACAAAAAAAACACGAATTGCGAAGCACGCTATAAAAAAATAAATTTTAGAAATTACCACAAAAATCAGAAACATCTGACCTTACATCAAGGACTATCCAATAATACTAGCTATTGGATCTATTATATTTTCTAAAAAATTACCCACCATGCCATTATGAAAGACCATTAAAGTAACCCTAATTTCATTTGAAATTACCTACCATGCCATTACGAAATATGAATTAAAATACCCCCTGAATTTGTATATAAATTACCCACCATGCCATTATGAACAATGAATTAAATAACCCCTAAATTTGTATATAAATTACCCGCCATGCCGTTATAAAAGATGAATTAAATCCCCCGTACTAATATAAAAGATGAATTAAAATAATCACTTCTAATGTATTGCAGATAAAATAAAATAATATCTAAACTCTAAACAACAATCATATATTGTTATACAAAATAAATAATAGTATATAAACTTTCTAATTATCAATTGCTACCACTGTTAAAGTTATATATCAACTTTCCTAAAAATCTAACCCGTGCGAGTGTACGGGTTGATAGACTAGTATTTGCTAATCGTGATTAACAATGGCAAGACAAATTAGAGACTAGTAACTAAGAATGATACATGTTAGAGTCTAGTACTATTTGTTGATATTTAATTAGAAAGCACATCAAATCACTGCCGTGGAGGCATGGAATCCTATACTGCCCACAACTCGCGAGATAGCTAGCGATGGTGCCGTTGCTCGTCCTCAGTCTCGGCTCGTGAAATTTAAATAGGAGCCTCAACACCATCCTGCAGGTCTCCTTCTCGTTCTGCGGTCTACGGTCGGATGAACTAAAATAGCGGCGGCTGCATATTGAGAGCATGAGGTGCCCAGATACGAAATCTACGAGCATTTTCTGATGCCTCTCAATCATAGTCGACACAAGCACAAGTATGTGTGTGCAAGTTGATAACTTGCAAATATAATGGAAGATGCACGTAAAAGGATTTCACCACACAACGCAATCTTCAGTCTTCGATCACTGCTGCTCACTGATTTACCTTACCCCAGATGTGTGTATCCTCTTGGGAGGCATCTCAAAATGGATGCATGTATATATATAAGTGATGAGCTGTGGACAGAGCCAACTGATTTATTACCTACAAGCAGCTGAGCACCAGACATGATGCGTCAGATGGTGGTTGTGTGTTGTTAAGACACATCTATATATTGCAGGGGTTTTGTGAAAATATATATTACTTCTTTCAGCTTTCTGTCGAACGACGCCACATTATGTTCTACACCATATACTGTGTGTCATCTAGACACACGTATAGCTAGAGCCCGGGGACTACTAGAGAGTAGAGACACATGATCTTCTATGTGGTAGTATAGTATAAGCCTCATATCGTTGTGCCCATCTTTTCCAAAATCACTATTATTATGGAAACTAGCAAAGTGTCCCGCGCAAATTGCGCGGGTAGCTAGTTTTTTTTAATTTGTTTTACTTTAATTTAATATTGTATGAATTCTTTCTTAGCTTTATGTTTTTTGTTTTATTTAGTCCTCAACAATACATCATTTTTCCTAGATGTTATCTTTTTGATGTATTATATATTTTTATGACATAATGGTTTGCGTGCGATAACAAAATGGTGCAAAACCCCCAAAAATACGAATTTAGGACCCAAAGTAGTGGATTAAGATATTAAGACAGATAGCTATATTTTCTATAAAATTATAAATTTTTATTTCTGTATATATGGTTCAAATATCGTTATTATATCTGATTCTACCTACTCTAATCTATATTGGCATCATTTCTATCATATCCAAACATGACCTAGGATATGACATCCAATAATTGAATAACAACTACAGTAGTGCGATTTTATTCTTCAAAATAATCTTTGAAAAATAGTTCATCAGTACTAAATATACTTGCCTTAGCTTTGTCATAAGTCAAAGTTATATAAATGTTACCAATTTTTTAGAAAAGGGAGGTTACATCTATACACCAAATTATTTTAGTTAATTTCACCATAAAATTTGGTTTGCTATTGTATCTATGATCTTGAATTGGTATTTTCGGCTCATTTAAAAATTAAATCATTGTTTTTTTTAAACTTTTTTAGTGTGTCTTTTGCCTAAATCTTAGTCTCATGGTCTCTCATGAATTGGTGTACGTGAATCAAAGTACTGATAAAAACACAGAGAAGGAAAATAAATGTAAAATAATATAATAGTGTTTTGGAAGGCAAGAATCTATATAAGGGCATGTTTGGCCATGCTCTCCTAGATTCGTATCATTCATTCATGGGAAGCACGTAGTAGCATTCTACATACTATACCAAGGAGCTAGTTTGTATATCTTAGAAAAAAACAAACTAAGAATGTAAGGAACCAGTGAAGCCACAAATTTGGAGCACCTCTAGATTTAGGTCCTGCGGCTACAATGGTGCTATAATGGTGGGCCCAGAGGAAACAGAAGCTCCACCAATTAGGCTATAGAATAAAAATAAATAGAATGACTTTGATGGAGAGTGGCCTGAGTTGGATAGCCATGGTGGGAATCTAGAGGCCAACACAAGCGAGCTACCATGTGGGAATAGGACTATCGTATGAGTTGGGACACAACAATAGCTGGGCAGTAGCTAGGCTTCCACCAAACCTTTATGTCACAGTAGATGTGAAAGTTCATTGCGTTTTGTGAAGGCGATGAAACCTATATAGGAACTGTTACATTCTATCCTTTAACCCAAATATCATGCTGACATTAGAGAACTTAAAAAGACCATTTTTTTAAAAAAATTCTTTGAAAAATACTCCATTCTAAATTAGTGTCTTATCGCTTGTTTGATGTGTCCCCTTTGCTACCTAGGATATTGGTCGTGTCTATGTTGCCCCCTCTCTTTCCCATCACTTCAGCAATCTCGCTTGTCACGATTCGACCTCATGTTTGTCATATCTACACCTCATATTGCCATATTGGTCCCTTAGATGATTGATTGAGGTACCCTTGTTCTTGTTATTATTGTATCTCATGCGGAATGTAAGTTGGACCATGGAGTGTGGATGGCATATATAGACCAACAGGTAGTTTGTAGTGGATGGGTCTTTGCAGTTCAGATTTCATGACTCTAGGGTATCCCGCTGCCCACGCTAATGTCAATGAGCTTTATTTAGAAGAAAGTCCAAATGGATGGTGTCTCGGACAATAATTTATAGGTAGCCTTTAGTTAAAAAGACTCCTGATGTTATTGCATGGATTACTTTGCTTATACAGAGTAAGTACCTAGATGATTTGTTTATTAAGATAACATATCAGATATATATGACTTTAATTATTTTGACTTTAATTATTGAAACTATCATCCTCGGCTACCTATTTACATTATGGATATATTATAAGTTTCTTTTTACATAATGTTTTCTAATGTATTTTATCTCATATGATGATCCATGTAACATATTTGATATGCTACTTAATTGATCCTAACTTGATGCACTAATAGGTTCAGGGATCACAATTCATGAGATTGAGTCGAAGGTTTGATACATAATATTATCAAAGTAGCCGCTAAGAAAAAAATCATGTGCAAAGTCAAAAGATGGTATAATTTTGGCCTAGAAAAATATGTGTGAGACCAAGTTAATTGCATACACTTCTGCCAAAATATTCTTTATTAGGAATACTATTCTTCTTTTATTTTCTATTGAACAATGTATAAAAACTCTATTAATATAATCTTTTTTCCTTGTTGACATGGTAATTTCTAGATCCTTTTGGTATATTTAGTGGATTAGTTTAACACTCCATTAATAATAATAATAAGATGATGATGATGACAAATACAATAGATTGATAGATGGTAGTTTTTTTTTGCAAAATTTGGCTATTTTGTTAGCTATATTCGGTATAGAATATTTAGATTAATCTAGATTGTTGAACGACCATAACATGACATCCCGTTGTAAATTCCCCCTTTCAATTATATTTGAAATATAATTTAATATAGACCTTTATATCTTTTAAAAAACAACCCGTTCTATTTTTTTCTTTTCCTAATTAATGTGATAATTTTCTGTCCTACCATCAAACATTGCGTCTTTCTAAACAATCTATAATATAATATTAATATATATGGTTGCGATTTAAAATTTAGCTATTTTGTTACCTATATTTGGTATAGAATATTTAGACTAATCTAGATTGTTGAACGGTCATAACATAACATCCCGCTGTAAACTCCCCCTTTCAATTATATTTGATATATAATTTAATATAGACTGTTATACCTTTAAAAAAAATCCAACCCGTTCTATTCTTTTCTTTTCCCAATTAATGTGATAATTTTTTGTCCTACCATCAAAAATTGTATCTTTTTAAACAATCTATAATATAATATTAATATATATGGTTGTGAGTTATATCAAAGTTAGGTGTTTATATAATATCCAACGGTTCATATATGGTCAATCGATGCTACTGAGTTTAAGGCACAGGCGATAGATGATTTCGAGCAAACGTTCTAGCAAAATGGCATGATTCGTTGTGAGCTTATTAGACGATCGATATATGAATTCGATAAAACATTTCGAAAAGATGGTGGTCTCACTCTTACACTTACTGGGCCACTATCCATGCATGTAAGATTCGGATAATCCATGCTAATCTTCTTTTAACTGAAGAGAATCAAGGTTCCTTCCGTATGTATTGTCTCAGTCAATGTTGGTCACGTATTTCCTTCCGAATCGGAATAGCAAGCCGTGAGTTGGCATGTGTCATATTCAATGTGTATTTTTGTATCGAATAGATTATTTCCATATCAAACAAATCTGATATATATGGAACCTTAATGAATAGAGACCATTAGATTTATTTTATAAAATCCTAAGGTACAGAATTCTCAACGCTCGATGACCGTGGACCGTTAGATCTTTATAAAATCCTATGATCTAAAATTTTTCCTTTTTCCAATTAACATGGTGAAATATGGACCGTTAGATCTTCATAAAATCCAACGGTTGAGGTCTTTTTTTTTCCGATTAACGTGGTAATTTTTTGGCTCTTCCGACGAATCTGATGGTTTCTTTTAACATTCAAATATGTATATAATAGAAGATCATCATAGCTATTGAATTAACCCTCCATGTATTAACACTCCACATACGGATAGATTCCTACATACAGCATCCCAACCTAGGTAAGCACAGCCCTAGCCGCCGTACCTCCGTGCAGCCTCTCCAGCTTGTTCGGCAGCACGGTGAGGCTGGCCACCATGGGTCCGCTCCATCAGAGTGCTCTGACATGTACATAGCGTCGAACACTCACCCGCAGGCCTCGGGTCTCTAGCCGGTGGCCGCTGCACAGGTCCGCTCCATCGCAGTGCTCTGACATGTACGTAGCGTCGAACACTCACGCGCCCAGTGCCCTCGGCTGTGCCATGAACTCGTGCCACGTCTAGTGCAAACTGGTGGAGAAAATGTGGTCATCATCGTACTTAGTTTTCTCCTGGCTCCTCACATTCCCTACATCCAACATGTGTTTAATTGTCTCTTCCTTGCCCATGGTTTGCGTGCATCATTTCATCTTTCTCTAGTCTAAGACACACGAGCGTATGCAAGATATATATATATATATATGCTAGCGACCTGCAGCATGTTTTCCAGTACCATGGACAAGAAAGCTATAATTCAGAATGTGATATGAAGGTGAACTCGAAATGAATGATATATTTTCGTGCAAGACAAAGCAGCTTGTGCATGTGGCCCTAAAGATATGCATATTTATATTATACAGTGCTTCTTAGATGTTACAAATGAAAACAGAGCTTTCATGTGCTACCATTTTTGTAGGATGGGTCCTAATGCACCCAAATTACTTTGCCACCTATGTAGCATTGACACCTGGCACTCCTTCTGCTCTGAAATATTAATTTACTAGTTTGTTGCATGTGGTAATAGTCAAATTAATTTTAATTTAGTAAAAAAAAGAAGAAGCAGAATTACCGCGCAAGTTGTTGCGGGTCATGTAGAAATTCGCATGAGAGTGCATATGCACGTGCATGTGTCCTGTAAGGCTTTGCATCTGACGATGCTCCGATTCATTTGGTGGCAAAAGGAAACAATTAGTTTCACAGCATTTCAACTTCTGATGCGGGAATAACTACAGAGAGATTTTGTACCTACCGGTACCGGGAGACACCATTCTTACTTTCGATTTCATGGCCAGCTCTGTCCACAAACAATAACTGAATTGCACATATCTGATCCGTTTGATGCAGCAGCACAACTGTAGAAATTGGCACTCCGGTAGAGAATCTGAATGCTCCATAATTACAGCAAAGCAACAACCCAGCCAATGACATGAACCATCTAGATCACATGTCATGGTCTATTGAAGGTCATGTGCTAACAATCCAATGCTAGGGCTTCTATTAAGAAATAGCAACCTTGATCTATGAATTCCTAGACATGGATTATATTTGTCTTGAATGTTTAGCAGCCTCATGAATGGTTCAACTAGTACATCAACAAAAGACTTAGCAAGTCCAATAATTAGCAGGTTGACTGTGTTTGTGACAGCACCTCCAATGCGAGGAACCCACCCTTCACACATAGAACCCAATGTCCATATTGCAGTGTGATTTGAAGAACCAGCAAACTTAGGAGATACTGAATACGCCAAGCTCAAGCCACCAGCATTCAAAAATGACTGCACGCCATTTTTGTGGGCCAATAAGCAATCACCCAGTCTTTTGTGGCAGCAACATAAGAAATTGAAGCCACATCACAGCTGTAGGAGTTGTAACTCTACCAAGGGACCTGACTGCTCCATAATTCCAGCAAAAGTTCCCAGGAAAGCTCTTGTAGCACCACGAAAGCTCTTTTTGTAACAGTGTCATATTTTTGTAAAGGTATCGTAACAAATCTGTTTGAAGAAGAAAAACATTTTTTCTAACTTCCGAAATTACACTTAATCTGACATGGGCTATGTACACAACTGATCAGTTCTATTTTTCTAAATTTTCAATAAATATTAAAAATCTGAGAAATTATAGAATTGAAACTATATGAAAGTACAAATTGGCAACGATCATTAGCTAACACCAATAGGCCTTTTGCCAACGCAAACAAGTATTTGCGTCAACAAAAGGCATATTTCCGCCAGCACACGCCCCCCCCCTTTGATGTCCTGGGCATCTCTAGTGCATAACATGCGTATCATTTGCTTAATCACATCTCATAAGTATCATTTCATCTCATATTGATGTGCATTTGACCCATATGAGCAAACTCGATAGAAATGCTAAGGGGGTGAACTTAGTTTCTGCATGAATAGCACTATGAATGTGATCATAACTTTAATTCTATTGAGTTTTAGGTGAAACTTTTTATACCAAACTTGTAGATGATCTCATGATGCACAACTTTGGTAATTGGAGCTTTGGTATGCACAAAGGTTTGCTTAGGGGTTTAGGGCTTTTTCTGTCAGCATACAAACACAGTCAAAATCGGAATTGTTTAGAAATTCCATTTTTCCTATGATCATTTTCATGCAAAATTCTAATTGAGGAAGTTGTAGATCTTGAAATTTTGAACAAAGTTGGTATAAAACATTTCAGGTGATTTTGGCCACAAATAGGACTTTTAAAATTTTCTTTACAATGGCTGGATAGGTCAAATCTAAAGCCCTGAGACAAATTCAAATTTAAATCATATTTCGACTCAGAATTTGAACTTCATCCTTTTGACAAACTTATAGATCAAAAATAGTAAAACATTTCTCCCAATTGGGTCTTTTTCAAATTCAGCCTAGAAATAGGCCAAAATAGCGATTTACAGAGGCTAAAAAAAACAGCAAAACAGTGTTTTCCATTTTCGGCGGTGTGTCTCGCTGACAGGTGGGGCCACGGATCCGGGGGCGTGACAGCTGCGGGGCCGGCGCACGCCGCGTGGACGCCGGCGTACGGTCAGCGGCCTCCGGCCATGGATCGAGCCCCTGACCAGCGGCATTAGGTGGAGGGCTGTCCCCTCCCTCGGTTCCTTTCCCTCACTCGCCTCCCTGACCCTCCTCGCTCGCTCCCTCGCTCTCGCCCGGTCCGCGCACGCCATTAGTGGAGTTCGAGCTCGCGCTCGAGTTTGCCACTGCCGCCGCAGCTCCCCACGCCCCAGAACCCCACAGCTGCCTCCCCCGCGACCTCGCGCGTCTGGCGCACGAGGCGGTGTCGCCATTCCCCTCGCCGTCGAGCAGATCGAAGCCTCCGCCCGCCGACCGCGCCTCCGAGCTCACCACCAGTTCACCGACCCGCGCGCGTTCGTCCGCTCCACCATCTGCGTCGCCGCCACCCCCAGCTGGCGCACCGGGTCCGGGAACACCTTCTGAGACCCGCGTCGCGGCCTCTGAGGGACCCACATCGCCGGCGTGAGAGCGCCTCCCCGCGTGGCCGACGGCGACCAAAGGTTGAAGATGACCGGCCAAATTTTAGATCTAACCCTTGTCCTTTTGTGATTTTCGTTTCGGTCCTTGTTACTATTGAATGTGCCTTGAGAAACTTACGTGCTAGTCCCTGGAGTCTACGGTTAATCATGTTGAGACCCCAGATCTACGGCTTTTTCTTTAAATGGATTTTTAATTCGGCAGAAACTTCGGAAAATCACCAAAAATCACACAAAAATCCAAAAATAGCAAACTAAGTTGCATTGTGACCCTTGTTAATATATCAATCTGTTGAGTATGATGGTTGAGTAAGAAAAGATATTTTTACCCCTGATTTTGTGCATGCATGTAAAAACTAAATAAATAGGAAATGTAGGTCAAATGAGTTCCAAAACTTATGAGATTTGGACAGAGGCTTTGCTAGCTTATCTAGATACTGTATAAATTTTGGTAACCCTAGCATTGACTATTTAGTTACTGTTTTACCCTTGCCAAGTAATTAAGCATATTAATAGAGTAAGAAAAGGTTGCTATAAGGAAAAATACTCTCGGTGACTTCATGGTCTCGGTGTGAGCTCTAGGTTATGAAAATGACTCACCGTTGGAGTAGGAGGTTGTGCATGTTAAGTATAGGCACTGATTTGAAAATGCCAAAATAATACATATTTAATTGGATAATAGAGAAAATGAGTCTAGTATATTTAGGAAGTGCTACGACAGATCACGACGAAACATAGGGGTACTTAGATCATAGCTACTATTTTGTAATACATGTTAGGAATGCTAAATTGGCTATATGGGAAGTAGATGTCTAAAGTTTGGTCATTTTACTAGGATGGATGTTTATAGCCACTGCACGCCCTTATTTTGTTATATGTGATATGATAGGCTACTTAAGGTGATGGTTTGTACGATTTCTTAGTATTATACAAGTTTTGACACAAAAAGGCATCTCTCCACTTATTGGTCACGATTCATTGCATCACATCTGCACCATAAGCAAGCATTCGCATTTACATGCACTCATATTGCACTATGTCATGCATATAGATCCCGCGAGCGAAGGACACCCGTCGGAGCAGCCAATAGTAGAAGAGCCCGAGGAAGAGTAGCACAAGGAGCCGGAAGACCAGCAGCAGGGGCCCGACTACGCTCCGGAGGAAGCTACTGACCCTAGCGAAAAAGGTAGGCCATGCTTATCCCAGCAAACAAATTATATTTGATGTTTACGCATATGCATTAGGAGTTGCTTAAAACCAGTTGCATTAGACTCCTTGGCCGCCCTGGCCCTAGCACCTATATATAGAGTTCGCAGGACAAGTATGCCTAGAAATTGCTAGGTACGAGTAGACACGAGTGCGTGGACTCGTCGCGTAAGTGTTTTCAAAGTTACAAGATATTACTGTTATGCCAATTATTACTTATGCTCATGATTTAAATGGAGACCGGGCGGAGATTTTATTTCAGTATTTACTTTTCATAATGTCGCACTTTGGACTCCGCCCGAGTCGTATAAGGCCCGTCCGCTGCTCGTCTGTTGATCGGCAAACATTGCTAGAGTGCTTAACCGGGATATGGGACCGGTGAAGTCTTTTCTGGGCTCGTCCGAAGCACAGAGACACATTCCGACCTGCTGGTTGAGGAAGGTGGCCTGGGGGAGCTTGGTACTCATGGCGGGGAGGCTGAGATGTCGGCAGGCTCGCCATGGGGCACAACCCAGAGGCTAGGCGGAAGTGAATCGAACTTGGGACGAGACAGGTTAAGGTTGGGATATATGTGGGAACGCGAAGGCTAGTAAGCATATACCCCTGACATGATAGTTATTTTTAGGAATTAAAATCAATTCGAATCGCTGATAGCCACCAGATGTGGGAATGCTAATGTCACTGTCGGGCAACGTGGTAACTATTTAAACATTTTGTATATATAACTCATTATTTTCGAATATCGTGTGCTTGTATTGTACTGTTTACTTTACTGCAATTTACTATTACGTTGATGGTTATATAAATAATGGAAACTTATCTACTTTATGTTGATCGTGACAATACTTAAAATCAATGGCTAAGGATTCACTTGTTAGTAAGCAGCTTCGCGTCAGCCGTAAGCGAAATCCATTAAGACCTACTGAGTAATTAGTACTCAGGGTTTGCCTCCACATTTTAAGCGCAGGTATGGAGTTCATAGTTTGCACCTGTGTTGGAGGCGGTGCATGCCCCCATATGGGATGAATTCAACATGAGTGGCACAAGAGCAACATCGGTGGGCTCGATGTTATTTCTTTTAATGCAAGTCTTTTGAGATGTTATCATGACCCTTAAATTTTAATATTCCGCTGCGAGATACTTTTGAACTTGCTATGTTATAAGTCTATGTTGGAATTGTATTTTATTTGAATACGGTTTTTAACTAAGTCTATTATTATTCTATTTCAACTGACTGTGATGATGTAACTGTTGTGGCTCCCTCGAGGGCTAAATGTGTATGATGTCGGTTCCTTTGTGAAAGGGTAATATCGAGAGCCGAATGAGTCTTGACGAATGACAGGGTTTAGTTCGGTCTAATTACACTGCAAGACAGAGACGGCAGATGTGCTTAGTGCGGATTAAATCGACGGTTCCGCCCCCTCCCCTCCCCGGCAATGTTGTTATTTTTGCAAAGTAGCATCTAGCGGTGCCTACGATGTGCAATGTTGCGGCAACTATGGTCCAACAAAATTCCAGTGACATCTCTAGTGGTTTATAATCCAGTGCAGATTCAGGATTCAACCAGCGCGCGTTACAAGGAGTACAAGCCACCGGATCATGGGGCTACCAAAAGCCCAACATGTGAACATATTTTCCATCAAAAACAAATTTCTGTTTCTAATGCCGCTCATTATCATAACGGAAAAAACCGTATGTCACTAGTAATTACCATGCATCATGTACTACATAAGGCTGTGTTTTTCCGATGGACCCGAACAGCAGGCTGTTTCTTGGATAAGTCTGGCACAAGGGGGCAAGAGAAGGAGAACTAAGGAAATTGGATGAAAAAAAAATACCAAGACAACATAGGATTTGGTCATGGAAAGAAAGCAAGCAGAGATATATACATACATCAGCGTACTGACATTGGTTACATTGCGCATTACAGCTAGCTGTAATAGTTGCTGGTAACGTTTCACTCTCTGTTGAGCATCCGCTGGTAGTGGTGCCTGGACCATCACAACCGGTTGTTGAGAACAAACGGCATTGTTTCCTGGAGCATCCCACCCAGTTCTCAACTGCATCTCAGTAAGGTACGGTGCACAGGCAGCAGGACCATGGAGCTACCCAAAGATGAACATGTGCACACGCTTTTCATCCAACACTAGTTTCTATTTCACTGACGCCTCTCATTATCAGAATGGCAAAAATCCTGCGTAGAGATCTAGAGTCATCATGAGTCATGTGCAGTTTTCTAGCTAGTGAGCTGTGTGGTCGACATATAATATGGCGCACGCGGGAGAAGGATAATCTAATCTAGGATATGCAGGTGAAGCGAGTATGTGTTATGAATCACCCACAAGGGGGTATCTCTACTGAGCATATATATGGACGTGCAGTGAGGGTCTGATTGACAATAATGAAAAAAAAAGAGATGAAAAACTCACCGTTATATATAGGATGCGGTCAAGGAAAAATGACGTCTTTTTATACATGTTGTTGAAAAAAAGAGGGGCATTCATTGAGCGAGACCTAATGGATTAAAAGTATACGGATGGGAATAACTATGCATAAATGACTTGATTTTTTAAAGGTCAGGGCCAGCTGTACAAACACAAGCATAAACCGGAGATTATATAATTAAGCCATATATATTGCACTTGTGTAGAGTGACATCACACGCTAGCCTTGCCGTGAGAGGGGCCAGTCCCGGAAGTTGAGACGAATGTGCGGCAGTAAGACTACGATGCTGGAGTGGGTGGTGTGGTTCTGGCAGGTGATTAGCACATGCTGTCAACCGTTTCTAACTATTTGCCTCCATTAGCAAAGTTTCTGCTGCTAGCGGCGCTCCCCTGCTGCCTTGGAGACGTTGCTGTGTTGCCTCTCCTTGCTGCTGTTGACTATGGCGCCCTGCAAGCAAACGCAGCGGCAACCAGGTGGTCAATCCCATCTACGACGTGTTGTTCCTGTGTGCGCTGCAGCATCACGACGGTGGGAACACATGTAAAGGAAACACAAGATATCAACTACTTGTGTTTTTCCAAACTGGGTATATTAGTCCTGAGTATTACTGGAAAATTAATAACCAACTACACTCTAACAGACTGTAACTACCAAGATAACCTACACTTAACCTGGAAAATTAAAACATACAAATTAGATCAGTTTGGACGCCATCAGTGCAGGTCATCGATGATCTTAGGTCATGATGATGGCAGATGACGTCGTCCCTGTATCGGACGCGCTCCTCATTGTTGTGAAGATGCGGCCGGCCGTATGACTGTGTCATTCAGACCCCGGCAAGGCACAACCTCTCCTACTGGCTCTAAGCCACGATGACGCTGCCCACCAAGCACCTAAGGCCACTGCACAAGTCTCCCCTCTCGCCACGCTCAACCATGTACTTGTCACAGAACACTTGCCCGCTCAGTGCCCCCGGCTGCGCCAAGAACTCAGCTCGTGCCATGTGTGGGGCAAATTGATGTACAGCAAATTGCAGGAGACAATGTGGCCATCATCGTACTTAGTTTTCTCCCGGTGCCTCACATTCCCTACATCCAACATGTGTGTTTGCCTCTTCCCTACCCATGTTTTGCGTGCATCATTTTAGCTTTCTCTAATCTAAGACGCACGAGACTCTGCTTCGCTTGGATGACAAACTAAAAGTGGAAAAAATGAAGAGTGAATTCCAGAAACCAAACACCATATAAATGGTGTGATGCTCGTCAACTACGCATTGTGTGCGTCACTTACGCATATATAGATCAGGGCAACAAGATAGCTATAACTCCAAGTGAGATAAAGAGAAGTCAATGATATTTCTGTCCTACACAGAGCAGTGTGTTCATGTGGTACCTAAGCTTGGCAGTGACATAATTTTTTGCAGGTGTAAAGTGTTTCCGCTTGGAAATTATTGTGCACAACGATACCATTGTTTTTATTTACTAATGGAAAATACTGTTTGGATTGAATGGATATCTCACTATATCAGAGATGCTCCCGCGCTGGAAGATGCTAGCTTTCTAGGCTCTTAGTCGCCAGCCACGGCCAACGAGGAGGGAGCTACCAACCCGCCGTCGGGCCACTGCCGCTGCGGATCTGGCCTTCTCGTTTTCTCCGCCGGTGCGCTCCCAGCCGGCAACATCTGCCCGTCCGACCGCATCGCCGCACTGGGCGCCGGCCGCGCACCAGGCCACGGCAGCATCATGCGCGGCGCCGGTGGAGGAGGACTAGCTCCCGCGAGGACCGGCATTGACGCAGCCTCGCTCGACGCCAGCAGCTCAGCCGCCAAGGTCGTCGTTCCACTCGCCCTCAGCCCGTCGTCGCTGCAACGGCCATCAATCCGCTGGCCCTCGGCTTGCCGCCGCCGCGGCGGCGGTCGATCTGCTCATCCTCAGCTCAGTGCCACGGCCTCGGCCGTCGATCCACTTGCCCGCAAGGAACCCTCGGCGTTGCGTCGGCGAGTTGAGGAGAGCGTCGGGGCGAGGCAACTTGTGCCCGATATTTCTCGTTTTCTTTTCCGGGCCAGGAGAGACGCTTTTTTTTTTCAACCGCTTTGGGCTAATCCGATGATAAAAATAATGGGCTCACCATGCATCCAAACAGAGAATTCAAATTTGGATTGGAAAAATTATCGGGCATGTAATTTACGGTGGTATTGGACCAAATACAGGCCTTCCAAACAGACCCTAAGGTATCTATATAATTGCTTCTCCCGGCTGGAAATGTCCATTCCAAATGAAAACAGAGGATTTCGTGTGCGTGCAGACATTTTTAATACTTCAAAACTACTTATAAACTAATCCATTAACCCGTGCTCTCGCATGGGTTAGAGTTCTATAAGAGATATAGATTTAATATTAGTAATATTACAGGTGATTATTTTAATTTATCTTTCATACTGATACTGTGGTAAGTTGGTATGGAAATTTAGGAACTATTTTAATTTAACTTTTATGATGGCATATTGGATAATTTATATGCAAATTTAGGACATATTTTAGTTTATCTTTTATAACGGCATGTTGAGTAATTTATATGAAAATTTAGGTGGTTATTTAATTCAAATTTGAAAATGGCATGGTGGGGGAGTTTTATACAAATTTAGGGGGTTATTTTAATTTATATTTCATAATAGCATACTGGGTAATTTTTATGCAAATTTAGGAGGTTGTTTTAATTCATATTTCATAATGGCATGGTGGGTACTTTTTATATTAATATAGGGGGTTATTTTATTTTACTTTCATAATGGCATGGTAGATAATTTTTAAAAATATATAATAGATCTATTGGCTACTATTATCAGAGCTACATGATGGACGGCTAGATGTTTCTGGTTTGTCTCAGAATTTCTAGAATTCATCTTTTTTCCTAGCGTGTCTGGTGAGGATTAACGTGGAGGCTCCTAAAGGAGATCCAATTAGTAATAGTAAGGGCTAGTTTAGATCCACTGTGGATTTTCATTATCTAGATAACAGGTAGTAACCAAATTAGCTAGATAATAGTTACCTTGATGGATAACCGGTGGCAGTGTTTGGATCCACATCTAATAGATTAGATAATAGATGGAGCAAAGAAGTGAAAGTCCAATTATCTCTCATTAGCCGGTATTATCTAGCATTGAGTAGATAATGAGAATCTGAGGTTGAACTAATCATTATCTCCCCATTATTTGGATCTATTTGAATTCAAAGTGCTAAAGTTTAGCATATTCTCATTATCTGCATTGATCCAAACAGGCCCTAAGATACTGATCAAACTTTGAATAAGATATCTTGATACATTGACCTAAAGATAGTATAATTTTCTACGGAATGATAATATGTATCCAAACAACATCGTTCCACATTACTTGTCATGAACATTACTTGTCCATGACCTGGAATTAGAACATTCTATAGTACTGCTTACCCATAGAACATATGAGTCTTTATCTTTCAAAACCCTAATTCAATAGTGTGGCATCTTTATTTAAGGTCATTGTCCCTTCAAGTTGGTTGCGTCCTCTAGCTTTAGCTTTAGTACTATCTCGCATCACCATAGGGTACATACATTATGAAACTAAGAAAGGCAAAGAGGGTGGCTCATGGGCAGAAGAACACATGTCCTATTGGCTGTCATTTGTTGTCCCATAGTTATTCCGTGTGCACATTGGCAAGACGTACACATATCGTGATTAATGGGCAAGAAGCAATTTAGGAGGCTCTCAAATTAATCTATATAATGGCAGATGTGTGGTAATTTAGATGTAAATTTAGGAGAGACTTTAACTCGCCCTTTATAATGGCATTGTGTGTAGTTTTTAGAGGATATAATAGATCTAACATCCATTATTGTTGAGGCTACAGACAGATGGATAGAAGTTTGTTGTTTTGTAAAGATTGTCTCTTAGATTTAAATAAGAAAGAGAATCAGTCTAGTCTATTGCATCAGATTCTCCCTATGCCTCTGTCGGGAGTGGGAACTGAATCAATCATAAGCAGAGCGTGCAATCATGGCGCACAACTGTATCACGGAGCCCTGATCCAATTTTATTCTACACATCCATAAAAACTAAACCTAAAATACATGGGATTCCTGACTATAGCGACGGGTCTGGCTGGTGCAAGGGTGTGGCTTCACAGAGTTTTACTCAGAAGATTGCATAATTAAGGTCGATGTTAAATTATTAGTATAATGGCTAGATTGGTACGATATCCAAGAAGTCAAGTTGTTAATCTAGGAGGCTATCAAATTAATCTACGTAATGGTAGATCATCTTAGAGATACTCGTACTTGATTGTTGCATTAGATGGATTCCATTTTTTATATATTTTTAATAATAAGGAAAAAGAAAAAACTTAAAATAATCATCCAAGATATATAGATGAAAAGATTGCTTGCAGTATTAGGTGGGTTAATAATAAGAAAAAATAGAAAAAAAAGACTTTAAATGGTCCTCCAAGAGGCATTGATGCATGGATTGATTGTACTACGCGGTGGGTTAATAATAAAAAAATAGAAAATAGACTTTAAATGGTCATCCAAGAAGAATCGATGCATGGATTGATTGTGGTGGGAGGTGGGTCAATCCAATGGCTAGTAGTCATCATTGTATATAAATAGATTTTCTAGATTATTTCTTGAGTGCCTCGTAAGTAGTGCAACTTTTTAAACCTTCAATCAGTAATAGTAAGATTATTCAAGAATATATTGCGCAACCTTTGTAAAAACATGAAAACCCTAGCAATATCCATGAAAAGAGGAGGTATCATCGAATAAATTCGTGTTAGAGATACGGACTGAATAAGATCCGATTTTCAACATGTCAGGTTTTGCAAAATTAGTGGTGTAAATGGGTTGGCCAAAAGGAGTCAACAATATTCAGACCCACATCACAGGAGGGAGCAAAGCTCCTGGGCTAGCATTAGACTACGAAGTGTTGGCCGTCGGCTTTCTGCATCAACAGATAATAGTATGCAAATAGCCATTTAAGGTCGGATACGAGATTTTATAGTATCTTTTTATTCTAGCGCTGTCTTGTAAAGAGTCTCCAAAAATATTTACGTACTATAAGATCCAGAACTATCTATGAACAAATGCAATTGAAACCTAGTGGCAGTGTCGTACTGTGGAGACTTTATTGCATTGTGATAATATATGGAAACAAGAAAAAGGATCGGAGGATCCTTGTACGTATGAGCTGAAGTGTTGGACTATACTATAACTAAAATTTGATACTACTAAGTTAGCATCTAAACATGTCCTGGGATTAATTTGATCAGCGATAATAACCTGCTCCACTCTGAATGAAAATTACTAATTAACCTTTAGATGCCAGCAGTGCAGGCCATCGATGAGAAGTCATGATGAAGGCACGCCGGCGTCCCTATACCGGACGCGCCTCCTCGTCGTGGTAAAGATGCGACCCGCCGTATGGCCCTTCCGACCCGCAATGCACGGCCTCTCTCTTGCATGTTCGGCGGTAAGCCGAGGCTACCCACCACGCACCTCAGGCCACTGCACAGGTCCGCTCGCTCGCAGTGCTCTGTGATGTACAAGGTCTCGAACACTTGCCCACCCTGCAGGAATGCCCTCGGCTGTGCCATGAACTCATGCCTGATGTTTGGTAAATTGCAGGAGGCAATGTGATCATCAGCGTACTTAGTTTCCTCCCAGCACCTCACATTCCCTATATCCAGCATGTGTTTGTCTCTTCCCTGTCCAGCATGTTTTGCGTGCATCGTTTCATCTTTCTCTAATCTAAAATGCACGAGCCTATGCAAGAAAACAATGCACATGTAAGCTTGGCTTGGGCGATGAGCTAAAGGTTGAAGAATTGAAGAATGAATTCCTAAAACCAAACACCATCTAAATGCCGTGATGTGTACATCATGTCTGCAGCAACTAAAGACGTGGGTGAAGCATATATGAAGGTCTGCATGCTTTTCTGTAGCATGGATTGAACAAGACAGCTATAATTCAGAATGAGATATGAAGGTGAGATAAAGAGAAACGAATGATATTTAAATGCTAGACAAGGCCGTGCGCAGTGTGTGAATGTGGCACCAAAGGTATGCGTGTCTATATAATTGGTTCTTCAGGCTGCAGATGTTTGCAAATGAAAACAGAGATTTCCTGTGCTAGCAAACATTTTTGTAGTATGATGGGTCGTACTGCACCCAAGTTACTCAACTAATATTAAAATGGGAAAAACAATCATTGTTGTCATCCGTTGCAGCACTGCTACACTAGACCATGGTGACCGGCTTCAAGGACACCATGGTTAGTTGGCTACCGCCACGATCTCCATTCAGGTCGCGCCAGGGACGTCATCACCTATGTGATTAGCTACGCATGGCCCTTGCGGCAGTCGTAGACACTTTCCATTTATGCCTCTCATTCCCAAACTACAAACGTTGTGGATATAGACGATCAGAGAGACAGATATATGTATATTGTTTTGCTTCGAGTGTGGACAGATTAAGTATAGCTAGCAGGCAGTCCCTCCAATCCCATGTGGCTGTGTGGGGAAAGAATGGCAAACGCAAATGGCTACAGGATATATATGGGCATGGACAAGAGAGTGTATGTATATACCTGGCCGGACAAAGAGTGCACGGATGATAATAATTATGCAGAGGTGAATTGATTTTTTTTATCAGGCTTCAGGAGAGCAGAAGTTGATATCTGAAGTGAGGCTAGACTAATTAATTCCGAGTACACACATGGGGTCTGAATTTACAGGTCAAGGCCCAGCTGTACAAACACATGCATCAACGCCGCGCCATAGATGAAGCCATGAACGGCGACAGGCACTTGTCTAAGGTGACGTATATCACGCATTGGCCTTGCCAAGTGGCCGGTCCCAGAATTTGAGGAGAATCCGCTGCAACAAAACTTCAGCTTGATTCATCGCATCATCGTCAGGTGCATGTGCCTGGCCGGAGTGGGTGGCATGCAGGTGATTTGCGCCATGTATGTATGTGATCCGTGAGGACGGCGGAAGCGGCTACTATCGCCGTACTCTGGGCACAGTGATCGAGCCGGTCTCAAAGCGAACCATGCAGATGTCTATATAGCTTCGAATATTCGTTAATCACGTGTGGTTAATAATCACGCACAAGCCTAATGTACGAGCGAATTGATTCCTTCCTGAGATAGCTCATTGTCCGATGATGATCATACCAAATCGGCTTGTACGACTAGTCACGTCAAATAGAGTCATGTTTATCCCCCTCCTTGCTGTTTTTCTACACAGCATGATTATGTATAGGTTCCTTCTCCGTAATTTTTTTCTCCTACATTTGTCTTGGGTCTTTGACAGCTCTCTCAGCTGATCAGCTCTCATCCTGCTGTAAGATTCATAACTATCTTTGAACAAATGCAAATGAAACCTAGTGGCGGTGTTGTAGACTTTGTTACAATCTTACTATTACGGCTTCTTTCGGAGTCTCCACGTTAATTCTCACGAAACGTACCAGAAAAAAGATAAATCTTAGAAATTCTCACAAAATCAGAAACATCCGACCATCAATTGGCAGATTAGAATATTAATAGCCATTAGATTTGTTTTCTAAGTAATTATCCACTTCTGCCATTACGAAAGGTTTTAGTCCAACTCTCAATAAAAGCTAATTTCTTTTGTAGATTTTCCCATTTTTAATTTATTTTATAGGTAATTACCCAACTCTGCGATTATGAAAGGTTTTGAGTTCAACTCTCGACGAAAGCAAATTTCTTTTTTTTTTTTGCAGATTTTTCCATTTTTAAATTTTCTCTTAGTTTTTTTGTTAAATGTTTTCCCGTTTACAAATTTACACTAATAAATAATCCTGTAACATTTTTCATAAAGATGTTAGAAATTTTTCTATGAGATAGATATTTTGTGTCTAATCTTGCTATTACTAATTGGAGACTCCTTTTGGAGCCTACTTATTAATCCTCACAAGATGCGCTAAATAAAAGATAAAATTATAGAAATTCTTACTATTACTAATTAGAGGTTCCTTTTGGAGCCTCCACGTTAATCCTCACGAAACGCACCAGAAAAAAATAAATCCTAAAAATTCTCAAAAAATCAGAAAGATCCAATCATCAATTGGCAGATTGGAATATTAATAGACATTAGATTTGTTTTTTAAGTAATTACCCACCTCTGCCATTACGAAATATTTTGAGTTCAACTCTTAACAAAAGCAAATTTCCTTTTTTTTCAAATTTTCCCATTTTCAATTTATTTTATAACTAATTAAACACCTTTGCCATTATGAAAGGTTTTGAGTTCAACTCTCAACGAAAGCAATTTTTTTTTTTGGCAGATTTTTCATTTTTAAATTTGCTTTTAGTTTTTTTTTTGTTAAATGTTTTTCCATTTATAAATTTACACTGCTAAATGATCCTGTAACATTTTTCATAAAGATGTTAGAAACGTTTCTATGAGACAGATATTTTATGTCTAATCTTGCTATTTCGTGGCTATTTATGTATACCAATTGGAGACAATTTTTGGAGCATCCTTATTAATCGTCATAAGATGCGCTAAATAAAAGATAAAATTATAAAAATTCGCACAACAATCAGAAATATCCTATCATCGATTGTAGATTGAAATCTTAATAGCCATTAGATATGATTTCTATGTAATTAATATCCGTTATCCATCATGTAGCTCTAATAACAGATCTGTTTTCTGAGAAAAGATAAATCCTAAAAATTCTTACAAAAATCAGAAACATCTCATCGGTTATCGTGTACCTCTAATAATAGTAGCCATAAGATCTGATATAGTTTTTAAAAATTTACCCACCATGACATTATAAAAGATGAAATAAAATAATGATCTAAATTTGTATAAAAATTGTCCATCATGCCATTATGAAATACGAATTAAATAACCCTTTACCTTTATATAAAATTACCCACCATGCCATTATAGAATATAAATTAAATTTGCATATAAATTACTCACCGTGCAATTATAAGAGATGAATTAAAATAAGACATAAGTCTGCATATAAATTACTTAATATGCCATCATAAAATATAAATTAAAATAATTTATAAATTTGCATATACATTACCCACAATGACATTACAAAAGATAAATTAAAACAACTAATTCTAATATTATTACGGATTAAATCTACGTTTCTCTAAAACTCTAACCCGTGCGAGAATACGGGGTTGATGGACTGATGCAAGTAATATGGAAACAAGAAAAAGGAAGATCCTTGTACTTGGGACAGCTTGATCCATCGTACTTAGTTTTCTCCCGGCGCTTCATACTCCGTACGTCCATCATGCTTTTGTCTCTTCCCTGGCCATGCTTTACGTGCATCATTTCATATTTCTCTAATCTAAGATGCGCGAGCCTATGCAAGAGAACAATATACATGTAAGCTTGGCTTGGGCGACGAACTAAGGTTGAAGAAACGAAGAATGAATTCGTGAAACCAAACACCATATATAAATGGGCTGATGTGTACACCATGTATGCTGTTAGATATGTGTCGAATAGTTGTACGAGTCCGGTTACGGTAGGACTTTGAGTTGTATTAGTGGTATAGTGTAGAGTCCTAGTCAAACTCTGTCACGCAGACCTCCTCATAAATATAATGGGAGGGCTTGGCGTGAGCGGGCGGCATCGCCGCGTGTACACGGATGCCGACATAACTATCTGATAATGGGAAGGAGCGTCTATAGTCATACCTCGGATACGTAGGCCCCGGCCGAATCTCGTCAACAAACATCGTGCATCCGGCGTCGTCGGTGATTGCGCCTGGATATCTGGATCGATCCATAGTCGCTTCTACATGCTTGTTTTCTAACAAATGGTATTATAGCTATGGTTGGATTGGATCTTGGGATGTGTGCGGTGGATCAAGGTGGAAGCACGAGGAGAACATGCTCAACGGGTGCCAGGAAGACAGCTTGATATGGTGCAAGGTGGAGCATGGGGTGATCGACGATTCGATCGGTGGTGTCGAACGCTTCAGGCGGGTGGTATGAACCATTCGTGGGTTCCCGTTGACGAGGATTGATCAAACGTGATAATCGAGTCAACACGGTGACCGGCGAGATCGTTGTAGGCGATGACTTCGGGGCTCGGGATCAGACCAGACGGTCCAGACGTAGAAAAAGCCGGGATGTTACACGTCAAGCTGGTTGTGCCGTTGATGCAAGGTTAGGGTATAACATGGTGGAGGATTGCAGATTGGTTTCGAGCCCGCGGAGGATCCGATCCGTCGCAGAATTGTGCGCGGGGAGAGCCGGCAGGCGTGAGGCGGCCGTGCGCCGGGGGAGCAGAGGCGCCGCGTGCAGAACTCTGGGGTGGCTTCGTCGGCACACGAGGCGTATAGGATCCAGCACGAGTGGGCACTCGTCTCCAGGAGCGAGCAGCGGGACTGTAGGCGCGGTGGCCGTGGAGGCAATCCAGACGGTGCGCTGCAGAACCGAGGCGGACGTGCAGGAGGCGTTGGGCGTCACGACTCTGGCAGTCGGGCGCTGCTCTAGCGGGTGGCTTCGGGCGCAGGCACACGATCACCGGAGGACCGTGGGACCCACAGGAGCTAGGACATGGGCGGCAAGTGCCAGGACGGCAAGGTCGTGCGGGCACGTGGAGCACACGACGCGTCCCCGGTACGGGAGTCCATCTGCTCGCAGGCGTGGGAAGTCCGGAGTCCGCGGTAGGGGTGGGCACGGGACCCAAATCCCGAACCCGAATAACGCGAAATATAATTAACCCGAAGCTAGATCGGATAGGAAGTTCACACCGGTACCTAAAATGCAAATAAAACCGATTTTAACAGGCTTAGCAGGCCGGCGAGCATGTTGAGTAATATCTCAGGCCAGCCCACCATGGCTGCCCACCGCCGCCATCACGCACCCTTTTACCCTAGCCGCAATTCTCCATCTTGTTCCCTCTCTCCGTCCCTCCCATCTCGCCCAGCAGCAGCTCGGCGGCGGCGTCCTACATCGTCGCCCGGCTCCAGCCAGCCGCAAGACTGCAGCTCGTCTGGGACTCCGGGGCTCCAAGCTTTCTGATGGCTTTGTCCGCATTCCACTCAAGAGTCAAGACAGGCAGTTGCCGTCCCCAGCTTTGCTTAATGTTCACGGCAACGGGGCAGGTCTTTCGATGAAGCAAGTTCTGTCCGTCTCCTTGGTGTGGATTGGTGTTTTTGCTTCTCATCCCAATTCATGACCCTTTTATTTCACTTGGAGATCTGCTGTATTGTTTGCTTGGAACGATTATTCTTCCATCAGTCCTTAAATATGTTCAATGTTCGAATTTGTTCAAGCTTTCCTGCAGTATTTCCTTGCTTATACATAGCCGTGTTCTACCTTGATCAGCTACATGCGTTCTCTTCTTCCTATTATCTCGGGTAACTCTAGATTACCCGACACCCAAACCCGAATTTTCGGGTACCCGAAATATCGGGTCCTTGTTTTCTCGGGTGCATTTCGGGTGATGTTTTCTAAAGCCCGAAATTCAAAATACCTGAAAAACCGGATCCGAATTTTTCGGATAACCCGAACACCCACCCCTAGTCCTCAGGCTGCGGCGCACGCACGAGGTGGCTGGAGGCTGGCTCCAACTCAAGAGCGTGCAGGCCAATTGACGTGCGTGGTTGTCCACAAATCTATTATGTTCCGAGGAGAACTGGGAACGAGAACAAATATGGCAGCAGCAGAATAAAATCAAAGAGTAATCAAGCCAAATTATCAGATAAAGTCAAAGCAGAAGAGAAGGACCCTGGTGCCTAGGGAAAAATCAGATCTACGACTTGGAAGAACGCGATGTTTGGGACGGCGGTTATGCGGGTCCTGAAGGAAGGCTGGCGTTCAGAGCGTGTTTTTTCATACGATGGGCGACGTTCAAACGGGTTGTCTTTATCGTGTGCGAGCGATGAGATGGTCAACAAGGCTTGCGAGGGATGCGATGGTGCATCAACATACATAGGAGCATAGTACATGCAGCGGGTGCTATGGTGATGTGTGTATTGTAGGAAGTGTCCAGGCGAGGTCGCGAGTGGGCTGGAGACACGTGTTTTTCCGCAGTTGAGCTATGGCAACAGGCAGTTTGACTGGTACGGGGTCGATGACTGCGGCAATTTCTAAATATTGACTCGGGTAGCAATGGTAGTGTTCTCTCAGTATCGGGGATAACGGTCAGTTCAAGCAGGAAAATTGGATTTAACAAGTTTTATTTTCATACGACAAGAAGAGGAAGTTGTTCACTTCAGACATGGCTGGTGATTTTGGTTCGGACTACGTGTTGATAACATGATTTACCATGTTATTTGAGTAGGTGATGTCAAGATCAGGATGCAAGACGGAGTTGAGCAGATACTTTAAGATGTGAAGCATGAGGTGGAGCTTGGGAGAGATCTAATTTTGCTTTGTGCGCCGATGATGATGGTTAGTGTTCCGATACGAGTCGGATGAAGTAACCATGAAGGTCATGAAGGGTGGCACGACTGTGTTGATAGAAGTAGAGAAGTTTACGCCGTAAGAAGCTGCAAGATACACCATTGAAGGTGGAGTCGTGATGGACAAAACTATGAAAACGGTGTGTTCTGAAGGGACGGGTTTCGCACAAGCTCGTGGCTGTTTCACGTACGACCGAAGGTGAAGATTCAAGTCCAATGTACATAGAAGTTCGCACATGACAGATTCGATTCGAGGTGGCGAAAATATTCGCCAAGGTGGAGTTTGGTAGATATGTGTCGAATGTCTGTACGAGTCCGGTTACGGCAGGACTTTGAGTTGTATTAGCGGTATATGGTAGAGTTCTAGTCAAACTCTGTAACACAGACCTTCTCATAAATATGAGGGGAAGGCTGCTATTGTAACCAAGACGACTAGATGGCTTGACGTGGGGGCGGCGGCATCGCCGTGGTGTACCTAAATGCCGACATAGCTATCTGATAATGGAGAAAAACGACCATAGTCATACCTCGGGATGTAGGATTCGACCGAACCTCGTTAACAAACATCGTGCCTCCGATGTCGTTTGTGATTGCGTCTGGATATTTCAATGGATCCATAGTCGTCTCCGCTTGTTTTCCGGTAACTGAAGAAGTAGGTGAAGCATATATAGGTAAGGGCGACACGCTAGCGACCTGCTGCATCCTTTTCTGTACCATGTATATTGGACAAGGTAGCTGTAATTCAGAATGAGATATGAAGGTGAGATAAAGATAAATGAATGATATTTCGGTGCTAGACAAAGCAGTGTGTGTATGTGGCACTAAAGCTATGCGTATCTATATAATTATTGCTTCTTGAGGCTGGAGATGTTACAAATGAAAACAGAGATATCTTGTGCTAGCAAACATTTTTTTAGTATGATGGGACGTACTGTACCTAAGTTACTCAACTAATATTAAACAACATAGGGAAAAACCAATTAGGATCTGTTTGGGATCACAACTTTTCAAAACCACAGTTTTGCTTTTCGACACCATGGTCTAACAACTGTGATATTGTTTATACCGGTCTAATCCAACACCTATTTGGAGATCACAGATTATTTGGTATCTCTTCCCGCGCACCTTGGGACCAAAGTTTTCATACCCCAAAAATACTGCAGTATTTCAAAAAATGGTTTTAGGTACATAGTTTTTGAGCAGCTACCAAACACCTTTTGAAGTAAAATATTATGATATTCTAAAAATAACATAGTATTACCTTAAAACTAAAAAATATTGTATTCCCAAACAGCCATTACTTCATGAATATATACAAATTATTTAGGAAAATGTCGCGCAACCTTAGTACAAATCAGAAAAAGCTTGATTTGGAGCTTTCAACTAATAATACAGATCTTTTGTGTGAAAATTTTTAAGGTTTATCTTTTTTTCTCTAACTTGTCTCATAAATAGTGCTTGATTTAGAGTTTTCAATTAGTAATAGTAAGATGGCTTGGGTAGGTTGCTCACGAATTCATGCCATGGGCCAAAAATTGGTCAATTTGAGGTGGATGATTTTTTTTTATTGATCCTTGCAGTGGCTGGCAATCTAGTGGAAACAGGGATTAACGGGGTGCCACACTGCTTTATCCCCATTGGAAGCGGCAGTACACAGTCGCTAGTCTTAGAAGATCACAAGAATTCGCTACAATAACCAAGCCATCACAGAGCTGTGCTTGAACTCCATCGCGCCATTGTGCCTGTTAGCCTCTATTCATCAATCTTGGAGTGGATGATGTGGAAGGGAGCTACTGCAAACATATATGTTAAGCATAAATGTCTGCATGCAGCAAATTATACAAATTTTACGATGGTTAGAAAAAATAAGAGCCATCCATCAGTGGAGATTTAACGGTTTAAAATAGACGGTACCGGTACCTACCAAAAATAGTGGAACCGGTACCTATATTTTATTTTTAATCTCTATAAATGGCATAAAGGCATTTAAAATTAAAAAATAATGGTGCCGCCTGATACCTGTGGTACCATTCCAACCACCATAAAATCTTTCAGCAAATTAAGGTCCTATTCGAAAAAATGTGCTGTCTACAGGCAATGAATTAGCAGCGCCCGTGATCGATATCCTACCTCATCCATCAAATTGATGGAGCGAGAGTCGGTACCACCTGTGTAGGCTGTCATTCTACTGCTGCTGCCTACAGTGAGCCAAATACACCGTGTGGCTGCGGCGCCACAAGAGCATGAGATGCACAGGGACAGGACCTACAAGCATTTTCTGATGCCTCTCAATCGCAATCAAACAGTCTTGACACATGGACGCTATAGGCTATAGCTAGCACCCTCTCGTTATCACTTATAATGGCAGCTTGAACAAGTAGCTGTGCTGGTTGAGATATATACCTTTCAAATGGAAGAAGCATGCTTATCTATATATGTTATACGGACTGTGGACAGAGCCAATTGATTTATATACCAAGAAAAGCTGGTAAGACACATGATGCGTCAGATGGTTGCCATGTTGTTTTAAGACTTGTTGGTGATGTCTATATTTTGTAGCCACTGAATAAGACTTATTGCATCTTAATTTCTAGGGAATAGGAATAAACTGTCCATGATGAGAAAAAATTCCTAGCATATATTCGTCGGTTCATAGCCTTGCGTCCCGTCACCCCCCCCCACCCCCCTCAAACCCTAGATCCCTGCCGCCGCCGGCCTCCCCCACTGCCGCCGAGGCCGCCGGCGGCGAAGGCGCCACAAGCCCCCCCTGTCCGCCCCCTCCCCCCGTGTCCCTACCTCCATTCCCTTGTCCTCTCTTCCTACCCCCTTCTTGATCTTGATCCTGTGCGACATGTCCGGCCTCCGCGAGCGTGGCTCCCCGTCGCCGGGCACCACTGGCCTAGCCTCAGCGGGGCGTGGCTTGCCGTCACCAGCGGTCGCCGCTGGCCCAGCCCCCACGGCCGCGGCTCCATGTCGCCGGGTGCCGGCGGGCCGCGGCTCCCCGTCGATGGGCGCCATCGGCCTAGCCTCCGCGGGGCGCAGCTCAGCAGACTCCGGCTTGGCCCCCGTGGGCGTGGCTCCCCGTCATCGAGAGCCGCCGGCCTAGCCTCCGCGGGCGCGGCTCAGCAGCCTTCGCGGAGCACGGCTCCCTGTCGCCTGTCGCCGCCGGCCTGGCCTCCGCGGGTGCGACTCCCCGTCGCCAGCCAGGCTGCCTCCGGCCTAGCCTCCACGGGGCGCGGCTCAGCAGCCATCGTGGCTTCCGTCACCGGTCGCCGCCGGCCCGGAGCGCGGTTCCCCATCGCCGGGCGCTAGCGGCAGTAGCTCAGCAGCCACCGCGGGGCGCGGCTCCCCGTCGTCAGTCGCCGCTGGCCCGGCCCCCACGGGCGCTACGTGCACTGCAGGATCTGGGGTCCACGACCCCGAATCTTGTGCCCCGGCCTTGGGCATGACAGTTTACACCGCTCGTTTTCCCCTTAGTCAGCGGCCGGCTGCTCTTTGATTGACACGGCTACAGATGCCCGCTCCGTGGCGTTCGTTGGTTTGGTAAGGCGTTTGTATCTGCTCCTCGCAACGATGTCTTCATACATTGTTCGTATTTTCTTTGTGACTTATATCATCTTAACATCGATTTGTGGCTTCACTTACTCTGAAGATGCATCATTTTTGGGTGAACTCCATGGACTTGATTATTGTATGCCATTTCAGTCATCGTAGAGGTGTCCATTTAAAGATTGTTGTGTCTCTCGTAGACTTTGTGGTCATTATTATGGGCTAAGATTAAGTTGTATGACAACACTGGCTCGGTTGGAGGGTGGTGGCGGCATTTGAGATTTTCAATATGGTGGTATTATGTGTATCTATTTCTTTGATTTTGGGGAGATATCTCTATGTCCGACCTTAATTGGTTGTACCTGGCAATGTTTTTGTTAGAGCCATTGTTTGAAATTCGAGGATCTATTTCTATGGTGAAAGTCTAGGATCTAGTCTTAATTGGTTGGATCATGACAACGGCGGTGCATGAGCGTATCGTGTTATCCTTGAAGGCGTTGTTGCTGGAGAGCCTTATCAAGATCCAAGTGTTACTTTTTGGTGGTTGGTTTTAAGGCTAAGTTGTGTGGCGTCGTTTACTGCGACATGACAGCAGTTGGCATGCCTTTTCTTTTTTTTTTTTTATGGCTGTGTACAACCTAGCTGTGTAGAAACCCGAAGACTTTTTTATTGTAATTGCATCACCTTGATGTAGCTGGCTAAGATATAAAGCTTCATTTTAAAAAAATCTAGGGAATAATGAGTCTGGATTATCTTTACACATTACGTAACTTGCTGTAAATAGAATCGTCAGATCACTCATATGTCAGAAAGCCGATATTTTGGTTCAGTTTCCAGTATCAAATCACATGGCAAGCAATCGGGGCTTCCTGGTCATCTTTGTCATGGAACAAACAAAGCAAACAGAGTTGGGTATTGTGAATGATTATAGTCAAGAGACTTCCTTATGGTTAGATACAGCTAGCTATGACATGTAGTTTTAATTATTAAAGCCATAAAGTGCACTTCGTAAAAACGTAGTGTGCAGAATAATGAAAAGAGCGTTAGGAAAACCGGTTACCATTTTATGAAAGACCAATTTAAGCATTTCATTCAGTTATAGTAATGTACGAATTAGCATGAACTAGTCCATCAACCCGTGCTCTCGCACATATTATAGTTTTAGGAGATATATATTTAATACATGGTAATATTGGAGTTGATTATTTTAATTCATCATTTGTAATGTCATTGTTGTAATTTATGTGCAAATTTAGGAATTACTTTAATTTATCTTTCATTATGGCATATAGGGTAATTATATACAGATTTATGGTTTATTTTAATTTATTTTTTATAACGGCATGGTGAGTAATTTATATGCAAATTTAAGCGATAATTTATTTCATATATTATAATGGCATGTCCAATAATTTTTAAGCAAATTTAGGGGTGTTATTTTAATTCGTATTCATAATGGCATGGTGTGTAATTTTTATGTACATTTAGTGTGCTATGTTATTTCATCTTTTGATAATGGTGTGATGGGTAATTTTTATAAACCTAAAGGATTACTTTATCTCATCTTTCGTAATGGCACAGTGGGTAATTTTTTTAGAAAATACAGTAGATCTAATATTTATTATTATTAAAGTTACATGATGGACAGTCGGAGGTTTCTGATTTTTGTGATAATTTTGAGGATTTTTTTCCCAGCGTCTCTGATGAGGGTTAACGTGTAGTCTCCAAAATGAGCATCCAATTAGTAATTGTAAGACTAGCATGGAGTTGTGCGAAGCAAGGGGGACACAGTACATATTTGACGAGTTGGTGATGTACGGAAATAAGAAAATAAAGCAACCCAGATGAAATCACGATTCATAGAGCAATCACATAGTCATCTTGAGTAGCGCCTAGCTCTTCTACACCTGTCATGCGATGTTCTCCATGGTCATCCCAACCAGATTGCCAAGCTCGTTATGCAAATTAGCAAATAGGCGGGGTTCAGGCACTATAATATTAGGAACTATCTTTGATCAAATGCACTTGAAACCTAGTAGCAGTGTGATAGGCTTCATTAAAATTACAATGTAACGATATGGAAACAAGAAAATGGAGGATCCTTGTACGTACAAGCCGAAGTCTTCAACTATATTGTATACTAAAATTTGATACTACTAAGTTAGCATCTAAACATGCCCCCTTGATTTGATTAGCGAATTAATAACCTGGTCCATTCTGAATGACTACTGCATCTCACATACATTTGTAACTAACCTCCAAATATTGGACATATTAAATCTGCTTTGGACACCATCAGTTTGGCGCTGCCATCGCTGTACAGGGCGTGCCTCCTCGGCGCTGTGTCAAAATGCGGCTGCTTGCGTATCTTTTCCGACCGGCGAGGCACGGCGTATCCAACTAGTTCCGCGGCACACCGAGGCTGGCCACCACATAGGATCCGCTCGCTTGCAGTGCTCCACCATGGATGGCATGGAGCACTCGCCCGCCTAGGAGCGCCCTCTTGCCTGGGCCATGAACTAGTGCCATGTGTGAGTGTGGGGCAAATTGGAGGGGACAATGTGATCATCATCATTCTTAGTTTTCTCCCGACGCCTCACATTCCCCACATCCAACATGTGTTTGTGTCTTCCCCTGCTCATATATTTTGTTTGGGTCATATCATGTATCTTTCTCTAATCTGAGATGCACGAGGCTATGGAAGAAACCAATACACACATATATATATAGGCTTGGCTTGGAAGATGAACTAATAAAACTAGAAGAAATGAAGACTGGATCCCTGAAACCAAACACGTATACATGGTGCAATAATGCAGACAGTAACTGAAGACGTGGATGAAGCATATATAGGTTGGCCAACACGCTAGCGACCTGCTGCATGTCCCATGGATTGGACGGATAGCTATTATTCGGAATGAGATATGAAGCTGATATAATGAGAAATGAATAATGTTTCGGTGCTAGACAAAGCAGTGTGTGCATGTGGCACCAAAGCTGTGGGTATCTCTATAATTGCTTCTTCAGGGTGGAGATGTAGCAAATGAAAACAGAGATTTCATGACATAGAAAACCAAACATATTTCGAAAATATTGTAGTATTTCAAAAAACGGTTTTAGATACATAGTTTTAGGAGAAGCTACCAAACACCTTTTGGATTAAAATACTACTAATCCATCAACACATTCTCTCACACAGGTCAAAATCTTGTATTAAAAGTTTGTACACAAATTTAGTATTTAAGACTAACCAGAATTGCTTATCTTTATGTGCATGATCTCTTTCCACTTTACTCACCATTACTTAGAATTTTTTATCTTTGCCATTTTTTCTTCATTTAGTTTTTACATAATAAATATACTTTGTATTACCTATCACACTATGGCAAACTTACTGATCACTTTATCTATATTTATAGTTTTTATTCTTTGTATCATACCCCAGGTGTCTTCAAATATGTGTTTAGTTAATATCTTAGATTTTGACTTTCAGTTTATATTCAGATAGTTTATGTTTTTTTTTCTGTATATCAAATTGATACTCTAGTTCTTATTGTACTTTTTATCAAAATTGTCTAAATGTATTTGGAAACTAGTGCACTACATGAAAAATTTGCTTCCAGAGACAGGAACAGGCGAAGGGAGAATGGGCAATCATTGATAGCTTTGGACTGTATCACCATGTTCAGAGAGTCGTTCAAGCCTAATCTGAGTAAATGAATGTATCATTAACTGATGCTGATATGATAGTACTAACGATTTGATTCTTTAGACAATATTCATAGAGTAAATCTAGTTCGGGACCAACTGTCGAGGGGGGCCAGGGGCCAGTGTTCTACAAGAATGGGGAGAAATGTTGACTAGTGGATTGGGAAACAACAGAGGAACGGGAACCCACTAAAATGAAAATAACGCGTAAGACTTTTACATTTTTTCGGTTTCACATTTTTTAGGACTTTGGTTTAAGAAAGCACCCCATACTAAAATGAAGGTGTTGCATCATGAGTTCAGCCCATGGTGGATTGACTCTGTCCCTCATTCTTATACGTAGCGAACTGAAGAATGAGTGGTAACAGATCAATCTATTCCATTTCACAAACTAAATAAAAAGTTAGGAGTGAGAAGATGATACATATTAGATAAAGGAATGACATCCGGTCTATGCAAAAACTACAAACGCATTTCACAGAAAAATCAAAACTATTTCTTTTTTTAGAACGTGCCTGGGCACGTAAAATGGAAAACATTTCATTTTCTAAAGAGTAGTGTAGAACCTTAGCGCACATAAACAGAAAAATGGCCTAATAGATTCCTGCCGATAGCTGCCGCCTGCCAGTTGCAGAAAGCAGGCCCACTGCGTGCTTGTGTTTTTCACTGCCGTGTGGCCTCCTGCATGAACCATAGCAATTCCCTCCTCAAAGTCACCAAGTAGTCGTTGATCCCTCTCGTTGGAGTGAAACCCCACGGTTAGCATAGAATTGGAGGGGATTGAAAGGTTTATGCACTAAGCCGCCCGTCTGCCGCAGGCATCCCATCCGCAACCTGGCCATGCAGGTCAGACGCTTGATCATCGTATTCCCCGACTGAATCTCCTCCCATTGCTTGATTGTATGGTCTGAGCAATAAAGATGTGGGAGATCTAAACAGAGACGACCTAGCTACATACCCTCCCACGTAACAGGATATACCTTGTGTAGCATGATTGTCAATGATGATTTTTTTAGATGTCTTGTAGAGTATAACTCATAATTAGATGCGGTGATCTGAACAAAGGATATGATTTTTTTTAATGATGTTTTGATCATTTGTAATTCTCCCTATTTATGCAACTATTTTCACTTAAAGTCTCAAACGGCATATATTTGCACCGAGTCTTCGTCTCACTAAAAAGATTTTAAAAGATAACTAAAAAAAGGACCGGCGGCGTAGTTAAAGAAATCACACTCGTTCGTTCATTCATTCGTGATAGTAATTTGCAAAAGATAAGCATAAATGACACGATGGACCATTCCCACCTAAAATCTCTAATTTCTGAAGCTAGAGCCCCCACCCCATAACCAACAAACACTTTCCATTGTTATTCTAACTCTATGGTGGATTTACTCCACAGCAAATGGTTCATACGTTTGGTGAAGTGAATTGCTTCTAAACTGACCCTATATTTGGGTGGTTTAGGTTGTTTGCTTGGACAGGGACCCTGATGGGGAGATCTATAGGAGTCAACAGCCAATAGTACTCTCACGGTTTTACCGATGCCGCCCATTCTCTATCTATTGCTAATTTGCCATCCTACAACTTGTTGTTGGCATCGAAAAAAACCTATGTTCCCACTTGAGATCACTTAAGATGTGGTACCTGCGCAAGCCGCTGGGCAGGTTTTAACAACTACAAAACTGAAGAGGACGCGACGGCACCTAAAAATGCATCGTCTCAAGACTTGTTTACCCTCTTCGTCTCTTGCTGTCTCCTGCAAGCTACCTTTTCGACAACTGAAATTGTTGTGTTTATATGTATGCATGGGCTAAAGTTGTCGATTGATGCATTATGTAAGGTGGAGAAGCACATCATGTGTCAGGCGAGTGGTTGTTGTGTCATTAAGTCATCCATCACGCAGAGTTAATAGCCATTATTGGTAAAGTAGTGGTAGTTTTAGCAGCATGTGTGCGTAGTCACAGATGCACAAGTGAATCGTACTTTATGAATAATGTACGCCATTGATCCGTATTAAAGAAGGTAGAGTGTGAAACAAAGCACACCTTTTCATGGTACCAATAACACACGAACTTGTGCACACAAAGAGAGAGCACGCGATATGTAACATTTTGTATTTTTGAACAAAAGTTATAGAACAAAAAATCTGAACTTTCAAAACCCTTTTATTATACTAGTCCATCAACCCGTGCTCTCGCACGGGTTGGTTGGATATGCATATTTACTTGGGTCTCGTAGTTTAAGTTATAGATACAATATGTTTACTTTTATTGAGAACTCGTTTATAATTTAGCTTTTACATTCTATATGAATTCACAAAAGTTCACATCTGTAGAACGATTAAAGGTGAGTGGTGCTATGGACATATTTATTTTATAAACAATAGATGAAATCAACAGTGGATTCATGTCATCTCCTAATTCTGGTTTGCATCCCTCCTATTTGCTCTCTAGCTTGAGGGAAATTGTACAGCATATGGGCATGTTGCAGTTTTCTTTTCAAAATTAGAACTATGCAGTTAATATGGATGAATTTGGTAATTGTTAATTCAGTTGCAAATGAATTTTGGATGCTTGGATGACAACATATTGGCATGTTGGAATCTTGTTTTTTGGATTTGAACTGTGTGTATTGAAAACGGTAATTGTTAGGCCACCTGCAAATGAATTTTGGATGTATGCATTAGCACAACTCCCTAATTAAACTTAGCTTATTCTGAAACTCCATACCGATGATATGAGGATTTTCTAATAATCAGGGTTCTAAAAAGATTTGTTGTCGTCAATTTATCTCGAATTAATCATTGTTACATAAACAGTACGATTTTAGCTTAATTGTCTACTAATTGGGCAACCATATTAACCAATCAGTGAAACCAAGTAATTTATCTTTTAACTGATTAATTAGCACTTTGGTGGAGTTAACCTACCAAGACTTGATGTTTGTGTCCGCTATACTCAAGCGCACCCTAGACGTTAGCCAAAATCATGGTTCATGGCTATAACCTTGCTTTAGTTTGTCTTGACACTAAGTGCTTTTGTCATGAACGATGTCTCAATGTCTTATTTTGCACAATTATTTGGCCAATTATATGTACCAACTAATTTATGATAAATGATTGATAACAGATTAATCCCTGATTGATTAGTGATTTATGGAACAATGCTGATGATGATTTGGGACCTATTTCATCAATGACTTTACATATAAATGGCATGAACACACCCGCCAGCTCCATGATTTGTCTATATTGTGCCTCTAAAAGAAGGTGGTAAAATTTTTATATTTCCATCTTATCCATCCCTAATGCCATTCTCATCGTGTGATTGTAGCTTGTAGTTGTCAATTTATTTGTCAAATGTATTGTAGCAAAACCCAGTATTTTTCATTATAACACTCACTTTCTGTACTATTAATTTATATAAACTAACTTGTATCTGTACGATGGTAAGATCTAAAGACATAAGCTGAAAAAAGCACATTTTAGGATGCTTGTGGATCATCATAATTTGAAGTGTATAATTACATATGGTAATTTGTAAGATAATATGTTTGTTTGCGGCTGCTTAAGATTATATAAGCTGGATTACATTATCTGCGAGAACAAACATGGCCTCAATATCTATGTATTGAGATAGGTAATGGATAAATATTAATACATGTATCTAAATCATTGTTCATATCCATGTCAAAAAGAGATGCCACCAATATAATAAATTTTCTGGAATATGGAATAATGAAATAAATTTAGCTGCAGTTTTGTATTAATTAAATTGAATAGGAATGTCCTTACCTTTTTGTCCTTGTAGGTTCCTTATGGACTATCATAATTTAAAGTGTATAGATTACATTTGATAAACAATAAGCTAATATTTCTACTTGCTACTAAGATTATATAAGATAGTTTATATTATCTGAGAGGAGCAAACATAGCATAAATAACAGTGTACCTAGAGATAATAGATAAATAATATTAATATATGTCACCAAATAATTGTTTGACATGCAAGGCAAAAAGAGGGCAAAAGAGACATGATGGATATACAAATTTTTAAGAATGGAACAATAAAATAGACTTCACCGCATAAATAAATTGGACTGTAACGTTCAATGTTCTTACCTTTTTTTTCCATATGAGCATAAATCTGTAGTTTTCGCGTGGTTACGCTGCCATGACCTACTCAGTCCGGGCCGTTCCACTACTGCCGCTGAGGTCGATGTGCACCTGTGGTCGCAAAGCAAGTCAATTCCACTAATGATTGATGCCGATAGATACCCTCCCGGCCCTTAGATAGCTGATCGATAGGTCTGGATGTACTACCGTGATCGCCTGAATGATGGACTTGCGCTATAACAAACTCGCCACGCTCGTTACGGCCGTAGTATCACCGGATCGGAGAGGGATCTGCTCTGCTGCTGGCCGAGCTCAAAATATGGCTGCATGGCGTATCCTTGTTTTAGGGGCGCGCTAGAGCTTTGAGGCCTCCACGACGATCTGCCAGCAGCAAAGGTTCAGGATAAGATGGATTGCGTAGAGATGAGATTCCAGTAAGATAGATTTTAGATCAATTATATCGAATGTATGGTATAGGTGGGTAATTTTCAATTAAGCATTGGGGGTTACTTTAGGCTTCTATTCAATGGCTATTATCGTTGTCGAGGATGTTTTTTTTTTCGTGAGAATTTCTAGGATTTCTCTTTTTTCTAGCACGTCTCGTGAGGATTAACGTGGAGGCCGCGAAAGGAGCCTCCAATTAGTAATAGTAAGATTATGTGAAATATTTGCTTACACCCCCATTTTAGACAACATACAGTTAAATTATTATAAATAAAACTTGGTGAAACTAACCTAGACATAAACAAAATCCTATATATAAATTTAAGCGACTCCAATTGAAGTGCTCCCTTCCTAATCTAATTCCCAGAATAGCCATTGCATTGGATCACGTGAATCCATAGTTAATGCATAAATGAATATTTTCTTAGTTAAATTATGCATACAACTCGAGCAATGTAGGACGCTTAGGTTAAAAGCTATTTCTCTTTTGATAATTAAACTCTTAATGAAAATAAACCCTACCTACTTCGTGCATCTATTAACTACTCAAACCCTAACTAAAAATATATTTAGATATCTCAAAGGGGAATATTTGGGGGGGGGGGGGACTATTCCATCCCCATGATTAATTTGATTATTAGCTAAATATAAAGTTGCGTGAAAACATTATAGTTCATGCGTTGACTGATTTGGAGTTTATGGTTTTTTTAGTGTTAGGTTTGGGTTTAAGCTTGTAATTAAATCCAAACCAAATTTTACCACAAGCATGTACGCACGTGAGTTCGAATGAAAGGAATCGAATAAAGCAAAAAAAAAAAAAAAAAACCAGCACCCGTGGCCAACAACCAGTCACTCGTACGAGCGAAGAGGAAGAACAGAGCGGAGCAGGCCAGCACGCAATGAACTGCTGTCGGAGACCGTGCGCTCTGGGCGCGCGCGCGCCCGATAAGATTTGGGGAAACCATCGAGCTGAAGAAACTTGTACTGCTCTGAACTGAAACCATCGCCATCGCCGACGTGGTATTGCACCTCCCGAGACTGCTACGAATGAACGAGCTAGCTCATGGCGTGTGTGGGTGCATAGAGATCAACACTAGGGGGTACAAATATGGTGGGTGCACGTGCACCCGCTATAATCTATGTTGAAAAAGCTGAGTACAACTTAATTAGGGAATTCATTTTAAACAAGAAAAGTATATAGCTTCATTATTTTTCTAAGACCAAGTTCTACAACTTAATTTGAGTTGTTAGTTGAGCGATGTTGGATCCTTTTGTATTTAAATTTTGAGTTGAGAAATTATTTCGAAGAAGTCCTAGAGGACATGGATGCTTGTGTTTCATCCACGTACCTTGCTCGCCTTGTTTGCCATGTTACTACTTCACATAATACTTTTGCGTGGGGCTTGTGTGAGATGCGCAAGCATGGATTATGTGGGATATTCTTGGTGTGAGTTAAAGATCCTTGGGAAAGAGTGTGAGGATGGAGATGTGAGAGGGTTGCCGGGGGAGCGAGCACTTGCTGTCTCTTCTCTAGACAGGACAGGTTAGGGTAGCACTACGGCTCTCCGCTGTTGCCTATGGCGGGAACCTTGGTTTGGATTTGTGGAGTTTGGAAAGAGGGTCACTATAATCACTACCAGTGCTGCATCACCGAAGAAACAATAACAGCAACAATGCAACTAGCTTCTACCATTCAGGGAAGTCTCAGCAATGCACCTACCACTACAAGCCCCAAGCATGATTCAGGCAAAAGTACTTTCCTAGATGCCACTCATTTCCATGTTGTAGTTCACTCCTGTTTAGCATCGTAGCAAAATTTCTATTGTTCACTACTGAACTTGTTAGCAGTGGCCGGCTTCACTCTCCAGGCCTCTTGTCATCCTGAAACATGAAAGAAACCTCTTCAGTATATATATAGATATGAAAAGAAGCTAGGAAGAAGTACAGTGCTCTTAATAAAATTAGGCACGGAGACTCTTTTTCTTAAAAAAAAAAGAGAAAAAGAAAAAGAAAAAGAAATAGTGGGATCGTTGGCCATGCATTTTGGTCATTATGGTTTCTTTGCAATCAAACATTTGGGAGATTCATTGTTGGTATGTGTAAGTGAGTATATATCGCCATCCAAATGTCTTAACTGTCTATATAAAGTTATAACATGAAAAATAATGTCGCATGATTGGCCTTTAGCTATGCTTCCGTAGCAATACTATTTTATCCATACATTTTGACTATATATATAACCATCGGAGAAACTAATGATGCACTGGGGATGTTTAAAAGAAAAGAAAATATTACATATCGGTCCTAAAAATGAGCAGAAAGCTTCGATTCTGTCAAGAACGGAGAGAAACTCCTCTATGAGGGCGACCCTCTCTCTTTGTCATGAGGTACTTATATATTGTTTGGTGCTAATTAAACATTCCAGTTGGTAACATAACTGTACACGCAACAATCAATTTTTTTACACTGCGAGCTGCGCTGAAATCGAATAAAATCAGCCTCCACACTTTGCATCACAACCAACACATCCCCAAGTAGATGTGTGCAACCTGAAACCCACACACGCACACTAGTTCCTGGTAGCTAGCTGATGAGTGATGAGCCAACTGGTTGAATCTGACTGAGAAGCCAGATAAGTACAGTACATCATTAGCATTCATCAGATCTTCATGCATGCCTTGGCACTCCAATTACTGCTACAGATGCGTCACGGACATCGATCGCCGATCCACATCTAGTCCTGCAGGAAACCATGCGTTTCGAGATAGGAAACTACTTGATCGGCCATCGATTTCGGCGAAGGGCAATCCCCAGCTCTGCACTGTATCACTATCTGCAAAGAGTTAGCAGTTCATAGGTCACTAGAGCACTGGAAACAAAAAAAGATCGTTATGCTTGAATACTGGTGTATTTAATCTGCAGAGAGTGCCTCGATCTGCAGACATTGTAGTGGTAGAAGATTTTGTCTGACCTCACAATCAGTAGGCGGTTCATAAGGATCGTCGATGCCAGTAAACCCTGCAGGCGATGGAATTTCCTCGGTGAGCTCTGCTAGTAAACACTACATAACGACAGTGATTTGCCTCTTTTATTACCTTTGATTTTGCCGGCTCTTGCGAGCTTGTACAGGCCTTTCGGGTCCCTCGCCTCACACACGTCAAGTGATGCATCCAGGAACACCTACAGAGATACAATTCTGTCAGTGTCAAGTGTCAACTATATATATGTATCTTCATGAAACTCGAATAGATCAATATCATCGAGAGCAATGCAGAGATGCCTCACTTGTCGGCATGGAACAAACACTGAAACTGGATCATGCAAGCATGCTTACCTCTATAAACGAAGACTCGGGCAGTAAACTGCGGCACACGCTTCGATCGCTTCTGTAAGGCGATATCAGGCTGGCAATGCAGATCAGGCCAGCATCTGCGAACAGCTTAGCCGCTTCTCCTAAGAAAAAGAACCCAAGAAACAGAGTTTCAGACAGTAAAATTCAGTGGCACTGGAAACTGATCAAAGTGCACTGAAAACTGATAAAATAGCAGAATCTTTTCTGGCACAGAATTTCAGCCAGTAACATTCCGATTCCAGAGAGCCTTTTCATACCTACTCTCCGTATGTTTTCAGCCCGGTCCTCTGCCTTGAAGCTGAGGTCCCGGTTCAGGCCGTGCCTGAGGTTGTCGCCGTCGAGAACGTACGTCAGATGCCCCCTGGAGTGCAGCTCCCGGCTCAGGGCGCATGCCAGCGTGCTCTTCCCTGTTGCAGAGAGTCAGCGGATTTCAAGGCAGGCTGAGGAGAATATTCAGTACGCGACCACCACATGCAGACTTATTTGGTCAGCTCGATCAGAGTTCAGACAGGACCTGAGCCACTCAGTCCGGTGATCCAGACGACGCAGCCCTTCTGCTTCAGCAGCTTCTGCCTCTCCTCCTGCCCTATGGGGCAGTCGTGCCAGAGGATGTTGGTCGATTTCCCCACGGTCGAGGTCACAAGCTTGCTGATGCCTGCCAAGGAAGGAACGGTGAAAAATCTAACTGAAGAGCGTGGAATTGGGAAATGCAGCCCAAAAGGTTAGGTAAGCCACTCGATCAACTATGTCATTCTGAATCACAGCTGGGGCGGCTGCGCAAGTGTGCATTGCAACTGAAGTTAGTGCAAGAGAAGCTTGGTAAAAAAGAACAACTGCTCAATTTGTTACCACTCAGTAACCGGCCTGGCTGTACGCTCTCTGAACATGCCTGTTTTTGGCTTCTTTGAGGCACGAACATGCGGTTATTTCAAGGATTGCAGTCATCTTCAGAAAAGTTCAACTTAATTACGATCCAGACCTGAACCATGCGGTTGGTTGTTCTTGTCAGTCAGTCTACTAGGACACCGAAAGCGATGGAGCTCCAAGGCACGAGGATTTAAGGACGGTAGTTGAGCGATCCCAATCGACAACGACCACAACGGCAATCAGTTTCACTGGCTATATATGCGACCTCGGCCGGCGTCACACCATTCGTACGCATATTGTAATGGATGCGTACGTTGTTGTGATACATTTGGCAGCAGAGACAGCAACAACTCAGCTAACTCTAGGCGCAATCGTTTTAATTTGCTCCGTGGACTCCGTATTACTCCCTCCGTCCGAAATTGTAAAAGGTTATATCTCCTTTTTATCCGTCCATGTTCATATGGACCTTAACAAACATACATAGAGTAACACGAACGAATCTATACAGAACTCTTGTGATTTGGAACGGAGGGTGTACTGTTTTGCTTGCTCAAACAGTTGCGATCCAGCGCGAGGACAAGGATGATTACGGTTTGCAAACGGGGCCAGGATTCAGGCGTGAGGTAAATCATGCATCTTCAGTGATGACAAGAATCAATGATCTTATCTAATCTGCGATGGCGATTCTCCAATAATTCGATCTGCTAAATGCTAATTAACCCAAGAAGATAAACAACGATCTCACACACATTGCAGTTGCAAATTACTGCCGTGTACGTAGTTAAAGGAAACGGGATCCACTACCTTAATAACTTTTTGTCGGAGGATCGATTAATTATTTGGTGTTGCACGATGACCTACCTGCGGCGGCCGACCCGCTGGCGGCGAGGTGCGTCCCGTCAGCCGCCGTCGTCCTGATCGGCCTCGCGGCCGTGAACAGCTTCACGCCGGACGACGCTTGCCGGCCTCCGCGTGCAGGGGCGGCGCCCCACGGCCTCGTGCTCTGTGCGCCGCGGGGCGTGCCGGCGACGCCGCCGCCGGAGCACGGCCGCGGAGGAGCCCTCGCCGCCGGCAGCATGGACGACGACACGTGCACCGGCCGGCCGGCGATCGTCTCTGTGGGCCCTATATATACACGCTGCGCCTGCGCGCGGGGCTGGTGGTGTGCTGCACAAAAAGCGTGCGCGAGCGTACGTGCCAGGCCCAGTTCGTGAGCGACGCTATTTATCTACGAGGACCAAGAAATGCAGGCGTCACCGCGCGTCATGCATAATAGTGATAGTTAAGCTGTGGTTCGTACAGTAATAATTGTATTTTTTGGACGGTGTATTTGTAGTTCATTTATTTATATAGATTCGGAGCGAGTAGATCTCATTGCGTTCGTAGAACGCGCGGGGTTTTGCTAGATTTTCTTGGAGATCTTATTATATTGAATTTGTTACTACTACTTTCAAATTCTTGTGGAATTGTACAACTCTATTTTTAGAGTTCCGAGTTGAGAACATATATGTACGTGTCAGGCCCAGTTCGTGAGCGATGCTATCTATCCTATAAAAGAGCGAGTTTAATGAAATATATTTTTCACCCAAAACTCATCTACCCCAAATTACTTGTACCGTTAGATTGCCTCCTATCAGATGATCTAACGATCTATTTTCATCCACTTGGGCCCACAAACTTTGAAATCATTAACAACTTCACGGTGTGTTTACCAGATCTCGGCAAAATCGTACGCACAGGGGGAATAAGTAAGGAAGACAAAATCCGACGCCCGGAAAAGAATTTTTACGCAAGCATCTTACGCGTTTCTGCCATCCTTGACGATATTTTTTTCACCAAAAAAACTAGCCAGCACTTCCAGCATTCATCCGAGGAATCCTATTGGGCCTCTTTCCCTCTGTCGTCAACGATTGCAGAAAGAGAGAATCAAAGAGACCGAATCAAATAGAGATTGATTTAAGTATGTACACGAGCCCAATAGGCCAACAGGTTTGGATCCATAATAGCCCAATAATTGCATATATGTAACAGAAGGGCGGAGAGAGCTCTAATCCTGATGATGTATGTCAAATCAAATATACCAAATCGCCAGTAAAATCTAAATAATCCTACTTATACATATTCAACAACTCATCAGAGCACAATGCGAAACAAAAAGCAGAGGGAAGAGAGAATCCCGTCGTTGTTGTTGGTGTGGCCGAATCGGGAGAAACGATCAAGAAGTGACCTTGAAAAAAAAAATCAAGGCCTCAAAAACAGAGAAACAGAGGAGCGCTGGCGGCCGCAGGTGGAGCGTGGCTTGAGACCGGAAAGCGCTGACGGCCGCAGATGCAGACTGACGCCGAAGGCTCCGCCCATGGCGCGCAGAAGCACGGGGAAAAGAAAAGCGTGGGGAGGTCTTCGAGTGGAAGCTTCTGCCCGCCAGAGCCAGCCCGGCGCTCGCTGCTGGTAAGATACGGTAACTATTTTTTTTAACATTCTTTTTCTATGTTGCAACCGGCTTGACACATGCAACAAAATCTAATTTGTATTAATTAAAAAAAGACGTTTTTACATAGAGGAGACACTGGGAGGAGGTGATTGTATAAAATATTGAGTAGTTTGATATAAAGTCTACAGAGTAACATGGTTGGGGTTTTTTATTTTAATGGGTTTTATGTCTTTTTGGAATTAAAAATTAAAAAGTAGACACCCATATGATACCAATACTGTTGTATTGCCTATTTTTAAACCGTTAGATCTCGTCTGATAGATGTCTCATATATTTTTTTCAACATATAAACCAAGGGCAAATCAGACATGATGTCCGGAGCACCCCGGCGCTTGACATGCGGCGCATAGCGCTCGCCGCAAGCGTGGGGCTGGGGATGTGCTCTGGGTTGTTGGTGTCATGTGCGCTGCCGACCGCGCACTCATGGCGCCGCCAGAGCCAGCCCTGAGTAGGCGTGCAACGCCGAGCGCTCCGGCCTGGATAGAAGGCCATCAGCCCACGGCGGGGGAGCTCCCGCGTGGCGGTGCGCGCCGATCTTGGAGGTAGAGACTTCTACCGATCTTGCAGAATGCAGATCCGAGGAGAGGCTGGTGTGGAAGAGGTCAGCGGCCATGGCAGGGCTGGCAAGGCAGTGGAGGAAGGAGAAGGAGCCGCGACTTCTATGGCGGGGCTGGTGAGGCCAGCGGGGTGGAGGAGGAAGAAGGAGAGCTGCGAAGGCTGAGGAAGAGGCGGAGGCGCGGTGGCTTCAACTGCCGAAGCAGGGAGGAGGCGAAGGCCGCGACCGCTGGGTGTGGGAGGACAAGGAGTGGAGTGAGTGAGAGTGAAGAAAAGTGTTTCTTCGTGGACGTCAAATTTCTCACGGTCTTATTTCATTTTAGAGTCTGCCAAATCTGTCGTTCCCTCAGTCCTCCAAGTGAACCCAAAAAAACATCTAAAGGCATGAGGCTAGCGGCGGGGTGACCTTGGGTGTGCGCACTTTGTATAGAGTGTGTAATCAATTTTCACTGATCTTTGAAACACATAATTCTTAAAATAGAAAACCGAGCTTTGTAACACAAGATTTTCAAAACCTAGGAATAGGAAAAATATATGATTATGGCCAAATTTTATGGGAATTTAGAATGCACGAAAGTCACAAAATATCGTTTAGATCATGCGTAGGAAAAAAAACAAAGGAAAACATGACACGGAAAGAAAACATGAGGTCCAACCTCATACTTATTTTCCCCTAAAATTGCTATGATGCATGCCATTTTATAGAAATTGGTACATTCAATCCGTTGCTCCAAAGACTTCTATAGGAAAATTTTATATATAGGAATTGAATCCTCCAAAGTTTTTTTGTTTTTCCTACGTTCCAAAGGAAGCATGATTGTCATAATTTGTGCAGATGTTTGTGCATGTGTATTTTAAACAATCGACAAGTCTAGGTTCTCTTTTTTTTTATAAACCAATTATATAGAAATAAGAGTCTCAAACTTGACATGGTTGGTTCACATAATGCATACATCAAAATTAATATTTATAGAATTTAAAATATGTTAATAATAAAAAATGAACATGTACTTATTTAGTCACGTACGGGACGCACGTGCATTTTTACTAGTTTATATAGAGGACCAAGAAACGCAGACGTCAGCTTCTCTGCCAAGGTGCGTCATCGTGTGTCATGCATAATAGTGATCGCTATATATACCGTTAAACTTGCAGTAGTTTGAACATGACTTGTTTTCTCGTACGTTGGAGCACGTAGGCTCATCAATTTTCACTCGAATTTTGTTAAGCGCCAATCACAAAGCTTAAAATGAAGGACAAGATAAGCTCGTCAATCAATTAAGAGGGAATCACAAAGCTAAAATGAAGGACAGGATAAGCCCGTCAATCAATTGAGAGGGAGAAGAGATATGCAGGATCGGCCACGGCGGGATTCGAATCTGAGTGGGCTAACTGCACGACAGCCTTGCTACCCGAGCTATGCTCGGTTCTCATCACAAAGCTTAAAATATTCCTGATCATCTCTTTCTATACAGTAATTCCTCTCGTCTCTATTTGGCGATCATTAATACTACAGAACTACACTGCCTAACGTCAAAATATATAAATTCGCGATGAACGCTACACCAACGTGCGTACGATCTGAAACTCCTGAATAATTTCAAAGGTCAGTGAGCGTTTCGGGAAACTCTAAAAACGGAAAGCCGCCATTATTCCTGTGGACGGGAATCGTGGCCCTTGTGAGTTCATCCTGTCCTATCCACCGGTAAACAGAGTGTGGGGCAGATTCAATGAACCTGAATTCCTGTGCATTGAATTCTTGGGATCCGCGTTAGTAGATGGATGCTTTGGAAATCCTTTTGCACGGGACAAATGCGGTGGACGTGGCATCTTGGAATCAACGGGTAATGTTACATGCATGCTGACGTCACAGCAGCCCATGGGCATCCTAATGTGGAGCTCTAGCTCTAAATAATGTTACCAGCACTTGAAAGGAGTTCGTCGTGTCCAGAGGGCTTTTGATTTGCTTGTCTGCCTCCTTCCACCTCTAGTCCCCACTTCGCTAGCATAATGCGTAGTTACAAAGCATGGTAGAGGTGGAATATACGTTGGCTAGTAGGTCAGAGTGCCAGTGCCTTTGGCTGTGTGCGGCAGTCCCGTCCATTCCAAGCACGATATCTCAAATTCCACTCTATAAACAGTGTTGCGTCCTTTATTTGGTTCTTCCGCCGGACATAGCCTTGCTTTGTGCCTTGTCAGTTCTGTGAGTTGTACTTCCCATGGTTCTCACCTCGTGCTCTTGTAACATGCGGTTTGCCATGTTTCATCAATGACATATATTCAAGCAGGTATCTTGTCTGCTATAGTTCTGGTGCAAAAAGCTATGTATGTGTACGTGGAGCATATCAGAAAATATATGCCATTAGTATTATTTTTAAAAAAACACGTATTTAGTAGTGTATAGAAAAATTGCACACAAAAGATTGTACTTTTAGAAAATCTATGCATTTCCATACAAAAGTCGAAGAAATGAAATTAAAGTCCTTTTGTAATTGGCTCCAGTAAATGTGTGGGTTTTTTTTCCGAAAGAGTCACTTGAATAATAATCGTTAGTTTCTTGAAATTTACACACAAAAGGAACATGCGTGAAACTAAGATGAGTATATATGAATGATGCGTTAGGCAATCAGAGGACTTCTTTGTGAGCAAAGACTCATCAACCACATACCGTGTAAGCCCATTCCTAGCTAGTGCATGCCAATTGTTCCTCAACTAAAAAAAGGTGGTGACAAGATATAAAGATGCATATGCGTTGGACAGCTCAGCGCCAATTAGACAAGGTCTAGGTCCCTTAACAAAGAAGTTGTCTTCAGGTGATGCAAAGCGCGGTTGTGTCTTGCGGAAAACAATATAGGCTGCAACTGCAACTGGAAATTATTCACTTATCAACCTCCTATTTTTTTCAATAACAGAAATCTATTAAAGACTAAAGAAAGAACATCGAATAAATACAGAGTTTTTGGGTCCTTGCTTTTGCTCACATCACACAGCCTGAAAACATAACAAAATATAACACAATCTACTCACCATCAATGATCAACCGTAGACTGTACCGCTACCCATGACCTAAGGGCCCTAGGGGAAAAAAACGTTGACCCTCTGCACCAAACTTGGTGAGGCCTTCTATAACGAACGTCGGCAAGTTCGTGAGCTAGGCAAGAGAACGTGAACCTTTAGTTTTGTGCTAGAAACATGTCAACATTAGAGGCGAAACCATGTATAATTTGGCAGGAACCTGTGTAACAAACTCGGGCCACTTCAAGAGTTTATCAAATAATTGGTGCCACTTTGGTGATCCATTTCTGCAAACAAGTCACAAGTCATGATCCACTATCATCACAGTGCTGATAGCACTTGTCTCTTATTGGCCTGACACTTTCTGGTACCGGTTACTACTCTTATCCAGGACAAGCTTTTCTATCTGTAAATCTTCTTTATGTGATTACGATTTACCAATTAAGATAAGCTTTAAAGTGCCAATGAGGCAGCGCCTCGATGTAACACTGTGGTTCTGGCTTGATCCATCGTGACAAAGCAGAGGAACTGGTCTGTCCTGGATGAAACGGTTTTGTGTCTCGACTCACCGCACAAAAGCTCTAACTTGCTCATGGCGGTCACGCCACCGAAAATTTGAATTTGGTAAGGAATCGAATCTCTCTGACCTAAATACTTGCAAGTTCTGAAGATTTTGACGGTGGTCAGAAGGAATTATGAGATGCTGCTGTGATGACAAGTAACTGAATGAATTTCATGAACCACTTTCTGATAAAGAGTTGATGGCGCATGATCTGATCATCTTAATCATAAATTGTATAAACAATTCCGATACATTATTTTTTCGTATTAGCAGGGGAAAACCCTGTTCTCACTTTATTTCAAATGAACTTCTTGTCTTACAAAAAGCAGCTGAACAGTGTAAAGTCAGGGTTAATTACACATATAAGGACAGATACACGATGCAATGTGTTCAGCTTGACAGTAGTGCAGCTCCGTCTCCCATCCTTGTGTTAGTTCAGATGATTCTTCTCAGCTGGTCATGCTTGTTTCACAGCAACATTTGGACTGAGATCCATGCTCATGTGGTTGTAGGCAAGAGGTGCGTACATCCATGTCTTATCAGAGCTCAAGAGCTGTTAGGGGAAAAGGGAGCGTAAATGAGAGTTATTGCTCTTACATTTCAACTGTAGCATTCGTAAAATAAAGGGTATACAATACTTTATTCTCCCAAACCTAATTCGTAACTAATGGCTATATAATGCTTCATTGTGAAACTTTGAAGACCGAAAATACAGTAAAATTTTAGTTGAAGCACTCTGAAAGAATTCTGAATCTTTAGCATACAAGGGTCATGATTTTCTACTGGGTTGGTGTTGCATTAATATTATTATGAAATAGAATCGTGAATTTTAATTCTTAAAGGAAAGTTTCTTCATATGGATCTGACTTAACTCAGAGGTGGAACTGTACCTTTATTTGCAGCTGCAGAAACTTGACGTATTGAACTGCTTCCTCCAGCATAGTGCTCATGTCAACCTGCAGATGCAGCACAAATGATCATTACCCTCGCCATGCATTTAAGACGGACCGTTTACTGGTCCAAGATTTAGAGGAATTCTGAGAACAAAACAGAACGGGCTTACTTTGGTGCCATTGGGAATTAGCTGCTGCAGTATTTTTAGTTTTTCATTGATTCTCTCTCGTCTCTTCTGAAAAGTATAGTATGGAAAAAGGCATCAGAAAACAAAAATTCCGGATTCAACGATCAACGAGAACTTCACACCGAGTATTTCTAACCTTTGCGTAAAGGTTCTGTGAATTCTTTGAAGACTGACTACGAGCTCTTGAACTACAACTTTGTTTCAGAACAACAGATTCCTCGTACATGCCAACTGAATAATCTTCAGAGCTGCAGCACCAGGAGCTGCTGTGATTGATAAGCTCGGTATTGGTCTCATCATTAAGAGCACTTAAACATAAGGTCCCCTGTACCTATGATAAAATTGCACCAATGAAAATGTCAGAACAGTTTTCCTTCGGCAACAACATTATGTCATAACAGTTGAATGAGAAAATCAAACTTTTTAGTGTGTTAGCTTTACTTACTGGGGCAACGAGACGAGGTTTCTTGTTATTGTTCTTATTCTTCTTCCTAATCTCATCCATGTGAGATGCCCTCTTGTCACCAGTAACTGCATTTGCAATTGGAGCAGAGATCTTACTCTCGTGATTATAGCACCAATCTGTGGCTGTCTTACGCTGTGGCACTTCGTCATAACTCTCTCTTTCATTAAGTGGTAGGAACAAGGCAGTAGACAATGTTATAGGTTCAACACAAGAACTAGTGCTACTGTTGGAAGAAGAAACGCTAACATCAGCAACGCTGCTGCTCCAGAACATGGACTGCAGGTGAGCAATCATCTCAGATTCCTCACTCCAAATGGATGCACTCTCTTCCATTCCGTTAGTTTGGACCTTGAATTCTATCTTCTGATACTCACAGGGTAATGTGTTTGTAAGCACGGTGCAGATAAGGGCACACATTTATACTGCATTTCCAAGGAATATTTTCAGACATAAATTTGACTCGAGTTCCATCTTAATGTTAACTAGAGCTGAGTGACAACTAGACGATACTAGTTTATACCTGAACTGCAACTCTCATCCCTAATAATCTTCCTGTTCAGATGCTGGAAAGATCACATACGGAATCCATTTGCCCATTTGAGCCACTTAGGAGACAAACAGTATCTTAGTGATGTCCTAGTGTTCGCAGAGAATTATAAGGTCATAAACTAGTGGTCTAAGAAAAGAGGGGGTTAATGATCAAGGCAATTATATGCTTCCATTAAATGATCCACATGATCTGCAATTAACTAAAAAAAGGAACGAACAGTATTTATACAAAAGCGACAAGGCTAGGAGCTGTCCTGAATATAATAATTGGAAATGTAGGTGATCATGGAGAGGAAGTGCTGGGAGGTCATATCATCAGCAAACTTTGCAATTCTGAATTATTCCTTCTATGTGATTTGTGACTTGAGACCTATTCAAAAAGTCCGGCATGCCTTCGTCTGAGTCACTATAGCATAAATCATAACAGCATAACACCATATGGCTCAGTAATTTGTATCGTTGAGTCATGGCCTTGTGAAAGATTGAAACTATAAACAGATGAAAATAACAGAAGATAGCCCATATGACCCGATGAAAAGGCTAACCAAGTAGATAAGATGAAGTCATTATGTCAGTCATTATGTACATTGGGACAGCTCGAGACGTGCTTCATTTTATATTAAGCATTACAAGCACCGCTTGTGGGAAGCATCAACGATCTAGCAGGTATTAACTAGGTTGCAGAAAAGGGTTAGGGATTAGACTCACATATCACGACATAGAGCTTTGAATAAGTACCTGCAAATTGTCCAAGTTCATTATTGCCTTCAGCCCTTCGCATAAAACCTAGCAAGCTGTCCTTAAGCTGGGCGCTGCTATCAAAGGATCATCAGGACATTGATGACCCACAGTCAATCATTTAACAAAACCTGGCCCCAGAAGGAACAAGAAAATTATGCTATCAGAATATTCCAGAATGCAGAGATCCATTGATTGCAAATAGAAATATGAAATGCCAAGAAAAAAGAGCAATAGTAAGAAAACAATGTAGAGAGTTAAGAGGTAAGATTACTAATAATGTAATGCCAGTGTGTGATGCAAGAACAAGACTATTTTGAGATACCATTATATGCAATAGACAATTCATAATTAAGAAACAAAAGTCCACATCATTTCGCCAATGGCCTATATTTAACTGAACCATGCCCCCCAATCCAGTACAGACAAATATGGCAAACCGAATCATGCAGGCTTCTACAAAGATATAATGTCCAGCTTCACATTGAAGACCCTGAAAAGAAACAAGGATTTGAGTGACTTTCAATTCTCTAGGTGTTTGAATCACATTAAATCATTTAGTCATCTGGTTCAACAAACACAAGAAAGCGCGTTGTTGCTACAAGAAGACAATACGCCTGAATTGCGCACTATCAGGATATGAATGCACCCACAAAATGTTAGTTGCATCAGTTTCAATGTTCATTCACCCTGCTTGAGTACTCCATTCAAATTACAAACGTCTTGCACAATAAACAATGGATAGAGATTTTGCTCCAGAGGGTGATATTATTGAACACGTAATACTGGCTATTTAATACAAAGCAGAACGTGATCCACATTGAACTCAGATCCATAGAGCACACATGCTTATTTTATCATACAAGGGCATCTTGGAAAATGCTAGGACCTATATAAAACAGGGACAGCAAGCCATCATAGGTTCATGGCACATTCGTGGGTTCATCACATCAGAATAATAAAACAGCAAAACTCATATAGGTCTAACAGCTATCAAATCAAAGTGTTTCAAACAAAAGACGAACAGCACAGCAAGTCACACATTAAAGCAAAGGTACAAGGAAAGCAGCAAACACCATTATGTGCCTCAGACACTCTTTGTTCCAGAAATTATGTCAGCAAAATCAACAAATCGCTACAGTAAATGAACATATAGTTCCGGTTACTATTATGATCCAGTTTCAAGATCCCCATACTCACAGCACATCACTACCATGATCATATATAGTTAAGCTGGGAATAATCAAAGGTAATACACCTGGGGGAGCACAATAACTCAGAAGGCATTGACACAATAAGGATTGAGTACACAAGATATCAAATGTGACAAATATTCCAATCATGTGATTACAACTAGTTTAACAGATACATGGTACCAACCCAAACATTAAAGGAGAGTTCACTAGCAGTCTCATGTCCAAACAAAAAAACTAAAGCACATAAATTTTGCCCTCTATTGAAGGGTCCATTTCTTCCATTCTTGTTAAGTCTCTGTGACAGCAACAAGGCATCCTCTTCAGCGGTACTGCAAGGATACAAGAATATAAGAGATCAGATGAAAGCAGCAATAATGACAAAAGGACAGCTTACTTGACATCTTGAAACGAAGTTTGAGAACACAAGTACATACAATTTCAGTTAGATATCAGAAGGTGCAAGTTTCAATTAATCACATGTCATCAATTGACTCAGTACAGGAACTACATGATTAGATTATATGGCTACTAAACAGACATCATATAAGGACCATAGGATCAATAGATCATTTGTAACAATATGGTGGGCCAACCAACATAGTGGATGTAGCACTTCAGGTGATCCAGACCAAACTAATCAGAATAATGGGTCTACTTCACAAACACAGATACCTTGATGAAGCCAATGTCCTTGGCATTGCTGCGGAAGCACTGCCTGCAGCACATGAGCCCGTACTTCCTGATCAGTCCATGAGGGTTCGCGCAGACCCGGCTGCAAAAACAAAAACGCGTTCAGAATTACAAAAGCCAATAATTGTCCGATAAAATACATTCAGGCGCACGATGCCACAGTGATGGCAAAAGAAACGTCCATTTTATACGCATAACCTGGAACAAGTCACCGTCCTAATAAAAACAGAATTTTTCTAGGTTGCGAACAAACCAACCAGAATACATCTTCCCTAACGTTTCTCCATCAATACTATGAGAAATGATAGCATACAGATAAGCAAATAAGCATCAAGCAGAAGCAGATGGTAAAGAGTATGTGTAACGCAGTACAGATCACAGTCAAAGCTACACATGACCAGCTGAGGTTACAAGACCTACATGTAACTGAGATACAAAAGCAAACCCGGCAAAGCCTACACAACTACTCCCTCTGTCGCAGAAAACAAGGCTTTCTACATTTGTCCTAAATCAAATTTTCTGAAGCTTGACCAAATTTATAGGAAAAAAATATAAATATTTATAGTACCAAATGAGTATTGTTAAATTCATTGTCACATGAATTTTCATGGGATACCAATTTGGTGTCATAAATGTCTTCACTTTTTTCTATAAATTTGTTTGACTTAGGACAAACCTAGAAAAGAAAAAGCCTTGTTTTCTGGGACGAGGTAGTAGCTAGTAGGGCACGAGTTTTATGACAGTTGCATATCTCAGATCTTAGTTGGCGAACACCATATTCCTAAAAATCAACAGAGTCACAGACGATCATTATAGAACATAGAAAACCTACAACGGGTACAGCAGCGGTCCAACAACCAGTCAGGGATCCAGGGTGCCACGACACATTTACAGATCAACATATATCATGCAGCAACAGGCACATCAAAGAACAGACGGCTCTAAATCACAGAACTTTGAGCTGATCTAACCATCATCCCATCCCATCAAAAGCCCAAAGGCAGGAAAAGGGAGCGCGGGTGGGGTGGTTATTTACCAGACGCGGGATCCGGGCCCGTAGTTCTTGGGGTGGGAGTTCCAGACGTTGGAGTGGCCCATCGCGGCTCGCTGCTTCCTCCTCTTCCTTCCTTCTCGGCGGCGCGCGAGGACGGCAGGGAGATGGGAAGCGCAGGGGCGGCGGCGCCTGGTGGCGAGGAGGCTTTATAGCGGGGTGGGAGGCGCGGAACCCTAGCTCTGTGGCCCGCGTGCTGGGCCGGGCCGGGCCTGTGGTAGTTTAGGATTTGGGCCTCGTTGGGCTAGGGAATTCCAAGTTCGCCTGGTGCCGGGCCGAGCCTGGTGCGACAGAGAATGGAAATGAAAATTGATTTCATTATGAGCCGGGCCGTCATCCGATGACACCTCAGCTTATGGATCAAAATGGGCGAGGGCCGGAGATAGTGGGATCTGGGCCCTCAAACTTCAGCAACGAAACTGTTTAACTTATTTACTCTACCCTATAAAAGCACCGGTTAAGAAAAGACGATTTTTACCCACCATTTCGTACCCACACTATTTTCGCACCATTAGATCTAATCATCGGTCCCACATCACGTTTAATCTGATGGCCCTCTAACGTTGGTTACGCAAACCTTACGCTCACCCGGTAGAAAACGGCCGTGGCTGGGCGACGTCCCACGGGAAATCTTCCGTTTTTTTTTCACGGGCCAAATCCCCACCTAGGAACCCACTGAATCACCCACCCGGAGTCCGATTCTCAGAGTATATGGCTCAAATCTTTGCTTGACAGCCCAACAACAAGCAAAACCATGGTACAAAGCTGCATCTAATAGTGCCAAATCGCCAATAGAACTAAGATATGCCTACTTATAACTGATCTAATGGTCATGCCCAACGAATCATCAAAGTCAACAGAAAATCTAGAGAAGAGAAGACCAAAAGGAGAAATAAATCAAGGAACAAAGGACCAAACTGGAATTAAAGAAGACCCAGGCAACGGCGGGACGGAGGACTGGAAGAGGAGCAGGCGGTCGGCACAGCCCTGGCTAGCGGCAGCCAGATCGGAGCCCCCTGCCACCGCCTCCCGCTCTGGCGCCCCGCCACCACCTCCTCCCGATCGGACCCACCCCACCACGTCTCCTCACTGTCGGATCTAGATTCGGCTCACGGTGGCCATGGTAGGGCCGGCGGTGGGTGAGGAAGGAGCCAGAGGCCATGGTGCCCGAGGCCGGGCTGGTGGCGGAGCAGGCGCCCTCACTGCCAGATCCGGATTCGGCTCGCGGTGTCCATGGTGGGGCCAGCTGCGGCGGCCGAGGAAAGAGCTGGTGGCGGAGGAGGCGCGGGGAGCCGGAGGAGGAGGCACCAACAAGGTCGGGGTGGAGATGTTGTTGCCGCCGTCTCGAGCAACTTTCGGCCGAGGTGGGACCGCGCTTTCCTGGCACATGCCCATGTTGTGCCCTGGTGCACGGGAACGCACTCAGAGCAGGGTAGGCCGAGGCTCTGTTGGGCTGCCTTGAGCCTGTTTCGATCGATTTTGAATGGAAATATTTCTTTTAGATTATACGTGTATTTTCTTTATGCATTTAAGTTTTTATTAGATTGATATGTCTCGGAGCTAAGAACTAAATACATAATCAAGTTTTTTTGTTTTCGCTCCTAGAATGAATTTTATCATGTCTTTTCTCTTAATAAATCTAAAACCAACATGATTTTGCAAATAGAATACTTTCACAAATAAAAAATACAAAAAACACAATACATTACTTTGTCATTTAAAAATATTTTACAAAAAAAATATAAAAACTTAATTTGTCACGTGTGGGACGCACGTGCATTTTTACTAGTGCCCTCAGACTAACCAAACTAAATGAAATATCCCTTGGAACCTGTTAAAGCGGTATCGTATGGAACTTTATATTTTTGTAAATAATAAGACATTGTTTATCTTTATAAATTCATGATTAAATTATTTTAAATAAAAACATGAAAAATGTACCAAATATTTTCTAAAAGTATAGTCAATCTATTGGTGCTCAATTTTAAGATATTTGGATTAGAATTTTATTCCTACACATAATTTTATTTCTCTAAATATAACATTAAAAATAGGAATGGAACAATTGCAAGTTAAAAAAAGCACTAATAGATATATTATATTTTTTTAGAAAAAAAACTTACTTAAGTTTCATATTTTTCTGATTTAAAATGAATTAATTTAGAGATTACACATGCTTTTCTTATTTTTAAAATAGAAAACCACCGTCCGATACCGCTTCCAACGGGGGCCAAGAGATATTTTGTTCTGTTTTGTTAGTCTGAGGACCTAGGTTACCCGGTTTCGTGGTTGAAGGTTGAAAATCCAAAGTCGTAAAATGGACTTTTTCCAATATATAATAGAAAAGGTAAAAAAAAGAAAATAAAGGGAGAAACAAAGAAACAAATACATATGCCTATTTGGACCTCTTAGCGACATTGTAAGAAAAGGCAACAAGACTCTAGGACACTCCTCAAATTTGGTTTTTGCTAAAGATAAAAAAGGCTTTACTAAACTACGGTGTTGGACACTGCACCTATTATTATTTTCGATTTTTATACAATTCCAAAGAAAATGACCTTTGTGCCCTTGATTTTACTATTGGAACACCATCCAAGACAAAATATATTCAACACACACCACCCATCTACAATAAGCCGCCTTCACTATATGGCTACACCACAATCCACAACCCAAAGGCCAAAACGACGATAGATGGTCCGTCAGCCTACGGCTATAGTATCTTTTGATAAAGTTGTTTTTTCCTATGGCAAAAGCCAAGTCTGAATAATGTTGGAGAGTTGTTGTTATTTTTTTTTCTAAAAACAAGGCCCGTGAAAAAACGTGGGTTGAAAAGAAAACCTTCACTAGGATGCACCAAAAGATTTCGGCGGTTTATCACATCCGTGTGCATGGAGAACACGATGCCATATCTGAACGTGCGAAGGCAGCTTTTCTCACTTTTCCTCAAAGCGAGTTCCATCTGATTATTGCTTGGCAACATGGTTGCGACAGGATCGACGATGGAGCCATGAAACAAGCAGAATCGAACCCCTGTGTGCTTGAATTATTGTTCTCAATCAGTTAGTGGGTTTTTTTTAGTACACATAGCGAGCTAGAGGTGCTGCTGCTGCATTCCATGGACCTTGGGCATGCATGGGCTGAAGGAATCTAGAGAAGTAGGGACTGAACACTGAATGAAGCCAGCATATTCTCCTTTTTCTCTCTTTTTTACCTTTTTCTTCTTGGTAGGAAACCATGCATGCTCGCTCGCTCATTTTTAAAACAATTTAATTTTGTGGCTGCTTTATTAGTTTTTGGGTGGTCAACTAAAGCCAATATATTCCTTTGTCTTGTTAGGCGCTCGAAGAGGAATTTGACAAGTGTACCGAACCATCTCTCTTGGTGCACTACTAGCCGTTTTTTATACTTGTCAAAGTACTGGAAATTGTGTGAATGGACAGTGAGATATGTACGTAGTGCAAGTGTTCAGCTGTGATCGAGAGCTGGTAGGTCGGAGTTGTGCGACATCTGGTTGCCGTCGCCGATCTACTTTGTTCTTTTGTCCACTAGGAAGGACCACTACCTGCATGGCACAAAGAACTTATTATCCCTTTGCTTTCACTCTAGGGTTCAGGTTGAGAGCCGCAACTTCAGAGCTGCTGCAATGATGGGTGTTGAGGTGTTCACGCCCACAATTTACCAAAGGAACTGGCTACATACAGACCAATTTTCCTGCTACATCAATTACAGACTTACTATAATTTTTGGCTGCCTACCAAAGGAACTATAAGGCACACACCCCATAGTAGTATATGTTATTTTCAAAATTAAAACATGGCCAGATGATGGCACCATTGGCCATAAGTAATGATTTCGTTTGACACTACTGAATTTTATTCAGAATAAAATGTTTCTGCGCACATTTTTGATTGTTGCGTTTGGCAGTTGCTCCAGTTTCATCCTCTGATCCGGAACCAAGATCCCAAGGCCAAGTTGGGCACGTTGAGAGCGACAAACTCGGGAGAAGAATTCGTTGCATCTGCGGAAGGCTTTGGTTGGCGGCAAGCAGCAATCAGTGCAAGTGGCGCGGGATAAATGCTGACATGGATGTTGTCCCCTGATTGAGAATTCGAGATGCCTGCATTATATTTGCAACACAGTGCTCTTTTGCATGCTTTGTTCTCCTTGGCGATGGCGACGGGCTGGCTGCAAGAGATTTGCCAATTGCCTAACCTTTGTCTGCCCAGTGTCCAATCAGGCTATTGGGATTTCTGGAGCTAGGTATCTCTCATGTCACTCTCACTTTGCATGCTGTTTGTCCTTGGGGTGCTCTTGGGTGCGTGCGTGTAGATGGCGACGACGCGCCAAGTGTGCGAACGGTGGCGCGGCATGTGGGTTTGTAATGGAAGCGTCACTCTTGATCAGAGCCTCGGTTCCATGAAACTGAGGATGGCCAAATAATTGGTGTCCCCGGTGCTGCCCATGCTGATTGTGAGGACCTGGCACACTGCACGTATGAGGCCCAGTATGATGGAGGAGGGTGTGGGGGGGGGGGGGTGAAAAGTTTGAAACTTGGACTGGTCCAACTCAATCATGCATGGCAATTGGATTTTGGAAATTAACATGTACTGTAAATAAAATGGACTGGACGAATGCATAAAAGTGTCGCTTGTTTCTCTAGCTTGTCTTAGTAGGAAAGCCTAGATGTCAGGCCGGTCCCAAGCAAATGCTGTTTCTGATTACATCTGAAGAACTGAGGAATAATTCGGAGTGTATTCTTTCTACAAGTGCGCTTCATCTGGAACTAGCTAGGGTGTCAACATTTTCGCCAATAACAAAAATGTTCTTATTCCTGTCTATCAGTTTTTCAGTGATTTGGAAGGTGCCCATATCTTACTATGTAAAAAAAAAGCATGAATTATGATACGCTCTAGAAAAAAATCTAAAAATTACAATAGAAATAAAAACATCTATCCGTCTACCAAGTAATCTCTGATAACACTATCCATTAGATCTATTATTATATTTTTCTAAATCTTACTACTACTAATTAGAGGCTAAAAAGCATGAATTACCGTGCGCTCTAAAAAATCCTAAAAACTTCAATAAAATCAGAAACTTCTGGCCGTCTACCATGTAGTCTCTAATAATACTAGCTATTGGATAATTATATTTTCTAAAAATTACCCACCATACCATTATGAAAAAGATCATTAAAGTAACCCCTAAATTACCCATCATGCCATTATAAAAAATCAACTAAAATATACCCTAAATTTACATATAAATAATCCATCATGCCATTAAGAAAGATTAATTAAAATAACCCCAAAATTTGAATATAAATTACCCAATGTGACATCGTGAAAGTTGAATTAAAATAACCTCTAAAGTGACACAAATATATATCTATAATAAAAAATGAATTAAAAGTATCCCTAATTTACCTACAAATTACTTATTGTGTTATTGTGAAAGATAATTTAAAAGCACCCCTAAATTTATATATAAATATCTTACTTATGTTTCATACTGGCGTGCTTTACGTGGGGTTGACGTACTATTTAAGAATAAACAAAGATTTGGAGTCATGCATGAGTCATCTAGAATGGAACCAGATTGATCTGTCCTCTGCTGCCGACTCGGTACATTCGGTAGTAGTTAAGAACGTCGATGATTCGAGTGTTGTTTGCGGTAGAGATAACATCGTCATAACAACCAATGTTGGCCAACCGGAACCTAAATCATGGCCAACTTTTGGCTAGTAGACAGATTAATTCGTGTACGTAGCTTGCTTGGCCAAACTTCCTTTTGTGAAACATAATTATTCTAGTTTTAGGATATCCAATTTGCTTTGATATTGAGTTCATTTAGTTGTACTCATCTATCCTTTTCCTAGTCATATCTCTCTCTCCAGCTAGCAGTTGGGCCAGATACATTGGACCAATGATGGTGAATGCAGATGCAACCATCATTCGCTCTCGGCCCCACGATGAATGACTCGATCTGTGCCTCCCTACCACCCCGGCAATGTGTGCTGTTTGTCCACCTTTGCCCTCCACGTGTGCGTACCTACTCTAACAGATGTACCTTACCTACTGCTCTATGAGATCAGAGACAGACAGACAGACATCTGAGAGCTAGAGAGAGATGTGTGCTGCATGCACAGTTCGATAGATTATTATTATGCTTCTTGGGAAAACACGAAGTAGTGTAGTATACGTACATGCTTAACTAACAGAAAAGGCATTATTGGATCATAGATACTGAATTTTACACTATACCTAGACCAAATTTGCAGTATGAGAAAATACTACTTTTAGAGCGTGTTGGGCCGAGAGTGCCCACATAAAAAAATGGTGTCAAAACTATAAAAATAAACTAAAATTATGCGTGGATAGGTGGTGTAGATTCCTTCATTCATACATATTTTGAGGATGAACGACATTGATTCTGTGCAAAAAGGAAAAAAAGACATAGTAGTGTTGACACGTTTTTGTGCCAAACACTAAAGAACCCTGGAGCCTCGGCTCAGGGTCAACTTGCAGGCGCCAGACTGTCCAGTGCGCCAGACTGTCCAGCGAGGGGCGGAAAGTTTGGAAACCCTAGTGGCGCTCGAGACGGATAATTATCACGCTTACGTAGCGATGCATGGCAAGGTTTACGAGCAAACCAGCAAAAGATAATTATCGCACTTACGTGACGACGAACGACTAGTTTACAAGCAAACTAGCAAACGAATCGTCGACGGCCTCACCCCAGAGGGACCCGTCAGGGTGTGGATGCCGACAGCGTGCCCTAGGTCTCTAGGGCGTCATCCCTGGTTGTGGAGATCAGAGGACGAACAACATGGAGGAGGCCAGGGAGAAGGAGAATTAAAGTTTGGGAAGAGACAACATAAAAAATAAAATAAATAATAAATTCGATTGGGATGATCTCTAAATCGGCCATGGCTCTTCATATATACAGGGGTAGGAAGGTCTATACCTATATCAGGTCGAAACACATAGAAAACCGACTAAAACATGACCAGAAACCCACTTTTCGGACCAGAGACGTAATCATACCGGATATTCCGGTACCTAGGGTCTGTTTCCCATGAAACACCGGACAATCTGCCACCTATTACCAGATAGTCCGACAAGGCCCAGCCTGACCAACTTCCAAATGGCACAACTCCTTCGTCTGGGCTCCGAATTATGCGATCCATATGTCTATTTCGATCATCTCGACGAGGGCTATGTCCCGATACATTCTAATATGCTATTTGAGCTCATCTTAGTGCTGATACAAGAGTTTTTCCATGTCTTCAATAAAACCAAGCCAAAATCACCAGAAAGGTTGCATATGACCTGTATAACACAATTCCATACCAAATATATAGGGAAACTACTATTAACACTGATCTGCCTAATTTGGTGCTCAACAAGTAGTACTATAATCTAGCAACCGCATGCCATCTTGCACTCACAGAGGGTACGCGTCAAACATATCTCACAAAAAATTAAGGCCCACATGAGGTTTCCTGTCCAAGCTTTGCCAAACAGATACACATGCATGTACAGCAGCCTGCTCTGAGTACGTGCACGTTTGAGCCTCCTATAATTCAAGTGCAATCAATAGTATAATTATCAAAAGGAGATATGGCAAGTCAAGAGATTTAAGCACATGCATCAGGAATCCTTACGCATGTGTGCCACCACATTACTTGTACTAGCTAGCAGAGCAGGCGCATGCGTAGATTCGTTCGATCAATAGTTTGCCTTGTTATTTAATTTTCGTGCCTAATTAATCTGAATGGACTGGAGATCGACTTTAAAATGTCGTCGCTTCGTCATGTGTGTTAAGCAGATGATGGACAAAGAGGCACTGTCATGTGCATTGACAGCCTTCAATTCACACGGTGATCGAATATGTTAAGGGCTAGTTTGGCAACCTCATTTTTCATATGAAATGGAGAGGAAAGAAAAAAAAATTATTTTATTTTCTCCTCAATTCTCTCTATTTCCTAGGAAAAATGAGGTTGCCAAACTAGTCTTTAGTGTACAGCTTCTACCACCTTAGAATTTATATTTTAATAAAATTAATTTTGGCCAATCGCACAAATCAAGCTGTTGATCTCTTTGTTTTCCTCTTTCGTTTTTGATCCAAAAGTCAAGGCATGAGTCTGCATGCTGGTTGGTCGTCCACCATATGGGTTAGACTCTACTAAATTCAATGATGTTGCGTGTGTAGTCTACTATATAAAAATCTAAAACATATGGATTAGTAGTTACTCTACCTTTGTCGTCAAGTGCCATTCTATACGGAATTCCCATTTGGCTAGGAGTTCTGGAAACTATCTTGGAGTGTTTTTCATCACGTGTTGTTAGACTACTCTTGGGTAAACCCTTTGAATTTATTTAATTAATTATTAGTTACGGTCTGCAACATAATTAATATAATGAAGGCAATGCGTCAACGTCTAGTAGCAGGGATTCTTAACTTGTAAGTGACATGCTAGTTTGTTTTATCTCACTGCATCGCTTTCGATGACCTAATGCAACACTTGGTTGTTTACTGTCCTGTGTAAATAACATTTAAACCCATCAGACCATATCAAATCTTTGATAGAGTGCTTAATTGATAAGGTCATGCATGTTGGTTAGGAAATAGGATCATCAATTGAAGAAATTGCAAATAATATGATCATGCATGAATGCATCCATACAGCGAATATGCTACAAAATTCAGTGCGCGAAATATGCTACAAAATCTCATGTGCACGGTGTTCTAGAGCGACCAATCAAGTACATGCCAAGTTGAGTTTCACATCCAATTATTGACCTGGTACAATTATATACACGCCAAAAGTTGTTCAGTTCCTGGTACTTTCAGGACAATCTAATAGGGCTCCAACACCTTAGGGCTTGAAAAAACTTGTGGCTACGAGAAAGAGCCTATCGATGCATTCTACCAGCTAAAAAAAATATCTTTGCTTAATCCAATGCAAACGACAATCTTGCTTAGAACATCTCTAGAAATGATATGTATGGACAAATCCAGCTCATTAATCATTGAGCACAGGGATGGCTGACATCATGCAAGCATGGTCTGAAGCTAATCCTGCCCTTTAGTGTGCTCATTTCTTACTCTGCTTGTCCAAATCGGTGGGATAATTTAACAGATTAATTTGCTTACCTCATAAACTGGAGAAAAGCCAGGCGGATCTGTACATGTCACCAACTACTGCGCTAGATCATGACTGATGACAGCCCAATCACATTTGCAAATCTCTAATTGTATATAGACCAATCATGGCATAATTTATATTTTGGATTTGATCAGCTTAACTTTCAACGGCCGATCCAATACTTAGAAACCAATTAGAGAGACTAGGTGGCCTGCTCTGATGTATGACTGATATCAAGAAAAATAGCAAATAGTGTAACGAGATTACAAAATCCCCAAGGAATATTTTTACGCATACTGTTTTTAATATATGACACAATTGACTTTTTTATCAACATTTGAATATTTATCTTATTTCTAATACTAGTTTTACAGCAGCCAGACAAATGAGAGTAGTTCATCGAGTAAAATTTAATGTAAAAAAACATGGCACCACTATCCATATATATTATTATTATTTATTTTGCTAATTAATTATTTTTTCTCAGATCTACGGTTATAAAAAAAATCGATGGCGAAGGTAGGGGTGCTTCTTTTGGAACCTTCGGTTAGTAACATGGTAAGATAGATATCACCTCGCTTATAACTACATCTATATTCTATACATACAATTTTCTTACCATTTGCATGAGCTGACATTAGTTTTGCTAGTGCGACTCTTATCTAGTAGAAAATATAAGTAGTACCTGAAAGTCTTGTCCAGAATTGGGTTTACTTTTCATGGATTGTCAACTCGAATAAAATTCTCTATGATTACTAGATTATCTATAGAAATCAAAGTTATCCTTGCAGAAGCACGATTTCTGCTAAACCAATACTTATAGGAGCTGTCTCAATCGTTCGGTAGCTTTGTTTCTCATGTGAGGCAGATTTGTTTGACTTGGGCTGATACTATACATTAATATACGCAACATATATATGAGGGGCCTGACAACTGGTAATCACAGTACTAATCCTGTTTGCATGTTAATAGGAGAGATCTAAACACGGAGCTGTCTAGTTGTCTCCTCAATGATTCCTACGAAGCAGTGATCCACGAAACATCCAGAGAAAAAAATAGAGCTTTTGATACGTGTCCCCCATAAATACACCAAGACACCAAACAATTAATTTATCGAGTAAGTATCCGCAAACTAACATTGCACAAAAAGTAACAAAATAGTTTTGTAAAGCAAAGATGCTAACCCTATTTGAAGATTTCCAAAAACAAAGTGGGTATACATTTTAGGGTTGAAAAAGAAAAACCATGAAAAATTGGCGGATCAACCTATGGAATAAAAGAACTGCATGCATTGCTGGTGTAGCAATGTGAGGGGCTGCGTAGGCATTTGTGGTTGGAGAGATGGGAAGAATAATGCGGCAGCTGGCCGGGGGGCTGCTCATTATCTCACGCCTATCCTTTTCTTGGCACTACATGGAAGCATCTTTCACACACTAAGATACACGAGGTGATTGGCCGGGGGAGCTTGGATTTGTTTGGCATGCCCACACCACAAAGGTGACCCCACACATGGGCTGTGAAGCAATCTCATGACAACAGGGTGGGAGAATCTTATATCCCAATCTCCTTCCTCCTCCCCTGCCTCACTAGATATAAGGAACTCGCCATGCCTCCCAGCAGAAACCAAAGAGCTTATTGCCCTTCTCTGCATGCTTGGCCTTGCTGGTGAGGTACAAGATAAGTTAGAGAAGGAGAGGAGGAGGGTGGCCTTGCTGATCCGGCCGGAATAGAGGTGAGCATGGGGCTTCTCTGTTCCTCTTGTTTTGTTCAGAGTATGCAGATCTGTCTTTGCTTGGTTTGGAGCTCTTTCCATAAGTAGGTCTGTCTTTTGGAATAACTCCCTGATGTACATGTTTGTTTGTTGTTGAGCTTTTTGCAATTGTTTGTAGCATTCTTCAGTCCACTATTTCACGGCTCTGTTAGACATAGAAGGGTCAAAGTCTGTATCTCTGATCAATGCCAGCAAAAATTCCTGATTTTTTAATTTCTTTTTACCTAATCAGCGAATGGAGATAATTTTTCCCCCTTGGCACATAAACCTGAGTACTAGAGGGTTAGTTTATTAAGGGTTCAGTTTTAGGGAGTTTTGAAGTTCAATTCATCTGCAGCGGCCCCCAATTGAGTCACTGATTCTCAAATTCTGATGAAACAGACACGAGGCAGACACTTAGTTGAACAAATTAAAGGAGATCAGCTCAGCATCAACCTTCAGCAAGACATGGAGAGGGAGCAGATGAGGGTGGCCATCCTGAAGCAAGAACAAATCTTCAGACAACAGGTAATAGGAGCAATTCGTGCATTTCAATTTCATTTCGTCACCAGGTCGACTCTGAGGGATTTCTCACCGCTCTGTGGTTTTTTTTTTTGCTACTGAATCAGGTACACGAGCTGCACCGGCTGTATCATGTTCAGAAGCAACTGATGGCCACATCGAACCGTGCTCCGGCGGTGACCGTCGTCGACGTCAAGCCAAGATCAAAGCTAGACGTTTGGCGCCTCGGCGAGAAGACCACGGATCCTTACCAGCTCATTAGCTTCACAGGCTGCAGTGCCACAACACCTGCGCCTGCACTCTCTGATGAGGAATGCAACCTTGAGCTGACTCTAGCAACCGGAGGGCCTAGCAGCAGCAGCAGTAACAGCTGCGACGCCGGTGGGCGACAGGGGAAGCGGCTCAAGGCGTCGTCCAACTCGGAGTCCGGTGCGACGGCAGTGTCATCGACGTCGACGGAGTCCGAGCTGGCGCAGTTCGGGGACTTGGACGTGACTATGGCGATGAGGTTTCGCGGAGAGAGGAGGGGGATGGGGATGGGGCAGGGTGCGTGGATGTACCAGTGCCTTAGCCTGAAGACGGCATGATGCTGAGACGAGTTTTCTTTGTAGGATTGGGGTTGTACTGTTGTAGATTTAAGAGGGGGGACAGAGCTTGTTTGTTACGCGCGGAATTGTACATCACAGAGGTGATTTGCAAAGCCATCCTTGGTAATTTCTATGTATGAAATACTGACAAGTCAAAGGGGAAATGTGCATTTCACTGTAGAAATGATGAGTTACTGCGATAAATTTAGTTTCAATGCTTGGGGTTGAGTTGGTTTGAGCTTGATTATGCTTATAACTAACCTAAGGTAAAGTGGTGGCGGAGTAAAAATGTCTCAAGGCTTGTGAATGTATAGGGTTGGATGTGACATGGTGGTGTCAGTACACCTCGGAAGGCCAGAGCAGCAAAGCCCAATCCGCGAGTCACCGGGCCGGAATGGGTGAATTTGTGATTAGTGCTTGCACGCACGAGTAGTGGGCCAAAAGCCTATGTAACTAGGAGTATAAATATACAATGGTGAGCCGAGTGGGGATTTTTTTTTATTTTTATATTTATTTTATTTATTTTTTGCAGAAATAAATAGAGGATTCAAAAAATTACAAATCTATACCATTACCGCCGGATGGTCCGGCGGTAATTAAAAAACGATGCCCTATCCGGCGGTTTAATGACGTGGCATCCTCTCTGCCGCCGGATTTGAACCCCGGTCGTCAAACCGCCCGCCGAAGCGGCGAAATTAAAAAATCGCTAGACCACCCGGCGATATTTAAAAAACGCCGAATGTGCCGGCGATTTTTAATTCCCCGTGGCGGTATTTAGGTCCTGTTGGCGTTTTTTAAATAATGGCCGGCGGTATTTAATCCTTTTGGCGTTTTTTAAATAATGCCGGCCCATCCGGCGATTTTTAAATAATGCCGGCCCATCCGGCGATTTTTGCTCCATATTTTCAAAAAACAAGAGCATGGTAGTTTGTTAAATAACTAATATGAGTATACGTACAAGCAAAATGTCAATTAAAAAATTCTTTGAATGTGGGCATGGAAACTATTGTAATTAGTACCGGTAAATTTGTATTTCTTTATTTTATGACGTAAAATATTTGTTTTCTTTTTCTAACTATGGAGGACAGAAAAAAACAAATTATGAGAGTACACGTTACATTAAATTGAAATCACAGCGTTACATTGAGTACGACATGAACAATTGATGCAGAAGTTAAAACGCAACATAGATTGAACTCGGATACATAATTCTCAATGTTGACAGCGTAGATTAACGACAGAAATAAAGTTGGACACACTTGCGATGCCTTGTCGTTGTAGCGCGTAACTCGCGCTACACAATTGACTTGGCTTAGGTAATTTGAAATGCTAGAAACGTAAAAATAGTAGGAAGTTCGTCTAAGCGAATTGGTTCGGATAGTGCTGCGACGGGCCTCCGAGATCATAGTAGCCGTAACCTCCGGATGGTGGAGACATGGGGGGCATACGCTGCCGCGGATGGTACGGGCATTTGCAGAAGGGGTCAGGGCACAGGGGATCATCTTCGAGTCCAACCACTGTCGCGTTAGTGTCAGCCTCGTTTTCCAGAAAGTTGACGCGACACTCAAGGTCGTGGATCTTGGTCTTCAGGTGGTTGATATAGTCTTCGACGTAGGCATGGTTTGGAGGATCTACCCACTTGGTAAAGCGGCATGCCGTGTCAGTGGAATGCTGCAATCATATATATCTCTTTTTAGAAACAATTTGAGTTATGTCAGAACAAAGTGTAGAGAGCGAGTTTGAGCACACACATAGCCAAAAGGACATCTGTAGAAGCGACGACCTCCATCGATGAACTCATCGAACACCTGCACGGCACAATACTCACCACAACGGCACGTAGGCCACACCTCCGTGCGATCATCGTAAGGCCTAAGCCTGCGTTCGCCAACAAAGTCGTCTTGTCCCTCTAGCGGGAAGTCCTCCAGTGGATGTGGAAACATGTCTGGGCCTTGAGGACCTCCCCAGAGGAAGTGGTGGCTACGATGTCCTCCACCCCTCCCTCCTCGGCCTCGGCAGCGGCCACGCCCCCTTCCTCCCGGCTCGGCCATTGCTCCCTCGCTCTGGTAGTGTGTTGTGTGTGTTCTTTGAAGGTGTGCCGTGTTTTTTAGTCGAGATGGGGGTTGAGTTATCTTCTGAAAATGAAAAAGTTGTAAGGTCAAAGTGGAAATGGTACTGAAAAGGCCACGCAGGTGTTGTCACGTCGAACGGAAAAGGCTACATAGGTGTTGTCACGTCGAACGGAAAAGGCTACATAGGTGTTGTCACGTCGAACGGAAAAGGCTACATAGGTGTTGTCACGTGGAACTGAAAAGGCTACATAGGTGTTGTCACGACGAACTGAAAAGGCTATGAATGTACCTGTAACTGAAAAGGCTACGTCTTGCGCTGTCACGTAAAACTGAAAATGCTACATAGGTATTGTCATATAGGAACTGAAAAGGCTACGCATGAACCTGTAACTGAAAAGGCTACGTGATGCGCTGTCACGTCGAGCAGAAAAGGCTACGGAGGCATCTGTATCTGAAACGATTGCCTACGTGTTGTCACGGCGTACTGCAAAGGTGAAAGTGATAAAATACATGATGACGAAAGTACACTGAACTAATGCAAGTCAACTCTGGAACTATGATCTAGCTACGACCCCTCTTGCTCCTGCGTGCAGCTCTCTGGGCAGCCCAAGTGTGGCGTGACCCGTGACTAAAGGGGTCGGGTGCCTGTCGAGTACGTCGGCCAGGGACTGCATCGGGCGCTGGCGGCTCCTGTGACTGTTGAGTTTCGTGGGGTGGCGCCTCCTGTAGCTGTGAGTAACCAATCTCATCATGTCGCGGCGGCGACGCGAACAAGGACTGCGCCATCTGTTCTGCTGCACCTGGTGGACTGTCAGGAGCGTGGCCGGCTCCGTAGCTGTCGTCAGGGGTCGTGCCAGCTTCATATCCTGCAAATCAATCGCATGAATTAAAAATGTAAAGTAACACTGTAACAGGCATGACGAGTATGCTGCATGTATGTAAATGCCACTTACCCCGCTCAACGTCACGAGTCCGTGATGTCCCTGCAGCGAAGATGTCGTGGTGGTAGGTAGGGTGACGAGACGATGACCCAACATGGGTCCCGTACTGCGTACCTGTTGCACGGAACATGCATAAATAATTGACGAACTCGTGTTTAATTTAATTGACCTCTACAAGAAATACCTGGCGACGGGTAGGTCATCGGCGGAGTCTGCGCAAACAGTGGTACCGGAGGTCGTACCGGAGGGGGTCGTGGCGGGGTTGGGTTAGGGGGAACAAACATCGGCTGCGGTGGTGGATGGCCAACATCGTCGCCACGGCAAGACAACGACCTAGTCACTCTTCTGCACAGCTCCGCTATCTTGTCGTACGCCGCCTTGTGATCTTGTGAGGCCATGGTGAGGGCATTACGGCTGTACGTCGTGACGTCTGCATGGATCTGCCGGAGCACGTCATGCTGTTTCAAAAAGATTGCATTAGTTTGCCATGAAGTATGAACTTAGATGTCTTCAAATGCGGAATCGACAATCAGAAACGAAACTTACAGCTATATACGCCCCCTGGTCTCGCTGTGTAGGGTAACTGTCCGTGACGGACGGTGTGCGGCGGGGCAACTCCTGTGGCGTCGACAAGACACGAAGTCGTGTCCGTGGGAGGTACCAACGGAGGTAGTGACCCCAGGCTGCATCGTCATGTGGCCTACCCTCCATGACGAGGTCATCTAAGGCCGTGGACCACTTCGCCACGAACTCGGCAAGACGTGGTGTCCAGATCTGGCCAACGTTCTGGCCCTGTCTCGTAAACCTGAAAATAAAAATAGTTTTGTCGGTGGCATGTGAATTATGTGAAATATATAACTTTACGGTAATGTACAAGGTCGGCACGAACCGGTGCACGTGTGGCGGCAGTAAGCTCTGAGGGACGACCACCTCCTGCCGCAAGCCTAGCTGACGGAGCACGCGGTGGACTGCGTGCTCCTCGACGTAGATGTCGAAGACAAGTGGGCTGCGCGTTCTCCAGTAGTCGGCGTCGCGTACGCACAACGACGACAGCCCGTCAGGTGCACGACTCTCCACTGCCTCGTCAGAGTAGGGCGTCCAACGAACGTCGTCGTCATGGAGGACGTCGAACTGGCCTACGAAGTCAGGGTAAGACTTCCTAGTCTGCACGAGAGCGTACGCGAACTGCGAAAGCATTCAATTACACCGTTAGTACAGAAAATTAAAGACACCCAAATAAGTAAACGAAGAACAAGCCACGTACTCGTCGGTCGCACCACAGAGAGCCCATCGTCGGGCCGTCTACCGTCGTCGCGTATATACGCGTCGTACGGGCTGTGCACGACCGCGGGTCGACCAATCTGAAACCTCTCGTGGGCCCAAAGCTGCAGAAGTAGCGGGCATCCCCCGAAGATGGGCTCCGCTGACGAACTCTTCAAACAACTCGTGCACAGTCCGCGTACGTCGCAGCTAGGACAGCGGACCCCCAGCTGAACTGCGGGATCGACTCTAGTGGGCTGTCGGCGACGTAACGCGCGAAAGGCAGTAGGTTCTTGGGCACAAAGTTGCCCGCAGAGCTGCAGAACATGACCCACCCCATCAACCACAGCACGTACGCCTCCAAATGCCGCGCAACCTCGTACTCTGTGGCACCTATTCGAATGGTGCCGGCCTGTAAATAGTTGCACATAAGTAAGAACCATATGAATTTTAACTATGCCGGTTGCGGTCGAATCTACTCACCTTGAACTGAAGAATCCACCACTTTGGGGGCCCGCCCGTGTACGTCGGTGGGAACTCCCTGTAGGGCTGTGCGTTGCCGATACACTCGACGGCACCGAACCGAGCGAGCAAGTCCTCACGCCAGCCCGGGCCGACGTCCGTGGGGCCCATGGCATCGCCCCTCAACGGCAATCCAAGCAGGTACGACACGTCCTGCAACGTAGGCGCCATCTCGCCCACGGTGAGGTGCAAAGTGTGTGTCTCCGGTCTCCACCTATCCACAATTGAAGCAAGGAGAGAGAAGTCATAGCTGAAACGCGGTCCGTCTCCCTCGACCATGCGAGCAAGTGGGAGCAGACCAGAAGCGCGCAGTCTAAAAAAAACGATGAGCATAGCATTGTATAAATTTGAAAGAGATTGAATATATCTGAACGGGAGAATGAAGCACGTAAAGCGAACCTCGGTAGCCAACGAGGGTCCAACGCCATCGTCTCCATCGGAACACGTGCGCGAAACTGTCCAAGGGAGCTCCCCAATACCGCACTGAAGTACGACCGGTGCTTCTTGTCCGTCGCTGCATCGAGCGGGTCGGGGGTCACGTAACCCTGTGGGGCCTCCATCCCTAAAAAAGATTGATATCAGTAGTCCACATTATAAACCAAGTATAAACTAACTAATACATTAACATAAGACTGCATGTAATTCAAAATAACATCATATAACAATAACATAACATTGCATATCATAGCATCGAATTCAAAATATTAACAAACTAAATGGCATAGTCACATAATATTATTACAATCCATGATAGCAAATCCACATACACAGAATTTCAACTAATGCAAGAGTAACGTAGCAGAGAAAGGTTCCAAACATTATGTTATTACAATCCATGACAGTAACTAAAAATCATTAAATGACTTCATTTGTTCCTTCACGATCGCGTCGACCGTGACTCGATGATCCTGGCTCAGGTATGTTCGACACGGTTCCTTGAGGTGTATTAGTGCATTTTTTGTAGCTGTGCCCGAACTCATTGCATTTCGAGCATATGACAATTCTTGGCCCAGCTTCGGCGTCATCCATGTTGTTACGAATGCGACGAGTCTTGCGTCGCCCTATCTGTTGTTTCATGTCAGGGTGAGGATTGGGTATGAAATCAGGAGCACCCTCTGCAATACTAGTGAAAGTCCCCGCAATGGCGAAACCATATATCTCAGAAGTCCAGGTGTGATAGATTGCATCCTTCAGGTAATAGGGGGACACAAACATACGAGCGTTCAAACCTCCAACTTCCTGACATGCAGCTATGACATGTGTACACGGCCTGTAGTATAACCTCGGCTTTGTGGCAGGTACAAACACAATGGTTATTGTACAGGACACATTCTTGCACGTGCCTCTCATGATTGCCTCCTCTTCGGCCTTTGTCCCGACAAATGATCTCAAATCGATGCTCAGCGACACCCATGTTCCTGACACGATGTCCTGCGGCTTTTTTGTTTGCTTTGGCCATATACTCAAAGAATTTCTGCCCATATACGAGGCGGTGGTCTAGAAACACATTCTTTGCTGCTGGATGACGTTCCCGAAAGTATTGTGTTGTACAGTATATGTAAAATTCCACAATCCCGACAAGTGGCATGCTTCTGCTTCCACGTAACACCCAATTATACACCTCGGCAAGGTTCGTAGTCATAATACCATAACGTGCACCTCCTTCATCATGCAACAAAGACCACTTCTCCTTTGGCTCATGCTCAATCCACTCCGAGAATGACTTAATCGAACGACCAGGCCTCCGTAGCACATTAGGAGCATCAAGGCCCACATTTTCCATTGCAATTGGCTCATCATCTTCTAAATTCGCACCTCTAGTACTTACTTCCGTAGCCTTCTTCTTTGTGACTTCATCAAGTTTTTTCCACAAAACATTGAATTTCCTTTCTTGATTCTGACTACACAACCTCTTAAAAAGTTTTGTTAGTTTCTTGTTCTTGAACTGCTTCTGAAAGTTAGCTCCCATGTGTCTCATGCACCACCGACTCTTCAGATCGACCCATTTTGCTATTCTTTGACATTGTACACATCCTTCCTGTAAATCTTGCACCGCTTGCATAATGCCTCCATGTCGATCATGAATCACACACACATCTCGCCGATCCTGAACAATACATGACTTGATCCGCTCTAAAAACCAGTACCAACTGTCCCCATTCTCACTCTCAACAAATGCAAAAGCCACTGGGAGCACATGATTGTTTCCATCTGCCGCAATTGCAGTCAGAATTGTGCCCTTGTACCTCCCTGTTAGGAAGGTCCCGTCGATGCATATCACTGGGCGACGATACTGGAATGCATTGATACATGCCCCCAAAGCAAAAAAAGCACGCTGAAGAACACACTTTGTCCGGTCCTGAGGCAAATTATAGTGCTTAATCTCAAAATAACTACCTGGATTACGGTCACATAGTGTGTTCAGCACACGTGGCAGGTTGTGGTACGATGCTTCATACGTACCCCATCTCATTTCCAACGCCTTCTGTTTTGCCCTATAAGCTTTGCTGTAACTTATTTTGTACTGAAAGTCATCCTATGCTATTGATTATTGCCTTCGGCTCATATCCAGGATTATTTACTATCTTTGAGTACATATGTTGAGCCACAAAATTAGCTGTCAAGTTACGGTGATGACTCTCAAGCTCTTCAAGGACGCATGTATGATGTTCAATTCTTGAAACGGTCCAGAAAATATCATACTTTTCCAAGAAAGCATGGACCTAAAAGGACAATCATCTCGTATGCACTTCACATCATAGACTTGTGGACTGCTCTTTTGAACTCTGAACTCTTTCTTCAGGCACTTAGCCGACCATCTTTGCACGGCCTCTTTCAGCTCTATCTTGCTATGGTAAATAGCTCCCACAGATACTTCATTCTCACTATATTCCCATGGAACCATTTCACCTTCATTTACTAGCAGTTCTGAGTGATCAAAGTTGCTCCATTGACTTGGAACCTGGTTCAATATTTCATCTTCACTATCTGAATCTTCATCAACAGGGACATTGGCCTCGGCATCCTCCCGCTGCATCTGTTCAACCAAACCTACAATTTCTTCACCCTCATCTACCTCACCCCTTGGTTCCCGTACCATTTCATTTGCTTCACCTTGCTTACCTATATCAACGCCCACCTCGTTAACCTGATTCACATTATTTTCCACCACTTCTTCAACTGTTGTGGCCTCATCACAGCCCCGTGAGCTTTCTGGTTCACCATTCACCTTCTCGTATGCTTGCACAAAAAGAACCAGAGGTAACCCATGACGCAAGCTAACATCAACAAACCTCCTCCATACGGCAATGCTTTCTATTTGCACTAATTCATAATAAACAGGAGACGAACTCCTAGTTGTTACTGCTGAGATGCTCAATTGACATTCATCATAATCCAACTTAAAACACTTCATGAACCAGTTATACACTGAACGAAATGGCCTCTCAATTGCTTTGTCCAGCCCTTTTGTCACTGACCGAAACCCACTCAAATCTACCCCGAACTGACCGTAACGTATCTCTCCTTCACCAAAATATATCTGAAAATATGTTTTCGGTGATATGCCTGACCACAAATGCGACAACCAAGACAGTACTTAGCACATATGTAACCACATTTCTATATAACACTAAATTTTTCTTATATTATAATGATTGAATATTCTATCTAAATCTAAAACTGGTAAATGTGCTAATGTCAACTAAAATAGTATGAGTATTACATAAAACGAGACTAAATCCGCTAATGGTAATTCAAACTAGTGCTAATATTATATAAAATACTACTACTGTTACCTAATCTATTAATATTGTATCTAAACTACTACTAATATCAAAGAATACTACTAATGATATTTAAAATGCTAAAAAAATACATGTTTCAAAGAAAATTTACCTGCAACCTTGGCCTCCTCTGCTCTCCCTCTCTCTCCCTCTCTCCCTCCTGGGCGGCGCGCTGGCCGTGCCGTCTCCCCTCCGCGCCCTCTCCCTCTCCTCCTATCCTCCTCTCCCCTCTGCGCGACGCGACCGAGCGGCGGCAGGACCTTGCGCGGGCGGCAGGCAGCGGCGAGGAAGAAGAAGGAAGAAAGAAAAAAGAAAGAGGCGACCGGCGGGTGTATGGGCCTAAAATCGCCGTCCCCGCCGGCGGTATTTAAAAAACCGCCGTCCCCGCCGGCGGTTTTTAAATACCGCCGCCCAATCTGGCGTTTTTTGGTCCGCGGGCCCACCGGTCGCTGCGCATGCCGCACTGCCAACATGTTCTGGCGGTATTTAAAAAACGCCAGTTGATCCGGCGGTTTTTAAATACCGCCGATTGGGCTGGCGGTTTTTATATACCGCCAATTGGTCCGGCGGTATAGGTCCATATTTGCAAATTTTTCAATCGCCCATTTATTTTTGCAAAAAACGATTTAAATAAATATAAAAATAAAAAAATTTCCCGAGTGGGAGGGCATCGAAAAACAGAACAGCAAAACGCAATTCAATCATTCCTCGTTCCGATCTATCGCTGTCGTTGTTCTTTCTTCTTCTTCTCGCCTAAGCAAATTCTATCTGTGTCTCATATACCTGCTGCTAACAGGTGGTTGGCTGCGACTGCCAAGGGTAACTGAAGCAAGGCCCGTTCTTGGTATTGAGACATAACAGGAACTTCTTCCTTTGCCCTGGGCCGCCAATTAATAGTGGACAAGGGAAGATGATTGTTTATATTTCTTAGCGACGACTGTTTATATTTCTTTCACTCGTGGGCTTTTGAATTACAAACAAGCACAGTATAAAAAACCAAACCGGTTCACCGGTTGGACAGGAAAAACCGAGAACCAATGGTTTTACTGGTTCAGTTCAGCTAAAAGATCAGTTATATGCAATTAAACCAGTGTGAAACTGTTGAACCATCGGTATAATCAATTTCGACATTATTTTGTATTTTGGAAAATATATCATTACTATATCTTGTTTATAATTCATATGACACTCCATTCCGCTGGTATTGGAGCAGCTTCTTGGCCATGGCAAACAATACTTTCTAACAATTGCTTGGTGGGAGACAAGCGCAACTCAACAAGCCGATGTTGGTCTGGCATGTTACTGAGTTGCACACCTTTTAAAGATGGAAAGCATTTCTATAAATAGTGGATGTGATATATATGGCATAAGGTCATGGGAGATTCGTGTGGCTAAGCATTTGATTCGGTGGTTCTAGAATTTGCTACCTCCATGCATGTTCAAGCCTAGTGTTTGGGGGTACCATACTCCTAGCCCCAGAGCCTCTTTTCCTCCTCCTGTTGTCTTATTGAGCCATTGCATACCAGTATGATTCACCTGCTTATTTTCTTCTAAACATACATATATATGTCTGGGGTACCTTGACACATCACACAACTAGAAAATTTTATTCCGTTATTTAGGTTATCGATCGTGTTGGCGATCTGTGCACAATAATGGAACATTGTATAAACAGTGGGCAAAAGTAGTAAGTTAGTAACTCAATTCAATTTTATTCAAAGCTATGTCTGGTATTAGCTTTGACAAACCACTTTTTGTAACTATTGTATGCATGGCTTATATTAGTGACAATATTATATCCCTATGTGCTATATTATCAGTGACGAAATATTGTTTTGTGATTGCTACTAAGCTATTACGTGCGAAATCATTGGGAGGTTAATAGTGGTTCCATCCAATACCCCCGTGGGAAGCCTCAAATTATTGGGTTAGTCTTGAACTTTAAACTAAATTGGAAGAATCAAACAAGATATCTTAGCTTTAACAAGTGACGATTGCATGGAGGGATTGAGGAAACAATGAACACACAAAGTAGCTAACAAAAAATTCATACAAGAAAGTGTATCAATTCCTTTTATGAAAGAAACGTCTTCGTCGAGCACATGTAAAAAAAGATAGACGTGTTTTAGCTCAACGGAGTATCTTTACAATACGAATCCACACCCTAAAAGCGGGCGGGTAATGGGTCCACGTCGCCCGTTAGCTCATCATCAGCCGTTGGATCTCACGACCAAGTTATGAAGGTCGTTTGTTTGCCGGTTGACTCGGGTCTCTGTCCTGATAAGAGAAAAAAAACGTGCGCCCTCGCGAACCCAATCGGCGAATCATCCCCTCCACATTTTCGTCTACCCTTCCAAGCCCCCTGTTGAGCACCAAATTGAGCAGGCCTGTGTTGGTTGCCGCCAGTGGCGTGAGCTGGGCAGTTTGGTGCTGTGGGGGATAGATATCCCCAGGGTCTTCGTGAATCGCATTCTCTACGTAGGCCGACGGAGGGCCCAATCCAGGGGCTGACCAAGCGACTCGGGCCCGAGGTGCCGAACACCTTGGCGCGCAAAACAAGGACTTGTAATCTAAACTATCTAGGAGACATAGAAGGAAACCGACTTGTAACCCAAGCTACGCCGGACTATATAAGGCAGGCTAGGGACCCCTACGTAGAAGGTCCATCTCTCCACCTCGAGAACATCTATCTCTACATAGAACCCCTAGCACCTCATCACATCATCACGCACCAGAGCAATCATTGTAATCTCGAAAACTCAAAGCAATACAATCCGCCACAAACAAGACCCACGTAGGTACTACGCTTTCCGTGGTCCGAACCTGTATAAATCCTGTCTCCCGTCGCGTTTCAGATGAACCATCGAGCTATAGTCGATCTCGCCAACCACAGAAACCACTACGTGATACATCCTGTGGTAAACTGACGGTACAAAACACCGACCGTTGGCGCACTAGGTAGGGGAGGCAACATCGACATCATCACTAGCTCTATGGCCGTCATCATCGACATCGTCAAGAATCGAGGAAAAAAATTCAATCTGTTACAAACCAGCAGCTCGTGCTGCCTCTGTACCGAGTCTAAACCAAGTCCAAACCAGCTTTCGTCAACGCAGACTCTGAGGACATCGACTTGGTCAGGGATCAGCGTGCAGATCAAAATCGGCACAGGTAAATCGATGGATGATCGCTTCAAGATCAAACTAGCGATACCCAATCGCATCTGCTATGTTCCGGTTGGCAGATACCCAATTCGGTTGGCAAGATATTTTATTATAAATTTAAATATGCTAATTAATTTTTCGTCTATCCGACTGGTTCGATCTTCTCGCTCGTATGTTGTCTTTATATCTGAGTATTTTTTTCAATCAAAATTACGTGGATTCTCTCCTGATTATCATTGCAAGAAAATATATCTTATATATTAGCGCTAAAAATCTACGGCTTGCTAAGTCATCCGGGCTATGGGTCTACCAAATTATTTCTGGAATATCCGAGCTATTAGATCAATTGGATTATTTATGAATCACTCGGATTATCTATATTATTCATGGATCATCAAATTATCTTAATCTTGGATCATTCGACTACTCATATTGTTTCAGTATCATTATTTTTAGATCAGTTATCATACTTCAGATCACTCAGATTATTTCCAAATCTCTCTATATGTTGGATCACTTGGATTATCTCTGGATCACCCGGCTATGGATATATTCATATTATTTTTAGATCACCCGGGCTATAGATCATCCATATTATTTCTAGATCATCTTTCTGAATCATTCATATTATTTTGGGATAACGAAATATTTCGTGGCAAATCTTTTCTGCCACGTCTTATATTTCTCTAAGTCGATCTTTTTTGTTGCATCTCGTATTTCGCCGAGTCAAATCTTTTCTGTTGCATCTCGTGTTTCGCCGAGTCAAATATTTCTTTGTCGCATCTCGTGCTTTGACAAATCTAAGTGTTTTCTGGCAACATCTGTGCATGCAACAACGGACATCATGAACTCTATATGACCATCATTAAAACGGAGCAGTCGGTCTGGCCCGCCGGCGCTACATGCTCTCGCTAAGTCAGAAAAGGGTACCTCAAAACCCTCCGCATGGGGCAATCAGCTTAGGTCATAGCTCAACGTACAACTGGTGTTACATGCTCTCGCTAATTCAGAAAAGGGTAAATTCTAAACCCTCCGCTCGGGGCAATCAGCTTAGGTCAGGGCTCGACCTACAGCTGGTGTCACAAGCCTTTGCTAATTCATAAAAGGGTACATCTAAACCCTTCATACGAGTCAGTCTGGCCCACCGACACTCTATGCCTTCGCTATACTCAGAATTCAAAACACCGCCTCGCTACTTCATCGACACTGGGGCTGGGCTGCCGCCCGCATCGCCGACTCGCTGCTTCATCGGCTTAGGGGCTGGGCTATCGCCCACCTCGCCGACTCGCTGCTTCGTCAACTCAAGAGCTGGGCTGCCGCCTGCCTCTCCGACTCGCTGCTTCGTCGACTTAGGAGCTGGGCTGCCACCTGCCTCGCCAACTCGCTGCTTCATTGACTCGGTGGTTGGGCTACCCCCCCGCCTCGCCGACTCACTACTTCATCGACTTGGAGACGGCACTGTCGCATGCCTCGCCGACTCACCAAGATCACCTAGAGGAATAAGTCGCTTGACCCTCAACCTAATTATGCTAATCAGCTTGAGGCTCGAGGGGTGCATGGAGGATACCATTAGAATTTTTTCGAAGGCTACAAAGCAAGATACTCGGAAGACTACAAGACAAGAGATTCAGAAAGCAGAATTTAGACTTTTAAGCTGATTGTTGCTCAAGTCGACTTAAAGGTCGGGGGCTTGTGGGGGATAGATATCCCCTGGCTCCTCATGAAGCGCATTAAGGGGCCGACCGAGTGACTCGAGTCTGAGGTGCCGAACACCTTCTTGGTTTTGGAGTATGTCTCACAAAAGGCCTTGTCAACTTTGGGGCATTTTGTTGGATCTGGTGTAGCTGCTATAGAGAAGGTGGTTTCCATTGCGTCAAACTTTTGAGCTGGCGGGGCAGCAATGACAATGTCAGCAGCTTTCTCGTAGGAACTAGCAATTCTAATAGCTTTCTTCTCATCTCCTCTGGCACGGGCCTTAGCGAGAAGGGCGTCAATGGTTATAAAGTGCCCTGTCGTGGCCTTTTCGACTTCTTTCCTTTTGGGTGGTGGGGCAGCGAGGACGACTTCATCGAGAGCCTTCCCGAGCTTCAATTTCATAGCATTGATGGACTTGCTAGCGGTGGCACTCCATTCCACTGCTATTGGAGCAGCTTCTGCAATGGTGATATACAACAACAAGGATACAAGTAGGAGGTTCTTGGCCATGGCAAACAATATTTTGTAACAGTTGCTCGGTTGGGAGAATAGCACAACTCAACAAGACGATGTCGGTCTGGGATTTTTCTGAGTTGCACACCTTTTTAAAGATGGACAGCATTTCTATAAATAGTGGATGTGATCTATAGCATAAGGTAATGGGTGATTTGTGTGGTTAAGCATTTGATTCGGTGGTTCTAAAATTTGCTACCTCCATGCATGTTCAAGCCTACTGTTCGAATGTGATATATAGCATAAGGTCATGGGTGATTCATGTGGTTAAGCATTTGATTCGGTGGTTCTAAAATTCGCTACTCCATGCATGTCCAAGCCTAGTGTTCGGGGTACCGTACTGCTCGCTCCCGCCTCTTCTCCTCCTCCCATTGTCTTATTGAGCCACTACATACCAGTATGATTCATACTGCTTAGTTTCTTCTAAACATACATATGTATGTCACGGTAGCTTGCCACATCACGCGGCTAGGGAATTTTGTTCCATTATTTAGGTTATCCATCATGTTGGTGAACTGTGCACAATAATGGAACATTGCATAAACAGTGGTCAAACGTAGTAACTCAATTCAATTTCGATTTGCATCTATGTTCGGCATTAGTTTTACCGAACCACTTTTTGTGACCATTTTATGCATGGTTTATATTAGTGACAACACCCTATGTGCTACATTATCAGTGACAAAATATTATTTTGTCATTGCTACCAAGCCATTACGTGCGAAATCTTTGGGAGGACAAAAGTGGTTCCATCCAACAAAGTTGAACTTTAAACTAAATTGGAAGAATCAAACAACATATCTTAGCAATAACAAGTGACGATTGCGTGGAGGAATTGAGGAAACAATGAACACACAAAGTAGCTAACGAAAATTTGATACAAGGAAGTGTTTCAATTCCTTTTATGAATGAAACGTCTTGTTCGAGCACATGTAAAAAACATAGATTCATTCTAGGTCGAGTTGACGGAGTATTCAAGACTGACGAATAGAATGCCTTGGTTTACAATTCTTCTAGCTCTTCTAGAGGAAAATGTTTCAGATTCATAAAAGAGTACTATTGTTTCATGATAAAACTTATGGTGACAATATTGAACAATGAAAACAACACATTTTCCTCTAGTTCTTATCACCCACAACTAATGTGCTCTATGTTTTACGAGATCTTAAACATCGTCTTAAAAGTTTGACGCATGACGTATGTTTTCTCCTAGTAGCTTCAATTCATTACCAACTATTCTCCATCTTGGCTCAACCATTTGTAGGCCACTTAATTAATGAGGTAAAAATAGAAAAATACCCGTACCTATTGACCCTTATCACCGGTCACTACTGAGGTAGACTGAATAGTGAGAGACGACTCGGTGGTGGGAAATTGGAACTTAGAATTCAGAAGGTCTTTTTTATCAGGAGGAGGAATTGAAAGCATGGTGTGACATGATGAATGGTTTCGATCAGGTTCAGATGCTAGGAACTGAATGAACGGAACATCATGTAACAAATGTCTGAAAAGGTTTCTTTTTTTGTTTTGAAGCTCTATGTGGATTTCTAGTAATTAGATAGATCCTTTGGGAGCGAGACGTTATTGTAGGCCTGTTGTTTTTGTATTGTGGCATTTTTTCGCTTAGATTGAAAGCTGGTGTCCCCAGCAAAGATGGCAAGGCCCCATAAGACCATGCATGAATATCATTGAACGATCAGCAAGAACAAGACAGAGATTACAATCAAGTTCTAGGCATCACAGTGCCAGATTGCATGCTACTACATGCAGCCATAATGGAGGGCTGGTTTGTTACATTCGGAGGCGGCTTTTATTATTACGAGAACGAGCGAGCACATAGTGAAAAAAAGAATTAAAACTGTAGGGAAAGGAACTTTTAATTAAGTAGCGGTGGGTCGTACTATGCCTCACTGGCATGGGCAGCACCAGTGAAGGTCCCTTCCATTACTTCATATTTTTGAGCAGGGGCAGATGCAATGACCGCATCGGCAGCATTGTTGTAGTCAGCAAGAATAGTTGCAATTTTCTTCTCATCTCCTGTTGTGTAGGCCCTGCTGATAGCTTTTCCCATAGCAAATCCTTGAGCTATTACTGCATCTTTGATTTCTGCCGCTTTGGCTGGTGGGGCGGCAGATATGACTTCTTCTTGGGCCTTCTTGGTTTTGGAGTATGTCTCACAAAAGGCCTTGTCAACTTTGGGGCATTTTGTTGGATCTGGCGTAGCTGCTATAGAGAAGGTGGTTTCCATTGCGTCAAACTTTTGAGCTGGCGGGGCAGCAATGACAATGTCAGCAGCTTTCTCGTAGGAACTAGCAATGCTAATAGCTTTCTTCTCATCTCCTCTGGCACGGGCCTTAGCGAGAAGGGCGTCAATGGTTATAAAGTGCCCTGTCGTGGCCTTTTCGACTTCTTTCCTTTTGGGTGGTGGGGCAGCGAGGACGACTTCATCGAGAGCCTTCCCGAGCTTCAATTTCATAGCATTGATGGACTTGCTAGCGGTGGCACTCCATTCCACTGCTATTGGAGCAGCTTCTGCAATGGTGATATACAACAACAAGGATACAAGTAGGAGGTTCTTGGCCATGGCAAACAATATTTTGTAACAGTTGCTCGGTTGGGAGAATAGCACAACTCAACAAGACGATGTCGGTCTGGGATTTTTCTGAGTTGCACACCTTTTTAAAGATGGACAGCATTTCTATAAATAGTGGATGTGATGTATAGCATAAGGTAATGGGTGATTTGTGTGGTTAAGCATTTGATTCGGTGGTTCTAAAATTTGCTACCTCCATGCATGTTCAAGCCTACTGTTCGAATGTGATATATAGCATAAGGTCATGGGTGATTCATGTGGTTAAGCATTTGATTCGGTGGTTCTAAAATTCGCTACTCCATGCATGTCCAAGCCTAGTGTTCGGGGTACCGTACTGCTCGCTCCCGCCTCTTCTCCTCCTCCCATTGTCTTATTGAGCCACTACATACCAGTATGATTCATACTGCTTAGTTTCTTCTAAACATACATATGTATGTCAGGGTAGCTTGCCACATCACGCGGCTAGCGAATTTTGTTCCGTTATTTAGGTTATCCATCATGTTGGTGAACTGTGCACAATAATGGAACATTGCATAAACAGTGGTCAAACGTAGTAACTCAATTCAATTTCGATTTGCATCTATGTTCGGCATTAGTTTTACCGAACCACTTTTTGTGACCATTTTATGCATGGTTTATATTAGTGACAACACCCTATGTGCTACATTATCAGTGACAAAATATTATTTTGTCATTGCTACCAAGCCATTACGTGCGAAATCTTTGGGAGGACAAAAGTGGTTCCATCCAACAAAGTTGAACTTTAAACTAAATTGGAAGAATCAAACAACATATGTTAGCAATAACAAGTGACGATTGCGTGGAGGAATTGAGGAAACAATGAACACACAAGGTAGCTAACGAAAATTAGATACAAGGAAGTGTTTCAATTCCTTTTATGAATGAAACGTCTTGTTCGAGCACATGTAAAAAACATAGATTCATTCTAGGTCGAGTAGACGGAGTATTCAAGACTGACGAATAGAATGCCTTGGTTCAGAAGAGCAAAGACAATTGTTCTAGCTCTTCTAGAGGAAAATGTTTCAGATTCATAAAAGAGTATTATTGTTTCATGATAAAACTTATGGTGACAATATTGAACAATGAAAACAACACATTTTCCTCTAGTTCTTATCACCCACAACTAATGTGCTCTATGTTTTACGAGACCTTGAACATTGTCTTAAAAGTTTGACGCATGACGCATGTTTTCTCCTAGTAGCTTCAATTCATTACCAATTATTCTCCATCTTGGCTCAACCATTTATAGGCCACTTAATTAATGAGGTAAAAATAGAAAAATACTCGTACCTATTGACCCTTATCACCGGTTACTACTGAGGTAGACTGAATAGTGAGAGATGACTCGGTGGTGGGAAATTGGAACTTAGAATTCAGAAGGTCTTTTTAATCAGGAGGAGGAATTGAAAGCATGGTGTGACATGATGAATGGTTTGGATCAGGTTCAGATGCTAGGAACAGAATGAACGGAACATCATGTAACAAATGTCTGAATAGGTTTCTTTTTGTGTTCTGAAGCTCTGTGTGGATTTCTAGTAATTAGATAGATCCTTTGTGAGCGAGATGTTATTGTACGCCTGTTGTTTTTGTGTTGTGGCATTTTTTAGCTTAGGATGAAAGCTGGTGTCCCCAGCAAAGACGGCAAGGCCCTATAAGACCATGCATTAATATCATTGAACGATCAGCAAGAACCAGACGGAGATTACAATCAAGTTCTAGGCATCACATTGCCAGATTGCATGCTACTGCATGCAGCCATAATGGAGGGCTAGTTTGTTACATTCAAAGGCGGCTTTTATTATTACAAGAACGAGCGAGCACATAGTGAAAAAAGAATTAAAACTGTATTGAAAGAAACTTTTAATTAAGTAGCGGTGGGTCGTACTATGCCTCACTGGCATGGGCAGCACCAGTGAAGGTCCCTTCCATTACTTCATATTTTTCAGCAGGGGCAGATACAATGACCTCATCGGCAGCATTGCTGTAGTCAGCAGGAATTGCTGCAATTTTCTTCTCATCTCCTGTTGTATGCACCTTGCTGATAGCTTTGCCCATGGCAAATCCTTGAGCTATTACCGCATCTTTGATTTATGCGGCTTTGGCTAGTGGGGCAGCAGATATGAATTCTTCTTGGGCCTTCTTGATTTTGGAATATGTCTCACAATAGGCCTTGTCAACGGTGGGGCATTTTGTTGGATCTGGCATAGCTGCTATAGAGAATGTGCTTTCCATTGCGTCAAACTTCTGAGCTGGCGGGGCAGCAATGACAATGTCAGTAGCTGTCTTGTAGTAATTAGCAGTGCTAATAGCTTTCTTCTCATCTCCTACGGCACGGGCCTTAGCGATAAGGGCGTGAATGGTTATCATGTGCCCTGTCATGGCCTTTTTGACTTCTGACATTTTGGTTGGATGTGCAGCGAAGACGACTTCATTGAGAGCCTTGGCGAGCTTCAATTTCATAGCATTGATGGACTATCTAGCGGTGGCACTCCATTCCCCTAGTATTGGAGCTGCTTCTCCAATGGTGATATACAGCAACAAGGATACAAGTAGGAGGATCTTGGCCATGGCAAACAATATTTTGTAACAATTGCTTGGTTGGGAGACTGTTGGCGCAAGATAATAACGATATTTATGCTATATTTTACCATGATTTTATCTGTTTTCAGGATAAATTATTTGATGCAGTCATATTTTACTAACAATTAACCCCATTTTCGAGTATGCTTGTTGTTTTTGCACTTTGTTGAATATTACAGGAAAATAAGGAATAGATGCAATATTTGAAAAGGCTACTCAGAGAAAGATTAAAGCTAAAAGATCAAGGAGGAGTTTGGACCCATGAAATATAAATATATTAAGGCCTAGAAGAAGATAAAGAGAAGCCCATTAGAATGTTCATGAAGGCCCAGGTGATCAACGCCCATTAGGGGGATGATTATACATGGAAGGGGATCAAATGATGATAAGATCAAGCCTGGAACTGATCTTAGACCTTCCATGTATAGGGTACCACCTTTTAGTATATAAACAGAGCCTCCCAAGGGGAGAGGCATGCCAATTTCCTTGTAACCAAAGCTCCAAAGAGTGGGGCAGGAGTCCAAACTTGTAGTTCTCGACGAGAAGTCCATCGCGGTGAAAGAGGGAAGCAAGAGGAGACAGGAGAGCAAGGGGTCGGCCAACCCTAGGGGGTCTGGCTCGGCCGACCCTGAGCTTTCCTGGCGAGTTTCGAGTTCATCTTTCGATATGTTGATCATGTCATCGATTTCGATGAGTTTTCACTTCAAGTTCATGATGTATCTCGAGTAACTCTCTATTCTTCTTGATTTTCTATGAGAAACCTTGAGTTCAAACAATAAAGTTGTCTCCCGACTATGAGTTTTGTGTTTATAGATGCTTTATGATCCATGTCTCTGCATCCACATGTTCTTGACAAAGTTAATAGAATTCTTCGTGTCTTTTAGTACATCTTTTTACCTTAATTATTTGATTGAATCTGCTCATGCTTAGAGATGGTTTAGGCTTGCTAGTTCATCGATTATCTCATCTTATGTGACAAGTGGGCGGGAGAAAGGTTGAAGCAAGTTCATGACATTCATGATCATGTTTATCCTTTGCTTCATGCTAGATCATAGCTCAAGGTTGTTCTTAGCTTATAAGAAGTTTCTCTCATATCTCTTACTGATTCTTTCGCTGTTTAATCTTGTACTTATCTTGTGGAGTAGTTCTTATTATCTATCCCTGATAGATCAGTTTATGCTATAGATTAGATGTATAATTAGAGTGTGATTAGATAGTGCTTTATTACCCCACTTTGATTTATCTAGATGTATCATAGCTAGCTAGTAATCGGTTAATTCTAGATTAATAGTAGTTTAAGCATAGTTATCCTTGGATTGACATAACTCAAGATACTCATTCTGGGGAAAAGCTACCACGATATTGTCACTTGGAGTATACGGTTTGGCGTGCTTAAGTGCCGTCAACAAGCTTTTCTGGTGCCGTTGTCAGGGAATAACTATTGTTTAAGGTGTTATAAATCTTTCATTAGCCTTTCAAACTAGTTTTGATAGTTCGTGTGTGTTTTCTAATTGTGCACTAATCTAGTTCTAATTGTGTGCAAATAGTTTTCTAATTGTGCGCTAATCTAGTTCTAATTGTGTGCGAATTGCTTGTGTTTAATCCTAGTTATCTAATCCTGTTCTTATTTTCTAACCTCGTTCTTGTGTTCGTTCTTCGTTCTTGAGTATTGTTCTTCATTTTGACTAACCCAGCAACTTTGCTATCATAGATTTGTGTTTTTGTTTATGTTTTGTGTCAGGAATGACGACCATGCTTGAAGATTTACATAATTTAATGCTAAGAGAGTTTTCAACTCCAAAAACAAAAGATTTGAAGCTATAAGAATCAAATGCGATGCCAGCAGCAGAATCCTATGAGCATAAGCCAGAAATCATTCAAATTGCTACTCAAAATTTGTTTGGAGGAGAACAGGATAAAAATCCGTACAAACACTTGGAGAAATTCAACCAAGTCCGCCACATGTTTCATTAAGAAAAAGACCCAGCAGAGTGGGTAAAGTGGAACCTCTCTCCATTTACTCTTGTCGATAAAGCCCAAAGGTGGTACCAAGCTGCCTTAGTTGAAGCTCATGGAGATTGGGGGCTGTTAGTGCAAAAATTCATCACCAAGTTCTTGTCTCTACTTCGTGTTCACAAGTTGAGAAAAGAAGTGTGGAATTTCGCACAAAAAGAATATGAAGATATTGATGAAGCATGGGAGAGACTTAATGACCTGCTATTGCAAGGACCGTTACTTGGAGTAACATCTGAAATGGCTTTACAGATATTCTAGTTTGGATTAACATCAGAAGCCTTCAGATATGTGAACATGTGTGCAGGAGGATCATTAATGAGTAAGTCATCCAGTGAAGCTATAGAGATTCTATCATATATCTGTCTAACTTCCAAGTGTGAAAGAGAGCGGATAGAAAGAGAAATAGAGAAGCCAGTGAGCTAGCACATGGTGCCAACACCTGTTGTATGTGAAGACCAGCTACCTGCTAAAAATACTTCAGTATCATTTGCATTCGATGATGAAGAGTTTCAGAGATTTGCACCTCTAGAAGTAGTCAAGAGTGTGGATTAGAGAGATCTTGCAAGTGCAAAACCTTTGACAGATATGAAAAGGATGAGCTAGATGCCCGTTGATTTTGGAAATACAGTTAAGTGTGCAGGACCACTCCCATCAGAAAACTTTGAGGAGGAAGAAGATTTGTTTCCACCAGCAATTCCGCTGAGGGAAAATTTTGATTGTCAAAATACAGGGGAGATGCTCCAGAAATTATTCCAGGATGAAGAGCTAGATAGTGACCCTTTTCTGAGGTGAAGAAAGTGAATGGAGTCAAGCCAAAATCATCACTTCCAAAGGAAGTTATTGTTTACCTAGCAAATGAAGATTCTTCCACTAGAATTTCATGCTCTATTAACGGAGAAAGTTTTTATAATATTCACTACTCTATGGAAGCTCAAGTTAGTACAATGAGTTATGAGGTTTATTCCAAGCTTTATGATAATTCATGTTTAGCTTCCACTAATCTTAAAATCAAGCTTTCATCCTATGAAGTGATTAAACCTGTAGGATTAGTTAAGAATGTTAATGTTAATTTTGCTGGAAAGATAATACCAACCGATTTCTATGTAATCAATGTTTGCTCTAATGATAATGCTGAATTAATCTTTGGGAGACCTTTTCTTAAATTGGAAATGCTGTGGTTAATAATGAAAAAGGAAATGTTAATCTTAATATAGATGGATCTACTTATAGTGTTGACTTTTTGCCTGCTTCTAGAGAACCTGTTGATCCCACTCCTGATAACGAGGAGATAGAGAAAGTTTGTTTTGTAAATACTTTTAGGGAGCCACTTAAACTAGTGTTGGAAGGAGGAGAAGAAGGTCTCTTTTCTGAGGAAACAACAATTGCTACTAAAGAGTTGCAAGAAAATTTTGAAGAAACCCCTGACACTCCAGATGAGCCGCTTAGTGATCTAGATCAACCAGTGGAGGCACCTGATGTAGAGCTAAAGCCACTACCAAAGGGACTCAAATACACATTTTTAGGAAAAGGCAAGACTTTCCGAGCGATAGTTAGTGACGAGATAAGTCCAGAGGAAGTGGAGAAGCTACTTACAGTATTAAGAAAGCATAAGAAGGCAATTGGTTATTCTCTAGCCGATTTGAAAGGAATCAACCCTGCATTTTGCACTCACCGCATTCCAATGGAAGAAAACTACAAGCCAATGGTTGCTGATCAAAGAAGGCTAAGTAATGGGATGAGGTATGTAGTGAAGAAAGAAGTGATCAAGCTCTTAAATACCGGAATCATCTACCTAGTACCAACCAGTGAGTGGGTAAGTCCAGTCCATTGTGTGCCTAAGATGGGAGGACTGATTGTGGTGAAAAATGGGAAGAATGAGCTAATCCCACAAAGGGCAGTGACTGGTTGGAGGACGTGCTAAAAAAAGGATCACTTTCCACTGCCATTCATTGATGAGATCCTTCTTTACCTTCGCATGTTTATCGATCTGTTTATGTATCCGTGCTGCATGTACTAGATCGATATTCATGTAGCATGTTGTATGTTACCTAATCATTTGTTACAATCCAAGACATGCCGCCGCAGCGTGTGCATGCGACATGCCGATAGATCAACGTACATCAAGCACCCTATCTATACATGTCGTAATTTGTATCTATTTAGCTAGGTGGACTTCTTTAGAGGTTCTGGTTAAAAGCCGATCTGGTCGCTCAGATCTGTAATGTCATGCTTTTAGATAGGTTTTTCATACATCTTATGTCTCCTTGTTTGTGCTTTGCTGATGAATTAATCTAACAGGAAGCAAGGAGGCGATCGGTCCATATGAGCCGATCAACTCAGAGGAATTAGGCTGATCCATGCGATCGGCAAGGATTGTACACTTGTTTTCTTGTCTTTGTATCTGCAGGGCGATCCTCTGATCATGCACATGCACGCAAACCTCTTCGGCTGGAAGGTCAAGCCAGGTGGCACGCCAGAACCCCCTCGGATCTGCTTGGAGGGTCGACCGTAGCAGCGTACTTCTCGGATCCCATGTGTGTCGCTTGTCCGAACCCAAGCAGATTTAGACGACGACAAGTGGATAAGGCCAACTTTATTAGTGAATATCAAAAGACAGTGCTTTAGATAAATGAATCAAACTTGCAGGTGAAAATAATGTCTTTATCAGAGTAAAGCGGAAACCTATCTCTTATAGCGAAACTCCATATTCACAGGAAGATTGACTGGGGCATGTACGCCTAAGCACCTGGTAGACTTCTGGGTTTGCTTCATCTTCATGGCATCGTCAACTTGTACAGAGCATAGCTATAGGTTTGGAAATAGCAAGGATGAGCACATGGCATACCCAGCAAATATTTATAAACCTAATTGAATGCCAACATTTAATCTCATACACAACTTCAATTAGCATGCACAGGAGGGTCCAACACTCTCTTAACCGTGAGCACGGCTGATATATCAATTTTAAACACTCTCTAGAGGTTGTACAACTTTACCCGCAAGTCTTGATCCTCATCTGCCTCGGCCTGTATGGGCCCTCAAACACTATCCTTTGGTGAGTCGGCAGGGTTTCTCTACGAGACCTTTACAAAGATGGATCCTTAGAGTGTAGCCGTCGGTTACAGGCTATCGCTACCCAGGTATAAAAGTCCCCTCCTAAAGGGTGACTAACAAAATACCAAATAAACCAAACCGCAACCTAGCAGGAGAGCGAGTCCTATACCCGTCAGCGCCCGTCATACACCATCTTCCAGGTAAGCAAGTCACCCGCTTTAGTTCATCTAATTAATCAGTCAATCCCAAAGCCCACATGAGTCTTGTGGTTGCACTCTTTTCTTGTATGGTCACTCCATATTCAAATCAAAATCACGTATTTAACTAAATAGGTAAACAAACATGCTTAAGAACACTTGCCTGTATTCCCAAGTATATAGCTGCTCAAAGAATCTTCAATTGTAGCTCTTGAAAAGCTTGATCTTCACTCTTACGTACGATACTCGCTCAAACGCGCCAACACAATAAACATACAAAGCACACAAATACACATGCATAAGAAACTATACAGCAATCAAAAGAAAAGATTTGTAAAATGCAACTAAAAAGAGAGCTCGTTACAACGGCCCCGTGTGACCGTAAGAAATGTTGAAAACAAAGCTAAGGTTGAAACAACACAACTAAAGGAAGATTTGGTTTATCGGGCAACAAGAAGCTGCATTTATTTTTAAATACCAAAATAATGTAAAAAGATATTTCATAGAAATATCTAGATTAGAATTAATCCAAATTATATTTGAATTGAAAGCTCAGTTGAACTAATTATATTTCTTTTATAAATGTTTTATAGAACTTATACTATTTAAACAATTAATTTTAGAAAGACGAGTATGGAAGATTATCTAATAGAGATTTAATGTATACCATGTTTTGACTAAGTGAATTGTAATTGAAAACACATTAAAATTACTATTAATCAAATTATCATAACTTTATAGAAATCAAGGTATAAACCTATGCATGTTTTAATTAGAAATCAGCTGCATAATCGTTACTCAAGTTAACATGCTGGTAATATAAAACCAAGGATTAACCTAATTAGCTATTAATCCTAAAACTATTGGAATAGGAACTAATCACATCAACATTTGTTTAGGAAAATCAGGATTAAAACCTAAATCGATTTTATTTATACAAAACTAATAGAGATAACATTAATCCGATAAGATTTTAATTAATTTCAGAACATGAACATTCTAGAAACACTATTGCTAGCGCATAGATTTTACTATTATAAAGCGAACACAACTAGAACGGATAAAAATGGATGTAAAACGAATTAGATATGCGCGCATTAAAAGATTTAGTATCAGATTATAATTAACGGTAGAGTAACAAGGGTTAGCAAAGACTGTATGCAAAACAGCTGAGCTTCAAAGTTTGATCCGTAAAATTGCAGGCTATCGATAGACGCGCAAAAACCTAATCCACATGGAGTCTGATAAAAACAGGACATAAAGATCACATGGATGATTACCATCTTCTCCACGTGAACCCTTTCTGGAGGCATCTTTGGCTTGGCTGCTTTGCTTCTGCTCGTGTCTCGCCTTGCATGACGCATGGTAAGAAGAAGGTGCTCGAGGACAGGGGGCTGCTTGGATGGCAGGACGCGGTGGTCTCAGCTATACTGGCGGCTGACGGACGACGCGTTAAGCAGCGCCGTCATAGCTTGGCACTGTGCGTGTGTGCCATGCGGGCTTCAGCTCAATGGGGAGGCCACCCGGCGCACCAACGAGTGGCACCGGCGGCATGGGATCAAGCGACCTGGGGTCACGCAGCACATGCGGACGGAAGGGAGGCCGGCGGCTACATGGTAGACGAGAGGCGCACGGCAGCTAGGGCATAGAGGCCGAGCTGAGGGTCTCAGAATTTATAGGGGTGACCAAGCTTGGAGTGCGGGGACTCTAGAATTTATAGGACGATGCGTACAGCTTGTGGACTTCTAGCATCTTGAACTTGCATGGACAGCAAGAGCCCCAAGCAGATTTTGAGAGGAACACCAGATAGATTAGATATTGGACTGTAATCAAATTATGTTGGCCTTTAGAGAGAATGCATGGCGGTGGGCTCGGGTGGCGCTGCCCACTGAGTGCGGCGGAGCCTCGCCGGAGCTCTGCGTATCCGCGGCTCTGGTAGCCTAGGGCTAGCGGGGTTGAGCACACAAGTAAGTATGGGGTGCGGCGAAGTTGGGTCAGCTCGGACTCGGTGTCCACGTTGTCCTCGCGAGTGCGCGGGTCAGATCGCAAGGGTGCGAGCGAGGGGACGACGGGTGGACCCTAAGCATCAGTGAAGGAGTGTGGGGAGGCCCGAGTTGGGCTGCTGCGGGCTGTTGCGCCGTGGTGAAAGGTAAGGGGAAGGTGGGTTGCTTCCTCGCAAGAGGAAAAGAAAGGGACTTTTCCAGAATATTTGGAGAACATGAAAAAGATACTTTTGAAATTTCAATGAACTCAAATTCGGAAGCAACAACTCCAAGTCACCAAATAAAAACTATGCATCGGCATGAATGCTCAAACATGTAATTCCTAAGTTTTATTTTACTTGATTAATTAGAAAACAAAAAAAATAAACAGGGTGTCATGCATAAACACATAGATCCTAAGTTAATTAAATTATTTAGCAAAGAATTTTCAGGTACCAAAAATCAGGGTGTTACATGCACCAATCATTCAACCTCTAGATTGGAACTTGCATTTTAAGATAATGTGTGATGCAAGTGACTATGCAGTGGGAGCTCTGTTAGGACAAAGAAAGGAAGGAAAGGTACATGCTACATACTATGCTAGCAAGACTCTTAATGATGCTCAAGTGAATTATGCCACTAGAGAGAAGGAATTGTTAGCAGTAATATTTGCTTTTGAGAATTCAGATCATATATTGTCGACTCAAATGTGATAGTTTATACTAATCATGCTGCTATCAAGTACCTACTTACTAAGAAGGATGCTAATCCCCGACTCATAAGGTGGATACTTATGTTACAAGAATTTGATGTAGAAATTAGAGATAAGAAGGGGACTAAGAATGTAGTGGCAGATCACTTATCAAGGATACATTATGGAAAGGAAGACCCAGCAATTGAAGATGCACTGAGAGATGATACTCTTCATGCAATTCTGGATAAAGACACTTGATGAGAGATGTGATAAGAGCATTGAGAGATGATCCAATGCCGCATCTTGATTATAATGCAAAGAGACGATTGTTTACTGAAGCAAAGAAGTATTACTGTAGAAAGAAGAAGCTCAACTTCAACTCAATGCAACGCTGGTGTTCTAGTCCACTGTATCGATCATCGTTTGTGGTTATCGAACATATGGCTGGTTAGCGAAGGTGAGCTTCAGAGATATGTAGAAACATTTTGCGAGGATTTCGGTGCTTTTCGACCAAAAAGATTGTTTTGGTCATGTAATCATAAAATATTTTGGGACCTAGATGACACCCCCTGCTAAGTTAATGGTCCAAGATGACACCCTATCTAAGTTTAGGGACCCAGACTTTATGTCAGCGTGTCATATGTCATCACTGGAGAGGAGAAAATGGTTTTAGAGAGCGGTTTTAAGACAGATGATACTTTAGCCAAGTTTAGGAACCTAGATCCTAGTTTTCTAAGTTTGAGGACCTAAGTGACACACGCTGCTAACTTTGAAGACAGCTTGTGCATTTTACTCAAATATCTTCTAAGGAAGCACATGACGTGGTTCTCCGATCCTTCTCGAATCTATGGACGGTGACGTCGCAGCGGATCGATGATGAGGCTGTCGTCCTTGAGGCGACGCAGCGCCTCCTTCCTCTCCTCCGGGCTGCCCTCAACGATGTTCGTCGGCACCACCATACCACGTACCGTACGTGGCCGTCGAGAACGATTACGTTGAACATGGCCGTGGCTGTGAAGTCCGCCCATCTGCTGCCGTGGAACGTCGGGAAGCCGTTCTCCATCAGCAGGAGCACCATGTCCGGGTGGCCGCTCTCGGAGTCCTTGTGGCCGTTGGGGCAGTAGCAGAGCTTCCACCAGTGGCTGCCGGCGCATAACGGCGATGACTCGATGTGTTTTCCGTGCTTCACATCTGGTTGACAGTGGAGTAGCCGCCGATGTGGAGCAGGTCACCTTGCTCCTGTGGACCAGAGGAGAAGCAGAGCGCTGCGCGGGCGTGCCGCCGCCATGCGTCGCCTAGCGCCGCCACCAGATCCCAACGCAAGGCCAGGAGGAAGACATTGTGTTGCGTGCTCTAGTTGTGGTGGTTGATATATGATGGATCGCGTGAAGATTATTGGAGGCAGAGGAAGTCTTAGATATCTCAAGAACAATCCACGTACGTATTTGGGCAACTCGGCAAAAATTTGACTCAATGCCGTATCCTCGCCAATCCATGATACTGTGTTCCAGACTTGTCTAAATTCTTTGGTCAAGGTAATACAGAAAACAAAAACCGCTGAATCTATCCGTAGGTATGACTCAGTGTGGAGATCGATCGCTGCTGCATATGTCAGCGACCAGCAGTCAATTGGTTCACAACATTATTATTACCGCCTAGTTCTAACAACTCAGGCTAAATAGGAAGGACCTTCAATGATTGACCAATTCAATAAGGAAAAGTTCTGCGCCCAAGAGTTCAGGGATTTGGAACAACTAGTAGAAATAGAGTATCGGCTCATCATGGAATAAAGCCAATTCCAGGATTGCCAGTTCAAGAGATTGCTATAAAAAAATGGACAAACATGGACTTTTAGCTGGTTTCGAGGGTGGTTTTCTATTTTTCTGAAATAATAAAATCATATTTAATCTCAAGTATATAAAAAATAATTCCTGGTGTGGTTTTTGTACATCATTTGGCTTCTTTGCTGATTTTAAGTTCCCATCAATAGATAAATGTGGTCCACAACAATTTCTATTTTCTCCATCAGTTGAGAATTTCCATTTTTGCTGATTCCAACACTTCCCAATGCTTTTACTACCCCTAACATGAAAACATTATGAAAAACTTCACATATTTTTATGGTGTAGATAAACCCATACCAATAGAGAGGGGCTGAGAGCAAGCAAAGTAATCAATTTCAATTAGTTGTAGGTACGTGCTATAATCAACGAAATTCTAATTCATATACAGCTAAATATTCCAAGCGGTCCGTACAAGCGAGCACGGTCTGAAGTACTAGTTCTTTAATAAGACATCTATTAAAACAAAAGAAAAGCTATATTATTATAGGACTATCTTTATTTGGCCCAATGGTTTTTAGTTTTAATCTACATGTTTTTCGCTCATAGTCCTGTTACGTACCTTGTCATTACTAAATATACTCTATTAGTTAATCTCGACACGTGATATGTTATTGAACCTAAACGTTGCAAGGAATACAATGATTCCTACAAGTTAGGTACTATTGGAATATAATGATGCCTACAAGGTAGTATTATTGAACTAAAAGCTACAGAAGATATTGATCCCTCCTAGCAAAATAAGTACCGCTAACTACCAATGCTGCCAAACAATAGGTATGTGAATACACTGGCCAAACAACAGTAGTGATAGAATGTTCAACGCAACAGAGTCAGTGGAAATGATTGTGCACGCTTGTTCCATCTATAATGAAATCCCCTTAAATTCTTAAAAACTTATACTACCTCCATTCTCAAATATTTGTCACAGGTACTTCGTTTTTTGAATAAAAAGTGTCAAATAAAAGAGAGCGGAAGGAGTATACGAAAAATAGTCCTTAACGGATGATGTGGGAACCTATATATCGGTCATCTTTGCCTCTGACTGCTGCCAATGGATTAAAAATACTTTTCTAGCTATTTTACCAGCATAAATGGTATACCGACATAATCTACAAGGATGGCACGTTCTAGCAATTTTAATTTGATTACAATTACAAATTGGATTATAAATGAAAAATTCAAACAAAAAAATAAAAAATCGGTCATGAATCCAGTAGTCTATAGTCATAACAGTTGTTACTAGTATTATTTATCGCTACTAATATATTAATAACAAACTCAAACCAAAGATACATGTTGGTGGGCGGCACTATCTAGCAGGCCAAGTATATATATATATAGACATATTTGCGGTAAGTATATGCTTATATGGTTTTTCAATCATAAAATTTGTCACTTAGCAAATTGTGTGTCGATGGATATCTTTATTTATATGGTTTCACAAACATGCTTAATTATTCTACGACTAATGAATATCTTTATTTGGCACAATGCCCTTTTAAAATTTTTTAATGTTGATAATTGCTGTCGTGTGCACAGCTGTCTTTACTGAATATCCTCTCTTTAACGGTTAATCTATATGAACATGATATGGCTACTGAAACTAGATGTTGCAAGAAACATTAACGATGATTACTAGTACATGCTAGTATGTATTATTGAGCTAAAAGCTACATACAGAAAGATATTGATGGATTCCTCCTATTAATTATGACACACTGGCCAAACTAACCAACAGTCCAACAGAGTATGAATGCCCAAAGCAAGCAATGAATGCTAGTGCTCTCCTCGCTGCAACTATTTATATGGCCGCCCGGGCATCCGGATTACACACTCCATCGATCTCTGCTAACCAACCAAGAAAGCTAAGGCAGCAGAAATGGCAGTTAATAAGCTCCCTTTCGTAGCAGTGGCGATGCTCTTGCTCGTCGTGCACAGCGAGCTTGGCCAGGGACTGCCGCTGAGGCACACTACTACCACTCTTGGTCTGGGTGCCAAGAAATTGTCCGGAGGATCGCCTGCTGCTGCTGCTGCTGCTACCTCTGGTACGGTAATAATACAGTTGTTCTTGATTAATTTCAGCTACTACTCGTGCAATAAGTTTCGTCATGTGTGTTTTTGGCAGATAAATCTGCGGAAGATGAGAAGTTTGCTGCGCTCATCCCAGTTATAGCACGATTTGTGGCGCTCCACTTCTCAGGCTTGGTCCTGTCACACCCCTGTCTCCGTCGCGTTGCCGACCAATGCGGCTGGATGGTGTCTGTGACATGCGTCAAGAAGGCCATCTCCAAATGCTGATCACACAACAAGCTGCTGCCTCCGTCCCAGAAATCAAATCATTCTGGAGTATCATCGCAATAAATTATTTAGAGTATGTTGTGTATGTATGCCGAACATATAGGGTCGGTGGAAATAAATAATTGTGGACTTAATTGCTCCATCTATTAGTTCTACATATGTCTGGAGTATCATTTGAATGAATTGTTAAGAGTATGTGTATGTATACCGAACATATCGAGTCGGTGGAAATAAATAATTGTGTACTTAATTGCTCAATATACTAGTTCTACGTATGTCTGTAATTAACGAAATCAATTCCCTCAAAGGCATGAAAACTTATGGTTGTATATTCAACAAAAATAAAGTTTGGTGCGTTTACTATTTCTGCCTACCCTGCAGTGTCCCAAAAATCATCAAAGCTGCATTCACATTGCGCCACATCATCATTTGCTAGCATCAATTTAAAGTGTTTGCATGAAACATGCAGTCTATCTACATCACCTTTAAATGGTGTTCATCGAATTAGAAACCACCATTTAATCCTATCGGTTCATCCGACCTTACGAATTTCAGTCTAATGATGTTGTCACTGCTTCAACTGTCCACTCCCCAGCCCATCTAGCCAGCCGGTTGACTGGCTGAGAATTAATTTCTCCTCTTCATCTCATTGGCACTAAACAATAATAAACATTACTCTTTCAGCGTTTAGCATTCCATGAATTTGCACTAATGTGTGTATGCCACCACACCCTTTGATATTCAATTCCATGCACCCACCATAAGCGTTACAAGATCCAAATTAATTGGCACCACACAGCTTACATGCTTGAAACCTCCTATCCACTCGCACCACACGCATACATGCTTGACATGTCCAAGGCAACGGCACCGCTACGTCTAATGCTAGCAGGACGGAGTCGTACACCAACGGCATCATGCTCTTCTTCGTGAATGGTGAGTCATACATGGGATCCGGAGTCCTGCTTTGCCATCTGCGGCGCCAGACACAATTTGTTGGCCTACCATGCTCACCTACTTTGGCTTCCCCATACCACGGAGAAGGTCGACGTCCTACAAATAAAGCTTCTGCAACGCCAAGACCACTAACCAAGGCCCGGCAGGGGTAGCAGAGCCAATCTTGATGGCTCTTCCTTTCTTTCTCAAACCAACAAATAATCACGACCTGACTTTCTCAAATGAATTAAGCTATTGATAAGATGTTTGATGTCAAAGCTTCTTTGTTTTATTTATTCTCACCATATGTAATCTTTGCACTGCATCAATTTATTCTCCATTTTTGTATCTCCCTGTTGTATAATTTTTTTCACGGAGCAACATGCGGAGGATCAATCATCCAGGACATGATTTTCACGTAGCACACTTGGAGGATTAATAATCTCTCTGAATAGGTGTGCATATCTGATCATCTATATATTGTCTTTAATTTGCAAATAAAATAATTGTTCTACAATGACACAAAAGCTTACATTTAAATGTGAATTTTAAAATTTGTTTAAAAAGTCACCGCAGCAACGGCGTGGGTTATCAACTAGTATAATCTAAGATAGAAATAGCGTTGTCAGGCAGACGTCTTCTTCATTAGAATAAATGCATGCATGGCCATGTTTCTGCTAACATTCCCATCTCTGCGACAATGCAAAGTGACCACGATGGCACAGACGCACAGTTGTCCACCTTCACAACTAATTAAGGTGCCTAGCTAGCTTTTCGATTATATCCTTCGTTGCCATGGTTCGTTCATTCGAATGGAAATGCAACCTAGCTGTTTCTTGGTCATCCTTGCCTTCGCCTGCTGTCAATGGATTTAAAATATTTTATTATTTATCGCTATATCGACACAAACAAAGTATAAGCACTACAAGAAAGTCAAGAATTTCCTTCGGCAAATGGCTAATTTCCGTCAGCCTCCGGTCGATGCCGAATAATCGACAGAAGTTAGCTCCAGCCGCGGCAGCCGGGGCGGCCCTCCTCAAGTGGGCGGTAGCCGAGCCGCGCCAAGCCGGGGCGGGAGGCACGAGGGTAGGGTGGGACCCAAGACGTAATCCTGGGCGTGAGGAGTAAAAATCCAAAATTTTTGGGAATTTTTTCTTACAAATTGGATTTATTTCGTACATTTATCAATGAAAAAAAATCCAGGGTTAGAATTCCTTACAATTTGAAAGTCTCAAATGATCCGAGGTGGCGGAAAGAGAGCGATTCGAACCCTTGGTACAAAAAAATTCTGTACAACGGATTAGCAATGCGCCGCTTTAGTCCACTCAGCTGCATGGGAGGGAGACGAAAAGTGAAATCACGGCATACAGAGAGAGGGAGCTGATGGGCTTAATTTCCATGGGCGGCTGACGAAATTATATAATTTTCGTCGGCTTTTGAATAGACTGACGGAAATTAATCTAAATTTTCATCCGAAACTAGCATATTTTCATCGGCTACCCTAAAAACCGACGGAAATTACTGTAGCTTTCAAAAATTTTCAGGATTCTCGTAGCGAAGGTGAACAAGTCCTTGCAATAACTGATGTTTAACCGTACATTATCAAATCAATTTCAAGATGATCTACCTTTCTGCCTTCAAATATGTAACTGATGTTTTACGTCATCAATCTTCTGTTAATTAGGTCGTCTGCTGGCAACCTGCTGACTAGCTTTGTTGGTGCCCCATGCATGCGTACAGGCAAGAGCAACCGGTCAAGACAGGCCCCTCCCAGAAGAGGACAGATGTACGGGTGGCACTAATGGCTGTTACTCTATATTAGAGTAGAACTCCAATAGATTGTTAATGAACAAATAATTTAATGTATCGATTGAACGACTGGCTTGATTACATATTATACATTATATAAGGAGCATAAACATGCCTCTTGTCATACTTCTGTTTGAAACCCCATGTACCCTATCTAGTACTACCATTTATTTAATTCTGAATTTCACCAGTGTGCTATCTGATATGTTTAGGCCTCCGATGTTTTATGTATTAAAGGGTCTGTTTATACATACATATGCATATGTAACTCTGTTTTAAGTATGTTTGTGTACTAAGATACAATGGTTATCGAATTTGCAATTCTCAGTGCAATGTAATAACTGTAAAATTGTCACAGTTATGCACTCAATAGTTGTCTTGAATTTATTTAAACTTCATCTTAACCTTGTATAATTTTGAGATTAAAGCATTGTCTGCATCTTATTAAGTTTTTTCCGAACATTTCATCCCAGAGATCTCAAACCTCTATGCGTGACACTTGTATGACCTCCACACCTAGAATCCCATGACTTGGCCCACGCTACGCCATCCTCTATCTTGTTGGTTTTGAGGACCACAACCAATAAACCTCCTAGTTTAGACATGTGTCCCTCTGTTCTGAGCTTAGGCCGCCATGGTCCTCCCTGACCCGGCCTAGCCCTAGCCCGATGGCATTGTCCGCAATAGAAAATGAGTTAGCATGCAGAAGCATACCAGAGTCTTGGGTTGTAGGAGTCGAAGACTAATGTGGTAGCTCCATCTGAGAAACCATTGTCTTCATCGGGGAGGCCAACTTCTTGATGCCTGAGTCAGCATCTAGGTTGCGTACTGATGTACGCCGCATCGCCTTTGTTGTCATATCAACATCTATAAGTAAAGTTCCATCAGCAGTTTGAGTGTTGCGTCATAAGCTATGGCGTAAACTATCCACAGAGTTAAAATGGCATGTATTAGTATTTGGTGTACCTGAAATTTGACCAATCCACTGAGCATCAGCAACACCACTGGTTCTATTTTTCTCCCAGGACTCATGGCCGGCAAAACCTGGGCAGCCTTTGACGGTGTTGTGCTTGAGGCCGAGGATAGCCTGCTGGTCTGCACGCTGCCAGCTGCGGCGGTGCCATCACGGGTTGGCCCATGCGAAGACGCCGTATATGAATACAATTACAAAATATTCCTAGTTCCACTGCACAATACTTGGAAACAATTCATTATCTCTTCCGCCCCTTATTTCCATGGGTAGTTTTGCCAGTGAGTTCCCCTCTAAAGCTAAGCATGGTATAAAAAGCAGCACATATAAACGCTTTTCTATTACACATGCGTAATACTTAGGCTAGTGTTACTATAGAGTGAAAATTGGTGTGAAAAACACTGTTCATGTGCTGTATACGGAGTGAAAAAATAATGATTGCGCACTGTATATGGTACGGATGCACTATTTGGTGACACTAGCCTTATAATTAAAAAAATATCCAAGCGTGGCCAAGACTAATTAACACTGCTAATCCGCCACGCGAAGAAACGCATCATCCAACCATATGAACCATCTATTGCGAGGCTTGTGTACCCAACCCACAACAAAGCTCTCGAGGTTTAGCGTGGCATCCGATTTTAACAAGCCCATGAAAAGGGCTAAGGCACACCATGCCGGCCGGTGGCATGCAATGCTCGGTGGATCGGACATACATAGTCCACTATCCGGCATTCTGGCGCAGATCGAGTGGAAAGCTGCTCCAGCTAGCGGTTACGTGGCGACAGTTGGTGACAGAGGTGAAGAAGGGTGGCGTTGGCATGCAGCACCTGGGCGACGTCATGGCTTTGCTCGATCGGCCAGCCGACGCTGTGGCACAGCGCCACAGCCGCACAGGTGCTCCGGGCAGCACGTACGGCCGCTGGGCGTGGTACTTGCTAGGCCGGCCGGTGGCGTGTGCAGTGCTCCGGCTTGGTCTCCCGATCAATAATTTTTCGGTATGCAACATATGTTCCCTACGCCTCCCGGTCCAACATAATGCATGCATGTGTCGACATCCATGCAGCTTGGTGCCACTGATGTTTATATATTTTCATAAAATTTGGTGAAATTTTAAACTGTTTGACTTACGATAAACTTATAAATATAGATATAATCCATATGAATAATTTGAATTAAGCATTTAAATTTTGATAATAAAATAAAAACAGAATCAGATAAGAAAAATAAGAATTATAGACAAGGTTTCATTACATTCTGTGGATGACAAGCAATGCCCAATTGCCCATGACTTGGACTTGGCCCTCCACACGATGCCACATCCAGTTGTCCACTCATTGAGTCGTCACAAACACATAAGCCAGAAGCACCACTCAGTGCACGCCATGCAGTTGCTATTATCTTCTTACTTGCCGCTCGACTCAGGAATGCACATGATTAGCTCATTCAGAGTACGAAAACAATAAGATTAAACTCTAACAGCCCAACCGGCTGCCGCCTGCAAGCTGCGCTGCACACAGCCATGGCCGGCAGAAGCTATAGCATGGCGTGGTCTCACACCGTAGAGTGGTCGCACTCAGCGGGCCTCATAGTCTAGCCGCTGCAAGGAACGGCGACTGATCATGTGTGAGGTTTGGGTGGGTGCGGTATTAAAAGGGTTCCTGCCGCTCCAAGGTTAGAGGTCATACAGCTCATCCCGGCGCCTCCCAGACCTATCAAAGGGTATACAGTCGTCAAATTGACTTGTTCTCTGAATTCAAAGAGCAATTCTTGAAACCACATAATTGCACAATGTGGGTTTTAAGTTCCATATATATCTTGTGAAAGTTACTTTGCTACCTATCACCTATATATAAGCCAAGCAATAATAATTGAATTCAAACGACAACCTAGCTAAGGTAGTAATTCTTAAGGCTATTCCAAGTGTATTATATTAGAAAAAGTTAATATAACCCCCGAACTACCTTGCTGGCACATATGTTAAGGCTAAGGTAATAATTGCAGGAATTGACATACTCAGAAAGACTGTAGATAGAGAGGAGACCATGAATGCGTACTCTACTCCTCGCTGCGACCTTATCAGTCCAAATGCATAGTGCGAGCATGACCTCAAACTCAACAATGGCACATGGGGGAGCTTTGGTTACACACCGGAGAATCCGATCTGCACACCTCGAGTCCCCGCATCTGCGATGTATTTGGTACAATGTTCTGCAGTTCATCCTGGCACCTCCCAATCCTATCGAAAAAGAGTCTATGGACTCCTTAGTTCTCTCAAAAGTCAAAAGCGTCTTGCAAGTAGACAATAATAGGATCTCGAGGTATATAACTCTACAAGTAGTTCCACGTCATGTTAAAGCCATTCTACTCGATCCCAGACTCTCATATATATAAACCAATGGAAACGGCATCCTAGCTAGCTACTAATGGCTGTAATATTTGGTTCATTGAAAATATTCACCTGGGCCCATGCCCATAGCTTTTCTTTCTGCCATTCGACAATCTTGAAATTGTACGGAAGCATAAATAAGAGAGATTTTATAGGGCTCGGAACTATTTCTAGCCATTCATTGGTCTAGATCCAACGGTTAAATTGAAGTAGGCACCAATGAGGAGGAATTTAAGTTCTGGGCTAGAACCTAAAAATGGTGGGCTAGAAACATATATTTTATAAATAAAAATAAATATGAAAGGACATATAGGTACTTTTACATTTTTATTTATATTAGCATCTAATACGCCGGTTGATTTTTTGTTTCGTTCCCGTTTCATCACTTCATCGGTATACGCCCATCGGGCCAGCGACGAACGAGCAGTGGCGGCTGCCAGCTGCGCTTGCGTATGGACGGTCGGTGGAGACCGTTCCCTGCAAGTCGAGGTGGATGAAGCGAGGGCCAGCGGCCGGCGGTGGCAGCCTGCCCCTACAGCTGGACAAAGGGAGACCCGGCGGCCGGCTGTGGCAGCCTGCCCCTATGACCGGACGAAGGCAGACCCAGCCGCCGGCGGTGGCAGCCTGACCCTACGGAGGTGGCCGGCGGCAGCCACCTGCTCTTGTGTACTCGGACGGCGACTACCGATGTTATGATGATGAGGATGAGGACTCGATGAATGATGGGGTTGGCTCCTAGATGAGTACAGTGATCCAAAATGACTGAGAGCATTTACTAAACTACCCTTATTGTAATTAAATTTATCAAAACCTATATCTACGGTCCATGTTTCTTTGGCCAGGAGGAACTCAAAGTTCCTCCCAAGCACCGTATCATATCTTGTATAAATAATCATTGGTTCAGTGGTTTACCAACACCTTATCTTATTGTTATTTCTTAATAATCGGAGAGGCTTTACGCGGTGTATCCATATTAAGCATCACTGCGATAAGTATTAGAACAACTAGTCCAACAAGTTTTAGGGGATATAGATTTAATCCATAGTAATATTGGAGGTGATTTTTTTAATTCATCTTTGGTAATGTTATTGTGGGTAATGTATATGCAAATTTAGAAATTATTTTAATTTATATTTTATGATGGCTCATTGGGTACTTATTGGGTAATTTATATTCATATTTAGGACTTATTTTAATTCATCTTTTATAATAGCATGTTGAGTAATTTATATGCAAATTTAGGGGGTTAGTTTAACTCGTATTTCGTAATGGCATGGTGGGTGATTTTGTACAAATTTAAGGGGTTATTTAATTCATATTTCATAATGGCATGATGGGCAATTTTTATTCAATTTTAGAGGATAATTTTATTTAACCTTTCATAATTTCATGGTGGTTAATTTTCTAGAAACCATAATAGATCTAATGACAACTATTATTAGAGCTACATGTTGGATGCGGGATATTTCTGATTTTTGTGACAATTTTTAGGATTTATCTTTTTCTTAGAGAATATATCTATTATTAGAGCTATATGATGGATGACAGGATTTTAATTATAGAAAACAGACCTAATGGTTATTAATATTTCAATCCGCAATCGATGATAGGATGTTTCTGATTACTGTGAGAATTTCTATGATTTTATCTTTTATTTAGCGCATCATATAGGATTAATAAAGAGGCTTCAAAAAGGAATCTCCAATTAGTAATAACAAAATTAGGCACAAAATATCTGTTTCATATAAAGGTTTCTAGCATCTTTATGAAAAAAGCTATAGGATCATTTAGTAGTGTAAATTTATAAATGGAAAAAAATGATAAAAAACTGAGAGTAAATTTGAAAATGGAAAAATTCTGTCAAAACAAGAAAAAATTTACTTTTGATGAGAGTTGAACTCAAAACCTTTCATAATGACAGATGTGGGTAATTACTTAGTAAATAAACTTAAAATGGGAAAATCTGCAAAAAAAAAGAAGAAATTTGCTTTTGTTGAGAGTTGAACTCAAAACCTTTCGTAATGTCAGAGATGGGTAATTACTTAGAAAATGCATCTAATGGCTATTAATATTCCAATCTACCAATTGATGGTTGGATGTTTCTGATTTTTATGAGAATTTTTAGGATTTATCTTTTTTCTGGTGCATTTCGTGAGGATTAACGTGAAAGCTCCAAAAAAGGAGGCTCTAATTAGTAATAGTAAGATTAGTTCTATAAATTCTAAAATACCAGAAATGTCCCATCATCAATCTAATAATAACATATAACAACAATAAATTCCATCGGATGCATTTAATTTTCTAAAAAATGCATTCATTCCACCTTTATCCACGTTTATGAAACCAGACAAGTCCATATATTTTTTATGTTTGATCAGGCTATACTGATTTTCCAGGTGCCATGGATACTGATATATTTTTGTAAAGACTTGCTCATTGAAATTAAGACTACTAGCCAATCAACCCGTGCGAGAGATTTAGAAGATATATATTTAAATTTCAGTAATATTATATGTGAATATTATGGCATACTGAGTAATTTATATACATGTTTAGGGCTTATTTTAATTCATTTTTTTATAATAGTACAATGAGTAATTTATATGCAAAATTAGGGGGTTATTTAATTTATATTTTTATAATGGTGTGGTCGGTAGGTTTTTATGCAAAATTCGGGGGTTATTTTAATTCATATTTCACAATGGCATGTTGGGTAATTTTTATATGTAAATTTAGAGGATTATTTTATTTCAACTTTTATAATAGCGTGGTCGGTATTTTTATAAAATATAATAGATCTAATGGCTACTATTATTAGAGCCACACGATGGATGACTGAATGTTTCTGATTTTTTTAGGATTGTTAGGATTTATCTTTTTCCTCAGTGCGTCTAGCAAAGATTAACGTGAAAGTTTCAAAGAAGTCTGCAATTAGTAATACCTGGCCAATCATCCCGTGCGTCGCCCGGGTCTTATAGGATATAAATTTTGAAAGACAATAATTGTGATGTTTTATTATTATGGTGTAGCAGATAAAGTTGAACTCACCAGTCCATCTATCTCACTGTGTATATTTGAAAATCATATGTGCCGTAGCATATGCACACTTTGATAACCACATTCTAAAAATTGTACCATATAGAAATGTTTACGAATTATTATTTATCAAATTGTTAGACCTACATAGGGGTTGTAAAAGGCCCTCAAAAGTTACCTAGAAAGTTTAAAGATCGGACATGAAAAGGGCCGGATCGTATTCCTATTCATTTTTGAACTAAATATCATCAAATACGCATTTGGATTGTGAAGAAACATTTGAGGCATGACCCATTACACCATGCCATTTTTTATTTTGGTTTCACTTAATGTGATGCGATCATTTTAGGAAAATATAGTATGAAAAAACACATGCTTAGATAATAAATGATATTTTGTATTGAGGAATCTATATAGCTGGAATTAACATAAAATAGAAATGATAAAAGTATATTAATATTATTGTTAGTGCTTCATAGTACGTTGATTAATGATATATTATTAAGCCATGTGTAAGCACCTCCAGTACCGTGACATTTTTTTCATTGCTCCCAACTGATGGGAGTGGAAGCGCATACGTATATTTGTCGATTTGCTAAATGCACTTAATCAGATATGTGCAACGTGGGTCCATAGACCATCGCTTTTTTCTTAGCCGATGGCAGGATTTTTGTTCGATCTCTTTGGATAGCCCTTCTTTGCCCTTTCCTTTAGACGGATTAATAGATTAGCATGATGGGATGGTGGTGCTTGGGCCGCTGATGGGCTGCGTGTTTACGTAGGGTTAATAATATTTCTATCCAATGGTTATGATGATTATATGCTATAAATGGATGACTAGATATTTTGCTTTTTTTGAAAATTTCTAGAATTTTTCTATTTTTCTAGAACGTCTCGTGAGAATTAACATGGAGGCTCCAAAAGGAGACTCTAATTAGTAATAGTAAGATTTGGCTTACGATAAACCTAAATATTGATATGATTTGTGACAAGAGTGTTTTTCTATGATTAAATTTCAAGTAAGAATTTAATTATTAATTTTGATAATATAATCAAAACAGACTCATATAAGAAAAATAAGAACTAGAGATAAGGTTACATTAATTATATTTTGTGGACGAGAGAGCCAGAAAATTATTGATGGGTTTCCTCTTTCCTCAATTGTGGTTCGAGTCAGCAATGTCCCATGCCACACGATGCCATGTCCACTCACTCTGAGCGTTATGGACACCCACAAGCCAGCAGAGGACTACTCAGTACACACGATCGCACATCCAGCCCTCCCGCGCATTCTCAATAAGATCATCTGCGATATGCTTGTAAAGAGGTTCTACGGTTCATCCTGGCACCTCCCAGACCTATCAAAAAATAGTCTATGGCTCTTAGTTCTCTCATCAGAAGTCTTGTAACTAAACAACACTAGGATCCAGAGGGAGATGACTACACAGCACGTGTTTTTTACTTCCATATCATGTTAAGTAATTTTTCTCAGTCTCTTATATATAACCCAATGGAAACGGCATCCTAGTCCTAGCTAGCAAGTACTAGGTATCTAATGCCTGTAATATTTGGTTCAATGAAAATATCCACCTGGGGGCCCATGACCATAGCTTATTTCCTTTTCTGCCATTGGACAATTTGAAATTGTGCGGAAGTATAAATAATTATTGGTTCAGTGGTCTTTACGGTTATTTATTATTAGTAAGAGGCCTTCAGCAGTGCATCCATATTAAGCGTCACAGGCCATACACATTAAAAACAATTAATTTTATTAACACTAAATAATTAGGAACATCCGGTAATCAATCTAATAACATGTAACAATTAATTTCCACCGGATGAATTTAATTTTCTTAAAAAATGCATTATTTCTACAACTATTCACATCTATGAAACCAAATAAGTACATTTTTTTTATGTTTGATCAGGAGATACTAAATTACTTGGTGTCATAGATGTTTATATATTTTCATAAAACCTTGGTGAAGAAAGTTTAAACTGTTTGACTTAGATAAACGTATAAATATAGATATAGTTTACAACAGAGGGGTATGTATGTGACTAAATTTGAATTAAGCATTTAAATTTTGATAATAAAGTACAAACAGAATCAGATAAGAAAAAGAGAATTATAGGCAAGCTTTCATTACATTCTGCGGATGAGAAGCAATGCCCATGACTTGGACTTGGCCCTCCACACGATGCCACGTCCAGTCGTCCACTCACTGAATCATTACAAGCACCACAGGCCAGCAGCACTACTCAGTGCACATCAAGCAGTTGCTATTATCTTCCTACTTGCCGCTCGACTCAGAACGGCACATGATTAGCTCACGCAGAGTACGAAAACAACAAGACTAAACTCTACCAGCCCGATCGGCTGCCGCCTGCAAGCTGCGTTGCACATAGCCATGGCCGGCAGAACTATAGCATGGCACAGTCTCACACCGTAGAGTGGTCGCACTCAGCTGTTCTGATAGTTTAGCCGCAGCAAGGAACTACGACCGATTAGTGTGTGAGGTTTGGCTGGGTCTGGTGTTAAATGGGTGCCTGCGGCTCTGCGGTTAGAGGTCGTATGACTCCTCCCGGCACCTCCCAGACCTATCAAAGAATATACGGTCGTCCAATCGACTTGTTCTCCGATTCAAAAGAGCAATTCTTGAAACCACATAATCGCACAACAATATGGTTTTCACTTCCATATATATTGTGAAATTTACTTTGCTACCTATCAACTATATATAAGCCACGCAATAATAATGGAATTGAAATGACAATCTAGCTAGGGTAGGAGTACTTCTTAAGGCTATTCCTAGTGTATTGTATCCTGTCACAATATCCAAAGCTGCCATGTCATATGAAACTATAAAAGATACAACTACCTCAGTGCATAGTATCATGAATTGCTTCTTAGTCCCCACGTGCTAATCAAATGCTAGATGCATATGAGAGTATGGATTGTGGGCCACTTAGATGGTTGTAGTTTCGTTGTCTATGATTTCGTGCCAAAATAGTATCTTCCTCAAGATCACTTACGTCTCTTTTATCTTAACTCCCTCGCGACATCATAGAAAATGTTTACGTGGTATGTTTTAAATGAGTATTTTACCATACAGTGGGAATAGCCTAATGTAGGTACTATTTGATTCAATGAAAATAGACTCACCATATATGCATTCTAGTATTGTATCTAGGCCCACCATTGTAGGTTTCGTTTCTGGCTTTCTGCAAACTTACAAACTCTAGAGGAGCTTAAATAACTATGGATAGTTTGGAGGTTTTAGTTGCGACATATTGACAAAAATAACTCCAGAGAATTCTATCTTTATCGTGAGGGTCGGTATAAGGTGCCAATTATCTATAACTGTAGTATACACTGTACTTTGAACACACTCGATGAATCAAAAGGTCAGAGTTCAATATGATATAACTTGGATATAACATCATGAAAGCAACAATTTAGAAGCCACTAATTTCTCTGTACCCTCGCTCCTCCCCTCACCTCCCCCATACCCCATGGATAATTTGCAAGCTGACAATGGGGCTCACTTGTGGCGGCAGTCCAGTGTCACCACCTGGCCGCCAGCCGCCAGCAGAGCAGGGAGCACAAAGTCCACAAGAGCATGAAGGGTGGCCATGCCGAGGTGGCTAATTGATGCTGGTGGGCGGTATAGCGTATGTTCACTGGAGCAAGATGGGGCTGCCCCAGCGGTTATGTGGCGACAGTTGGTGACATCAGTGAAGGGTGGCGTTGCCGTGCAACGCCTGTGGGAGCGTGGCTGGGTGACATCATGGCCTGGCATGGTAAGCGGACGTGTGGCAAAGCTGCACAGCTTCTCCGGGCAGCACGGCCGCTGGGCGCGGTGCTTTGCTGTTCCGGCCGGCGGCGTGCAGTGCTCCGGCGTTGTCTCCCGCCCGGCAGATAATTTCACGTGAAGCATCCATCATCGCAACGCTCACTGTTTTATTTACGGTCTATATATAGCAACATGGGGATCATATCCTCTTCTATCATTTGCGTCTTAAAATTTTGCCTCGAGTTTATAGTCTCCAAACGTTTGACCATATCATGGCAATGATGTGTGTCATGTTGTGTGAAACTAGCTCATCAACCCGTGCTCTCGCACGGGTTAGAGTTGGAGATATAGATTTAATCTTTAGGAATATTACATGCCATAGTTTTTTCATCTTTTGTAATGGCACCATGGATAATTTATAGGCAAATTTATGAATTATTTTAATTTATATTTCATGATGGTATAGTGGAATTTATATACAGATTTATAAAGTTAATTAATTCATATTTTATAATGGCATGGTGAGTAATTTTATGCAAATTTAGGGATTATTTTAATTTGTATCTTATAATGACATGGTAAGTAACTTTTATGCAAATTTAGTAGGTTATTTTAATTCGTATTTTATAATGGCATGGTGGATAACTTTTTTATAAATTTAAAGGGTTATTTTATTTCATCTTTCATAATGGCATCATGGATAATTTTGAAGAAAATAAAATATATCTAATGGCTACTATTGATTTTTTTTTTACTTTTGTGAGAATTTTTAGAATTTATCTTTTTTCTTAGCGCGTTTGGTGAGGATTAACGTAAGGCTCCAAAAAGAGCTTCCAATTAGTAATAGCTAGTTCATCAAACCTTGTTCTCGCACGTGTTGTAGTTTAGAAGATATAGATTTAATTTTTAGTAATATTAGAGGTGATATTTTAACTCATCCTTCTTAAACAAATTATAGTTAATGTATATGCAAATTTTAATTTATCTTTCATGATGGCATATTGGGTAATTTATATACAGATTAAAAGCTTATTTTAATTCATTTATTATAATGGCATGGTGAGTAATTTATATGCAAATAGATAGTTATTTAATTCATATTTACAATGCATGGTGGGCAATTGTTATGCAAATTTAAAGGGTTATTTAATTCATACTTCATAATGGCATGGTGGGTAATTTTTTAGAAACAATAATAGATCAATAACTACTTTTATTAGAGCTACATGATGAATGATGGGATGTTTCAGATTTTTGTGAGAATTTTTAGGATTTAACTTTTTTTCTTGAAAACAAATATATTATTAGAGCTACATAATGGGTGATGGGCTGTTAATTTCATGGAAAACAGATATAATGGATATTAAGATTTCAATCTGCAATCGATGATACGATGTTTCTTATTCTTGTAATAATTTCTATGATTTTATCTTTTATTTAGCGTATCATATGAGGATTAATAAAGAAGCTCCAAAAGGAGTTTTCAATTAGTAATAGCAAGATTAAGTATAATATAACTGTTGCATAGAAAGGGTTGTAGCATATTTATAAAAAAAGTTACGGAAACATTTAGTAGCGTAAATTTGTAAATGGAAAAAACTTTGATAAAAACTGGGAGTAGATTTGAAAATGGAAAAAATCTGATAAAAAAAGAAAAAAAAATTTCTTTCGTTGAGAGTTGAACTCAAAACCTTTCATAATAATAGAGGTGGGTAATTGCTTAGAAAATAAATTTGAAAATGGAAAAAATCTACCAAAAAGAGAAGAAATATGCTTTCATTGAGAGTTGAACTCAAAATCTTTCATAATGACAGAGGTGGGTAATTACTTAGAAAACAGATCTAGTGGTTATTAATATTCTAACGTGCCAATTTATCATTGGATGTTTTTGTTTTTTGTAACAATTTCTAGATTTATCTTTTTCTGATGCATTTCGTGAGGATTAACGTGGAGGCTAAAAAAAAGCCTCTAATTAGTAATAGTAAAATACTCCCTCCGATCATTAATATATAGCGTTTTTTTAATTACACAAAAAGTCATATATTAATGCCAAAGTGAGCCGTCGCTATAGCTACAAACTCTATATTCACTGCTTTCAATGATCATTCCTTCACACAATTTCATGTCTCACTAGGTAATGAATTCTGACTGATGGGAGGTTGCTGTCACTACGGATAAGTACAGACATCGTGTTTTGATTTCTATATGGCTTGCCTTTGCCATCCAGTGACTGCATGGCGGCGTTTAATTTGTGCAGTTAACAATGGCGTCAATTCGATCGATCCTGCATGTGCCTGAGAAAACAGGCCACAGAATAAGTGTCCCGGGTGGGAATATGTACTGTTGTCCCCACTCGTAAACTTAGGCTATGATGCCATTTTGGTGACACTCTTTCTCAACGGTGTGGATCTCAATGATGCTTCTCGCCCATGGTTCACACAACCTTGCCTGCCTAAGCGACGGTTCAATACACAATGCACAGGCATGCAGCCCCAGTGCATAGGATTGGGGCTGCTGGTTTTGGGGTATGCCAAATGTCTTCCATTGCCGTGAGGACGACTGTATCTGCAGGGCTTGGCTGCTACTAAAACAATGTACATGCTGCTCACAACTAACTTAGAATTTACGAAGGCTAGTGGTGTCACACGCAGTTATCGATGCCCACTCGCCCAGGTTCGGAGAGAACTGCACTGTCGATTGGTAGCGCGCGCGTCTAGAGTGCTATGAACAAGGATGTAGTGGATGCCAACCAAAGCTTGGTAGCTGATGACCGACCTCTACGAAGCAGATTTCCTGATTTGGTCCACCTAAGGTAACCACAGTCTTCCAAGAGTTGGCTCTCTCAAAGGCTGGTTAGCTAGCGAGGAGACCATGTATGCGCCGTCGCTGTGGCTTGATCCTTCCAAATACATAGTGCGTGCTTCACACTCCAAGCCCGCATATGGTAAAGCTTTGGTTACATAACCTGGAGCATCAAATCTGCACACATCCAGTCCGCGCACGCATTCTCAATTAGATCATCTGCGATTTGTTTGGCAAAAGGTTCTAGACAATATTAGGATCCAGAGGGACATGACTCCAGAGCATATATGTTTTCTTTTTATTTCGATGTCACGTTAAGGTCATCCTGCTCCCTGTCTCTCATATATACAAGCCAATGGAAATGGCATCCTAGCCCGCGAGTGCTACCTAATGCCTGTAATACTTGGTTCAAAGAAAATGTTCACCTGGGCCCATGAGCATGGCTTACTTCCTTTCAGCCATTGGACAATGTACAATCTTGAAATTGTGTGGAAGTATAAATAATTTTTGGTGCAATGGTTTACCAACACGTTATCTTACTGTTATCTATTATTACCTCTATTCCCAAATATTCGTCGTTCGCTAGTTCATTTTTAATTAAAACGTGATAAATGAAAAAGAACAGAGAGGGAGTATTAGTAAGAGGCCTTTAGCAGCGCATCCATGTTAAGCGTCAACGATTAATTCTTTGATGTTTAAGAATTAGGAACATCCGGTCATTAATCTATTAACATGTAAAAACAAATTGCATCGGATGTATTTAATTTTCTAAAAAAATGCATTCATTCTACCATTACCCACATCTATGAAACCAAATAAGTATATATATATTTTTTTAATTTCTATTAGGCAATAATAAATTACTTGGTGCCATAGATGTTTATCTATACTATAAGAGCGAGTTTAATTAAACCCAATTTTCACCTAATAGATTTATACCCTTATAGACTTGTAGATCTACAATGTCTCCACAGCAATGGGACAAGCCCACCCAAATACGAGTTACCACGGCAGAACGCGGGCATAATGCGCGTTCCTGCCGTGGAACCAAGCCTCCGCAGAGGAATTTTCTCCGTTTTTTCTCACCCAAAACAAAAGGCATACCCACACCCGCGGATCACCCAACCAAAGCCCGATTCGCACAAACAAAGCCCATTTTTAATCCCACATCGCCCACAGATGCAATTATATGTCTACTCATAAGCACCACTCGTGTTCCAATCAAACAACAGAAGATGCGGGAGGAGCTCGTACCGGAGGATGCAATGGCGGGGCGGATCCCGACGCGAGCCTAGAGGAGGAGGCGGTGGGGCAGATAGGGAGGAGACAGCGCACCAGGGCAGGCTTGGGAGGGTGGAGGCGCTGTCCCGGATCCATGCTGGGGCGGAGGAGGCGTCGGGCTGATCCCAACCAGGGTTGGAGGCAGAGCAGCGGGCTGTATCTGGCCGAGGGAGGAGGAGGCGGCCGGCACGCTGGGGCAGAGGATGCGCCGCCGACCCGGATCTGGCCGAGGAGGAGGAGGACAAGGGACGGAGGCGGAGCGCCGCCGGCTAGGCCACTCGACGGCCATGCGTCACCATGGACGCACGAGTCGGCAAGAGGCCCAGCGGGCAATGGTGCCATTCCGCTCTGCTTCGGAAGCCAGCAGCAGCGAGCATGCGGGGGGGGGGGGAGATGGAGAAGAGGCATGCGGCATGGGGACGAGGAGGGGTGGAACGGCGGTGGAGGAGAAGCGATGGGGACAAGGAGGGGGCGGAGTGAGCGAGTGGGAGTGGAGTATCCCCTAGGTTTTGTTGCTCCTTGTGCATCGGCGGGTGAGGTGGGCTGGCCCGGTAGTGGCCCAGCTTGGTTTCTATAGCTTTGTATTTTTTTTATTTATGTCTATTTTGATTTCTATATTAAATAGTGTGCCCAATTTTATTGTTATCTATATATTTCATGTGACATGGAATTTTTTGAACTATACAATTTAAAGTACTTATACCTGGAACATTTAAAACAATTAATGAAATACAAAGTTATATTTTCTCAAACATAAAATCTAGCAAATAAAAAATTTAATAATCAAAATAAATAATTTCAATACTTAAAAAAATGTACGTGCACCACGTGTGGGACGCACGTGCATTTTTACTAGTAAAAGAAACTAAAAACTATTTTGCTTAAAATAAACCTATATATATACACACACATAAAATTTGTGACAGAGAGGGTGTATTTCTATGATTAAATTTGAATTAATTATTTTATTTTTATAGTTAAATCCAAACAGACTCATATAATAAGAAAAATAAGAATTAGAGACGAGGTCGCATTATTACATTATGTGGATGAAAGACGCAGAAAAATGTTGATGGGGTTGCCTCGTCCTCAAAGGGGTTGCCACAGCAATGTTCCTCAGTTTGGCCATGTCTTGGACTTGGGGCTCCCATCCACACGACGCCACGTCCACTCACTGCGTGAGTCACCATGGACACCACAGGCCAGCAGCACTACTCACTACACACAAAGTATGCAAACAACAAGATTAAACTCTAACAGCCAGATCGGCTCCCGCGTGCAAGCTGCGTTGCACAAAGCCATGGCCGGCACAAGCTATAGCATGGCGCGGCCTCATGACACTGTAGTGTACTCGCACTCAGCAGCCCTCATAGTTCAGCCGCAGCGAGGAACGGCGATGGATTGGTGTTGGGTCGGTGTGGTATTAAACGGGTGCCTGCCGCTTCTAGGCTCGAGGTCGTACGACTCATCCCAGCACCTCCCACACCTAGCTATCAAAGGATATACAGTCGTCCACCGACTTGTGTTCCATGTATTAAAAGAGTATAAGAGACAAATTCTTGAAACCATGCATGTAACTGCCACAACATGGGTTTGCACTTCCGTATATATCTTGTTCAAGTTACTCTGCTACCTATCTCCTATATATAAGCCAAGCAAATAATTCAATTGAAACGACATCCTAGATAGCTAGGTTGGAGTACTTCATAATGTAAGTGTACTGTTTGATTCAATATTTAAAATAGACTTACCATATATGCATTCTAGTACTGTATCTGGGCCCACCACTCCAGGTTTTGTTTCTAGCTTAGAGAGTCTAGAGAAACATAGGTAACTGTGGGTAGTTTCGAGGTTTTATTTGTAACATATTGGCAGAAAAGTAACTCTAAAGAATTATATTGGTTTTGCCAATCCTGTCATCTTACTGTAAAAAAGCTTTAAATGAGATGCGGGAGAAAATATATCAACCACTACAAAAGATTAAGAAAACTTGGTCCATCATTTGTGGGAAGATGCATATTGCTAATTTCGTCGGCAATAGGCCACTGCTTTCGACGGTAACCACGAAAAGTAACTAATTTTAGTTGGCCCAGACGTTAAGAATTTTCATCATTTTTTATGGTCAATACCAATTAGATTCATGAACTTTGAAAATGCTTTATCTAGGATCAGCCCACAAATTTACTTTATTTCAAATATTCTAGCGCCAACTTCGTGGGACATGTCACCAGACACACGAACCTATCTACTCTGTAAAAGTACAAGTTTTTAGGAAAATATTTTTACTCATAAATTTTGCATATATGCACCCGATGTCCCATCAAACAAGTGAGATGGGTAAAAAATTTGTAAAAAAGCGTCAAACGACGGCAGAAATGCGAAGGTCGTCCCTTACGCATGCGGACCAACCTGACAACCTCCACAAAAATGCGTCTGATCCGGCTTCCAGGCGACATGCAAAGCTCTCGCATGGCTTCGGATGGACGAACCCAATTGCAAGGGTGATCAAACCGCCGTCCATAAACCGGGCCGCAAACCAGTCCCCAGGAAGGGTCGCGGCCGCCACCAGTAGTCGTCGCATGATTAGGCCGCCGCTAGCCTTGCGTCACGCGATCTCAGGCCAAAGACATCCTTGCATCCTCCCGGTCTCCATCATCGTGCTCGCCGACAACACCTTCGGTGGCTGCCCCGGCCAACCTCGGCAACATGTCCACAACGCTCAATGACATCCTCTTCATCCATAACGGCCTGGACTCCTTCATCCCGTCCGAGGTCCGCCGGCTCCGGGAGCACACCGTCTTCGGCGTCAACTTCAACTCGCTCGTCAGCCTGCTGCTCTGCGTAGGATGTAACCGGGCCAGTTAGAAGGACTAGCGGCTAATGCATATACAGCATCTCTCTTGCTTTTCCATTGGTCTGTCTCTGTTTCCTGTGTCGACCGGGTTTGCATCATGGCGTCGTGGTGATGGTGAAAAGGACTGGGAGGTTGGCGATGAAGGGATCGATTTGAGCTTGACCTTTTTGCTAATTTGGACGTGAATAATAAACTGCCTGAGAGAGACTTGTTACGATGATGAAGAGGATTGGGAGATTGGCTGGTGACTCTGGTGCACACCTGGACCTACGACCTGTATGTGTCCTGCTGTATAGATCGAGAGATTAATCTTGAGTAGGGATGTCACCAGGACTGTTCGTGGGCTTAGCGATATAAATAAATACCCGCGGAAACGCAGAAACATAGTTGTCACTAAGCTCGCAAACATGTCCGCAAACATCCCTAAGCTTGAGTTCTTCAGTTAAGCTGCTTTCAGTAGAGTGTTCAGACATAATTTTTCAGACCAAGAAATGTATCATACTTAACAATTATTTTTGGCATGTCACAGCTACTTACTGTTATTCGATTGTTATGATATTTGCTTCGGTCAGCTCTCTTGGCCTTTTGATTGGGTGCACTCTCTTATACTGCATGCATGTTTTTTATGATAGCATATGAGTAGTCTCAACCGAGGGTATAGGCTGCCATAGTTATTATTTACACTTTATGCAAGTATTATTATTACCGTGGCTAGGCTTGAGCCATTGAGTGCATGACAAGAATTATACTGTAAATCGAATCAAGTTTTTCGCATTAGGTATTAGTAGTAGTGTGCTGCAACTGGCCAGTTTTTAGTTTAATAACTTGTCCAGCATGTATCACTTACGTTGTCTTTATCGTTCTCCCTTTTGGTCTCGGTATGTTGTGATTTATCAAGCGGCTTGCTTTGCCCTGACGTAGTAATTTGAATATTTGACGACGTGGTAACTAGGACAAAAAAAAAGAAGGTAAGTCCAAGATTTTTTGCTTGCGGCATGGAATAATTTCGGTAGCCATGGATTTGGATTTAAAACTTTTCTTCAAAAGAATAAGTCAAATTGGATTAAAAAATTGCAACACTTCACTGCTATGAAAACTTTAACCAATAAAAGAAAATCTTGTTACTTTGTCACTCCGCACGTACATTTTTTCTAGCTTAACTAATTCGTCAGATTTCTACTCGTTATCGGTGTCAAATCACGGATCTCAGCATGTATGTCCAGTTGGCAGATAGTTCTTTAGAGTTCTTGTTTCTTCTTCTTTTTTTTTTTTTTTGCAGTCGCCGTTAGTTTCTACAGCCAGCCCCCTTAGAAACCCGTGTAAGGCTTGTTGTTCCACCTTTGGACATAATTCCTTCCTTTGACTGTTTTATGCCAAATTTCACAACCCTCAAGGTGGATGACATGATCTGAGTTATTACTTGTTTTGCTCATGATTCCAAGGTCAACTATCAACCTATTCATACAAGCATTCTTTTGGTCATTAACAATTCAGATGTAGTCACATCTAGCATTGTTTTCATTTCCGTAGAATACTTTTTTCTTCTCCAATAATTAATGTTGAACCACATCCCTGCAGTCCTCGGATTGCAGATTAGTGTGGGTTACTTCAAAGTCCGACGTTGGCTAATGAGTAATGACTGAAAAGTATTCGAAGTAAGAAGAACACACTCACTTCGAAATTTTGTTATCTGGGTTTTCGAATTGTTGTTCTATTGCTTTCTCTGGCCAAGGCAACAGGATAGCGCTATGAATAATGTCCGTCATCACGGTTTGGTGCCTCACAAATTATACAAAAATAATAAAGAGAAAAATTCATTTACAACTTGGCCATCCGATTTTCTACTTTAGACTACAAATCTCGATACCTAGCATCTTGAACTACTAGAGTCTACGAAAGCAAAGGCGCTGCTAGCCATCAGAGCATGCATTGTCCTGATGTCCTCACATGGAGCCTGCTCGGTCCAAATACAGAAACCGTGTATGGTGCAAGCTCACACTCAAAATCTGGGGAATGCAGGCTCTTTGATTGCATACAAGGCAGCATCCAATCGAACTCGCACATTTAATCCCATTTCAACCGCAGAGAAGAACACAAAAGGGAGCCGCTTGGCGGCAAACCGAAGCACAATTCATCCCGGCGCCTCCCATACATATCAAAGGACAGTCCATTGACACTCTCAAAAGAGCAAGGAGGCAAAACAAAGCATCTAGAGGCACACCATGACTGCACAATATGGGTTTTTACTTCTATATCATGTTAAAATTGTTCTTCTACTTATCTCTTATATATAAGCCAATGGAACAACATCCTACTACTACCTTACCTAATATATGTACTGCTTGATTTAATGAAAAGTTTCACCACATGCATTCTAGTACAGTATCTGGCCCACTACTGTATGGCTTTAATTTGTTTCAACCTTTCTAGAAATTTGAAAAATATGGGGGGTTATAAATAAGTGGTATCCGTGAGGAGATTTAGTAACACCGAAAACAATGCCACTTCATTATTTGAGACTGAAGGAAATTCAGTGGCTTTGTTACAATTGAATGAACTCAAGAAATAAACTTGTATGATATGTACGAGACTAGCACTGTTTCCTTGTGCCGTCTATTGCGTGGGAAATCAGCACAAAAATTGTGCCCGCTAGCTTGAGCCATATGATTCAAATCATGGATGGTCCTGAAGTTTCTGAAGTCACATCAATCCCTTTTTTGCATGTTGCACCCAGCCACCCACAGTGTTTTTAGATAAAGGGGTAACCTCTGGTCTTTGAAGATGCATAAAACCTGTTTTTACAATGTCTTTACAGTGATAATCAAATCCAAACAGACTCGGATAAGAAAAATAAGAATTACAGACTAGGTCGCATTACATTATGTGGATGAGACGCAGGAAATTGTTGACGGGTTTGCCTTTTCCACAAAGGCGTCGCCACAACAGTGTCCCTTATACCTTGTCCATGTCTTGCACTTTCCTCCGATCCACACGAAGCCACGTCCACTCACTGTGAGTCGTCATGTACACCGCAGGCCAGCAGCACTGCTCAGTACACATCAAGCAATGGCTATCTTCTTCTTACTTGCCTTGCCACGCGCCTCAGAGCAGCACATGATTACCTCACGCAGAGTATGAAAACGACAAGATTACACTCTAACAGCCCCATTATTTGGCTCCTGCGTGCAAGCTGCGATGCACACAGCCATGGTCGCCAGAAGCTATACTGCTATAGCATGGCACGGTCTCACACCGTAGAGTAGTCGCACTCAGCGAGCCTCATCATTCAGCCACAGCAAGGAAGGACGATTGATTAGCGTGTGAAGTTTGGGTGGATGTGGTATTAAAAGGGTGCATGCCGCTCCAAGGCTTCAGGTCGTATGACTCATCCTGGCACCTCCCAGACCTATCAAAGGATATACAGTCGTCCAATTGACTTGTTCTTTGAATTAAAAGAGCATTTCTTGAAACCATGTAACTGCACAATATGGGTTTTCATTTGAGTAAAATCTATCTCCGCTCTCTAAATTTGTCTTAGCATGTCAACCCGGTCCCTAAAGTTTCAAAGTAACGATCCCAGTTCCTAAACTTGTCTTGGTGTGTCAACCGGGTCCCTAAAGTCTTAAAGTGACCATCCCGATCCCTAAACTTTCTGAGTGTGTCAAACCGATCCCTAAACTTGTCTTGGTGTCTCAACCCGGTCTCTAAACTTGTCTTAATTTGTCAACCTGATCCCGGTACAAATGACTTTGAGGGACCGGGTTGACACACCGAGACAAGTTTAGGGACCGGAATGGTCACTTTGAGATTTTAGAGACCCAGTTGACACACCAAAACAAGTTTAGAGACTGAGATGGTCACTTTGAGACTTTAGAGATCGGGTTGACGCACCAACGCAAGTTTAAGAACCGGAAATGGATTTTACTCTTTTCATTTCTCTGTCTTGTTAAAGTTACTCTGCTACCTATCTCCTATATATAAAGCAAGCAGTAAAGCAATTGAAACGAAGTCCTACCTAGGTAGGAGTACTTCCTCATATATGTGTACCGTTTGATTCAATATTGAAAATAGACTTACCATATATATAGTACTATATCTGGGCCCACCACTGCAGATTTTGTTTCTAGCTTACAAACGAAACATAAGTAAATGTTGGTAGTTCGGAGGTTTTATTTGTAACATATTGACAAAAAGTAACTCTAGAGAGGAGTTGTTTGGATGTTGCATTTTTGAGAAACCATCGTATTTACTAATTTTACGGTGGTTGGAAAAAATAGGATCCATCCATCAGAGGAGATCTAAATGTTTAAAAATAAACGGTATCATGGCACCGGTACCAGACGGTACTAAATATGAGGGTCTGGTAAAAAAAGGTGGAACCAGTATCCATTTTTTTAATCTCTATAAAAGGCATAAAGACCTTTAAAAATTAAAAAAATAGTTGTACCGTCTGGTACCGGTAGGTATCATTCCAACCACCGTAAGATATCTCTTAAAAAAAGAGACAAACAAAACCATGGTTTAGAAAAAGATAAGAGGTATTTTACGATGCTTGGAATTAATGATAGCCATTCATTAGTGATGATCTAATGGTTATAAATAAAGAGGAACCAATTGAAAGGAACCCAAGTGGTGGGCCGGAACTTAAAATTGGTGGTCCAGAACCATAAAAATGGTGGGCCGGAACCTAAAAGTGGTGGACCGGAACTCAAAACAACATGGAGGAACCTGAGTTCTGTCCAAACACCATAAAAAATCTCAAAAGATTAATACAAGTTTCATGGTGATTAGAAAAAAAAAAGAGACATACATCAAAAGAGATATAACGGTTTAAAAATAGATGATACCACAGTACCGGTACCACCAAATAGGAGGGTACGGTACCAAAAATGATGAGATCGGTACCCAAAATTTTTATTTTTTAATTGTACAAAAGACATAAGGGCTTTCATAATTAAAAAAAGTAGTGTTACCGTCTGGTACCAGTGGTACCTTTTCAACCACTATAAAATCTCTCCAATAAGAAGTCTAGAGTAGAGTTTCTAAAACTCCAAAAATACTTTAGTTTTAGCAATATTATCGTTTGTAAAACTACAACACTTATTACATCCAAACACCCCACAGTATTCTTTCAAAACTCTAAAAATACTTAGTATCAAACCAGCCCTAATATTGGTTTTGTCAATCCTGTCATCTTGCTGTAAAAAAGCTTTGTATGAGATGCTGGATAGGCAGATAGTGCTTTTGAGTTATCGTTTCAAATTTTTTTAGTCACCATTAGTTTCGCCCGTTTAGAAATCCACGTTGTAAGGCCTGTTGTCCCAGCTTTGGACATGATTCCTTCCTTTGACCGTTGTGTGCCAAATTTCAACAAACCATTTGTCAAAACCCTCTGGGCATATTTGGAATGCAGGAATTTTATAGAAACCATAGAAATGGTTCAATTTTACTGGAAAAAACGCAGAATTAGAAAAATTTTCTCTTGATCAAAACAGGGCCCTCAAGGTGGAGACTTGATCTGAGTTGCTCGTTTTGCTCATGATTCGAGGGTCAACTATTCTATTCATACAAACATTCTTTTGGTCGTTCACAATTCAGACGTAGTCAACTCAACCGTGTTGTTTAATTTCATTTCCGTACGTAGAATATTTTTGTCATCTCCAGTAGTCAATGTATTCCTGCAATCCTCGGATTGCATGCAAATTACCCATGGTCTTCAAAGGCCGACGTTGGCTAAGGACTGAAAGGTGTACACAAATAATAAAAGGCTCTACTGCTATTGAGCCACAGCCCACGGGGAGCCATCAGAACATGCATGCGTATGTCCTCGCGTGTATGGTGCAAGCTCACACTCAGCATCAGCGGTACACAGAACGCAGGTTCTTTGATTGCAGACAAGGGAGCATCCAGTCCAGCACACATTTTATTTCAACTGCAGAGAAGGCCATGGTTGCCTGCGACTTGGTGGTTTGCAGATGCACAATTCATCCCGGCGCCTCCCAGACCTATCAAAGGACAGTCCATAGATACTCTCTCAATGGAGCAAGGAGGCAGCAGAAAGGATCGTCTAGCTAGAGGCACATGATGACTGGGCAATATGGGTTTTTTTTACTTCTATATCATGTTAAAATTGTTCTGCTACTTATCTCCTATATATAAAGCCGATGGACACAATTTTGGTCTGGCTTAATGGAAATTAAATACCAATTTATAAATCTTGGGTCCTTTATTTTAAAAAATGGAACCCAAGCTAGTTTTTGGGAAGATACTTGGCTTGGATACCAACCTTTAAAGTATCAATATTCTTCTCTGTTCAACATTGTTTCGGAAAAAAATGCAACTGTAGTAGATGTCCTAAGCTTTTCGCCTTTTAATATCTCTTTTAGGAGAGCGCTTACGGAATGGCATAATTTAGTTTTTTTATAGGTGAATGTTAATTTAACAGAAGGAAATGATATGTTTAGGTGGAATCTTCATAGTAAAATGTCCTTCACTGTGCAATCTATGTACAAATATCTCATTAACAATAACACTAGAGTGTCACAAGATATCTAGCGTATGCGGTTACCACTAAATATTAAAATCTTCATGTGGTACATTAAAAGAGGGGTTTTGTTAACTAAAGATAATCTCAGTAGAAGGAATTGGCGGAGGACAATAGTTGTGTTTTTTTCCAGATCTGAGACAATTTAACATCTCATTGTTTTTTAGTGTTTTTATGCCAAATTCTTGTGGCGCATGGGCCATATAGACTTAGGTATTGCTCCACCTTTAGGGATTAATGGTCTTTTTGGATATTGGTCTCATATTGGAAGAAATAATCAGAGCAATCTACTTCTGTTAGGAGTAGTAGAGGTTTGTTGGGCTTTATGGTTGTCTAGAGAAATGAAGTTGTTTCTGAGAAAAGTCGATCAAAATTTTTTTCAGGTTTTTTTAAGGAGAACTCACTGCCTTCGTTCATGGGCCAAGTTGCAGCAAAGTGAGATCAAACTCAAGCTATTGTTGATGGTTGTCGTCAAGTGGAGACGGTAGCTCTACAAGTGTTCACATCATTTGGTTGGTCATATGTGGCTAGGATATCCCTTTGATTTGCTAAAAATCTGTATTGGTCAACTTAATTGTGTGATGCACTTGGTTTATAATAATCTCGGTCTGATTCTTTCTTTGGAGGGATGAAACTGGGAACCAAGTTTCCATTATCTAAAAAGAACGCAGGCTCTTCGATTGCACACAAGGGAGCATCCAGTCCAGCACACATTTTATTTCAACCGCAGCGAAGGGCATGGTTGCCTGCCGCTTTGGCGGTTTGCCGATGCACAATTCATCCCGGCGCCCAGACCTATCAAAGGAAGGACAATCCATCCACACTCTTTCAAAATAGCAAGAAGGCAAAAGAAAGGATCGTCTAGCTAGAGGCACATGATGACTGCGCAAAATATGTTTTTTTTACTTCCATATCATGTTAAAATTGTTCTGCTACTCATCTCCTTTATATAAAACCGATGGAAACAACGCCCCACCTTACCTAACATATGTACTAGCTACTTGATTCAATGAAAAGTTTCACCAGTCACCACATGCATTCTAGCACAGTATCTGGTCCACTAGTGTACCTTTTGTTTCAAAATTTCTACAAATTTGTAAACTATAGGGACATGTAGTTATAAATAACTCAGTGCGGAGATTTAGTAATACTGAAATAAATAACACTTCGTTAGCTCAGAGTGAAGGACTTTCAGTGGTTTTGTTAAAATTGAACTTGTAAGGCATGATAGACTTTGCTTGTGATATTTTTCTTGTGTTTTCTTTCTCACTTTTTCGTGATTAATAGATTATCTGAAAACTTCGTAAAAATATAGCCGTGTGTAGGTACGGCTGAAGAGGCCGAAACATTTCCCTTCATCCAAAAAATTTGAAATAATTGTCAAGTGATGTATCTACAGATGGCACTACAATTATAATAGCCCCAAGCTTGACTGTGTTGTTGGATTTGCCACCAATGGAAAAGAGCAGTGTGTGGGACTCAGAGAACGCCTCCAGTACCAAACTGTTTCATAACTTTCATCCGTCCTTCCATGTTGCGGCTCGTATAACCCAACACAAGCCACTAATAAAATTATTACTGTTGTATTTGGATCGGAAAATGTTGAATTAATCGTCCATCCATGCATGTAGCTAGTACTTGTCTGCAACGGGGTGCCCGGACGTCCGAACAGAGTCGAATTTGTCAAGCACTTTAGTGGAAGCAAGTGATTAGTCGAGCCAGCCTCCTCGTTTTGCATTCTTCCCTTCCGTTGATATGCTGCAGGATAGTCCCCTTCCCACCAGATATGGCACTGCTGTTGTCGCAGCTGGAGATCACCAACTAATCTGCGTCTTTCCTGCCAGCAATCGGCCCCACGAAGCTTGATAGCTCCGATCCGATCCATGGCCCAAACCTTCATAGCGTCATCGAGCAATTGGATCAACCGAGACAGGAAACTAGCGTGGCTCAACACGGCAACGGAAGAGACTAGTCACTCCCCACCACATGCGCTTATGGGTGATATATCCTGATGCCTCACAGTCCCGCTCATGCTACTGTAATCAAGTAATTCAGGGCTCTGTTCTTTGGTAAGAGCTACCGATCGATCACCACAACAACAACACATATATTTACTAACTATGTGCTCATATATGGTTACTTTGTTCACCTTTATTTCTCTTTGCTTAGGCCACAACTCTTCCTCTGCTAACAACCCATGCATCTCGTATATATATTATTGTTGCATACACGGGCCAAATAGGGAACCGTACGTCATCTGCATTGATATATAGCAGCATAGTCCACCTATAAATACATATCTATGTGATGACATTTCACATAACATGACTTGCTCGGTGATTCCTACGTTTACATGTTCCTCTACCAACATGGAAAGCGATCTATGAGAGAGAACAATTTCTACTACAAAACCGGTTTTCTATAAGGTGGTATTGCCTCTAAACCGTTAGATCTCTTCTGATGGACGACTCCTATTTTTTCTAACCACCGTAAAATTCATTCAAAAGAGCATTTACAGATGCAATAATAGGACTGGCTCTACGAAAAGCCATGTGGAAATGTGCCATTTCCACTGGCAGATAATTAAGCAACCATCTCTTGAACGTTTGGAGTTAAATAATTGTCATTTCTATAATAGTTGTCTTAAGGCTATCCGCTGCACAATTTACAAATGGCTGTACAAGCGCAAATTTTGTACTGTAGCAGCACCATACTACGTGTGAGTTTGAAATAATAAGTGGGATGCGTTTGAGATGAGTAGTGAGCTGGTAATATTATTAGATTTGCCAACAGCATAAAAGTGCAGTGTGCTGACTCCGAACGGCTTCAATGCCTAACAGTTTACAAGTTTTACAATGATTGAGATTAATGTGAGTCTTTCATTTTATGAGATCCAATAGCTTCAAAATTAAGAAATGCTAATCAAGACGTACCAATAAATGAGAGTAGTACCAAAAAGAAGTGCGACTAGTACCAAAAAGACGTGGACGTAGTACCAATTTTAAATTCCACATTTATAATTATATAAAAGTACTATCAATACTTGTCAATTATCCTGTAAGTACCTTATAAATTATCTTGAAAATACCATTGGTACTTTCTAATCATTGTAACAAGCCTCCTAACAGTTTTATCCCTTTCATGTTGCGTGCCACTGAACCCACAAGCCTCTGACGGCTCGATGAGAGAAGCAGCAGAAGAGAAACACGACTGACCAGCCGCTAAATTAATATTGCATTTTGAGTGGAAAAAACGTTGAATTAATTGGCCATGCATGCACCTAGTTACATTAAGTTCAAGGTGTTAGAATCATTCAGGGAGACATATATACTGATCAATGTACCCTTCGCTCTAGTTTTGTTAAGATTACTGTTAGACACCTAATCCCTTTTTATAATGTAGTATCTGCGTATGTGGTCAGTGGCCGTGTACCATTTTATGATATCAGCTCATGAATGATGTTGGTACCACTTGTGTTTGTGTTTAATCAGTTGGATTCTAGTAGCCACCAGTAACTTTGGCTTAGCCATTAAAAAGGCTAATTGCAAACCAGCGAGTCTGCGACCAATGACCATCTAGTTACTGGACAAAGAATTCACAAACAAAAGCAGATGTGGCCCTCGATCACATCTGCCTTTGCTGTCACAACAGGTGATCAGGTACCACCATATGCGGCCGCCCATTTGATTGGGCCACCGAGCTGGTGCTTGTGCATCAGCCGTAGTGTTTCTTTGGGCGCAATTCTTCACCACGTTGCTCCTGCCAATCGGCCCCGCCCAGCCTGACCCTGATGGCTCCATCACCCGAACCTTCATGGCATCATCTAAATGTTCAGCGACCGGCAGTGGCCATCGAGAGTGGTGATATGCGCTTATGGAGGACGGCCTCCTTGCAATTTGTCCTACTATCCTTAGCGGTCTAATGGAGGAGCAACCAGTCTAGGCATTCTGGTCACTCCGTCCCGCTCTCCCTGATGAGTGAAATATCCTGATGCCTCACTGTCCTACCACAGGTACTCTAATATAATCAAGCAATTCATGGTTCTGTTTCTTGGAAAGAGCTAACCACCGCAACATATATATTTTTTTTCACCTTTCCCTCTGCTCAGATCATCACTTTGTTCACCTTTTCCTCTCACCTTCCGGTCACAGCTCTTCCTCTACTAACATCTGCCTCTCATATATGTATTACTGACGTATATATATGAACCCAAAGGGAACCATACCGTCATCTGCATTAAAAGCAGCACCGAGTTGATGTCCAAATTGTAGGAATGTAGTTAAGGAGCAAGTACTAGAATTAATTTGTGTGCTTTACTCCCTTGGAGATAAAGTACAATGGTGCCCCTGTTCTAAAATATGAACTATAATATCAACTGATACACTTGTGTCCAAGAGCAAAGCTCAGCAAAGCAAGGTACTACAACAGCTCAGCAGCCAAGTGTGGAGTTCAAAACGTTCACAAATAATTCCGAAAAAACTGACTTGTGTCCCATTTGCAACTTGGATCGATCCAAGCTAAGAACTACTATTTGGTGATTTTAATGAAGGACTCTCGTATCTATTTTTTAGATAAATGATTAAGATCTGATTTCTGCAAATGCGCGCATACAAGCAAAGTTTACATGATCACAGCCATAGAGCTATATGGAAAAGAGACAAGAGAGCTTAGAATCAAAAGGAAAATCTATTATTGACTCTACATCCATTCTTGACAAAAATATCCAATGACATGACTTCCAATGCTGTGCTTGCTAGTCGGATGGTATCCGTGTTGTTGTTATGTAGGAGGAGTGCCCAAAACCATTCCCCGAAAGGTAGCCGACATACAAATAGTATGTTGTTTTTTTTCTCAAAGATAAGATAGATCATTGCGTGTGCACCACCAAATCTTATCTTACTATTACTAATTGAATGCTCTTTTTAAAACCTCTACGTTAATTTTTACGAGGACCCTCTAAAAAAATAAAGAAATCCTAAAACTTCTCACGAAAAAGCAAAACATCCAGCCATCTATTTACGACATATCAGTATCGTGGCCATTGGATAGAAATTTTCTTAACCCTATGTAATCGTGCAGACTATCAACCGCCGAAACGCTGCCATCCGTCACGCTAACCCATTAATCCATCTACGTAAGTGCATCGCTAGCCGCCGGCCCTAAGTGCCATCGTCCCATCTACGTGTCGGCTGCGAAAGCTGTTCTTCACAGACGAGAGCAGTCCATGTTGACTTGTGCCTGCGCACACGGAACGGAACGTGCGAGCACGGCCGAGCTCTTTCTGTGCCTGACGTCGAATGCGTCGAGCGCACACCAGCTTCCACCTTGCTTGTGCGCCGTCATCCTCCATCATCGTACCTGCAGCTGTTGTGAGGGAGAAGGACAACAGCGAGCAGTCCATCCAGCTTTTGATGGAGATCGGAACGTCCTCCGTGCAGCGGCCATCCAGCGCATGCATCGCGTGCCTCATCGGACCTTGCAACGTTGCATGTGGCGGCGTCTCGGGAGCTTGCATGCAACGCGTGCGCCTCGCATTAATTCAACGGCAAATAGGTCATGGACATACAGTTGGAGCCCAAACGACAACCTTTATCATCCACCCTTCAACAAGCTAGAATGATCGACAAACTTTAAGGACCTGGAGGGAGTACATCGCAAAGTATGTTGGCCACGGCAAGAGCGGTCCTGGCGACACCATTGCAGCATCATAATTTAAAAAAGGTAATAATTTGCTTCTTACTTATCATTGACAGCCTTGCTTTCTAGACAAAATATTGCAAAATCTTTAATATTGCTTTCCTCGGGTGTGGATCAGCAACAGCAACTGCATTCGGATCCTTGCCCGTTTCATCCTGCTTACAGCTCCTAGAGTTTGACCCTATTCTAGACTGAGGAGCAAAACAAAGATAAAGAGATATTATCTTACTATTACTTATTGAAAACTCCTTCTAAACGTCCATGTTGATTATCACGAAATGCATTAGGAACAAAATAAATCTTAAAAACTTTTACGAAAATAAAAAACATTTGAGCATCCATCAGATAGCTACAATAAACAGTCATTAGATCTATTATTTTTTCTAAAAAAGTTCTACCACGCCATTATAAAAGATGAATTAAAACAACGGTCTAAATTGGCATATAAATTATCCACCGTGTCATTATAAATGATAAAATAAAATGATCCCTAGAATTTGTATATAAATTACACATGACGATCTCATAAAAGATGATTGAAATAACCGTCAAAATTTACATATAAATCACCCACTGTGTAATTATAAAAAATAAATGAAATTAATCACATCTAATATTACTAATAATCAAATAAAATAACATCTAAACTATAAATTACAAACCCATGTTGTTATAAAAAATAAATAACAAAAAATTGACATGTATATATGTTTTAAATTATCAGCTGCTCCTGCTATTAAAATCATCTATCAACTTTTAATACATATACCGGTACGAGAGCACGGGTTGATGAACTAGTAGCCCATTACAGAGCAGAGCTCCCACAAGATATAATCTTGTTTTTAGCTACCCAATGCTTGTCAACCAATTACCTAGCGTATGAGACATAGACTTCGGTGGTGAAAATGATATGGCAATATGTATAATTCCCCAAAGTTTTTGCATGTTAGAAATTTAAAAACAATTTGATTCCCAACCTAGTTTTTTCTGGCTCGACTATCCTTGGTTTTTTAGAATCAACCCTCATTGTAAATACCATAGGAAGTAGATCTTAATTTTTAGATAAAGTTAAGCTTCCAGATAAATTTACCAGTAAAAGGGTACCCTGGCCCATCAAATAGATATACATAGATTGTACTTAGAGTTTCCCATACCTATGTAAACCTAGCAAAAAATGTACCATCCACTCCACCTAATCCCTTCGTTGGTATTTGTTTCCGCCATTGTTTTACTTGTGAGAGTAACACAGACTCTTGGAAGCAATTTTTGGGATGTATAATTAGTCACCAACCAAGTTGCAAGGAAGTCAAAGAAGTGCCTAAAAGGAAGATGTTTTTTCCTCACGCAACGACTATATCCACGCGTATAAAGTTGAGTACAACCCAACGGGAAAACAGGGTCAGAAGATTGCACGAACACTGTATGGAGCTATTCCTGGTCATACCACAAAAGGATAACTGGCCAGATACGTCGCCGTGCCGTGCGGACTGCTGTAACGGACTTACGCGGGTCCAAGGCTGGACCGACGACCGTGGGCATCAGCAAGTCAAGCGCCATGCACACAGTGCATGATGCATCTAATAATCTAATAATATGAAGAAGAAAAGTACTATATATACCAGCTCCTCCGTCCTATTCACACAATCGCACGCTTGGATCGGAATTTCCAGGCCACACAGGGAAAGGGCATTAATTAGTTGTCTCTATCACAAGTATTTGGCCATGTCTGTAATACATAGAATCTTCAAAATAATCATGCTGTACAGCTTATATAACCACAAAAAAAAATTGGACTCCATTGAAACACGTACGTTGTCCCCCCCCCCCCCAGCCCACCACTACCACATCAACAAGTTTCCATAATAGTTTGCTAGACTGGTAGAACCAGTCATTCTCGTGCTTGTCAGTTCAGAGTTGCACATGAGCATCTATAGGTTTCTAGGTACTGTATATACTAAGGCAAGCAAGAAGTAGTGCTTGCTTTCAGATGAGCATATGCGTATGGAGAGGGTAGTAGGCAGTTGGTTCGTCATAATGTTCTCTGCCGCGTTGCTGCCACTGCTCCCGGCGTTGGCAGCGGCAGCGCCATCACCATCTACGACCGCCGGCACCGCCATGAGTAACTGCACCACTACCTGTGGCAACATCAGCATCCCATACCCGTTCGGCGTGGAGCCCGGCTGCTACCACCCCGGCTTCGATGTCACCTGCGCCGCCGACGAGGGACCGCCCAGGCTGCTCCTCCACAACATCTCGGAGGTGTTCGACATCAATCTGCCCAACGGCACCGTCGACATCTACGTCGATCGGTTCGTCCAGTCGTCGATCAACTCATCGTCGTTCCCCCCTGACGTCCGTGCCTACACCGGTGTCGCCAACTGGGACGTCGTCGGCGTCGGCATAGACGGAGGGCCATTCGTTGTGTCGGCAACGAGAAATAAGCTAGTGCTGATTGCTTGCGACGTCCAAGTCTTTCTCATGACGGTGGTGGACATGGATGTCATAAGCACTTGTGCCGCCTTCTGCCCACCCGTCTCAAAATCCCATGAATACATGGTCGGATCCCCCGACTGCTCCGGCATCGGCTGCTGCCAGGCGCCCATCCCGGCGGGCCTCGACGTCTACGAGCTCCAGCTGCGCCGCTTCAACGGCTCATGGGGCAGCGATTTCGCTCAAGTTTACATCGTGGACTCGGAGCTCTTGAGCTCTTATCGGATGGACGAAATGCAGGAGGAAGCGCTCCCAGCCGTGCTCGAGTGGGTCATCAGCGACTCGCCATGCCAGAGCAACTCGACGTCGCCGGAGTGCCGCAGCAGCAACAGCTTCTGCCAGAACAGCAATACTAGTTTTAACGGTGGCCATCGGTGCTACTGCTCAAAGGGTTACGACGGCAACCCTTACGTCCTGGACGGATGCACCGGTAAATTACGTCAAGATTCAGCACATTTTGATTCCCTTAATTTAATTACTGATGCAAACATATATTAAAATTTAACCATTTCAGATATCAACGAATGCAAATCTCCAGAGATCTATCCATGTTTCGGTGACTGCATCAACACTATGGGAGGGTACATATGCCAGTGCCCTCCTGGCTTTGAGGGTGATGCATCTGTACCAAAAGGATGCAAAGGTATCATGCATGCATGGACAAATAATTAATAAACCAAAATTAGTGTTACTTATCTGCACATATATAATTAGTTTATGGGATTGGCCTCCTAATTAATTTCCTGTACATGCACATCCATGGATGCCAGCTGACATTATATTCCCGTTATGTGGCCTGTTTAATTTTACCAGACATTGACGAGTGTGTGCTCCCAGAGGCACACGGGTGCTACGGAAACTGCACTAATTTGCCAGGAACATTTCTGTGCCAATGTCCTCAGGGAACCTTTGGGGACCAAACAATAAAAGGGGGATGTGTTGCGATCAGGGATTCCTTATCAGGTGATGATCTGCTCACAGTATACAATGCCCTTCACCGCCGGCCTATTGATTACATATTATATCTACATATCATCACCTTGATTACGTAGTACTACTCCATCTAGCTATCTAGTTTTAAACAAGGACTGCTGTCGTATTTTACATATATTGTGCATCTTTGCAATCATTCACTTATTATGTGTTCCTTCCCACGTATTATCTCCACGTTATCATCACAATGTATATCTTATCGTCTATGTTTTCACAGGTACGAAAATAGCTCTAATCGTCAGTGGTATCTTGATTCTTTTACTTATAGCACTTGCTGCCCCCTTCATAACACGCAAAATACTGAAACAAAAAGCTAAAAGGACCAGAGAAAAATTCTTCAAGCAAAATCATGGGTTACTATTGCAGCAGTTGATTTCCCAAAACACAGATATTGGCGAAAGGATGATCATTACCTTGAGAGAAATAGAGAAAGCCACAGACAATTTTGATAAAACTCGTGAGGTCGGTGGTGGAGGACATGGTGTTGTGTATAAAGGAATATTGAACCTGCATGTCGTTGCCATCAAGAAATCCAAGATTGTGGTGCAGAAAGAGATAGATGATTTCATAAATGAAGTTGCAATCTTGTCTCAAGTGAATCATAGAAATGTGGTGAAGCTTCTGGGATGTTGCCTCGAAACAGAAGTTCCTTTACTTGTCTATGAGTTCATATCGAATGGAACCCTTTATCAGCACCTTCATGTAGATGGGCCAATGTCTTTATCATTGGACGCCCGACTGAGGATTGTGCTGGAAGTTGCTAGAGCTTTGTCTTATCTCCATTCTGCTACTTCCATGCCAATATATCATAGAGACATCAAGTCTTCCAACATACTCCTTGATGATAGTTTAACAGCAAAGGTTTCAGACTTTGGAGCTTCAAGGTACATCCCGATCGATCAAACTGGTGTAACTACAGCAGTTCAAGGAACAATTGGTTATCTCGACCCTATGTACTATTATACTGGTCGTCTAACAGACAAGAGTGATGTTTTCAGCTTTGGAGTTCTTGTTATGGAAATGATTACTAGAAAGAAACCATTCATGTATAGGTCCCATGTTGGTGACGGCCTTGTCTCATATTTTAGCTCGCTATTTGAAGAAGGCAAGCTAGTTAACATATTAGATCCACAAGTCATGGAAGATGATAATGGGGGTGTCCAAGAAGTAGCTGCACTAGCAGTGATGTGCACTAAACTGAAGGGAGAAGACAGGCCTACAATGAGGGAAGTGGAGTTGAAGCTTGAAAATTTGTGTGTCAAGGCGCTTGCTCCAAGTTCTATAACATCACCATGTAATAGGGATCAGATCTCATTTCAAGGGATTACTATGGAAACAAGCAGGCAATACACCATGGAAGAGGAAGTAATGTTGTCAGCAACGTACCCTCGGTGACCACCATTTCCGGTCCTAATATACTCCAATCCATGCAATCATTTGTAACATGCCTATCCAAGCCATAGAGAATTTGGTGTTTAGTAGTCACATCCCACCTTAGTTTGCTCATTAATTATTCCTTGTATTATACTTTTCATGTTTAATTAAGAGAACACATGGTATTTTTTTTGTGCTTTTGGTGTGAATTGATTGGATTTGGAGAATTTCAGTTACCTGGCCCATCCAGTGTCCAATATAGTTTTCTTTAATTCATTATTGATATGTAGTGTATACATTAAAGGTGTATTCCTGTAGCAATGGTAATTTCTTAAACGCTACAACCAGTGAACATACATAACTCTATCATGTTCATCACCAACAACAGGACATAACAGTGTTGTTTTCTACTCCGTAGGGGCAAAACTCCATCCTTGAAAGTGGCATCTTATCTTACTATTATTAATTAGAGGTTAAAAAAGAAGCACGAATTGCAAAACGCGCTAGAGTGAATCCTAGAAATTTCCAAAAAAATCAGAAAAATCTGGCCATCCATCGAGTAGTCTCCAATACTACTAGTCATTAGATCTATTATATTTTTTAAAAATTACCCACCATACCATTATAAAGACCGACTAAAGTAACCTTCTAAATTTGCATATAAATTATTCATTGTGCCATTATAAAATCACCTCTAAATTCGTCACCGTGACCTACCCCCAACGCATCTCTACCGTAATCAATCTATATTATGTCATCGCTGTATATGACCGACCTCCGTCCAGCAGACGCTCGCATAGTCGCATTGTTGCCGAGCGATAGGGCTGAGGCCATGACATCGAGAACCATCAAGCACAAACGCACACATGTTTCTGCTGGCTACCAAAAGAAGAATCACACAAAGGGATGAACACCGGTCGTTGCTGCTGATTGCCCGAGTACAAGCGCACAAACGAATACCTGTTGTGTTGCTGCTGGCTGCCAAATTAATGAATTATCAAAGGTAAATACGTTAATTATTAGACATGAGTAAGCATCTCTCTTCAAAAGAAAGCGTGTAGTTGTGATATCGATTTTCTTTAAATTAATACAACTTTGCATGCGAAGCTAAAGATGTACTAAGGAAGAAAACAAAGTTAAAGCTTTGTTGCTGTTCAATTCCGCATTGTGGTTCAATTTATTTTATTATCTATTCTTGACCGTATTTTATATGGCTCATAACTGTATAGATAATTAATACCGTGCAAAGCTCAAAACAATGGATCAAAGTCGAAAGCAATGTTACTAAAAAACGAAAGCAAGGCGGCTGGATAAATCGTCCTTCTAATTTGTTATTCAAACTGCAATGTGTTTACTTTGATTACCTACATTACACTATTTTAAATATTCCAAACAAATTTAGCATCCCAATCATCTTTCTAACAATAACTAATCAAATAAAGTGTGTATCACTAACTCAGAAAATCATCACACAATCATGTACCTGAAAAGGGAAATAACAAATGTCTACGGCTATATCGCAGTGATGATGTGAAACAAAACAGTAAAGCACCCCACCACAATGACAATATAAGGTAGTAGCTTCATTTCAGAAGTATTAATTTGTTAGTGTACCACAAAAACACGAATCGAGCATGGCTATTAATTTGTTAGTGTACCACAAAAACACGAATCGAGCATGCCTTCAGTAACATATGCTCCAGGTCATTTGTTGAACTACTAAATCTAAGATTGACATATATGAGCTAGTGAGGCACCAAGTAAAATTGTAACTATGCAATACTTCTGTTAGTTTTTTATATCCAAAAGAAGTAACAAACATTAAATCTTTCTTCGGATGTATCCAGTAGTGTAAGAGTACATAGCCACATGATGTCAAAGTACACCAAGAGAAATACATGTGCACAACTCATCAACAACATGGCCTATTGCTCTCAGTTACCCAAATGCACTATTTTGATAGATAATACAAATAATCCTTAAACTTTATAGCTAAATACCCACTTTTATATAATGGTAGATGACCTAAAATAAGCACTTCAATGTATATCTAAAATACCTATATATGCTATTATAAAATAAATAAATAAGAAAAATAGATATGTGTGTATAACTTCTATCACACTATTAAATTCATCTATCTAATATTAACACATATATCTCCTAATACTCTAACCCGTGCGAGAGCATGGGTTAATCGACTAGTTCTCCTAACAGCAATATATACTATAACCAAAGGGCAGCACCTCTGCGTCATTCTTCTTAATTCAGCCCTGGCATGTGAGTGCACTTAATACTAGTGAAAGTCTCAACAGCTCCAACAAAGCCACACCGACCATACTATACTTTTGCCTATACGGACAAGAGTTAATGCAAGGAGATAGAAGCTAGATATTAGTTAGTAAAAAGTCCATAATTAATGTACTCCAAGATGCATGTGGGTCCAAGATATATAAATTAGTAGTCCATTAATACCTTTGGGGAACATATTGGCTATAATTTTTGTGCATCATTTCGGCATGTGGACACAAGCAGGAGGCAGTCCGTTTTGTGAGCAAAGCATTGGAGATTGTCAGTTTGAACATTTTCATCAAGAATGGGTAGAGAAGCAACTGCTTGTGATATTTGCTCTTTTCTCATGTTTTCTTTTCCCATTCTTCGTGATTACCGTTGGACCCTTCACTCTAGTTTTGATGAGATTACCGTAGAAACCTTCCAACACACCTAATGCTTTTAGCCATTGGACACATGACTTAAGTAGCTAGGTACTAACTGCAAATTATGTGCCACAAGTTATAATAGAATTATCATATATCAATTTTAGCCATTGGATCACTACTACTTGCTTTACCTTAGCAATTGTACCATAGCACTACTGCCCTTGCTATCACCACACAGGTTAGCAGCAACCCGCTAAGGCCTACGGGATTCCGCCGGCACACTTCTCCACCCAGCTTGTTGCTCCTCCAAGCAATCGGCCCCTCGAAGCTTGACATCACCATCCATCGGTCCACTTCTTCCATCGCCCGAGCATTCGTGGCAGCTTTAAGAAATTCACCAGAGGCAGGCAGCAGCCAAGTGGAGTGGCACGACGCGGTGATGGAAGATGCATGGGCTCCTTAGCATTCCAATGAAATAGCAACCGTACTAGCCATACTAGTAGCCACACTCCGCCGCTTTCTCTCAAGAGTCAAATATCATGTTGCCTCACAGTCCTACCACATGCTCTGTTCTCTGGTAAGATCGCTACTGACGACGACAACAACATATATTTACTAATTATGCGCACACATATATTACTTTTGTTCACCTTGCTCTCAACTGATCACCTTTATTTCTCTTCCTCCCTTAATTAGGTCACAACTCTTCCTCTAGCAGTAAGACGCCTGCGTCTCGTATATATATTGCATATGCCGTGCTTACCAGACAATAGGGAATAAAAAGAACCAGTTCACTGCACCAATATATATTGATGTGACATGTCACACTCACATAACAGGACTTGCTCACTGATGCCATCGTTTACATGTTCCTCTCACAACAAGGGAAGAGATCTGTGAGGACAACAACTACTAAAAAGCTGGTTTCTACAAACGTTCAGAACAGCATTTGCGGATGCGAAATTGGACTGCCTCTAAGACTGTTTTCACTTGCAGCTAATTAAGCAACATCATCTCTTGAATGTTCTAAGTTAATTGTCTCTAGAAAATTATTTCTTGAACAGTAGCCTTAATTAAGTTGGCTATAACCTATTTCATTTGTGTTCGCTTGTTGAAACTGGAGTCCCCAATGTGTGGAGTGCATTTGTATCCCAAACTAATGGCTTTCTTAGGCCGGCGAGATAGATGGCCTGGTGATACCGGTCTTAAAAGCAGAGTAATCTCCCTACAAACAAAGTTGGCTCTAATAGTGGGTGCAAAAGTAATTATAAAAAAAATTGTAACAGCAACCAAGCTACCCTAGCACACATAGTTGAAAGTCACACAAATTTTCATACTGGCATATGTAAGAGCACTTACTAGTGAAAGTTCCATAGCACCTCCAACAAAGCCACCTACCATACTAATTTTTTGCCTATATAAGAGCTGATGCGAGGAGATAAAGCTAATTACTCCTCCCTGTTACAATATCCCTAGCCCCCACAACTCAGTCATGGCCCACTTGATCACTTGTGCCCTTGGTTTGAGTGATTGAGCCACAGAGCTTGTGCTTGTGCATGAGCCGCGGTCCTGTTTCCGCAGGCGCAACTCTTTGCCTGGTAATCGGCTCCGCCAAGCACGACGGCTCAATCATCCAGCAGTTCAGAGTTCCAAGATGCGGTTGCGGAGGATGGGCTCCTTGCAATCTGTCCAAGTATCCTTTGCATTCTAACGGAGGAGCAATCGGACCAGTCACCCCTTGATGTTTTCTCCGATGAGTGAGAAATCCTGATGCCTCACAGTCCTACCACAGCTACTCTAATCAACTAATCCGTGGTTCTGTTCCATGGAAAGAAATGTGGTTAACTTTTATTTTTCATCTCTCTCTCTCTCTCTCTCTCTCTGCTCAGGTTATCACTTGTTCACCTTTTCCTCTCACCTCATGTCACAGCTCTTCCTCTACTAACATCTGCGTCTCATATATGTACGGAGTACGCATTAGTAATACTTATACGGGTCAAAAGGGAACGGCCATCTGCATTAAAAGCAGCACCAATCGAGTTGGTGCTATGCAAATTGTACAATTGTACAACATAGAATGAATTCGTGTGCTGTAGCAAACTTTACTTGTCCTGCTTAATTGTATTCCTGCATGCGAGATAAAGTATAATTGGTGCCTGAAATATGAACTATATTATATAAATTAGTACACTTGTGCGTAGCTACAAACGCTCAGCAAAGCAAGGTACTACAACAGCTCAGCCAAATGTGGAGTTTAAAACATTCACAAATAATTCTGATATGCGCAAATATGATTCGCAAAACCTGACTTGTGTTCTATTTGCAAGTCGGATTGATCAAAATTAAGAGCTATTATTTGGTGATTTTAAATTAAGGACTTGTGTGTACAAGAATTATAGATTTTTGTCCCAATAGGATCAAGCACTGATGTCCTAGGTCTCATATACTAACAGAGTTTATATCCTCTTAACAATACTAAGGACGTGTATCTCCTTATAGAATTTTTTATCTGCTTAATACATTAGTAAATCATGTCCTGATGGAATTAATATATCCACCGCACGACTTATCTGGTGGGCATTTTTTAGCGATGGACGGAAAAGGAAACGATGCTCTCTTTTATAGTTATTATGGAAATAGGTATATAGGTGGAGGTCATGCAATGATGAAAACTACTGAGCGAGGAAGTAAATTTATATGAGTGTTTCGTTACACAGGACTAAGATGATAGCATTTATATGGGTATTTCATTAATAAAGCATGAACAAATGATAGAAAGGGTGAAGATTACCGATTTTCATTGGTAATTCCCCACAGATTCAACTATGTATTTCCAATGCTTATGTCTCTACATTGTGTAAGAGCACAAGGTTACATCCAAAGCATTAAAATCACTAATGGAGAGCATACTAAACAACCCTCAATTGGTGAATGAATGGTTTTTTTTCTATGTACCCTCCCACTCCAACCAATCCATTTTTGGTATTTGTTCAACCATTTTGTGGTATTGGCCGACGGCTCGTATAGGTACTTATTTTAGACATTTTGAATTTTAATCTCCAGTTTAAACTTTTTTTCTGACTTTAAGATTAATTAAAAAGAAGATGAGCGCACCATTTATAATAGCCTTTGACCATCAACAACATCGCCATTGTGCTCACTGAATTTTTAAGGAACTACTTTCTTGATCAAACTTCTACTCTCTGCGACCCTGCAGCTCGCCTCATCATCCCTGGACTAGCTATATGCTCTGGATCATCGTCGGTAGAGTTGGTGGCCTCAATGTGCTCCGGCAATGCATTATAGGATGCAAGTGGTTGAGCCATGGACATGTGGTGCAAGAGACGTAAGAGCACACTTCGCCTGAGCACACGCTCCACTGTCACCCTTCTGCTGCCGTGCCAAATCTGCCTTGCTAGTGCCACCCACTAATCACCACGGGCATGCAAACATGTTTGGCCTCTCCTTTGATCTATCAGGCCTTGACTCCACCATAGAGAAGATCGACGCAGGAAGCAGCTGTGATAAGCAGCGTGATGGCAGGTGCTCAGCGGCAATGTGTAAAGTCTGACGCCATTAAGGTGGAGGAGGAGCTCCATACAATTTGCTTTACTATACTTGACAGGCAAATGGCGATGCAGTTCTACTAGTCACTCCTGACCATATACTGGCATGAGCAATCCTGATGCCTCACAGGCCTAATACGAAAAGCCACTGAAATCGAGTATGACACTGTTTCTTGGAAATAGGAAAACACAACAAAACATACTAATGCACCCAGAATAATTCAGTTGTTAAGTTCACCTTTCTCTCAGCTCAAGTCATTCTTCCTCTACTTCCACGCCTGCGGGCATCGATCTGCTAACTGCTATATATGTATATGGGAGGACAAAGGAAACCACATCCTACGTGCCGTACAGTTCATTCAGTACAACTATCATTTACAAACAACATTTATTTGAAGACATTTAGGAAATTGTTGGGGAAAGTTTGTCTCGGGAGCCTTGGAAGCATTCCAAGTATGCATATATTATTGTTGTGAGTTGTGACTAGTGATCTAGAGCTGTGATTATGCATGAATAAATCAAGCAGTTAATTAAACTATCTATATATGGACAGAATCTTGCATATAAGTGAGGAATGGTATTAATTAATTTTGTGTATGTTTAGCCACTTTTTAATCATATCTACTGCTTAGTACATCTAAAAATTTTGGGAAATGCCATTGTGCATGTTATGCTCTATGTATACAGGTATACATTTATCATAGTTAGTGGTTGCTATTTTCTTAAAGAAAGGATGCCTTTACGAATCATGGTGTTTTAAATGAAAAGAATTGTATGGCTTTATGTAGTACTTAATAAACTAGTTCATCAACCCGCGCTCTCGCACGGGTTAGAAATTTAAAAGGTATATATTAAAAGTTGATAGATGATTTTAATAGTAGAGATATCTGATAATTTAAAACACACACACAATCGATTTTTTGCATTTATTTTTTTTACAACAACATAGGTTTATAATTTAGAGTTTAGATGTTATTTTACTTTTAGTAATATTAGAGGTGATTATTTTAATTGAATTTTTATAATGGCAAGTTGGATAATTTATATGTAAATTTAGACGTTTATTTTAGTTCATCTTTCGTAATGGTGTGGTATGTAATTTATATACAAATTTGAGGGGTTATTTTAATTTATATTTTATAATGGCATTGTGGTTAATTTATATATCAATTTATACGGTTATTTTAGTTCATCTTTTATAATGGCAAGGCGTTACTTTTTTTAGCAAATATAATAGATTTAATAACTGTTATTATTAGAGCTATTTAATAAATGATCAGATGTTTCTGATTTTTTGAGAATTTTTAGGATTTGTTTTTTCTATCACGTCTGATGATGATCAATATTGAGGTTTTAGGAGTCTCCAATTGATAATAGTAAGATTAGATGTCTTTACCTTTGTTTTACTCCTCAGGCTAGATTAGGGTGGTCAAACTCTAGGAACTGTATCTCAAGCAGGATAAAATGGAGAAGCCGAATGCTGTTGCTGTCGCTGATTCACACCAGAGGAAAGCAAGATTAAGGGTTTTATGATATTTTTATTTACAAAGAAAGCTGCAATGATACGTCAAAAGCAAAATTACCTTTTTAAATTATGAAGCTGCAATGGTGTTCCGTCCTATCTGACGGCTCTGCTAACATACTTTGTGACGTACTTTGTATTCTGCTCTCGTGTGTGAAGAACCGCTCTTGACAATGTCCAAGGAGAAACATCTATTGGCGAAAATGATGGCTGTCGAATTGTGGATGCTAACAAAATTAATCTTGTCGGGCATGACAGGTGTAGTATCTTGTGTTGGGACGGTTGAAACTAACTCTGGAGGCTGAGTCTCTCTGCATCTAGAGCATTGTGTATCAGTTACCGTGAGCCGCACAGCACAAACGGAAGAAAATGGAATAGCTTGAAAACAACGGCGTCAGCCAGAATCAGCAGCAACTGACGGAGCACCAGCGAAGACGGAGCCGGACGATAGCGCAGCAGCCGAAAGGAGAGGGAATTGCATTTTTGGGACTCTCAACTTCTGACTTTGCTCTTTTAATTTGTCACCACCAATCTTGACATTGTTGTATCTATCCAGGCTCTTTGTCATCAATTTGATCAATATTTAAGCAATGTACCCAGGGGAGAAGAACCTTGTCCATTAACCTTGAGCACATGTATTTGCTGCTCATGACTCAAGGCAGCCCAGCTTATCCTTTACTGCCTATGGAGGCCTCATGCTCATGGGGTCTGGACACAGGCAGGAGGCAAACCGCAGAGATACGTCTCGCCGGCGAGCTTCGATGTGTCTCCTCCAAATCCAAGCCGTACAGAGGCACCGGCGTTTCGCTGAGAAGCGCGACGGAATCTCGCTATAGAGGGACTCGTGGCCACGATAGGAGCCTCCTCCTGCCAGGAGATCATGCTAGCAGAACTGGAGCAGGACGCCTGGCAGGTGCAGCCACGCGACGATCCTTTTCCGGCCGGAGCCGGTGCTTGGTACTCTTCTCTCTTCTCCGCTTTCGAGACCACGCAGGTGCACGGCCGGCCAGAGAGGGCTCCCCGGCGGAGGGAGCAACGCAACATGCCAACAGCGAGCCAGCCGGACCCAGGATTTTTGCTAAGGGTACGCTATAATAAAAAATTTTGCACTGTTCTGTATAATTCATATATAAATTGGTATGGTCCATATATAATTCGGTAAATACTTTAAAATGCATCAAAAAATTTGACATATAAAGATAAAAATAAGATGATGCATCATGAACTTAATAAGTAATAGGAAAAGTTGAACTAGATTACACTATATTTCTGAATATTTCTTTGCGCAGCTGGAACAGCAGCCTTCTTTGCTGAATATTTCTGAAAAAGAGATGCAATGTCTCCGTTCCTCTTCATAATTCAACAATTCTATAAAACAAAATAGGCGATGTGTTAACACTAAACGAGATACTTCATATGCTACAATAATTTAGGAATTATATTTGTTTCTAAAGTATGGCTGCATTGAATCTGTAAATTAGCAGATGGCTGCAACCTGATGTCCTGATCAGTGTGGTTGTTGTTGATCGGTGGATGTCTTGATGAATTGGTGTTAGCTTATATCAGCCTGCAAGGGGAAATCGTATTAATTTGCATCTCCATGAATCATTAATCTATCAAATCTATCCACTATCCAGCAGTTTCCTATATCCATCGCTATTTAACAAGCAGAGAAACACTAGCTAATCAACTTATACCATATTAGATTATCAGTATATTACTACTCACCAGGAGATCGGACCTTGGACGGTGCAAGCCTGCAGGCCAACGGATGTCGGATCACGGGATCAGCACTAGAAATTCAAAGTGCCTCACTGCCGGCAGCCGGGAGAGGGAGACGCAACGCTTCACGGCCTCGATGGTGCTGGTCTTGTGGATCGACGATCGCCCGAGACGCCGACGAGCCGGCGTCGCTCGGTCGCCGTGCCAATCGATGACTCGCAGTCGCCAGATGCGATGCTGAGGCGTCGGAACGTCGCGCGACTTCTCGTATTCCACTATTCTACCGGTCGGAGTTTTTGCAAATGGGCCTATATGTGTACATGCGCACGATGCCAAGAGCAACCGGACGATGGCACTTGGGGCCGGCGGCCAGCGATGCATGTAGATGGATTAATTAGGCGTTGTTTGGGCGGCTGGTGGGCTGCGCGGTTACGTATAGGGTAAAAATAAGGTTTTTATCCAATGACTACGATGATTACCTGTCATAAATAGATGACCGGATGTTTTGCTTTTTTGTGAGAATTTCTAGGATTTCTTTATTTTCCTAGAAGGTCTAGTGAGAATTAACGTGGAGCCTCCAATCAGTAATAGTAAGATGTCACAAAAATCATGTTGTTTGTATTTTAGTCGGTATATATGTACATGTAAACATTTTCATGAACAACACTTTCTATTTTGTGATCGAAATAAATAAAAATATGTTTTAGCATTTAAATCTATTTTACCACTTAAACATAGGCAAAGTGGTCGATGTCAGTTCCAACGTGTAGATCTCATCAAGATAGAGCTATCAAATTTGATTTTATAATTTTCGGATATGTGCATCATTTGATATATAATTTTTCATTAATATTAGGTGCGGTTTAGACCTGTATGATACACTATAAAAAATTAATGGACCCAAAAATACCCATTGATAGTTGATGGACCTAACGACACGGTCTTAAAAATTAATGCACTAATGGTGTATTTTACTCTATAAATTTATAGTCCATTAATATCTTCAGATACACATATTGGATCTGTTTTTAGGCAATGTCGCAGCGCAGGGTCATAAAGAGAGACTAGTTAATTGGGGAGCAGAGAGTTTTCGAGCACGAATAGATAGAGAAGCAAATACTAAGCAATAATATAATAGACTATGCTCGTGGTATTTCCCTTTTGATTGCCTGTTCTTTCTTCTTCGTGATCAACAAATTTACTGAAAACAAAACTTTGTTATGTTCAGTTACTAGAAACATATCCTTTATTGAAAAAATAAAAGAAATGTCTATTCAGGTATCTATATATGACATGGCAATTATTTTAGATGGCATCTCCGGAAATGCAATGTACCAACTCAGAGAACGGCTCCAATGCCTAGCGACAGTTTTATCCATTTAACGGTGCGTGCCACTGAACCCACGAGCCTTATGACTCGAGCGCCTAGTTACGACCAACGAGCAACTAAATTATTATTTCATTTTGATAGGAAAAATGTTGAATTAATTGGCCATACATGAGCAAAGTGTTAAAGAATCATTGTGGGGCCCACACACTGATTAAAGCACCCTTCACTGTAGATTTGCTAAAATTACTGTTGGACTCTTCTACTGCATATCTGGTTGTTTACCATTTTATGATAGGTTGACTGTATGCATGCAGTCACAGAGGCTGGAGCTTTTTATTTATCTAAAAAAAATGACTTACATGGCTACTACCGCTGAAGCGCAAGTCTTCAACGCGTTGTGCCTTCCCATCGTCTCTGCCAAACACGATGGCTCCATCGCTCGAACCTTCATGGCATCATCAAGCAGTTCAGAGGGGCATGATGCGGCTATGGAGGATGGGCTCCTTGCAATTTGTCCAAGTATCCTTGGCATTCTAATGCAGGAGCAATCGGACTAGTCATACTGGTCACTCTTTCGCCTTGTACCAGATGAGTGAAATGTCCTGATACCTCACAGTCCTACCACAGCTACTCTAATAAAGTGATCCATGGTTCTGTGTTCCATGGAAAGAATATGTGGTTACCTTTTTTTCACCTTTCTCGACCTCTCTGCTCAGGTCATCACTTAATTTGCTCACCTTTTCCTCTCACCCCATGTCACAGCTCTTCCTCTACTAACATCTGCGTCTCATATATGTACGTATTACTGGTATTAGCATTACTTATATGGGCCACAAAAGGGAATCGTCATCTGCATTAAAAGCAGCACCGATCGAGTTGGTGATATGCAACATAGTTAAGGATCGAGTACTAGAATTAATTTGTGTGTTGTAGCAAACTTTACTTGTCTTGCTTAATTATATTCCTGCATGCGAGATAAACTATTGGTGCCTAAAATATGAACTATATTATATCAATTATTATTACACTTGTGCCCAGCAATAAAAGCTCAGCAAAGCAAGGTACTACAACAGCCCAGCGAAAAGTGGAGTTTAAAACATTCATAAATAATTCTGATATGCTAGCAAATGAGACGTAAAACCTGACTTGTGTTCTATTTGGAAGTTGGATTGATCAAAATTAAGAACTTGTGCCTGCTAGAATTATAGATTTGTGTCCCAATAGGATAAAGGGCTCATGGCCTAGGACTCATATCCTAATGGAGTTTATATCCTCTTAACTATACGAAGGACTTGAATCTCCTAATAGAATTTTATCTGCTTAATGAAATTAGTAAATCATGTCCCAATAGAATTAATATCCACCGCAAGACTTATCCGGTGGGCGTTTTTTAGCGATGGACGGAAAAAGATGATAGCATTTATATGGGTATTTCATTGAAGCATGAACAGATGATAGAGCGGGTGAATACTAGCGATTTTCATTAGAAACTAGCCTCAAATTTAACTATGTATTTCCAATGCTTATGTCTCTACATCGTGTAAGAGCACAACGTTACATGCAAAGCATTAAAATCACTAATGGAAAGCATACTAAACTACTCTCAACTAGTGAATGACGAATGGAATTTTTTTCTATGTACCCTCCCTCTCCACACAATCCATTTTTGGTATTTATTCCTCCATTTTGTGGTACTCGTATAGGTACTTATTTTAGACATTTTGAATTTTAATCTCCAGTTTGAACCTTTTTGTCTGACTTTGTGATTAATAAAAAGAAGATAAGCGCACCCTTTAGAATAGCCTTTGACCATCGACAACATCGTCATTGTGCTCACAGAACTTTTAGGGCACTACTTCCTCGACCAAACTACTACTGTCTGTGACCCCCACATCTTACATTGCCTCAGCCTCTTCGTCGGTGGACTGTGCTCTTGATGGCCATAGGTAGAGTTGGTGCCCTCACTGTGCTCACTGCTTGTGATGCTTTGGCAACGCTTTATAGGACGCAAGTGGTTGAGCCACGGATATGCGGCGCAAGAGACGTAACAGCACACTTCACTTGTGCACACGCTCCGCCATCACCCTTCTGCTGCTGCCGTCCATCAATTACCACGTTTATCCAAACATGTTCGGCCTCTTCTTTGATCTCTCAGGCCTTGACTTGACCATAGAGAATATCAACACAGGAAGGAGCTGTGATAAGCAGTGTGATACCAGGTGATCAGCGGCAATGTGAGAAGTCCGACGCCATTAAGGTGGAGGGGCTCCATACAATTTGCTTTACTATCCTTGACATGCAAATGGAGGTGCCGTTCTGCTAGTCTGTCCTTAGCATATACTGGCATGAGCAATCCTGATGCCTTACATGCTTACCAAAAGCCAGTGAAATAATCAAGCAAGACACTGTTTCTTGGATACAGAAAAACACAACGAAAGCATATACTTACGCACCCGCAGTTCAGTTGTTAAGTTCGCCTTTCTCTCAGCTCATCTAGGTCACTCTTGTTCTGCTTCCACACCTACATCTGCTATATATGTATATGGGAGTGGACGGACAAAGGAAACATCATCCTACGTGTCGTACGGTTCATTCAGTGCAACCATCCAATTCCTTTACAAACATCATTTATTTGAAGATATTAATGAAAGAAATTGTTAGGGAAAGTTCAGCTCGAACCTTGGAAGTATGCCATGAGTTGTGACTAGTGACCTAAGAGCTGTGATTATGAGGAGATCAAACAGTTAGTTAATTAAACTATCTATATGTTACACATGAGCGAGGAATAGTATTGATTAATTTTGTGTTGAATTTTGGCACATGTGTTTGACGTTAGGAAGCTCCCCACAGGTGTTTTCTATAGCTTTTTTTTCTCAAGGGTGATCAAACAAAAGCGAGTGGAGGGAAAATTATATCAATAATAATTACACTTCCAGGAACCAAAAATTTCAGCGAAATCAATGTGCTACAAAGGTACACCAAAAGAATCTGAAAATCCTTCTGCACAATGCCGATTTCCAAAGGGATATCTCCGCCTGTGCACGTCTTCACCAATCACCCAGCCCCGGCCCCGGCCCCGGCCCCGGCCCCGCCCCAGCCCGAACCGTCATGGCATGCATCAACAAGCAGTTCACCGGAGGCAGGCAGCAGCCGAAGTCAAGTGGAGTGGAACGATGCGGAGATGGACGATGCATGGGCTCCTTAGCATTCTAGTAGGGAAACACTCGTACTAGTAGTCATGCTACTGGTCGATCAGCACCATCTGCTCGCATTAGTGCTATTTCCTGATGTGTCACACGCCTACCTCACGCTACTACTCTTACCATGTACAGTAGTTCATGGCTCTGTTCTTTGGTAAGAGCAATGCACCACAATAACAACATATATTTTACTTTTATGCGCCCATATATATAAATACTTTTCTTCACCTTTCTCTCACTGTGCTCACCTTTGAATCTCTCTTCCCTCAGGTCACGGCAGCTCTTCCTCTACTAAGACATCTGCGTCTCGTATATATATTGTCAATAGGGAACCATGCACCATCTGCAGTGGTAGCAGCGCCGAGTGGGCAATGCAAACAAGCACCAGATATTTAAATGGAAAAGGCACTAATTCATGTGCGCCTATATATATTGATGTTACATATCACATAGCAGGTCGTTGCTCGGTGATGTCAACGTTTACATGTTTCTCTAAAACTCAATAGCAATACAGTTTGAACTAGGACATTTGATCTCTCTGGCCCCAAGTGATCACCGGTGCAAGATTCCACTCTATCGAGACAAAAAACAGCCCAGTCCAACCCTACCAACTCCACATCCTCCTACTCCAAATTGCCGAGGTGGGCCTTCCAACCTTGGCCTAGCTTTTACACTCGGTCCAATGATACAACAGCTGCAGGGAAAGAGGGAGCAGAAACAACAACAAAAAACGAGGCAAACTCAACGAATTTCAGCTACAATTATTTTAGCTGTAGGTACATGTCCAGGAACAAAAGATTATTCCATAGCCCAAGAAAATTTACGAAGCAATGTTTTATAATGTAACAGGATGAATTATACTCGTGCCACAAAGAAAACTGTCATCTTCAGTCCAGACTCTAGATGAAGAACAGTCTAGACAAAAAAAACAAAATTCTGTGTATATATGGACATATGGTAACCGGTGACTTGCATGAGAATGGGAAATAGTAGCGTTACTGCTCATTGCCCCCATTGCTTATAGAGTTAAGTAAACATGTGGGTAGGACTAGGCTATGCTTATGTTTTGCTTTTGTCCTTTTCGCGGGCTCATTCTTCTCCATTACCGCATTATCCTTCTACCATCTCTGACTCAAGAAATCTGTGCAAAGCTGTTTTAGGATTGTTAGGAAGCATACTGGCTGCAATCCGGATAGCAGATTCTAATGCCTCCACCTCTTCAACACTTGAACCTTCACAGTGAATATTGACGAGGAGGTTCCTGAGGGTGGTAAGGTGGCTGATGCCAAAATCAGGGGAACCAAATAGGCATGCAGTCTGCACCTCATGCACTATGATTTGAAATTCAAGAGTTTCAAGAACTGGCATGGCTCCTTCTTTGAACATCATATTTACCCAACCAACAAAACTGAACTTCTTCAAACATCGGAAACCATTGTTGCTGACGACAAGACATCTTACCTCGGAGCCTGGTGGATTCGAGCATAACTTCAGGAATTCTAACGCAGGGAGATCTCCAAGGATCTGGAGGGTTTCTTGTCTCACTTTAACCTCAACATCCAGGTAGTTGAGGTTGGTTAGCGAGGCCATCCACACCGGAGTCTTGCTGAGATACCATCCTTTGATCCCTAACTCCTGAAGGAGATGTGGAGCTGGAGACCAAGATCCCAACAAGAAGTCTAGTGACCAAGGGCTGATGAGGCTTAGATATTGAAGATTTGAACTGCCTAGTTTACCAAGCGAAGAAACAAAAGTGTCCACGTATGTTTTTCTATCCGTGTGTAGGGGGTTGATGCGCCAATCCAATCCAAGGGTTCTCAATTTGGACAACCTTCCCAATTCTTGCAATGACGTTACTGAGGTGGTGTAGTCCACAACTATAAGCGAAAGAAATTCTAGAACTTGCATGTTCCCGACTCCATCTGGCAAGTTCACCGGAGGAGCAATTAACCATTTCAAGTGCTGAAGTTTAACAATACTTGCAGGCAATTCACCAAGATTAGCACAATTCAGAAGGTCCAGTATCACCAAACACTGAAGATCTCCCACCTGTTCTGGAAGTGTAATGTTGCTTGCCTTAATCCGTAGGTATCGCAACTGAAATAACTTTCCCACATCTTCAAGATAACAGCTTTCTAAATTCTCATTGCCATCTAGATCAAGCACTCTTAGGGCTGGAAAATCTGAAAGAGGAAGCATTTCTTCAGAGTATCTAAATACGTTCAGGGAGCGAACATGAGTAGTAACGATGGGATTTGCAGTTGAATTTTGAAGACCATGGTACTCAAGTGACAGTCGGCGGACCTTGCCTTGGGAGGCCAACAGTTGTTTTCTATCAGTAACTACAGTCACGAAATTTTCTTCAACAGCCTTGCATGTAATGAGATCAAGAATCATATCATGCACCTGGCATGCAAATACTCTACCATCATACTGAAAATCAACCGGTTGCACTAAGCTTCTGTTGATAAGTTCATTAAAATAGCATTCACCTTCATCGTCTAAATTTCTCCCACCACGTGCGCTGACAAATCCTTCTGCTATCCACCTTCTTACCAAATAATCCCTCTTGATCACATAATCTTCTGGAAACATACTTAGGTACAATAAACAAGTCTTTAGGTGATGAGGAAGATGATTATAACTCAGAGATAATATCATGTTCATTTCCTCCGCATCAAAATTTGTCTCAAGCCCAGAACCAATTGAATTAGAAACCTTCAACCAGTCAGCTCTACTATAAGATTTAGTAGTCAACAAACTAGCCATGCTAATGATTGCCAATGGTAAACCACCACACTTCCTAACAATTTCATCTGAAACCTCTTTTAATAGCTGAGGGCACTTATCCTCAGAGCCAAAAATTCTCCTAAAGAATAGCCTCTTAGAGTCACTTTCACTTAGCATCCTTAATTTGAATACGAGATCGTGGTGCGGAGCTGAACATGACTTGGCAATAGTACCGATTCTTGTTGTTACTACTATTCTACTGCCACAATTATTCTCAACCAAAGCAAGTTTAACTGTCTTCCATGCTTGGTTGCTCCATATGTCATCAATTACAACAAAATACCTAAAAATGACAAATAGCTGACTCAGTTGCAACCTCTGGTTTGTTATATGCAGAATATGGCATGGAAAGCGCAAGAGAGCCCTCATCCATCAGCATTCAAAGCCGTAACGTAATATGCTATTGATATGTTAATTTCTACTCTCTGTTGTCATAAATTTCCAGTTAAGCCAAGTACTGATTTCGGGAGAATTTACACAATTTGATGTATCGGTTCATGTCCAGTTTGTGACATAATCACAAGGCAAAGGTAATTATAGGAGTTGGTGGCTTGAACGTTGAAATAACGCTTCAATGCAGATATAAATAGTGAAACACTAATTAGCAGAAACAACGTGAAGAGATTTTCCTCGAACAGGCAAGCTAAGGTTAAAGGGTATTGCAGACTAGGCAGTATAAGTTTAAGATACCTCTTGTCCTTTAAGAAATTCCGCAGTTCACCAATGAGCAGCTCCTTATCACACGAGCTGATGCCGCCACACTCATCCTTCTTGACTTGCAATAGTATGGACCGAAATATCATCACCATATCAGGATCCTGGGACAATGACACGAAGGCTTGGCAATCAAACTTCTCAGCAATGTTTCGGTAAACCTGATTCGCGACAGTAGTCTTTCCTAAACCTCCACATCCCACAATGGACACCACCTTCGTCCCCTGCGCCTCATCATCATCAACTAGCCTTATGATCTCATCTCTGGGAGCATCGACACCAACAAGGCCACCCAATTCTGCATAGAGTGCTGGCAACCGACGGTCCACAGGCACCACACTGGTTCTACCACAATTAACCGCGTCATCGATCCTGTACCTCTTCCTTCTGTGGCCTGCCTCGACGATGCGAGCCCTGAGCTCCAGAATCTGCTCGGCGGCCTCATGCCGGGCAACAAGCTCCTTCACTCTCTGCACAGAGCCCAGAAAGAACCCCACGACCCCGCCGGGCCTCCGCGGCGGCTCGTGGCGCAGCCGGCGCATGTAGTCGTCGACGCAGTCCTCGATGTCGTAGGTCATCTCCCTCACCTGGTCCCTCCACTCCTTCGCCTGCGGGTCGAGCGGCGCCTCCATGCCGGCCAGCCGCTCGAGGAGCGCGCCCATGCTGCTCAGCTCGTCCCTGAGGAAGGCGACCTCGCGCCGCGTGCCCTTGTGCATCCGGTAGTCCTCGCGCAGCAGCTCGGCGAGCTTGGTGAGGAGGGAGTTCATGGCCCCCGTCGCGGCGCTCGCCATGACCCCGTCCATGGCTGTCTGGCTCCTTGCTTGAGATTTGAGAGGAATCAATAGACTGCCGACATACCAAGTAACTGTATGGTGCTTACATCAAACAAGAACCAATGAACTGGTTGCTAGCCAACGACTGAATGATGATGCTACACATAGTTGCTTGATGCTGACATAATCTCAGATACCCAAAGTATCCATATATCAGAGGCAGAGCACGCACATCAGAAACAGAGTTTTTCCCCACCTCAAGGTCTGCTGGGCGCTCCCAGCAGTTTGAGAAGTGCAGAGAACTCAGGCCCCGCAAATATCCAAATCGAGCTCTATTAATCCATGAGAAACAAATTAAGAGAGATTACGCAATACGGCCTTCGTAGAGCACCTCCTGGTCCTGGCGCTGCCCCCTCCGTCGGCGGCTGCGGCGGAGGCCTTTGCGGTGTGCTGGAGGAGACTTGGAGAAGCAAGCTCGATCGCGCGCGTCAATTGGAGGCGGGAGGGGAAGCGAGTAAAGGAAGGGGGTGGCGAGATATTATTATTCGCCACCGTTTTTCCGTCAACGAGCGCTGGTGGAGACTGACTAGGCCTACGGACGGGTACGCGAACCCGACCAGCCGGCCCGGCCACCCGCTGCCGCCGTTGAGCCCCGGCTCTCGCCCAAACCGGCAAACCCTCGCCATTGTTGGCCGCCAGCCCGCGGGGAGACGAGGAGCGGGGGTACCTAATTATTCGCTATCTTCGCGCATAGCGTCTTCCGTTTGCGGATTTCTAGGTTGGGCTTAATAGATTTACCACCGGAAGTGAGAAATGATCTGTATATTTACTATTTTTTGACGACGTGACATGACACGCAGACTATGCAGCGTGGCGAGGGCACCGGAAAAGACCAGCATGTTCTTTTTTTTTTTTGTCTCTTCTCCTGCCCACTTCTTCTACCGACGCGTGGGATCCATTGTCAGATTCGTCTTCAACTTGCCGCTGCTTGCCCCGCCCATTGCGTCCGCGCTGCCCGCCCGCCCCGTGCTGCCGCTTGCCCCGCCGCTCACCGTCAAACCCCGCCCGCGTGGCGGCGCGCCACCACGCCCCCCCCCCCCGTCCGCCAACTGCGCACATGATGCTGTCGTCGCGCCGCGCCACGCCACGCCTCGCCTCGCCTCTGTCCCGCCACGTCCCCAACCCGCCGCGACTTCGCTCCACCAGACGAGGCGGGAGGGTGGCGAGCCGGCGAGTGGCGTTGAGGGCAGGCAGCGAGCGAGCGGTGGGGCAGGTGTGATGCGAGCGAGCGGCGGGGCGGGCGCAACGATCGGCGGCGTGCAGTGCGAACAGGTGGTGTGACGGTGGCGCGGGACGGGAGAAGAGCAGCAAGCGAGGCAGGGGAAGAGGGAGAGGCCACGGCAGAAGGTTGAAGATGAACATGGATCCGGCTCCACATGCCAATGTCTAAAGGGAGGAGGGCATTAGTGTCTTTTTTCGTGGCGCCGCATTGCCATGGCCACGCTAGCACGTCCGCGTGTCACGCCACATCGTCAAAAGTGACAAATATATAGACCATTTATGACTCCAATGGCAAATCTGTTAAGCGCAGTAGAAAAATGAGAGCCGCCATCCGTAAGATGGCGAATAATTGATACCCCGAGGAGTGGTAGGTCACGTGCTGGACTAGCCGAGGTGTCAAGCCTCCAGGTCGCTGCAGGTGGGCCCCACCTGTGCGGGCACGTGGGCCCACGCGGTGGCACACTGGCGGGGCCCGGGTGTGACATGGTGACGCCACTGATGAGCGTGGAGCGAGTAGGTGGGTGGGTCCGGTCGCGCGCGGCGCACCAACCGCTGGACTAGCAGCTGCTCTGCCAGTGGCACCACCACCACACCACCCCGCAGGAGCGGTGGCGCAGCGCGGTCCCCTTCGAATAATCTCCCGGCGCGCACGGGTGAGTTCGTGATCCGCTCGCTGCTCTTCCCCCTCCGATCCGCCCCGCCTACCTTCCCGCTGGGTTTCTTCGCCCAACCGAACCGGGGGCTGTGTCCGCGGCGCGCGACGTGTTCGACGCTTTGTCTCACTGAGCACTACTAGGCCGGGCTTCCCTTCCGCCGGGAGCCTGCCCCGACTCACCTGCTGCCCGGCACGCCGCTCGTCCCCGGCGTTTGCCTCTGCTGGATTTGCAGGTGCGTGTGGTGGTATGGCCGGCCTGACCAGCGTGCGCGCCGGCACGAGGAGCCTGCCGTGTGCTCGTCGGCCGTCTGCGGCCCAGAGTGCTCGAGTGGCGGTTCGGTTCACGAGCCGGCCGTTTGGGTCTGCTCGGCTTCGTGAGGACCGGCGTTTGCTGGCGGCGGCGGCAATGGAGGTCTCCAAGGACGGGTCCTCGGGGGTGCTGGCCGATACCCAGCCTTCCACAGGTCGTCCGTTTTCCTCTTGGATTGGAGGCATTCCAGATGCCGTTTAAGCGTTTAGGATGCTCTGCGTCTCTGCCATACGGGAGCAACCGCACCGTGAGCTGGGAGCAGCTTGCTTACCGCTTTGCCTGCGTGATTTCAGGGGCCATTGAGACGCTGCGAGACGCCGGCGCGGTGTGTTTCGATGTCGACAGCACGGTCATCCTGGACGAGGGTATCGACGAGCTCGCGGATTTCTGCGGGGCGGGGAAAGCCGTCGCTGAGTGGACCGCAAAGTAAATGCTCCGTTCGTGTGGATCGATCCGTTCGGGCTGTTGATTTTGCGGGAAGAGCTGACATTGGCTTCATGTTCTCAGGGCCATGACGGGGACTGTTCCGTTTGAGGAGGCGCTCGCAGCCAGGCTGTCTTTGATCAAGCCATCTCTCTCCCAGGTAGAGGAGTGTCTGAAGAAGAGGCCACCAAGGTGACCTTAACTCTGTCTCAGCTTCATGTTCGTCTGTACGGTCATCCCTTTGCTGTTCTCCACCCTTGTATGTAACTCTGAGCATAACAGAGAGTATTCACTAAAGCTGATTGATTTACCGAGTTTCGCTTTTTATATGGCAAGAAGAAGAAATATGTCGTCACTATAAATGTGTACAGCCAACCACAGCATTATGGTTTGGGCAATTCACCTTATGCTTTTTGTAGCGATGGTCTAATATTTCTCTGAATACAGTATAAAACCTAGATATAGTTCATTCAACATTGTTCTCCCCACACTGCAGCAGAATTAACTGTAGTGTTTCTACTTTTTTTTAAAAAGAAAAACAAGCTCAGTTCATTTTCACAGGATTATCATCAGTAGCACACTGCTTTTGGGTTTGCAGGATTTCTCCTGGAATGGCTGACTTGATTAAGAAGCTAAAAGCAAATAATACTGATGTGTTCCTTGTGTCAGGAGGCTTCCGACAAATGATCAAGGTAAGTCCTGTAATGTGTCATACCATGGTTCGTCAGATCTCCCGTATAATTCAAACTTTTATGCCCGTTGTGTTCTGATGCTGGAGCAAACTTTACTTTAATGTATCTATAAACTGAGATGGATCTAAGATATCAGTTGCAATAATAAACAGGGCGTACTTCTGTTAGAAAAACTAAAAAATACTAAATTGTCAAGAAAAACTACACTTTATTCTCAGTTGTGAATTTGTGTATATAATATGCAAGCGATTTCTCACATGCATAAAATGCGTTATCAATAAGTGGTCCGCACTCATCAGTTTCACGTTTGCCTTGTTGGCAGCCTGTGGCATTTGAGCTTGGTATACCTCCTGAAAACATCATTGCAAATCAACTGCTATTTGGCACTTCTGGGGAATATGCTGGGTTTGATCCCACAGAGCCCACTTCACGCAGTGGGGGTAAAGCAAAAGCAGTGCAGCAAATAAAAAAGGCACAGTTAAACTGTATATCTTTTGGTTGCATTTTTACTTCTTTCCACCTTGCTGACATTCCCTTTGTTTTCTCTGTGGATGATCAGGACCATGGCTACAAGGCAGTAGTTATGATTGGAGATGGTGCAACTGATCTTGAGGTATATAACTGGATAATGCTTTTTGAAACTTCTGTCCTGACAGTAGATATGTGCAATGATGATATGCTTTATTGGACAAAAGCAGTTATTGACACAGACACCATTTTCTAATAATATAGTCAAAGATTCTTCCGGGTTGATTTGATTGACAAGTCATGCAACTTGGGAAACCTTTCTCACTGTTTGTGCTTTTCAATCAAATCTCGTTAGATCGTTTCTCTTGTTCATGTAGTGTGAGTCCAAACAAAAGGCAAGATAACTAAAAATATAACATATCATCAGTGTGTAGGTCGAAGAGTTAGTTTTGTTTACACCTAACAGCTATTATTTAGTGAATGCTTTAGCAAATGGCTATGATGAAGCTCAATGATGTTGGTTTCACTTAATATATTTTATTCCAAATGAAACTTGACAGACATATTAGTGTATAGCAATTTAACTATTCGTACTCTACAGGAATAAAATGTGTACATCTATATTAATTTATTTGCCCATGTTTTTGCAGGCTCGGCAACCTGGCGGAGCGGACTTGTTCATCTGCTATGCCGGTGTTCAGATGAGAGAGCCAGTCGCAGCAGAAGCCGACTGGGTCATCTTTGACTTCCAAGAGCTGATCACCAAGCTGCCATGAGTTTGATTACTTGTCGCAGTTCTGAATCTCGCATTTTGACGCTGGAGAGCAGAATAATCACAGCCACATTTCAAGCTGTAGATTTCACTAGCAATTCTTGGATTTAGCTTAATTATCTGGTTGTAAGCATTTGTTTCTTTTTTTACCTCCCAGTGGGTTTGAGTCTTTTGGATGGCCCCGAACCACAAGTTTGATTGTTTAGTACCGGTATTGTGCGTGAAGTGCCTTTTATGCAGTTGTTGAGTGTGGTGAACTATATGGCATTTTAAGTGCTGTTAAGCTGAATCATGCTTTTGCTTGGCAAGGACTAAGGACTTGATCTGTCAAGCGGTGCCTTTTTCTAAGACAAACCAACAATGCTGTGCCCGTTGCTATTTCTGCAGCCTCCAGTGATAAAATCTCCTACGGTATGATGCACGGACCTGACCGACCTGAGCACTCTACCAAACGTATATCGTTTTGAAATTGTAGATTGGAAACCTTTCGAAAGCAATTAGTAAGTTTGCAGTCTCGATCTGTTATTAGCACGGTCGAGCTCAAAAGTGCGTTACAACGACATTTGCATCTGTCGGTGTCATTAGGCCACGGAGTCCTCCATCTGACCTAACGCAACTCGCCTTTTGTTTATTTTTCACCCTTTTTCCCTTTTGCTTTCTCTTTCTTTCTTTTCATTCTTTTCTGCTATATATGGAATACCTAACTCTCTCGATCGGAACCTTGTGATTGCAATAGATGGATAGGGACATAAGGTAGCAGCTAGCAGCAGATGCCACGTCCCTTTCTCTCAGCCTCTGACTCTGATGCTTTCTCCAACCACAAGCTATCCGCCACTGATTGTGGTTTGCTGCCTCATCAGCTTTATTTGCACCCGCCCGTATCAAAAACTATTCTGCATGCATGCAGTTTTTTTTTAAAAAAAACTAATTCCGCAGTACAGTCCACTACAGTGTGACTCATCACATTCGTTCGATCGTCTGGGTCTGCAGTGCTATCGGTTCAGCATCTTCCGTCGGCACCGGACTTATTAGTCTTGTTCGGTTTGCAAATTTTGTGACAAAAAAAAATAATTTAAAAAAAAACTAAGCGCGTTCAAGTTAAAACGCAGCTCGTGGAGACATTGATGCTCGATGCATGGGCTACCTTGGTTGGATAATAGTAATACAAGAGCTTCTTCGTTTGCAGTCGAATTATCTCAGGGCTTTGTACGGTTTGGGACTAATCAAGCTCAAGAACCCGTGCGGTGGAGCCACCCGGCCTCCATCACTTCCCAATCATGGCGCACGACGCGCCGCCAACCGGAGCGGAAACTTCCTATCGGACTCGGGCCGCCGCCAGCGCGGCCCCACCGCACCGACGCGACGGCCGCCGGTTGATTAATACTCCTATATATATAAGGGCGACGCCGACGCCGGTGAGCGAAGTCGGCAGAGGCATTGCGAGCCGAGCAGAGCAGAGCAGAGAGCGGCGTCCATCTCGTCTCGCTGAGCGCAGATACCTCTCCGGCGGAGGGACCATGGGCCGGGGCCGGGGCGTGAGCTACGGGGGCGGGCAGAGCTCGCTGAGCTACCTCTTCGGCGGCGAGGCCGCCGCCGCGGCGCCGGCCAAGCCGAAGCCGGAGCAGGCCGCGCCGCAGCCGGCGACGGCGGCGGGCACCGGCAGCGAGAGGCTGATGAAGGGCGTCCCCGCCGGCGTCCGCGGCAGCCAGACCAACAACTACTTCCGGGCGCAGGGCCAGAACTGCGGCAACTTCCTCACGGTCAGTCGCTCGCCGCCGGCGCATCGCCGCACGTGCCTGCTAGCTGCTGCTCTTCTTCTTCTGCCTCTCTGTACGTGCCGCGGCAACTGACGTCGTTTGTCTCGCCACCGCCCGCCGTGACAGGACCGCCCGTCCACCAAGGTGCACGCCGCGCCCGGCGGCGGCTCGTCGCTCGACTACCTCTTCGGCGGCGGCGGCGGCAAGTGATGGGCTGCCTTCTCGGTTCAGAGCTCACAGCTACGATGCAGAGCGCCGCCGCCTACTTTGCGATCTCCGCTTTAGTGGTTCATTCATGTATACCCTGCCTGTGCTACCGGTTAATCTCCAAGAATTGATCATGTGTCTCTCTGAGATTCCACTGGTGTCTCATCGATCAGCACTACAGCCTTGTGTGAGCTGGTTATTGTGTCCGAGCGAGTGTTAAGAAGCTGACTTGTCCAGCCGTCAGTAGCAGCCCTGCCTGCTTGTGCTTGCGTTATTTGTTCAGTCAGAATTACGGGTTCTGAATACTAATGGTCCACATTCAGTAAACGCTTCAAATTTGGACCATGCACGGTACTACATTACAGGTGCAGAATCCACTTTAGGTTCGAACCTTTTGGACCTGAAAATCCTCTTCTGATGAAATAAGCGGCCACAAAACACCTGTATGGACAACTCCAGATGGCCCTACACACCACCTCGCTAAACCAGAGTCCAAATTTTAGCACACATTGCCCTCAAAATTTGCCAGATATATAAAACATCTCATGGTCAACAAAAAAAAAGGACTTTCTTCACTTCTTGGTTAAGAAAGGATGAAGCAATTTGAAGGACCGTATCTACTTACAAATAATGCACCATCGTGAGAATCAATCCATGGACCTAACAAACATGCACTGTAATGTAAACAGGTGAAATCAGACAAGAAAAAAGGGGGCATCTGTAGAGTAACACTCTTTGTCGGTCACCAGGGATCACAATTAGCAACACTACAGCAGCAAGTGCCTCCGCCCTCCGGAATCGAATTTCGTCCGATGACACCACTACAGTGCGAGCGTTTCATAATCTGAAGCCAAATAGTTTTTTGCAAGAATCACCAGAACCATGGGTTGGGATTTCATATGATTATATCAACATAAGTCGTTAATTTACAGCTTTCTGGCGAATATATCGCCAGCCAAACAAACGCACCTCAAAGCCTTGACAAGGCAGAGGCACAGACAGGCAAAGGGGGCAACCTTCCCCTGCATGCTGACTATTTGGAAGAAATGGAAAATGAATGTTTATGTGCACCATTCCAATATTTCGGGGGCACCAGTATGGCCACGCCACGAGGAGCGCGCTACCAATTGAATATTTACAGGGCGTATTTACAGAGAACTTGTTGGGGCTAGACCACCTGTATTTTCAGGATGACAGATGAGGCGGTTGTTGATCCAAGATGTAGAATCCAGCCAGAGGATTATGTAGTCTCATCAAACTCCATTTTCTGCATAGGTTTAATGAGAAAGCATGAGACAGGCTAGGAGTCAGGTGCAAGCAAGCGTAGTATGGAGGAAAAGAACTCAGCCGGTGGGGAAAGGCTCCCCTACCCACAGTATTGTATTGCACTAAGAAAAGCTCTCAGTAAACCGACAGAGAAAAAGGCACAAACCCAGGCCTCACCCCTATAGGACTGCACCATAACGTGGGACATTGACCACTGCCTCTACCTCTATAGGGCTGCACCATTGCATACTATGGAAAGGAGCATAAAATTGACTCCAATGGCCGCCAGTAATACACATTTGTTTAATAGAGGTTACAACTGCTTCAAATCTGAGAAGCAAAGGCCGGCTAATTTATCGATGAAAATGAGGCACACTAACTCCACAAAAATGTACTTCCCATATAGGAGTATAACCGATTGCCAAGCTTCTTCAGTTTTTACAAACTAAAGAGTCAAAATTGACTGACTTTGGACATATCTCAGCAAAAAAGTAACACTACCCTCCGTATCCGCATCCAATCTGTACTTCAGAAGATATAATCCTAAGGTTCTAACAATCATAACTACAGGTTCATGGTGGCATATTTCAGGTTCATTTGAAGTAATTCTAGACCATAACATGCACCACGTCCATTATCAACATTATGCATCTGATGTAGTTGAAAACCAACAACCAGAAGGTGGTACAGTTGATTTTCTAATTTAAAAAACATAATGTTTTCTTAAAGAGATATAAGAGTTGGGATGAGGGGTGGTGGAGAACCTGTGTTGCATAATGCAAAAGTGGTATGAGCCTCTTTAGGTGTCTAAAGAGACATGTATTTCATATTTTTAACATTGTTAGTATATAAAATAGGTAAGAATGCAATTTTGGAGAGATGACTTTAGTGCCTTAAGGATACTTACTTCAAGTAGAAATATGTGGAAAAATCATTTTTGTTGTCGCACAAATAAATCATAAAGATAAAGAGCTAAACCATGTTACCTTGCCACAAACAGGACAAGCCTCACTTCTCTCCATCCACTCATAAATACAGCCAAGGTGGAAATGGTGTGAACACTGCATTATTATCCTAGGATTCTCAGAAGAATAATCTGCAATATGGTTATGTAGCAGATGACAATGGTGAGAATTCGAGTACAGATGTTGAAGAGAAAAAAATACAACGCTCAAAAATGTTACTTCACAATTCAAACTACATTTTCATCGACCACCAAGAATCTAGTGACAATAATAGCAAGAATGTTATGAAAAATCCGCTTACCACATACCAGGTTTCAAGAAATTGTAATTAACGCATTTTGTAAAATACTAAACACCTTTCCATTATACTGAAGATGAAAATCAAGGGGTACTGCAACAGTATACCTTCAAGACATGTTGGACAAACATCTTCATCTTCAGAAGATGGGGGAAAGTAGCTGAAGTAATGTCCAAGTTCCTTTGGTGGTACCTTATCTCCATAAGCAGAGCTGCATATTTTCATCTTTGTGTCATAGTTTGTTTTACTTGCCTTGTCTATTCTACCTGGGGTCTCTGTTTCGTCCTCTTCATCATTTGTTCTAAGTGGTTCTGATTCCACTGGGGAATGGCTTGGGGTCGCACGCCTTAACCAGTCACGAGCAGGAGGCGAAAATCGTGGATCATCATAGGGAAGTGGCCTTGGGGGTGAACGATATGTATTGAAGGAACTATCAGTTGAATCAACAGGAGTGGCTTCCATAGTCTGAGAAACAGAATGCACTGCTCCAGCTCGGAATAAAACAGTGTACTGAGAACAAAAGAGAAGATCAATATGTATCAGTAATTAGTTTCTATGTACCTGTATCAGCTCAACTTATACAAGCTATTTATTCCATCAGAGACTGAATTAGTATAGTTAAATGGAATGTTTATTTTTTGTAGAGTCGCCATGCTTGCTATCAGCTAGCCAAACATAATTGTATTCGTGACAAAACAAGTCATTACTAGAGAGCAAATGATTGTTTTTAACTGAGGGAGAGTATACAGTAGTATATAACTTTTCTCGCAATATAGTAATCAATTTTGACCAAGTATTGGAACCAAATAAAGTGTTACCAGTGAGAAGTGAGAACAGTATGCTACATGCACTGTTAATTATCCATTTCCACAAGAAAAGTTTTCAAGTATACCTGGTAAAAATTACAGTGCATTGTTTCCTTTTTTTTTTAATATTTACACAACATACCATAGCGTATTTGGTTCTAATAGAAACAGTTAATAAAGCTCACCGCTCACAATGTGCAATGATGGCTAAACTTTTTCCACTGATAAATATAATTAAGAAATGTCAGGTATTGTTTCTCATCCCAACTCTACCATGTGCTCACCACTAAGTAGTAAAAAAAAATCAGTGTGCAGGGAGTGAAGCAACCAGGATGAACGGACATACCACATTGATCAGCTGCTGGGTAAAGCATCTGAGGCACACGCAGTTCGTAAACGCGGAAGAACCTTGGTTCCCATGGCCATGGTGGTCGGAATAATCGGGTTGCAGACATGAACATAAAGCTCCCATGATCCAAGGAAACCTCAGAAAGGGGTTCCTTGAACCAGAGCTGTATGGTCAGTAAGCCAGACCAGGTACCAAATTAATGCTCAAAGGCATTAAAAAGACTGATGCGCGACGCCGCCAGGTCCCCTCCGGAATTCAAAATCGGCACCCTTCCGACTTCCGAGGGATACCTATCAATGGCAGCGAATCAGTCCACCTCAGTTGCACGCACCAAGTAAGCGAAATTCACAGCAAAGTTTCCATCTTCCTGCGGTTTCGAGCTCGGGCGCACGCCAGCACCAGGACCGCATCCCAAAATCCCAGTCCAACAGCACTCGTGACGGAACAGACAGTTCAGGCAGGTAATTAACACGCCAACACAAACCATCCCACTGGATGCAGACAAGGAAATCGAGCCCCAGTACTGCCTACCAATGGAAGCCTATTCGATCGTATACCACAGCCGGAGTAGGAGGACGGGAGCCGGCTGCCGGATTTACCTGCAAGAAAAGGCAAGGGAGAGGCGAGGGGTCTATGGGAACCTCCGGAGCCTCGGGGAGGAAGGAGAGGAGGAAGAATAGCGGCGGCGTTGACCGGCCGGCAAAGGAAAGAAAGATCCCCGGGCTTGTCAGGCGGCCAGATTGGGGGCGGGGGGTGCCTCGGTGGATTCGGCGGCGGGGCGGCGGGCGCTGTTCCTTTGCGGTGGATTCCTGCTCTCTCTCTCTTCACCCGTCTTTGTTTGTTTATAGGGCAGGCAAGGTTTATCGGGTCCCTTCGCGAGAGGCCCGAGGACCCGGCACGCACCGCCGCCGGGGCCCCGCTGACGCCGACGCCGCCGACGCAGACGGGGGTGGGCCGTTGGGGTGGTGGACTGGTGGTGAAGACGAACTGCGTCTGCCGCCGCCCCGCGTTGACTCCGTCGTTCGCTGCTGCCAGAGCCATACAGCGGCGGCCGGCGGGGCCCAGCGGGAGGCCACGAGGAGCGGCGGCGTGGCGTCACGAGGTGACGTGTGCATCGGTGGCAACGAGCGAATGGGACTCCTGCGGCCCTGGGGCCCTGTCTGGGTGTGCAGTTTTTGGAAAGAATTGGTTCACCAGAATCGGTGTGGACCGGTTGCGTGAGAATTTCATTTTGAGAATGGAACGGAAACAAATTTCATTCGAATCCATCCGGATCTCGATCCGGAATGACATTGTAGACAGTTTTTTTGACATGAGTGAATCTTGTTTTCTATTATTATGAAAAAAAATACGAGATGGAAAGGATGCGGGAGAGAAAGAAGGGGGAGAGGGACTAGGGAAGAAGGGGGGATGACACGTGACACATGATCAGACCAATAATCCAGCAAGAAAGAGACTTCGGTTTTTGGTTTATACCAGAAAGATGAGAGTGACATGCATGAATAACATTTACCCAAATATCATCTCCCATAGAGTTTTAGCCACTTTTTAGCGATTTAGCTTATTAGGACGCCTGCAGAACTTCAGTGGATAGGTTCCTGCCGCTGCACTAACAAAAAGAGACCTACAGCAACAGCCGGTTCCTGCCCTATCACAAGTTCATCCTTGCTTCATCTCTCTTCCTGTCGAGGCATCAACTGCTTGACTCCGACATATAAAGATGTGGAATTTAAAAATAAATAGAAAAATAAGTACGATTGGAGATGGTTGAGACCTTATTTTTATTTTTATGCTCATCATCATTATGGTGACTAGCTCCTCCTTCCACGTCGTGGCTTCATCCTCTGGCTACGGTGGTTTGTCCAAGCTAACTTTTATCATTTCTTTTATCCATATATTGTATCCCCTCCTTTAGTTCCAGTAGCTTCTGACGTCTATATCGATATCGCCATATGCTAATATGTGTGGTTACTATGCCTCCGTTTTTACTCTACCTATTGCTCGCCACTATAGACTGCCGGCTCTAGCCACATTGGTGCAGCTGCCATATTGACGCGCAAACTCCATCTCCTCTAACATGACGGCGAGTTCTCTCTAGAGAGCTTTTGTTGGACCGTGGCGGCGTTTCGTACCTACGTGTAACCTTTGCAATATTTTTTTATATAAAAAGGTACATTAAAGGAGAGATGGGCCTTAGCGCATCCTTAATGGTTATAGATAGTTGTTAGCTAGGAGGGCGTTCTCATCGGTTTGAGAGCCGACTCACACTTTCACATGCCTAACGGTTCACAATGCTCGATGAATGAATGGGTCCCCTGATCGTTTCTAATTACCAAGCAATCCTTTTTCTATTGGTGATAGTGACCAAGGGCCTGATTGGTTCCGTATCTGGGCAACCTGGCTCGCATCACCCAGGATCTGCATGGATAGGCTTAGGTCATACAACTCGACAGTGTTTAGTTGCCGGCTCTCCACAGCCTGGCTCTGTAGAGATGCTATTTGGTTGCCCGCATGAATACTTTTTGCATCAGCTCAAAATATAACATTAACTATTAGAATTATTAAAATTTTATGTGATAATGTTATAATAGCCTATATTAAGGCTTAATCCACTTTGAAATAAATCAAAATAATTTAATATACACTAATCACATGCTAATACATCATTAATGTAGCTAATGACTGCATGCCGTGAGCCTAGCTCGCCACAGAAGCTCAAATCGAGCGTATGAGCCGAGTCAGGCCTTGGAGGGAATCTTGCATGCGCCTAGCTTGGCTCAGGAGGACTTGCTGGCAAACAAAAACGCGAGATCTGCATCCGGCGGGACAGGCCAGCCTATATGCACATCCAAACACGCCTCAAAGGAGGAAGGAAAAACTAGATTTTTGTCGAAGTTATCAAGCCTTCTCTCAGTTCCACATGGGATGAAATCCGACGTCAGCTGGCTAGAAGTAGTGTCGTGGTTGAGGAGGCCTCTTAGGCGAATCCAGCAGATCGTTTATTATGCTGTCTATATTTAAACTTTTTTCTATTTACAATGTAGCTATAATATCGTTTTTTCGTATTACAGACGACTATATAAACGATCTGCTGAACTCGATTTTAGTGGTTTGTGTGTCTTTTAGGGCCTGAAATATTGGCCACGTGCCAAAAATTTGCTTGGCATTTTTTGCTTTTTTTAGGATCGGCATTTTTTTTCTGCAAAACGAACATAGCATGTTGCAGTTGGGCCGGCCTGAGAACGGACGGATCACCGGTTCTCAAGGCTGGAAGCCCACGCAGTGCAGCCCACCGATTTCTCTGTCGTCTCTCTCGAGGGGGACCTCGACTGCAGTAGTGCTGCCGATTCGCCGGTGATCCCCCCTCCTTCCCCGGCGCCGGCGACCCTCCTCGTCCGCCTCCCCCGGGACTCGCTTCCCTGACCCAGAGGCCGCCATGGTAATCAGCGCTCACTCATCTGGTCTTGGCTGCTTGCCACTACCGGATTCGTCCCTCCTCCAAGATGGCATCTTTGGCGCCTTTGGGCGCGCAGAGCTTTAGACTATGGATCCCCTCTGATTTCCACTCCTCCTGGTCCAGAATTACATCATCGGCGCCTTCAAGCCGCCCTGCGACATCTTCGTCACCTTCTCCGACGAGAGGACCCGGAAGCAGGTGCGTTCCCCTCCCCTCTGCGTTCTTGGTGTTACTGTCACAAATTAGTATCGACGAACTGGCTTCTGGGCTGATTGATTGTCTGCTTGGGTTCGTACAGGTGCCGATCAAGAAGGACAATGGAAAGACAGCCATGGTGCCGGCCTTCCAGAGCCTTGAGACCATAGCTGGAGAGGTAGTGCTAGTGCCAGCGGTGGCCCTTCTTGCTCAGTGTTTACTCTTGTGTAGTTGTGTGCGCGATTTGAGTGTGGAATATGGTGTTTGATCAAATTGCGTGCAGGTGTCAATCGCACCGGTCCCAGGTAAAAGGCTTGAGCACACCGGTGTGAAGATTGAGCTCCTGGGTCAGATAGGTACAAATCGTGCTAGTCCTAAATTTCTCCCCCTTGCTCCTCTGATTGGTTCTGAACATAATTGCCGGTATGCAATGTAAGGAGCTGTATTATTATGGCTACGGCTCAGGTTGTTGATTAAGCTATGTGTAGATAAACCAATTTGTTGTACTTTATTTGCAGCACATTGTTCTTTAATTTCCAAATTTACATTCATGTCAAACTATTGGACTGCTTGTTGGATAAATTGCAAAAATATAGGACGGGGGGTGGGGGTGGGGTTGAAGAGCTTTGCTGAGAACTCCTTGTCTTGTTCGTATATATCCAATAATAAGACATACCGCTGCTGTTTGATTCTTTAGATCGAGATAGGTCCTAACATTCTTGTGTCCAATAATAAGGCATACCGCAGCTATTTCATACTTTTGATCTTGATAGGTTCTAAAGTTATTGTCTGTAATTGTTTCTACTACAGAGCTATATTTCGACAGAGGCAACTTCTACGACTTCACTTCATTAGGTATGTTTTTTCTTGTTTTTTTTAATACACAGTTGCTCAATAACACTTTTTTCTTAAAGATCCACATGTAGCTGACTCAAACTCTTGTTCTATGTTCTCTCTATTTTGTTTTACTAGCACTTACGGAATGTATGTTTTGTTCCTGCAGTGCGTGAATTAGATGTTCCTGGTGAATTATATGAAAGAAAAACTTATCCATTTGAGTTTTCTACTGTTGAAATGCCATATGAATCATATAATGGGACAAATGTCAGATTGAGGTAAGACCAAAATCTTATCTTGCTTGTTGCATGAGTTGCATGGCTCATCCTAAACTAGCTTGCATAGTGTGCAGTATCAGCAACTCTGATAATATTGGTCTCTGAAGGGTGAACTTTATATTGCAGGTATATCCTGAAAGTAACAATTGGCAGAAATTATGTTGGCAATATTGTGGAATCACGGGACTTTTGTGTAAGTCTGAACTTCATCTCATTGACTTTTTATTTGTGCGGGTCATCGCAAACATTGGTATCTCCACCTTTGAACAGTTTGGGTCTTAAATTGTATTTATCCAGGGCAGATTAAATGTCACATGACATGTGTCATTTTTTTCTGTATCAACCCTTTTCAAATTGCTATTGAATGGTTTCCAGGGAGTTATTCAGATTCTTAATTTTGTGCTGTTTGTGAGCCACCAGTCATACTTCTGATGTTTGCTTTTCCAGGTAAGAAACTACTCTCCAGTTCCCACAATCAACAACAGCATCAAGGTGCCTTATTCTAACTTAAAAGTCTTACAGTTTGACCTGGGTTAATAAATCATTATGCTTTTGGGCTAAGTGATATTTGTCAAATGTATTTAGGGTTTTACCATGGTTTACATAATCCTATACTAGTAGTTTTGCATGCTTAAAATCTTGTTCAGAATTATATGTACTACCATTTAGCCTTGTTCGAAATATCATATTATTATCAATATTAATGCAGCTTAAAGAGAAGTTAAGAGTACACACTAGTAGATTGCCTGGGGAATTACTTATACCACCAGTTTGAATATTTTTTCTTACTAAACAGTAGAGTTAACTTGTATGTTCTCATTAGATGAGTACACTTGGTCTTGCCTTTTCAGATGGAAGTTGGCATCGAAGATTGCTTGCATATTGAATTTGAATACAGCAAAAGCAAGTAAGCTCTACATAAAGTTTTAACACACTGATCTTATGGTAACCTGGTTTGACAAGTCCAGAACTCTTATACTTTCTTATTGACCAAACTTAATTCAGGTATCATCTCAAGGATATCATCATAGGAAAGATATATTTTCTTCTAGTCAGAATAAAGATAAAAAACATGGAGCTTGAGATTCGTCGCCGTGAATCTACAGGGTCTGGCCCTAACACGTATGTTGAGACTGAGACACTAGCAAAATTTGAGCTGATGGATGGTGCCCCAGTTAGAGGTATTACTCATATTTTTCCCTCTTGTATTATTAAAGGCATGAACAACTTTCGAGCAACTTGCTGTCACTTGATTCAATACATAGTAACCATTAAATGATGTCCTGTGAACATTGTTTCGTACTTTCGTCTCCATCGAGAGACCTCCAATGAATTTTCTGTGCAAAATATTTCGCCTACTGGATGCTGAGGTTATCAAGAATGATTGTGTAGGTGAATCAATTCCAGTGAGACTATTCTTGACTCCATATGAGCTGACCCCAACTTACCGTAACATCAATAACAAGTTCAGCGTCAAGTACTACCTGAACCTGGTGCTTGTTGATGAGGAAGACCGGAGGTACTTCAAGCAACAAGAGATCACGATGTATCGCCTTCTAGAAACTCAACAGTCTTCTTAGGCTCGTATCCTTGAGTTGGAACCCAGCCAGAGGCATTTTGATTTCACTTTGCAGGAGAACGCCAGAGTTAATTAGTGACCTTACTTTCGCCGCATGTCCTGTATATAACTTTCCTGAAGAGCAATGCGGTTCATGTGTACCATATGCTGTTGCTTTGTTAAGCCTTTAATTAAATCCACTTGGGATACGACCATGAAAAAAAATGCTTGTATCGATGTGTATTTACCTTGTTTATTTCTTGTAATTGTTAGATTTGAGAAACTGCAGACGATTCTCCATATTGTTTCTAATGTGATTTCATGGTAATTGATTATCTAGGCCGTGTGAAGATATATTTCCTGTGTTCCAAAAAAAAAAAGAGAGAGAAGAAACAAAGATATGGGGTTATGGTCCAGAAAACAAGCTTGTGTTTCAGAACTCGCCATAGTATATTCCACAGTTCTAACACCTTATGTTTGTATGAAAAGACAGACGGTCACAACTAAGGCAGCCAGTTGCTGGTGCAGTTGTGCCTGACAGGGGCTATTTGGGCAAAGAAGTCAGTTATGGCTGCGAGGCTGTAACCACATTGCTCTGCTTTGTGCAACGCAACAGAGCCATTTTTATGGGCTACGGCACCATAAAACCTCAACAACGGTAGCCGGAGTTGCTGGTGACCCGGCTGGTCGCCCGAGATGAGAGCTCAGTCTGATGTTTGCTTTAGCTACCTGACATGTGCTAAGATAAGTGGAGAAGGTGATATGACCTGAGAGCTCAGCAAAAGAACAGCGTGTGGTTTCTTTTCATGTTTTGCCACATCGTCATCAGATCCTCTTAAGGGGAATCAGAACATCAAGGTGCCATGTCTAATGCGAGTTACGTTGTAGCACCTAGATGTACTAAGGAAACGGCAATATATCACAATTGACGATGTCCACATGCGTAATACTCTTACTTTTTGTTAGATAGAGTTTTCAGGCTCGTCCTTTCCTTTCACCATATGGTATCATAACTTTTAAGATTTTGCTTCGTCTCGTTATACTTGAAATTTAATATATCTTTTTTTTATCTAAAAATATCGCATCGTATGTGTGTGGTACAATAAAACCCTCAACATCGAGACTCTTGCGGAACGCGCGCCCGCCGCAACGCGCACAGCAGCTAGCTGTCTTTTCGGTCTGCACCGCGCATCCGTGAAATAGCGCCAGATGCAGCGGAGCAGCCGGCGGGCAGCAGGCGGTTGGAAACCGTGCGTTCCAAACGCGCGTGCGCCATATAATAATTGGGCCCAACATCTGCAATGCAACAACATGGTAATTACGCTAAATCTCTCTTTCTTGCTTGTTTGGCACCACGACACCATATATTTTACTCGCATTATCATGCATGCTACGCTAGGCCGGACTGGGAAGCATCAGGAGCAGTGCATGCTCAAGATGCCAACGAGGTGGCTAGGAAGACGAATGAATCAGCTAGGTGTCTTGGGACTCGGGCACTGTGTACTTGCCTGATGCTGCACTAGGGGATCATGGCCTTAGGTCAATGCAAGGAATGGCGTGCTCAAAAAGAGGCTAAAGTTTTACGAGACGTGTTAAGAGCTTGCAGATTGTAGTTTTTGATTCAGAAACTCAGTAATTCATCAACCTCGCTGGGGCCACTGCAACATGTAACTCTCTTCTATGTGGGAGTCGTACGTCGAGCAATGTTCATATTCATGGTGGTCTTCTGGACATCACCGACCCACGATTGCATGGGAGCCCGATTATGAGCGTTAATATGCCCCTGTTCATGACGATGCACTTCTCTGCATCTCGTTAATCGTCTTGGCCTGTAACAATTGAGCCGGGAGTGTGCAACGCTAGCTAATCCTTAATGGGCTACATGGTTGGTGGCCTCACCTAGCCAGGGATTCTGTGGAGCTCAGCAAGGAGCCAGGGAGCAGAGCATCAAGGAAGTTCACTGACTCCAGCAGCAAGTTCGTGGATAATCTTATAGCTATGAACAAGGCACTGGCCTCTGCTCTGCGCCTCACAGCAGAACTCACGATTCCTATATCTTTGTCCAGTTTATTACATGCTTCTAATTAGAGTAAAATGTACTCACGGTTCTTAAAGTTGGCTTGAGCTGTCAAATAGGTCTCCGAAGTTAGGAATCGTTCAGCGCGGGTCCGTAAAGTTGGTTTACGTCTCATCCAAGTCTAAACGGGCACAATCCCAACCCTGTTAGGCATACGTGTTGTCTTTGTGTGGGCTCCATTCCTATCTAGGCCCACATGTCAGCCACTCACACATTCTCTCCCGCTCTCTCTCCCCTGCTCTCTTTGCGCCCGCCCACCCACCGGCCGTCGCCTCCCCTACCCTCTCCCCACCACTCGTACTCTTGCTGCTCCTCCACGTGTTGTCGTTCTCCTTCCTCCTCGCTCCTATGGCGAGGCTCAGTGGGAGAGGCAGGCGCCGTCGCCGCGGCTCCCTTTCTCTAGCCCCATGAGGGAGATCGAGGAGTGGCAGGCGGGGCTAGGCGGCCCACGGCCGGGGAGGGGGAGGAGCAGTGACAAGAGGGGCCGGGCGGCCCGTCATCGCCAGGAGGGAAGGAAGAAGGGGCACAGAGCTTGCCGCCGCCACCGCAATGCTCGCTACTGCCCGCCCGCTGCCCACCCGTCGGTATCCTTTGCCTCTCTCCACTGCTCTCTCTCTCCCCTACCGTCCGCTGCCGATGGTGGCGACGACGCCGGTGCACACGAGCGGGTGGCGGAAGGCGATTCCCATGTCGCCCAGCTTGCGGTGCACCAGACGGTTGGTCACCACCTCCTCGTATGCCAGCTCGGGCCGCTCATGGATCCGACGCCGCACCCTGCGCAGCCACGACGCCAGCTCCGGCCGACCCGCCAGCCCCCGCGATCTCCTCTTCCAATCCCATCCCCCCACGCGGTACCTCCCTCCGGCACTGCCGCCACATGCTGGCTGCACGCTCATGTTAGCAGTAGCGCCATCACGAGCGACAACACGTGCAGGAGCAGCAGGAGCATGAGTGGAGGCGGGGAGAGAGTGGGAGAGGTGACGACGGCCGGTGGGCAAGTGGGCGCAGAGAGAGAGGTAGGCAGAGAACGAGAGCGGGAGAGAGAGGTAAGGGAGGGAGTGTGTTAGTGGCTGATATGTGGGACTAGATAGGAGTGGGGCCCATGCAAAGGCAGCGTGGCATGCCATGTATGCCTAACGGGTTGGGATTGTGCCCGTTTGGACGTGAATGAGATGAAAACCAACTTTAGGGACCCGCGCTAAACGATTCCGGACTTTGGGAACCTACTTGATACCTCGAGCCAACTTTAGAGACCGCGGGTGCCTTCTACTCTTCTAATTACATAGAATCTTACAATTACTAATTATGGATTGTAAGATAAATCCTGAAAATTCCTATAAAAATCGTAAACATCTGGCCATCTATCAAATACTAGCAATTTGATCTATTATATTTTCTAAAAAAATTACCCATTATGCCGTTGCCAGAGACCATTAAAGTAACAACCTATATTTTTATATAAATTACCTACCATACCGTTATGGAAGACCATGAAAATAATCCCCTAAATTTTCATATAAATTACCAGCATGGCATTATGAAAAACAATTAAAATAACCCCGTAAATTTGCATATAATTTACCCAACATGCTTATATAAAAGATGAATTAAATTAATTTCAAAATTTGAATATAAACAACACACCGTGCTATTACGAAAGATGGATTATAGTGTATAAAAACATAATCAAAGATATCCCCTAATTTACATATAAATTAATATTGTATCATTGTGAAAGATAATTTCAAACATCCCCTAAATTTGCATAAATTACCACTATTATCGATATATGTAGAGTATATGATAGATAAAAAGTTATGTATATACCGACGTTCTATTAAATTATGAATATATAGAGATATTAATAATATATATTTTGATTAATTGTGGTCTCAAACTTATATATAAATTTTTAGGTAATAATGTTTCATGCTGGCCCGTTTGACGTGCTAGTACTCCAAACTATGGGTCATTGTTCCACATTTACATTTTTCTTGCATTGCATGCAAATTGTAATGTTTGGCAATGTTGAACTGCAGAATGTTCCTTCCACATGTCGGTGGTTGATCCAAAACTGGAAATTTATCCATCACTTGAAACTCCCTGTGTCTAGCAATGTCGTGTGAATTTTCAGTCAGTGCACGAGACTAGCTAGCTAGGCTTTACTGATGGTTTCTTTGAATACAAATAACAACCATATCCTACCTTTGGAGATTGCAGGCTTTGCAGTAGAATTTTGATCCTGTGTAGTAGTATCACAACTGACAATATCCACATGATGGCGATGAAACACTATTGATTTGGCAAGATAACACACAATTTATGGCTTTATCATGTTGGGTAGGTAGATGGCATCGCTAGCTCTTGCTTTCACCGTACGGCATCGTAAGATAAAGGCATGTACATGGCACAATAAAACCCCAACAACAGCAGCAACAACACCGTAAGCTAATACGCTCTCATTTCCTTTTGACGCTTGTTAGTTAAAAATGAACTAGTCAGTGGCAGACATTCGAGAACAGAGATATATAGTGCATTTTACATGCAAGAGCAAATAGATACATAGATGGCACTACCGGGCTGGGAATGGGAAGCATCAGGAGTAATGCATACTCATGACTGCTTGCACCTACAGTTTTGAAGCTTTGTTACTTTTGGATTTTCCAGAAGCTATGTGTGCACACGAAAACAAAAATGTCGCCTATTTTTAATAACATGTTTAAGTACGGGGATTTCTTTTGTCGCTTAAGAAAGCCTCCGTTCTTTGTAGCTGATCCTCTTGTGGTACTCAAAAGCCAATACAGGATGATATAGATGCTTCTACGCCCTCAGATTTTGAAACGAACGAGAAGACAACGTTCATGCCACATGCTGCCTGAAAGAGTACACCGGCCTGGTTGGTCAGGAGTTCAGGACCATGTTTTTTTTTGAACGTCAACGGGGGGAGAGCGTCCCACCTGATATATTGTTCACGGTGACCGAAAACGGTCAGATAAAATACAGCTCAGCCCGTGCAAAGGCTTTTACATGTAATCAAAGCAAAAAAAAGAGGGGAGGGGGGCGGGAGGGGGAGTTTGTAATCAGTGTTACATAGCAGCAGCGCCTGATGCCACGCATCCTTGGTGGCTGCGTCTTTCTTCCTATGACGATATCCCCATAGCTTGGCCTCAACAGCACACGCCCTCATAGTCTGATTGACAATGGTGCTCTCTGTAGATATAGATCTTGCGGATCTAAGCCCGAGAACCCACCACTAGCGAGTACTAGGTGTAGATCTTAGCATTGACGTAGATCTCGAGCGGGAAGGAGAAAAGAGAGTAGGGTTTTCACCTTCGGTGCCGGGGAAGGGCGCGGCCGGTGCCACATGGGCAACGGGGTTTCCTTGCTCGGTGCGGCGGCGGTCCTCCACCTCCCTGTCCTGCTCCTCCTTGAGGCGGCGTTCCTCCGCCTCTTTCGCTTCCTGCTCGCGTCTCCTCTCGAGCTCCTGGGGGTCGCCGTCATTCCCGTTCACGGGGTCGGCCATGGTGTCGGCGGCGAGGGTCGGCGGTGGCACTTCCAGTCACTTGGTGCGCCGGGAGATCGGATCCCTCACGGTCTGTAGGGCTAGGGTTTGCGGCGACTGTGATTGCGTTGGCGTCCGTGCCGGCCCCTAGGCCCTCTTTTATATGGCGCACTGTGACCGGGGGCCACAACCAAGAGGGAAGGCCGCGCCCCCGATCAGGGCGCGAGATCCGCTCGGACTCGGTCATATGACCGTTCCGAGATCAATTCCAACATTCTCCCCCATTGATCTCGTCTCATTCATTTCAAAATCATTCTGTGCTTCATCCCTTGACAGATCAACATACCGAGACCAATGCGTTCAAATTGCCAGTTACGCGCAATTGAACTCATTGACTACAATACATCTCTCTATCTTAAAACTAAGCTTTCTGTGAGATGGTTGTTTCAATCAGCCCTCAATCCAGAATCATAGACCTTTCTGTAAACCCATGCCGGCTAAGTGTTTGTCAAACACTTTGGGTGAAACGCCTTTAGTCAGCGGATCCGCAAGCATTTCTTCGGTTCCTAAATGCTCCACTTCAATAGTGTGATTCTGGATTCTTTCTCTCACAACATAGAACTTAATTTCAATGTGCTTCGATGCACCACTAGATCTATTGTTGTGAAAATAATCTACTGCCGACGAATTGTCGCAGTATATCTTGAGTGGTTTTTCAATACTATCTACCACTCTCAATCCGGGTACAAATTTCTTTAACCACATGGCCTGTCCCGTTGCCTCATGACAAGCAATAATTTCAGCGTACATTGTTGACGACGCAACAATGGATTGCTTGCAACTTTTCCATGATACTGCCCCTCCTGCCAGAGTGAACACGTATCCAGACGTGGACTTCTTGGTGTCTTTACACCCTGCCCAGTCTGAATCTGAATAGCCTATTAATTGTAAGGCGTCTGTCTTTCTATACGTCAACATGAGGTCTTTCGTCCCTTGCAGGTATCGCAAGGCTTTCTTTGCAGCTGCCCAGTGAGCTCTTCCTGGGTTTGACTGGTATCTTCCAAGCATCCCGGTTGTGAATGCTAAATCAGGTCGTGTGCACACTTGTGCGTACATAATGCTTCCAACCGCAGAAGCATATGGAACCGCTTTCATCTGATCCTTTTCATATTCGTTCTTGGGACATTGAAAATTCCCAAATTTGTCACCATGTGCTATCGGAACAAGGCCTGCATTACAGTTATGCATGTGATACCTTTTCAAGACATTTTCAATATATGTCTTTTGAGACAATCCTAGCATGCCTCTTTTTCTGTTTCTGGAGATTTGAATCCCCAGGACATAGGATGCCTCCCCCAGATCCTTCATATCATAATTCGAACATAGAAATCTCTTTGTCTCTAGCAGCAAATCCATATCGCTGCTAGCTAGTAGGATATCGTCCACGTACAAGACTAGGAAAACATACCTTCCGTTTCGGAACTTTGCATAAATGCAATTATCCTCAACATTCTCTTTGAAACCAAACTCTCGGATGGTCTCATCAAACTTCAAATACCACTGTCTTGAAGCTTGTTTCAATCCATAAATGGATTTCTTTAGGTGGCATCCCATATCTTCTTTTCCTTCCACGACAAAACCTTTGGGTTGAGCCATGAAAACATTTTCATTAAGCACTCCATTTAGAAATGCTGTCTTTACATCCATTTGGTGTAATTCCAAATCATAATGAGCAACTAGTGCCATGATAATTCTGAAGGAGTCTTTTGACGAAACGGGTGAGAAGGTTTCGTTGTAATCGATTCCCTCTCTTTGAGTGAAGCCTTTCGCCACTAATCGGGCTTTGTATCTTTCGATGTTCCCTTTGGAGTCTCTTTTGGTCTTATAGACCCATTTGCAACCTACTTTCTTTGCCCCTTTGGGAATCACCTCTAAGTCCCAGACTTTGTTCGTATCCATAGATCTCATTTCATCCTCCATAGCGGCAAGCCACTTGGATGAGTCAGGACCTCTCATGGCTTCCTCATATGTAGTAGGATCGCCCTCCAGGGTTATATCCTCACTAACATATACCTCGTAATCGTCAGGAATCGCAGTTTTTCTTACTCTTTGTGACCTTCTCAAAGGCACATTTTGTTCTTCCACTTGAGGCTGCTCTGGTGGTGGGTCATCGGGCACAATATCTTGTTCTGGTTCCATAGCCTCAGTTGCATCAGGAATTGCAACAGGAGATGGAGACTCGGGAACTGGTAACTCAGGGACCGGTGTAATTTCCGGCTCATTTATTGTCGTGCTCGACGAACCAACATCCACAGCAGGGGTCGCAACAACAGTTGGTTGAACTGGTGGTGCTTCCTCAGCCGGCATCGAGAAGTATGGTTCTTCCACCATTGGAAATGGGACATACGTCCTCTTTTCTTGAAGGTTCACTTCTCGAGGTGCCGTACCCCCCGGATCATGTCATTTTCAAGAAATACTGCGTGTCTTGTTTCAACAAATTTCGTGTTTCTATCTGGACAGTAAAATCTAAAGCCTTTCGACCTTTCAGGATAGCCAATAAAATGGCAACTCACTGTCCTTTCGTCTAATTTACCTTGTGAGGGGTTAAATATCTTTGCCTCAGCTGGGCAGCCCCACACGTGCAAATAATTTAATGTGGGCTTTCTTCTAGTCCATAACTCGTATGGAGTCTTTGTGACAGACTTACTGGGAACCCGATTAAGTATATGAATGGCGGTTTTTAATGCCTCCATCCACAGACTAACCGGAAGAGTCGAATAGCTTATCATACTTCGCACCATGTCCATTAAGGTGCGATTTCTTATTTCTGCTACTCCATTCTGCTGAGGTTCACCCGGTGTAGAATACTGGACTACTATTCCATTTTCTCACAGGAACCTTGCAAAAGGTCCAGGAATTTGTCCATACTGCGTATGTCGACCGTAGTACTCCCCCCCACGGTCAGATCTTACGATATTTATTTTCAAATCAAGCTGATTCTCAACTTCAGCTTTAAATATCTTGAATTTGTCTAACGCTTCTGATCTTTCTTTTATGGGGTAAATGTAGCCATATCGGGAGTAATCGTCTGTGAACGTTATAAACGAGTCATAACCGTCCACAGTCCTCTCTGAGAAAGGACCACAAATGTCTGTATGGATTATTTCCAATACTCCCGAGCTACGTTTAGCGTTTTTCTTAATTTGTTTCGCAAGTTTTCCTTTGATGCAATCAATGCATCGATCTAAATCCGTAAAGTCTAACGGATGGAGAATGTCTTCTTTTATTAATCGTTCTATCCTCCCCCTCGAAATGTGGCCTAAGCGACAGTGCCATAATTTCGACGAAGTTTCTCCATCGTTTCTTTTACGTTTCTTTGTCGTAATCGTTTCAGGTACAGAATCGGATGCATCAATTTCATTCACAACATTGCATTGGGAAAGCAGATAAAGCATGTCTCGTCGGATGGCGAGACCAACATCCTTGTTATTGCAACGAATAACACACTTATGATCCCTAAAATGACAATGTATCATCTCATCATCAAGTCTAGAGACAGAAATCAAATTCCTCTTTAAAGAGGGAACAAAAAGAACATCTCTCAATAACAGTACAAAACCATCATCTAATTCTAGAGAAAGATCTCCAATGGCTTTGACTGGGGCTTCTTTTCCGTTAGCTACTCTAACGTTTCTTCTGCCCTTTTCCAGCATCCTCCTTGTTCGGAAGCCCTGTAAGGAATTCGCAACATGTACAGTTGCACCCGAGTCAATCCACCAAGCATTAGTGGAAAAATCTAAGTACAGGGATTCATCAATAAAGGTCACTTGATCTGTACCTTTTTCTTTCGGGATGAGAGACCTCAACCAATCTGGACAATC